>JAKZGU010000033.1:275414-858541 GCA_022837005.1 Calonectria pteridis
CCCCCCCCCCCCCCCCCCCCCCCCCCCCCCCCCCCCCCCCCCCCCCCCCCCCCCCCCCCCCCCCCCCCCCGGTCAGTGGCAGTGGCTTTGCGCTCGTTTTACATCCAAAGCAGTACAAGTTGACATCTTGATGCAACCTTAGCATAATAGAGACATTGCATTTCTGCCCAGCTTTGTCCTTAGCCTATAATGAAGGATGGACTAGTGACTCCTTCAAATGGAATTTCTTTCCACTGATCCTGAATGCATCCATTTCGTAAACCGCTCAAGTCCTTCTAAAACCGCAGACTTGTTGGGGGCGACACCGTCGCCTTAGTAAACAATTACACCAGATAGGTCAATGTTGATGCTTGTGGGCCGCCGGGATCAGTTGGCCATTTTCCTATCCCCATGGGCCCGGTTCCAGGCGCACAATCCCTAATCGCCTCAAAGGCTAATACCCGACAACTCTGTTCGAGTTGTTTGTGGATATAGGTGCAAGACCAAACAGGAGGGGCCGGCGGATCCCATGGTGGGCTGGATACACACACTCCCCGTGGTTTTATAACCTCCTACAGTTCAAATTTTGTCCAAAGCCCCGTCAACACCTTCACACCCAAGTGACACCCACCTTCATCCACTCAACCGTCCTTTATTACAGGCCTTCTCCCGGATTCTGCCGCGTATTTCAATTGGCTGAAGTTATCCACACATCCCCGAGGCTCTCCAGAAGCGTCTGTCCAGCGTAAATCAGCAACCATGTTCAAGTACGTTTTCCCTAGTTCACCAGTCGAAGCCATCACATCAAATCTTGCCTATTCAAGTCGGGAATTCCGTCTCACCTTTCTGTAGGGCATTCAAAAATCTCTCTCCGAAAACCCGGGCTGGTGTTGGTCTCGCCGTGATTGCCTGGGGTACAGCGGGCCTTTACCTATCCGACCAGGCCGAAGAAAAGTTTGGCTACACTCCAACAGAAGAGGACAAGACCAAGTTGCATCAATATACACCTCGAATCATCACTGTGGAGAGTGACGAGAAACGTTGAGAATTGAGGTCTGCCAAGGGAGTCATTAGGGAATAAACACACGAGTCCACATTATTCAGTCACTTCAATTTGAACTTCAATCGCTGTTGCATCTCGCGTCAATCTATTCACCGCGCTTCATTTTCGACAATACAGGCGACCTTTGTACAAGCCAGCCACTTTTAACCACAAAAACTCACTCACAAAAACAGACTGAGCCGTGTCAAGAGCAAACATCATTAACCAGCCCAAGCCATGAAGTCGTGATGGCCCACACAAAACCGGCAGGCCTCCCCTCTCTATCTTGTTCAAAGTCTAGTAATGCAGCGGACAACTCCTCCCCTAACCGTCTATCCTCGACGAAAATGCAGTGAAAACGGGAAATCAAAAATACCGACCATGGATGCATATGAAAACGAATCAACCGTTCCGAAAACGATCGAATCGAGAACCCAGTGAGCCAGAAACATAAGAGAAAATCAGAATGCAACGCCTCCGAATGCAACACCCCTCCCCATTTTACTTTTTTCTTTTCGATAAAATCATTTCATGCAGTTGCACCTGAGGTGCCAATGTCCGTGTTGACAGACGCGGTGCCAGCGTCCTCCACCACCTGGGGCACAGGAGTGAAGAGTTTCGCCATGTCCAACGTCAAATCCATAGCCCCGTATTGATCATCAATCCCTCCAATCGATCCTAATTCTTCTCCTCGCGATGCGCCATCAGACATGACCCAAGCCCTGACAGACTTCAGCAGCTGCATGACTTGCATGAAGCGCGCATCAGGAGCCATTTGAAGCTCTTCAGAGCGGGTATGCTGAAGCATATACTTCGCTAACCAGTAAAAGTGAATCCCATCCCGGGAAAATCCATGGCGCCTGGGGTTGTTGGTCGCCGGCATTGTGGGTGGGAATTGGGACGACATGTCCCCATCCCAGCCAGCTTTGAATTTATCCAGCGCCACACCAAACGCCTGCAAGGTCTGTGGGTCATTTTCAGGGTCCGCCCCGTTGGTGGATGAACCCTTGCCACTGTGGGCATCGGTGGGTATCATCCAATCACTCGAGGGTGGGGTACCGTAGTTGAAAATTTGAGCCGCATTCCCCTCAAGACGCGTTTGGTATATCAGGACAATTATACCGTGGATAATAATAAACTTGCCGTACAAGTTGGTGCTTCCAGGCTGGATGTCGTACGACGAGTGAAGAAGAGCTTTCAACGCCCAGTTCAGCTCTGGTTGTTTTGAACGCTGAGTGCCATAAAGATTCTTCTCTTTGGCTGCATCGGGGCCACGTAGACCCAGGGCAGAAGTACAAACCTCAGCCGTGTCAGCATCCCATGCTGCGTCGTCAGCAGGGAGAGGCAAGCCGATCTCCAGCGGGTCCAGAGAGGGACGCGCGTTGAAATACAGCCCCATTGCCGCGTCGCAGAGGAAGATGCCATACAGCAAACGGTTCCGCCGTTCTTGGTCGATCCAGGTTTCCCAGTGAAAGTCATCAAAACTTAAACCAGTCAACGCAGAGTCGCTCCGATGCAACGGTGAGCTAAGAGAAGGGTCATCTGACGGCACAAGCAGGTTGAATTTGCGAGCAGTTGACACAAGGAGAGGGTGAATCTGGCGAGCTCCATCGCGTTGCTGAGGAGTTCCGTTCCAAATCATCAGTATGCACAACAACATCACAGCCTGCAGTTCTTCAATGTCAGTCTTCGAGGCATTCCTCGGCCTTGAGTCGTGCAACTCTGGATCCAACATTATGTTGCAGTCGCGTTCAAATGCAACGCGTAGGAAATCCATCATCTCGCGAACGTTTGCTGGGGTCACACAGTCAGAATAGCAGGCACCGATGCAACACATGGCTGCGAGCAGGCCCGTGTATGACTCAGTGATCTTGAAAGTTGCGACATGGAGAATCGGTACGTGAACGTGGAAGTGGGTGTACTTGTCCAAGAAGTCTTTAATATTGTCGGGTGAGAAGTATAGATTTATCCCTGCGCTGGAGGGATCAATCGCCTGGTTAGGAGGGTAAAAGAAATTGAGGATCTGATCTGAGAGTTGGTTATATGGATTCTGGTTGTTCGGCGTCCCCCAACTCGATGTTAGAGGGTCGCTGGCACTCGCGCCTGTCGTTCCGGGCCCGGCGTTAGGTTCGGTTTTGGTTCCGATCTGCGTCTGTCCAAGATTAGGATTGAAAGAGGTGTTGACGTAGGTTTGATGCGCACCAGCCTGGAACATCTGAGACCAATCAAGGCCAGATTGTTGGTTTGTGTTTGAGCCGCCATACATGGGCATTCCGTTCTGGCCCGGGGGCATGCTGTAGCCAGGCAGCTGCTGGTTGCTCATGGAGCTCGAGACATCGGTGCCGTAGGGCTGCGAGTTGCCCATCACGGGTCCGCCCATGTTACGACGGTCAGCAGGGTTACCGTTGTCAAGTCGTCCAATCGAGCTGGATCGCGACAGTTGGCTCTGGTCACCAGCCATGTTGTTCATACCGTCCGACACTGGGACCATGCCAAAAGGGTGCACCATGTTGTCGCCGGGCATGTTGTTGAGACCGTTAAGGTGGTTAAGGTCACCTTCGTGGCCGAGGCCGGCTGCCTTCTGAGCTTGAGCATTCTTCTTAACGTGAGCTTGAGGGTGGGACAAGTGGCTAGCTCCAGTGGGGTTTCCACGGCGGATGGAGCACTTTTGGAAGTGACGCTTCAGAATATCACTTCGCGAAAACGTATCACGGCAGAGGACACACATGTAAGGGCGGTCGCCGGTGTCTAAAAAGCTTTGTCAGCGCATCAACACGGCTTGTCAAGCCGATATTACACTTACGTCTGAGCAGGTGGCGCTTGAGATGCTTTGCGTGAAGGTAGGTCTTTGTGCAGTGGGGGCAAGGGAACTTGCCATCAGCATCCTTCACGGGGATCACGGTGCTCTTGGCGCCAGTTCCAGCAGCAGGGGCGGCGGGTCGTCCTGGAGCGCTGGGCAGGATACCACGTCGACCCTGAGAGCCCACCACGTGAGTTGGTTGCTCACCGTCCTGAAGAACTGAGGTGGGCTGCATCATCGAACCGGGTCCGTAAGGCGAAGAGACGCCCGGCTGGGACATAATGCCACCGGGAGGCATGGGGCGCAACACCGGAGGACCTCGTCCACCAACCGGAGCGGGGGCAATTGGCTGTGGGTGCGACGCGGTGGTAGTAGCCTGGGGCATCATGGCAGAGGTGCCATAAGCCTGAGGAGGAGGGTACTGGCTCTGTTGAGGCATCGAGTATAGACCACCTCGGGCGCCAGCCTGCGAGGTTTGCTGGTAGCTTGGGAGGTTTGAGGTCGAGCCGGGTGTGTTGGGAGTACCTGGGGTACGCGGCGTGTGAGGGTGGCTACCATAGAGAGGCTGCATGGCGGAGGCTGGAGGTTGCAGAGGTGGAAGTGTTTGAGGAAGAGGAGAACCGGTCTGCAGCTGGTTGGGGGAGATGGCGGTAGGCGAAGGATAAGTCTGGCCAGATGTCGTGTTTACACCATTGGGGGGATACTGCGAACCGTCCATACTACTCTTAGTAGACGCGCTCCGAGATGGGGGCCGTGGTGTATGAGATCGCGACACGCACAGAATAGTCCAACAGGTAACGCTGAGCTTGCAAACCGAATGGTGAACAAGGTCAAGTCAAGCTTGCCGATGATGAGGGCGGAAGATGCAGGTTTGCAAGTCGACAAGAGGCAAACAAGCTATCACTCGAGTGCAGTGCAGTTGCAAAGCTCCGCAGGTGAGGTTCCCAAAGGTGGATGAGGCTCGTGGCAGGTCCCTCTCGAGGTGGTGTTTGGGGAAGGGTGCAGAGTGGAGAACTGGGTCTCGAACCTTTTTATTTTTTTTCGGGCGGATGCAGTCAGGGCAGCAGGCCGGAAGGGTGGGCTGCGGAGGGTGGGTTGCGTGGTGGGAAGGGCGTGCGGCAACGAAGGAGCCAGAGGTGCGAGGCGAGAAAAGAAGTGGGTTCGCGTGGGAGTGGATGCCGTGGTGTGCGTGGTGGGCGTGCAACCGCGAGTGAGGAGTGAGGAAAAAAGAGGTGAGTTGAGGTAACAGCGGTAGCGGTAGAACTCCGTAGGCGGCGTTTTTTTTTTTCCTCTTAGCGTGACCAGGGAATTTGTTCCCGAAGAACCTAGCTAGCCAGTCGCGATCCGGCCTCGGAACCGCCTAGCAGCAGCAACAAGCGATATCGCCTTCTTTGCAATAAATGCAAATGGCAAAGAGAAAGATAGAACCAAGTACAAGAAGACTTGAGATGGTGGCAAATGGACAAGAGGGTGGAGGCAATCTGGTCGAAAGAGCTGGAAAGAAAGACACCAGAGGTCAAACGCGACTGGTAACGATCCCAAGCAGGTGCGGAACCGTTGAGATGCTTTGTCTGGACGGGACGACCTGGCTTGTTTGCCTGGCACGCGCGCGCACTGAGTGGGCAGCGGCAGCGAGCAAGTGGGCAAATGCTTGAATGGGAAGTGGGCCCACGGGGAACCACAACGAGGTCAGAATGTGATGGGATAGGCCGCTCGGGGCTGGGATCTGGGAGATGGAGAAGAAAAAAAAATAGACCAGAGGGAGGGTCGCGGGTCGTGGGTCGTGGTTGTGGGTTGTGGGCGTGTTTGATGGGGCCAGCCGGGGCGCCAGACGCGCAAATGCAGAGCTATCGCAGATGGCGGACACTGCAGGGACCGTCGACGCAGATGACGATGATGAAATTGGCCTCAATGATGGGCTAGATCAAGCACAAGAGTAATGAGATGATGCACGACGGGGAATAAGGGGTTATTGGGAGGGGAGGGGAAAAAAGAGAAGAGAGAAGAGAGGGAAGACCGAGAGAGCGAGCGGCAAGAGAGAGGATGCGCGCCAGAGATTTACCTGCTTGCCCTCCTGCCAGTGAGAGACCAGAGACCAGAGACGCCGAAGCACCGCGAGTGCACCGTTCCATGTACCAGTGACTTGGCCGGCAGGGAACACTCGACTCGACACTTGGCCGACATCTGTTTGCAGCACCGTCAAATTTTTTTCCTCCTCTCTCTTAGTTTTTTTCGGGCAATTTTTTCGCTTCTCTTTGACACGCCTATCCACACGCCCAGGCTTAACCCTTTCAAACACCCCCCATCTCGTTTCTTCAAATCGGGACTACGGCGAAAACCAGGCGCTCTACCAATTTCACGGCTAGTGTGGGTGCCATTGCCGCTCTAAGCCGCAACAATTGGTCCTCTCAGACGAGAGGCTGGCTACCTCGACGTCACCTCCCGACTGCAGCCGTGCCCAGGCGATGCCCAGGTATCCCAGCAGTACCCACTACAGGCCCGAGTCCTGATCGGTGGGTATGTTAGCACCTATGCAGCTTCGGAATACGTGCCCTGCCTACACCACAGATCGGTGCCGTCGTCCATTTTCAGCCTACGACCAGCCAGCCATGACGCCGCCCAAAACTTTGTCTCTGTTCCCTTTTGTCTTGTCACCTCTTCGCTTACGTCGCACCAATGGATGGAGCGTATCCCTCATCACACTGCCCAGACCGAACTGAGGGAGGCGTCGCAGTTGATATGCATCTTTTCTGTTCAGGCACCAGTCACCAACAGGGAAATGCACTACGATCCAAAAGATTTGGGGGCGCTGCGCGGCATCGGTATCGGCAGCGGTATCGCCGTCCGACACCGCCCGACCAGGGGTGCGCGGTTACCTCTCAGAGGGAGGGCAAGGCTTCGTTCAAGGCTGGGAGGTTGGTAGGTTGAGATGATACTGGATAAAGAAAGATTCGAAAGAATCCTCGTCCTCGTCTGTGCAGGCATCCCTTCTTCCAGCAGCATGGTCAGCATCGTCGCATCAACATTGCTCCCAGTCTCAGGTATCAAATTGTGGCCAATGTCTGGCCTCGTTCAGGGATACAGCGGCACTTGCACGATGCTCGTGATGGAACCTCGTCTCGCGCCATCCTGGATGAGGCCAGGAAATCGTTCTTTTCAACCAGGATCAGGCACAAGGGGATGAAGAAAAAAAAGTGCACTACGTACGGGTTCTCTTTTGGCCCCGAGGGCGAAAGGGGGGAGGGGCGAGCGTAACGATGGTGGTTGGGGTGAGGCTGGTTTGGTAACAGGTACATCAAACCAACGCGTATGCTACCTGTGATTCGCTGGAATATCCGATGTACTGCGTACCTCCTTTCGTGGCCTTCGCAGGCCTGCGCACACAACACGCTCATCCGGGATGCGTTGTGCCGACTGATTTCCGGTATCGTTGCCGGCCTGCTCCCCACCCAGGCCGGCGATGCCTCGCGCCAAACCAAGTCCTCTCACCGCATTACCTCATACACGACTCGGAACGCCGAATTCGCGCCGGGATCTCTCGACAAGCTCATGCAGCCCTTTCTCTTTTTTTTTTCATTTCGATTTTTTTATTCTTGCCTGCTCAAACGAGCAGTTTAACGAGATAGTCGTGCTGGTGTTGACACTACGGTCCAGGATTGTGACCAGATATCGATAGGCAGCTGCCCGTCAACCAAGGCTTGCGTTAGCATTGCTGCCGTCCGATGCAGTGAGACGGCTCTCAGAAGAATGTTTCAAGGGACCCGGTGTTTGTGCCTACTTTCGGACATCTCACGGGTGTTTTAATCGGAAGTCAACTATATTTCTAAGTTTACCAGGTCAAAACTACCTTGGGGTAAAATGTGTGCGGAAGTTTTGTCAAACAACCAATTGCATCGTGTGGCAGCACCTTGTTGCTGAAAGTAAAATCCTAAGGAAAAAATTTCAATAATGATAGTGATTGGGAAAACGGACAAGAAAACCGAAGGAAAAAAATTTTCTGCACGCAAGTCGTGCAACTCGTAATCTGCCACGGTCACACAGAGTTTACTTCTCGACATACTATGGCATGATGCCTTGCGAAACAATGGACATCTCCGGAGTTTACAAAATGGTTTAATCGCAAGCCGAGTCAAGGCGGAAGCTCTTGGCGCCTCTCGCCATCAGGGTCTGGCCTGTCCTGGAGCTGGCACTACAATGCGCCTCTCCCAGCGGTACGTAAAATGCACAGGCAGCGTGACCTCGACAGGTCAGACTGCGCACCCCTCTCACCCCCTTCGCTCCAACGCTATGTTCACGCATGGGTTGGAGCTCGGCTCGTGACTCGAGGATACCGGGATACCAAGATGATGTGCAGGATCCACGAGTCAAGCGAGCCCCCAAGCAGGTCCCTGGATTGCCGCGCTCACCACCAGGAGGCTGGTATCCCAGGAGCGACCTTGACCATTTTCGGTTTATTGCTCAATGCTCAGAAGTTCCTGCTACACTCGTCTGTGCTTGCTGTTCGTAACGTGCCAATATTGCCCGCGTTGGCAGGCCCCCCGGAGCAACACGCCCTAAGGTAGGCAGGGACGGTTTCTCGCGCGGCCAACGTCGCGTGCCAAGAAACGACCAGCTAGTTGAGCGATCTAGCCGTCCGCAGGTCTCGCGAAGCGATGCTTCTGATTTGTCTTGTTTCTTTTTCCTTCATTAGCCTCCGGTGCAGGGCAAATAAAAAAGAAGCAAGGAAAAAGCAATCTTGCCGCCGAGCCAGCCATTGGTCCAGTCAGTCCTGTCCAGCTCGTGTGAACAAAACACTTTGCATCAGGCGGACAGTTTAGGTCGGGGCTGGAGCCAACAGAGGGCTCGTGAACACGCGCGCGCAGTGACCCTGAAACACTATCCTCGCCCAAATGGATTAACACGAAGGAAGGCAAGGTTTTCTTTCCGAGGTAGGGTCCTTCATCTCACGTTGGTCACTTTGGGTCCAGAATGGAGCCGTCCAATCGTTCCCGAAAAACACCGCGGCTATGTCCACCAAGGCAGATCTTGGTGGAGCCCTTACCCCCTTGGAACCCCTCACCCTCCCGCCCAGTGCAGCTCCTCAACCGTGATGAGAGAAGCAAGGGAAAGCTTCGATGCTGGCTCCAGAAGGTCCAGGTGGAGTCCTTCCCGCGAGGAGGCGCATTTGGAGAAGCTGTCGCGTTTTGAGCCGCTGACGCTGACATGTTGTTTCGTTCAACGTCTCGCTACTTCAAGGCTCACTGTGGCCACGATACCCTGACCAAAAAGAGCTCCGTGTCTACACACCATTGTCCGACGCATGTTATGGTATCATGCAGGCACCTACCTTTCTTTTTTTTTTTTTTTTTTTTTTTTTTTTTCCTCATTTGCGACTACTTTTTTTTTGTCCGGTCTGTCCCCGGCCGTGCTCAAACTTGGTACGTCAGCGTACAATCCAACAATCCAACCCTTGAATGATTGTCATAAAGGTACTTCCCCACCATGACCACTGTACAAGTTAGCCTAGTCAAAATAATGATAATTTCTAAAGCAAAAAGATTCTCAAAATAAAGGCCTAAGAAAGAATACCTAAGAGAACAAATTTATTTACGTATTGTTTTTATTTATTTGAGGAAAAAGCCCTGAGGCCTGTGGTCTTTTAGCAGGGCCCCTATGCAACAAAGTGTTGGACTGACAATCATTCAAGGGTTTTATTGTACACTCAGTGGCGGGAACAACCAAGACAGGCGTCATTCCCGAGCAACGGCTCGCTGCTAATCTCAGCGCTACAGCAGCGTAGTTTTTTTTTTTTTAGTTTTTTTTTTCAACCACGCTCGCGCCGCGGCCTACCTGGGTGGGTAGGCGGTGCATGGGCGGTGGGCGTGTTGGCCAAACTAACCCCCCGCCGCTCGCCCCCTGCCTTTGTGGCGCCGCCTCCTGGGTCTCTTCGCAGCGCACAAATGCAGTGGGACATTGTCACACAGCAGGCGGACGTGGGACAGAGAAGCTGCCAAAAAACCCGGCGGAGACATAATACTCCATTTATCAATCTGATCGAGCATCAAAGCTTTATAGTTAAAGTTGACCATATCTCACAACGCCATACGGCTTTGGAGCTTCAACTCTTGCTCATCGCCATCGCCAACAGGGAGACAATGGACGCGTCATTTCTGTTGTATTATGGCCTGAGGTGTCAAACTATGCCGAGCAGTCCCTAGTTGCTTCGTTTTTCCGAGACTTCACCGACTCGAAATACCGCTCCCTTCCCTTGGGCACCCTCTCTGGCCACCCTGTCTCTGCCTCTCGTCTTGGTGTGCCGTTCATGAGCCAAAACCGGTCGCCCTGGTTTAGCCACGCTCACAAACACGAGTCATCAATCAATCAGTGCGCAAGGACATTGGTGCTCCTTACCCACACGACCTGTCAAATCTCTGGGAGCCAGGGAGAACACGACCGCTTACAAATGGAATAGTCAGGTTGGCTTGGACAGATTGGGAACTCTGGACCGGCCCAAGACCGGTGGCGGCGCGGATGCCGCCGGCAAATTTGCCCATATGTCATCGCTCGACTGCTTGCAGGTACTTCGTACTTGTTGAGCCGTGAAAGGATGATGCTCGCATCATCACCTGATGAGTGCACCAAAGACACTCCTTCTTGGTAGATCCCTGCGCCGACGGTCGGGACTGCTCCATCAGGAAGTCCGGCCTTATTCAGTGGCTGACGACACTGGCAGGGATATCGGAATTACGATGTGCTAGCTGAGGTACGTAAAATGTACAATTCGTTTTAAAGCAAAGTCCCTTTGTACGAAATACCTTGTGCACGCACGATTTTTCCCTGATGGAGGGGCAACGTTGCAGGGTGGGAAAAAAATTGCATCTGCCCGAGATCCATTGCGGAGTTTGCTGTGGGTTGCGGTACATCGTCCACACTACCATTTCGGCTACCCACCACCACTACAAACGTGTGGTAGACCAGAAAACAGCAGGAAAAAAGAGGGCCATGCCCGGCAATCGTTGGAGAAGCGGGCCAGGTGGAGAGTGGAAATAAAAAATCTGCCGTTGGATGGATGGCCGGGCGGAGAGGTGGTTGAGGCTCCGAGCTCCTGCTGGGTCCCTCCCGCTTCCCATCAAGCCCCGTCGGACGGGAGCCACATGTTCTAACGGAACGTCTCGAACAAGGGAACGGGAAGGTTTTAAAAAAAATTGACGATGGTGATGGCTTCATCGCATGGCTCCACACGCTGTCGAGATTTTTTTTTTTCTTGTTTACTCGTTGCCTCAGCCAAGACGACTTCGCACCTCACCAATGCACCGCCGCGAGATGCCACAAGCTTTTTGCAGGATTGGGGCTTGCTGCTCACACACCCGATCACAAAATCTGCGCATCGCTTGCAGGTCGGCGCCTGCGCGAGTCATATTTTTATTAGTGTCGGAGTTTTCAACCATCTTGATACCGGCGTTGGTCGAAGCTGCACGTCTACACGTCATTTGCCCAGCCCGGGCGACTAGTGACGAGCCACCGAATCTACCGACCAGGTTGACCTAACCCAGCTGGCACAGAGGCCATACACCCATCGCACGTAGTGCATCTCTTCAAGCACGTACGAAGGGCCGTTCGTTCAGAAACGCACGATTCCGGTTGGGGTATGACAGAAGGTTGTGGGCAGTGCCCGAAAGATCCGAGCTAATGGGTAAATGCTTATTCAAACGATGCCAACCACCTCCAGGTTGGCCTATCTCCGGCAGATTTTTATTTGTGTTTTTTTTTCCTTTTCCGCGCGTAGTATCAAGTACGTCACGAACGACCAGCCTGCGAGTCTGGTCGCAGTTTGTCCGAAGTACATCCTTTCCCATCTTAAGTGCGGAAGCCATCCCGGATAGGCGCGAATTTTTGGGGGGGGGGGGGTGGTTGTGGTGTCCGTTTCACCACGCGGCCCCCACCAGCACCGGGTTCTTTGGCGGCAAATACTCTGATATACCACGTGGTGACTCGTCGGCTAGGATGGGTCGCTCCGTACTATGGGAGGAAAGTTCAACCGGACACTATGTGACGCCTGGTGATAATGACGAGCAACCTCGCACCACCCATGACGTTTTGATAGTCACTGTCCATCGTCTTGGATTCCGGCCTCTTGCCAGCCCTCGACCCGACGGCGTGAGGCACGGACTGCATGTAGGATGTGGGTGACTCGGGTTGGCCGTTCTCAACCTGTCGCACGTGTCCGGGGGGTGTGACAAGTACAGGATACAAGACTCCCAGGCGCTCTAAGTTTTACCTGTTGGTTCATAGGCATTTCGCCCCCGAAGGGAAATGATAATTTTGACGCTAGCGGTCATGGCCACAGGCCTAGAGCTTCGGCCGTGTCAGTACGCCGCCAGCAAACGGTTTACAGAGCAAACCCGGAGAGGAAACGGGAAAACACTCCTCTCTTCCCTTCGCCCGCTGCCTTACGAAGCGCCATTCCTGGCGGCCTAGCTGTGTCTCGGTCGGCGACGGCTGGGTTTGTTTGCTTTATTTGCTTTTTTTTTTTTTGGCCAGCTGGGCCAGATCTCTCTCCCTTCTCTGGTCTGAGATGCTCCCGCCTAGCTTTGCTAGATGTGGCAGCAATGTCTCGCGGCTAGTCCACGTACCTGGTAGCCACAATTACCCTTCACCCTTATGCGTACTTGGGGCGGCTGTTTGCTTGATCGAGATTGCTGGAAATGAGTTGTTTGTCAAGCCGCAATACGATGTGTCGGGCGAGGGCTCAACCCGAGGGGAATTGTCGGTTGAATTGTGACCGACATTTGCCAAGTGTCTCTGCAAAATTGCACACGACGACCTCACAGTGCTAGCACCCTGGCCTGCGTGCCGAGATGCGCGCTATTTGGATTAGACATGGGTGCTATCACCCCCCCCCGAACATACGGACCTGCATGGCCCATTGATTCCCTGAAGAGAGAACAGGCAGGGAGGTGTGCAACCCCCACGCCGCCGAGACGCAAAGGGTGACATCGCCCTGGTTCGGCCGTGGCATTGAAAACGCATGGATCGGTGTCCTGCACCGGTTGTACCGCGCACCTACATACGTACTTCGGGCGTTGTCGAGAAAACTAGCTAGGATATGGCAGGCTGGGTATCATCTAAGCTTTGGCCGTCAGGGTTTTACCTGATATGAAGCAGAAAGTAAGCCCGAAGTTAATCCTCGTGATCCTTGAGCGAAATAAATGTGTCGTTACGATTATTGAGGCATGGCTTGATGCATGTACACGTGTGATGCGACGGCGTGAAACGCCATGGGGGGGAATAAAGCGAAATGCCGTTCGCAGATTGAAGCGGTCGATAGGAATTCGACTACTTTCGATACGCTACTTACGATGCTAGCTGTGAGGTATGTGCCCTCGCCCCGCATGGGCTCGTTTTCGCGTAAGGAATCTCCTACGTACTTGAAAAAAAAAAAATGAGGGGAGGGAGTGCGGGTGAAAAGCTGCCTATGCGTCATTTGGCGTTGGCCCAAAATGTCGGAGTTTTTAGGGCTCTTTTTTTTTTTTTATCCTTGTTGGTCACCTACCCTGAGGTCGACGACGTAATACATGGAAGCGATGGTCGTGTGCTTCCATTTATCATTTCGAGTGCATGCATCTCTCGCGATAACAGAAAGCGGCCGTCAGACCCATAAATGGTCCAATGTCATGGTAGGTTGTGATTATGACTTGCATTTGCTCGCGGGCGGTTCGGTTCATTTTGAAACGTGGAGAATGTGATGGAGTCAAAAGATACTCATCGATTTGGTTACTTTTTTTCTTAAATTCCCATCTGGGCTCCTCCCGGGAGATGGGCCCGCATTGTGCTTCTAGTCAGGCACTGGAGATGGACCCTGAATTTTTATTCTAGAAGTTGTCGATGCCATGGGTGATGGGCCTTCTTGGATGGAGAATGTCCCCGCATCGCCCGCCCCCAATGTACTTTGTACCAGCAGCCATCCGTGCTGCAAGTGCGCCTCCATCAAGAGGCTCCAAGATCTGGGTTCCACCCGCCTTGAGAAAGGATATGGAGATGTGGTCCTTCGGAGGGGCCCATACTCGGTACCTCGGTGAGCATGCGGTGGGCATTAGGTCGAATTAGTCGAGGCTGAATTCGTTTGCCTCACACCGTACGATGGCGATAACGATAACGATAACGATAAAACACGTGATGACCACACAATTGCTGAGTCAGCATGAATCGGAGATCTGCCAAATTTTTGGCCATCAGACGTAGGTGGTGATAGATGCCATAGCGTAGAGTCCAACCTCGACGACGACCAATTCTACGCCAATGGCAGGTCCTAATGTGCTAAGGCCCTCTGCTGGCCGGTTAATCAAGGCCTACTCCTCTGCGAGACCATCTCTGGCCCCCCAGGCTGCGACTACGACATCACGAATCACCTCACATTTCTCCACCACCACGCCGCAATGCAAGCGCAAAACCAAGGACAACAACAAGTCCCGCGGTGTCAGTAGCCTGTACGGATCAGGCCCCCGAGAGCACCTCTCCATGTCAGACATCCCGCTACCCAAGCCCCGCGATTTCAAGCCCGAGTTGAAAACGGACAAGGACCATGGACTCTGGGGATTCTTCCCAGCACCAGGCAAGCTTCTGTGGACGCCCAAGGAGACGGAGGAGCACGGGCGTGCTTGGACCGTGGAGGAGCTGCGAAAGAAGTCATGGGAAGACCTGCACTCGTTGTGGTGGGTGTGCTGCCGTGAGAGGAACATGCTCGCAACATCTCGCGCGGAGCTGCTCCGATCCAAGCTGGGTTTCGGAGAGCGAGAGATTGACGAGCGAGAAGAAGAGGTAAGCATTACTTGCCCACCGTGTGCGCATTGCATGGGATTATGACGCTGACTGTGATGCAACTATAGGTTATGAAGACTCAGCGCGCCATCAAGCATGCCTTGACCGAGCGAATGTACACATGGCATGATGCCGTCGAGGTGGCCATGACCGACCCCGAGATCAACCTGGAGGGTGGAGAGGGACAGGTTTACACCCCTTCTGCTTACGAGGAGGACGCTGAGTGGACTGCGGCAGAGGACGAGGCCAAGGCCCAAGGAGAGTCTCCGGTCGAGCCCGCTGCGACGGAGTCGCGAGCCGCCAAAACGGAGAAAGAGGCTGCTCGATAAGCAAGAGTGCAAGCTGGTTGGGGAACTAAAGAACCACTAGCATGATGGTGGTGTGATGGTGTTGCAGGTAATGAAAGCTGTAACACTGATAGTTGGTGCGGCGGGATAACGTTGTATCGCTATGTACATCTAGAACATGTAAAATACGATTAGGAGCTGAAATATTATGCCCTTGTATGAGTACAGCGGGGAGCTACATAATTGCACTTTCTGAAATGGTTGATGACATGGGAATAGTAATGTATGAAATGGCAAAAGTGCAAATATGGTATAGGGTAGCACATGTGCATAAATGTACCTCATATCAACTATATGATGTTATGTGAATATACCATCACATTTTTATCATAAAAATAAAAATAAAAGCAATTATTTTCTTGGCAGCCTCACTGGACACCTATGTATGCGTGTTTGCATTGAGTAATTTTTTTGTTGGGATGTATTGCTCCTTTCAGGTCGATTGCCATTTATTTGTGTCTTCTAGTGGCTCCTGGTACGGGGCGACAATTTGCCCACCGTACATGTTACAATTTCCTCCTTTCCAGACCCATGAACGATGTTTAATTGCCTGTGCTAGCTCCCGAGCGCTCTAACAAATCCGGTGCCTGAGACGAGTTGCGGTGCTGGATGTGCTGGCCAAGCTCTGATGTGTTCCCGTCTACTTGGTGCAGCTTGCTGTCGAAGGTGCGGGACGCCTGTAACATGACATGGAGGATGGCATGATGCAAAACACGGCAGTCCACTCGGATGGCCACTCGCAGGCCTGAATCCGAGGCAGGCTACGCACCGAGATGCCCTGGAGGAGGAAGAAAAAAAGACACGTATTCGCGAGTCATAGACGAAATGACAAGGCTGGTTAACGGTCCAAAAGACGGGGACGTCAAAACTAAAGCATCGCCAAAGGTCCCCCCCACCCGCTCACTCACCCACTTCCCTAAAGGGGATCCATCCAGCCAACCCCGCCACTTGAGCTTCGTCGACTCTCATACCGCCTCTCCCCCCCAACATAAACCAGCCCAAACCACTTCTCCATCCGTTCCATCACTCCATCTCTCCTCACCACCCGAACCGCCGCCCATCATGGATGAGATTGCCAAGGAATACGACGTTGTCGTGCTGGGCACCGGTACGTCACTGCTCCTCCTCGCCTCGACCCTGTGCTTCTCCTTTTCGTCGCCCATGGACATCCCCGCACCCAGAGCTCTGCTGGTACGGGGCCCAGCTCCGTGCGAGGAGGCTCAGCCAGCACACAGGGAGCTTCTGTGTGCTCGTCTGCTAACGTGGTCCAGGCTTGACCGAGTGTATCCTGTCTGGGTATGCGAGCTTCCCCGCGCTTTGTCTTTCTTGCGTCTTACGCCATGACACGCTGTGGCAGCGCCGACTGCCCGCGTTGTGATTTTTGGAGTACCTACGGTTGACTGACATGCCATGTTGCTAGTGTACTGAGTGTGAAGGGCAAGAAGGTCCTCCACATTGATCGTAACGATCACTACGGCGGGTTAGTTATCATTGCTCCGTGATCAGCTTTTCACTACTGACGTCGACTCCAGTGAGGCCGCTTCCGTCAACCTCGAGACGGTATGAAACATCCCCAGCCCTCCACCTCCCGAACCCACCCCCCCCCCCGATTCTGAATCGACGTCTAACGGCACTGAACACAATAGCTCTTCAAGAAGTATGGCAACTTCGCCGAAGGCGAGGAGCCTTGGAAGAAGTATGGCCGCCTGAACGACTGGAACATCGACCTCGTCCCCAAGTTCCTCATGTCCTCTGGCGAGCTTACCAACATCCTTGTCTCCACCGATGTCACCCGATACCTTGAGTTCAAGCAGGTTGCTGGTAGCTTTGTCCAGCAGGGCGCTGCTTCCAAGGCCACCGTTGCCAAGGTCCCCTCAGATGCCGGCGAGGCGCTCAAGTCTCCTCTCATGGGCATCTTCGAGAAGCGACGCATGAAGTCCTTCATTGAGTGGGTTGGCACTTTTGACCCCAAGGATCCTGCTACTCACAAGGGTTTGTGGCCCCAATACAAGATATCTGAAGCCAGGAATGCTTCCTGACTTTGACTTCGAGAAACCAGGCTAACCAAGTGTACTTCCTAATCAGGCCTGGACATGAACACTGCTACCATGCAGGAAGTCTACGACAAGTTCGGTCTTGAGGCCACCACCAAGGACTTCATCGGTCATGCCATGGCCCTCTACCTTACCGACGAGCATATGGTTACCAAGGGCCAGGCCCCCGAGGTCATCCAGCGCATCCGCCTCTACGGTAACTCTGTTGCCCGCTACGGAAAGTCCCCCTACATCTACCCTCTCTACGGCCTTGGTGAGCTGCCCCAGGGTTTTGCTCGTCTGTCTGCCATCTACGGTGGTACCTACATGCTTCACACAACCATCAACGAAGTTGTGTACACCGGCGACAAGGCCACTGGTATCAAGGCCACTATGAAGAACGGCGACGATGTTCTGGATTTCGAGACCAAGGCTGGCATTATCCTTGGTGACCCTTCGTACTTCCCTGGCAAGACCAAGGTCGTTGGCCATGTCCTTCGTGCCATTTGCATCCTGAACCACCCCTTGGCCGGTACCAATGATGCCGACTCCGCTCAGCTCATCATTCCCCAGTCCCAGGTCGGACGCAAGAATGGTAAGGCGATTCTGGCCCGCTTACTTAGGCTGCTGATATTCTAACACAACAACCTTTTTAGACATCTACATTGCTTGCGTTTCTTCTGCCCACAACGTCTGCCCCAAGGGCTACTGGATTGCCATTGTCTCGACCATTGCTGAGACCAATGCCAACCACCACCTCGAGCTCCAGCCTGGTCTGCTTCGCCTTGGCAAGATTGAGGAGCAGTTTATGGTAAGTTTCTAATCTCACAAGTATTGATCCGAATCGACTCTCACATAAAACCCCAATCTAGGGCCCCCCCATCCCCATTTCAGAGCCCCTTGAGACCGGTGAGAAAGACAACGTCTTCATCTCCAAGAGCTACGATGCCACTAGCCACTTCGAGACTACTACCGATGATGTCAAGGATATCTACAAGCGTTGCACCGGAGAGGACCTCAAAGTCGAGGGCTTGAGAGAGGGCATTACTGTTGCCGATGAGTAAGAGGATGCCAATTTAGTTGCAGCGGTGTGAGCACGTGGATGTTGAAAGTGCATCTGAGCAAAGAGAAGGTTCTCTTTGTTGCGTCATTTTGAAGAAACGACGGCCCCCTTCACCTTAGCGTTGACATGGCAAAGAGATTGATGCAGAGGGGCGAGGTGGCTACTCTGTAAATGCTATACGCACATTAACGAAATATACCTCTTTTCGATATACAATCAATATCTCTTTGGAGCCATAATAGTGGGGGACGAATAAACTTATTTGCAGGATACTGGATTCTTGATAATTGGCTTCGATTTTTAATACTGACTTGATATCCTCATGATCATGATATATAAATGGCCTTGGACAAGTCCCCTTGCCCTCTCATTCCTTTTTTCTTTCGAGGTCTTTTTTCTTTTATCTGGGGGGCGCCGTAAAATATCTATCTAAGTCGACTTTTGACTGAGGGTTCATCGCAAGAAACACATTGCTTCTCTCCTCAATTGTGAGCCTAGCTCCCCTATCGGACCAAAACAAGCCGTACGCCGTGAACTCCTGGGTAACCCACAATCCGCAACCGTCTCATGCGAAAAGACAAAAGAACAAGCTGGGAAAGGAAGGGAAACAACGAAAAAAGAGTGTTCCACTCTTCTTGGCTTTTCCCTCCCCACCCATCCTGTAACTGATTATCGGCGGTTGGTCTTGCCCATGCCACGCTTTCCAACGACCTAAAAGGATTCAAAGTTAGCTAACTGTTTGGTTTGGTGCAATCATCATTTTCGAGACTTACGAGATGCTTGGTGATGGAGGCAGTGGTGTGTCTGTCAGCCTCACCCTGGCGGGCCATGCGGTTCATGCGCTTCTGGTTGAGCTTGGCGATACGCTCGGCCTTGGAACGAGTAGCGTCGTCCTGAACACCGTCGTTGCGGCGGTCGGTGGTAGGGGCACGGCTCATGGAGCGGAGACGGTCGCGAGGAGTCTTGCTGCGGCGGTCGACATCCATGGCGTCCGGATCTTCGGTGCCCAAGCGGCTGCGAGACAGCGAACGACCACGGGGACGGGACTTGGAACGGGCACGCTCGGTAATCTCGGTCGTGTCCACACCGAGAGCGTCGAGCGCATCCTCCAGCTCGGAGATGGGCTTCTTGGTGAACTTGCGGGGGATGATGGCCTGGTTCTTGAGTCTCTTCTTCATGCGGGCCTCGTTGCGGATGAGCTGCTGCTTCTCCCGAATCAGCTCGGCCTTGCGCATGACCTCGGCCTCTTCGTCGTCCTCAATATCCTCGTCAGAGTCGTAGAATCCCTCGGCCTCGAGCTTCTCCTCCTCTTCCTCCAGGGCAGCAAGCTTGGCCTCGATATCGGGATCGACAAAGTCGTAGACGTTCTTGCCATCAAAGATCTCAGGAATCTTGTCGTACTTCCACTCAGGGTTGGCGAGGATATAGTCGGCACGCATGTCAACGTTGTAGACACCGGCGCCGCCGTTCTCAACCTCGACGTCTCGGGCAAGCTTTCGGCGCTCGGGATCGTTCTTGTCGTACTTCTTGCGATCCTTGACGCCTTCAGGGATAAAGGTCTCGAGACTTTGGCCACCCATGGGCTGGGCCACGTGGATACGGGACATGACATCGGCCAGCCTGCCGCCAATGGCACCAGCGGCGCTTGTGCCAGCCTTCAGCTTCTGGTTCACTCGCTCGGCAATCAGGCGCTCACAAGCAGCGTTCTTGACCTCCTGGACACCCTCCTGAGTGTTGCAGGAGAGCTGAAGCATCTCGACCTCGCCAGACTTCAGGAGGCCCTGAATTTCGGCTTGGGTCTCAGCATCGAGGTCCTCAGGTCGAGTCACATCGATCTTGTTGATGACGATGAAGACGAGCTTGTTGGCGAAGAGGGGCTTAATGCTCTTGAACAGCTGGATCTGAGAGGCAACAGTGTAGCCGCACTGCTCAGAAAGATCCATGAAGTACATGATGGCGGATCTCAAGTGAGCAATGGCAGTGATACTGGGGTTTGTTAGTATACAGCTGGAGCTGGGATGTTTGACAAATTTACATACCTCTGCATCTCAATAGTGTTCATCTCTTCGAGAGGGTGGTCGAGGATACCAGGGGTATCAATGGCCTGGAATCGCAGGTACTTGTAGTCAAAGTGACCAACGAACAGACTCTTGGTGGTGAAAGCGTAAGGCTGGACATCGACGTCGGCGCGAGTGACGCTGCGCAAGAAACTCGACTTTCCAACATTAGGGTATCCGCAGATGACCAGGGTTCGGGTGTTGGGGTCGATCGAGGGCAGACGACCCAGATGCTGTCGGACCTGGTCGAGGTACAGCAGCGGGTCCTTGAGGCGCTTGATGAGGGTGGCCATGCGACCCAAGGCGGCGCGCTTGAGCTGCTTGCACTGGAACAGCGATTGACCATACTTGAGCAGACGGACGTAATCGCGAGAGATGGTCTCTATCAGGTGCTTGGCCGTCGACATCTGGCCGAGGGCGATTCTGAAGTGGTCGGCATCGTAGAGGGTGTTGAGCAGGTCCTTGTGGAAAGGGTGGATGTCCTGTAGACGGGGGAAGCTCTCGAGGATAGCGCCGAACTTCTCAGAGAAGGTCTCCTGGGTGAACTTGACTTTTCGCGTGTAGAAAGCTGTCGGGATGGTTAGCGACGGCCAAGGGTTGAATTGAAGAGATTGGGCAGATGCGGACCTCGAATACGGCTAATCTTGAAGCCAGCGCGGATCTGGGTGGGCAGCTTGCGCTGGGTCCTGCTTAGGACAATGTCCAGGAACTCCTGCTGAGTCGGGACGGGGGGGATGTCCTTCCAGGTCGTCTTCATGATGGGCGATCTGGTGGTTGTGTGTGTTGATGCACGTAGCAAAAGCGAATCGACGGGCAACATTCGCTTCGGCGGCAAGGCGGTCAATTTTTTTTTGTCGAAAAATTTAGAGGTGGGGGGGAAAAATCTGGTGGGTCTGTTATCGATAACAGGAAGCCAAAATTGTGGCAGGACGCTACCATAGAGGAAAAGCAAGACAGTAGAATCCTAGTAAACAGTCCCTACATACAAAAAAGAAAAACTACCGTCTCTCTAGAGTGATTTGAAGTGTTTTTAATTGGGTGAAAGTCTTGATTCCATTATTAGGCTTCTTCATCTGCGTCTATCATGGTGTGGCATACCCTTCTTCTAGGAGAAAAAAAAAAAGCTTAAAGGGCCTTTAATGGCACAAGCTTCACTTGAAAAGCTAGAGAACACTATCTTCTATTAGCATTAAATCAATACGGCTCTCGGCATGAAATTGCCTTCTACCCATCCTTCAAGGTTGTCCCATTCTTGGGAGAAAAATCTGGGAAGCAGAAAACCCCGCTTGTGGGTCCCATCTTATCGATAAATAAGTCCCTCCATGCCTGCCCGCATCCGGAGGAGGGGGACTAAAGAATCATTCATCACGTCAAGAACATTGAAGCAAGAGGTTGGAGAGAAAATAAAAGGTTTGGATGTACTGACTTGAGATATATACGCCCTATGCGTATGTATTCTGGGAGATTTCAAATTGCTGATCTATTGCAGAAACAATAGTCGTATACTGCCGCGCTCTCTCGCAACCATGACTTCTCAGCTCGCTCCCTACAAGAAGGATTTTCTTCAGGCCGCCATCTCTGGTGGCGTCCTCAAGTTTGGCAGCTTCGAGCTTAAGTCGAAGCGTATATCGCCCTACTTCTTCAACGCTGGCCTCTTCCACACCACTCGCCTGGCTTCTGCCATCGCTTCTGCCTTTGCCCAGGCCATCGTCGATGCCAAGAAGGATGGCCTCGAGTTTGACATCATCTTCGGCCCCGCCTACAAGGGCATCCCTCTCGCTGCCACCATTGCCGTTGAGCTCGGCAGGATCGCCCCCGACACGCTCGACAGCGTCTCCTACTCCTTCGATCGCAAGGAGGCCAAGGACCACGGCGAGGGTGGCAACATTGTTGGTGCTGCCCTTAAGGGAAAGAGGATCCTGATTGTCGACGATGTTGTTACCGCTGGCACCGCCAAGCGCGAGGCCATTGAGAAGATCCGCAAGGAGGGTGGTATCGTTGTTGGCATCGCCGTTGCTCTGGACCGCAAGGAGAAGCTCCCTGCCGCTGATGGCGACGACTCGAAGCCTGGCCCCAGCGCCATTGGTGAGCTGCGAAAGGAGTTTGGCATTCCCATTTTTTCTATCTTGACCCTGGATGATATTATCGAGGGTGCAAAGAGCTTTGCTTCGGCGGAGGATATCAAGCGAACTGAGGAGTACCGTGAGAAGTACAAGGCTACTGACTAAAGTACCTAAGCAATGATGTAAACTAAAAAAAAGCGATAAATTAAAAAGGTTAGAGAAAGGAAATAAAAATGCTGGTTTTAATTTTGACGTGTTCTAATTTGACCCATCAACGGTGGTAACATCTGTCGTGTGGCACTTTCTCCCAGTAACTCACATGCTGCCGTGTAAGACTGATGGCGATATAAGCATGGGAGCTATTATTCTCACGCAAGCGGGTGCAATCCCTTCTGGTTATTATCATGGTGTCTTAGGCTATACGGTAATTTGAGGCAAAATTTTTGAAATCCACCAACGTCACATGCTAGATTGGTGGTTATTTGCTTGGTGGAAGGGCACGTGGCATCGGTTTCCGCTGGAGGGGCTTTATTTTTATTTGTCTAGCAGACTGAGTTTGGGCCGCCCTCCTAGGACAAGACAATAACGTGTAATAATAAAATTTGGTGACCACTATTTCTGTGAATAGTTGAGTCCCTCAATATTTGTTGGAGGACTCCAAATTGTGAGCCCTAATGCTTGACCTGAGTAGGCTCCTCCTTGACCTTTTGCTTTGGCCCTCTAAGATCAAGGACCTGATACATGGTGAGATTAGGGATTCAACATGGGAGTTTGTGAGTATTAGACTTACCATGGCACGCCATCCTTGACCAGCAAGGGCGGCTGTACTTGGGCCTAGATCTCTGAAACCGAAGCACTGATAGAATTGGACAGAGTACTGTGGTGGGCAATGGTCAGTATCTGACAAAGCGCCGATAAAACAATGCAAAATTATTGAGAACATACTGGTTGACATATTAATGCGACCCGATCTGCCATGCCAGACTCATTCATTAGCTGGAGGTATGACTTCATGGCCGTCTTGCCAATCCCGACCCCCTGGACTTCGGGACACACGGCAAACGAGTGAAGACATATTGTTCTCCCTGATGATTGGTGACCTTTAGATGAGCCATTACAGGCCGCTGGATCCCGCCAGTTGTCCGGCAACGCCATGTCGTCATCTGTGACAACCGGATGTTTCCCAAGGGTGGCGAGGATGTGAGCAAACATGACGTGCTTTGCACGATCAGTGCGGCCGGACTCGACTGGACGACTATGGCCGAGAGTTGCAATCTTCCAGTCCTTGGCGTCATCTGGCCTGTAAGTGTTGAACAATGCATAGCAGACGGCCCCAGATTTTCGGATACGATACTCAATCTAAGAGTGGTTGGTTAGTTGCCTTGTTTTTTTTTTTGGGACCAGTATTCTGGAGCTGTCCAATTGCACGCCCCAGAAGCGAATTGAGAGGTTGAATGTACCTTTTCTTTGGTGGCTCGATGGGTTGGTTCCGACAAGGCGGCAGTTTCAAGAGTCAGGCACGTCTCAATGTCGTTCTCTGTTAGAGGGGAGAGCATTGGGGCCCAGTGGAAGGGGATGACCTTTTTCAACATCCCAGCCTCGGAGTTGCGCTTTTGGATTCTTAGCTGAGCAATGTTTCTCTTAGACATGACCATCTCCTCGTCGGCGTCGCAGGAGTCATCGATGGCGTCGCCATCTTCCTCTTCATCCCTCACAGGCGAGCCCCCGTCGGAGAAAATGATGCCGCGCGCAGCTGTTGCGAATTCGTTTTTGTGTTCCATGCTGGGTAGTAGATGTTTCAGTTGCAGTGATCGTGTGTGATGCCAGGTGCATCAAGCCTGGGGTTGGGTGTCTGGGATGCCGAGATCCTGCCCTTGCAGACACGGGGGCCACTAGCGCAGCTGGCAAGCTCGAGCTCCTGCCTGCGACTGTAAAAGAGACTTTGGTGCGGTTGGAATATCTTTTGATTGCCTGCTGATGCTTTATGACTTGGATTTGGCAGAGCTAGAAGCCTCCTGATATGCTTTTTGTTGACGGGAAGTTAATCGGACGATGTTGTTAACGTGAAAAGCGGCATCGTCGCTAGCCGCCCAAACTCGTTCGATGAAAAAGCTATGAAATTGGGGATATTGGCCACTGCAAGATCAGGTGGTTGTATCAGCCAATCACAGACTTGGCTTTTGACGTTGGGGTCACGGGGATGCTAAACTGAGCGTTACAATGGAAAAGGATAAATGGTGCGTTTGAGGTAATATCTACGGAGAAATTGCTCGTCGTTTGTTGTGCGATTAGCGATGCTTTATTTTCTAAAAGAGAATAAATTTATGGGGTATAAGTGACGGTTTGATGGGATTCTGAGTGCAGTGCGGCAAACTTGGTGAGATCAGATGTTAATGACGTGATGTGCAAATGGGTGTTTATTCTAACAGCACCATCGTGAATAGGAAGCTTGTGCCAATAACCCTGGGCCGTCGTTTTATTCTGTTCATGCACATTTTGCCTTTGTAACACGTTGCTCCCCTGGCCCCTCGAGGTCCCTTGTGGATGGTTTAAAGCCACCGTCAAAGTCGCTCGCAGGTGGGGTGCGGTTATTAGATGTGTTGTTCGCCATTCCCACCAATCAACCTGAAAAACAACACCAACAGATTTTTTTTTCTTGCTTCGCCTCACGATCTTTGAGACCTTTCGAGTACCTGTGAAGGCAAACGAGGATACTGCACGAGGACATGCTTCACTTTAGTTCTTGCTACGGCTTGGCCTGCCAGCCATACGCGTTTGTAAGCCCTTACCTGGTTTGGGCCATGATTGCGACCAAACCGATCAGAGCAGGTGCCTAGTAGGCAACGGGGCTAGTCAATGGAAACAGTGACACGGACGTGAGCTCGTGACAGTGCTCCAGTCGTGTCCGGATATAACGTGGTGGTTCGATGAGCTGTCCAGCTGTCGAGCGTGCAGCTAATAGTCTTCCCGCCACCAAGTCCACCATGACTCAACCAAGTCCTCCCTACCAGGGTTTCTGTTGACAACAAGCCCTAAAAGCACCCGTATCCGACACCACAGACGGTTGATATAACGGGCCTCGGCAATTGTGGCCGTCGGAAAGCTCGTCGCCAAGTCGCCAAGCAAGGATACTTACTTGTGCTGCAGAGGAGATCATGCTGCACCTGGCCCCAACTCCCTGTCGCTGGGGACGATCGATAATTGGACCCCATACGGGCCGCGGGCCAGGTCGAGCCTAGAGCGGCAGACGCTGTGGCGATCAAAGGCGAGCTACGCTGCCATTTCACCAACAGCTGGAGCATCTCGGCCGGTATTGGACGCTTGCCTGGGCACCGATGCGTATGTGCATGTGTCTTATTTGCGACGCTTGGGCGCCGGTGTCCCGTCTTCGTCCGTTGACTCGCATGCGGTTAAATCAAGACTGTGCTTTTTTATGGGCGGAGGCTGATGATCTGTCGGCTATGGTGGAATTGCCTGTGCCATGATGCGGTCGTGGGACGGGCCTACCTGCCATAGTCAGCAATGAGAAACCCCCCCCCCCCGGCGTCCATTTGACTCGTCATCGTGGCCAGGCGGGCGGCTTGACGCCCGGCTTGACGCCCGGCTTGACGCCCGTTGGTGTCATCGGCCTTTTGCCAAGCGGGTTTTCTTTTCTTTTTAGTTGCCGTTATCTCCGCCGCGGAAAACGATGGTCGATGGGTTTCGGTCGACTTCGACGGTGGGTGGAGGGGCAAGGCTTGAATGGCATGACGGCATCATAGTGCAGCCAGGGCTAGCAAAGCAAGCATGCAGAGGGGAAGCGGACGGACGGACGGCAGAGTGGAATAGGCAATCGAGACGACAAACAAGCAGGCAGCGTAAATGAAAGCAAGTAGGTAAGCAGGTAAATTAACAGGAAGACAAGGCTGGCGAGAGATCATGGAGGTTTATAACCAAGTGGTTTTCGCATCGGACGAGTGAAAAAAAAAACGTCGCCGACCTGGGGTGCGTTAGCAGTCGGCCGAGGCTCCTGGTGGAGGGATGGAACCCCGTTGGCGACAGTAGCGACTGCGAGATGTACCTGATTAGGTGCAGCTTGCAGGCGCCCCGAGGTCGGTGGCCAGAGTGAACATAGCGTCCCTCCAGGGACCTTCTGCAGCTGCGCAATGTTGGGCCCGGACTGCTGGGGCACCAATCAGGCGGCAGACCACTGAGGTTAGCTGACGTTCTGGGCTTACGCTCCCCTGGAGCCCACTGAGAAGCCGGTGTTTGGGCAGGACGAAGGGCCTCTGTCGTCACCGCCGCGCCTACCGAGTCCCACTGCGCAGTACCAAAATTTGCCCCTCCAGCGCTTCTCCTCGGTAGGTAGGTTACGTCGTGCATTGGGGGGGGGGGGGTCGTCGACCTTACCCCTCCCTGTGCCTGTACCTACCGTAGTAGCTTCGACCAGCTCCCACAAATGCCACCCGCTCGCCCAGCGCCCTGTAAGCAAGTATCTTCGGATATATGACATGAATATACCGCCTCCATATCGACAACCCAGCATTACATGAAGCATCCTGCCCAAACGGGATACCTACCGCCCACAAGCAAATAAACGACAAAAAATACCCCAAATCTACAAGCCCTGCCCTTGTTCCATCTGTCTCCATCGGCTCCCAAGGTTACTGCTCCGACTCCAAGGTTTCCCCAGCCCAAGCTCCATCCTCTCCATTTTGCCTTCGCTCCCGGTCAGTACTAGTACAGGCCACCACCTGCCCTGCTCGGTCAGCCTCCCTCGCTTTGACCTCGACCTCTCTCCAGTTCCAGTTCGCCAACTCCATCTCTCTCGAACCAGCCAGCGATTCCAAGATCCGTGGTCACGACTCAGTTCTCCCCCACTTCCTCTCCCTCCCCGAGTCTGTCGCCGTGTTCTTGCTTCCGCCCCCCACCCCCCTCCTACCCACCTTGCTCTTCGTCTCCGACCTCATCTCGACTTCCCCTCCTCCGAAGCTTTGCTTCCATCTACCCCCCCACCCCACCCTGCCTACGTCTTCTCCTCCAGCTTGGACTCTCTCGCACTTCTCCTCCCTGGAAAGGCAACCTGGCAGCTGTCTTCTCTGACCTGTAACGGCTTCATTTCACAACACAATCGTTGGGTTTTTGCTCTCCCAGGCCAGACCACTGTCAAGACTATACAGCCTTCGCTACGGCTACGATCGCCATTCCCTTTGTTGATCCCCCAGCTTGATAAGCCAGCCGGCACATTTGCCCACCATGTGAGTTCTACCCGCCTTGGAGCTCTCCCCCAGCCCCAGCCATGCCCCCAGAGTACTGACCCGTCTTCGGCCGCCAGGCGCATTACGCTCAACATCTTCAATCCCCAAGCTGGGGAGCAGGATAGCCTACTAACCCTCGAGATCTTCCCCGATATGACCATGGCCACCCTCCGCGAGTCCATTCAAGCCGAATCCACGATCCCTCCGACCTCCCAGCACATCTATCACAACGGCCGCCTAATCTCTGACGACACCAAGACAATGGAGCAGCTCCAGATCACTGACGGCGAGATGCTGGCTTTGCACGTTCGGGACATGCGGGGGAGCACGGGTGTGCCTGATCAGCCGCGTCGGCCTCAGCCCCAGGCCCAGGCACAACCGCCGGCGCAGGCCCGGAGACGTGGCAACGAGCAGGACCCTGAACTTGTCCGCCTCCAGGTCCTTGGGAACCCCGCATTGAGGGCTCAACTACAGCGACAACACCCTGAATTGTCCGCTGCTGTAGACGACCCTGCCCGCTTCAGTCAAATTTTACAAGAGAGCCAAGATCGTGAACAGAGAGAGCGCAGAGAACGACAGATGGAAATAGAGAGACTCAATGACGATCCTTTCAATGTTGAGAACCAGAAGAAGATTGAAGAGATGATCCGTCAAGAACGGGTCATGGAGAACCTGCAGAATGCTATGGAGCACAACCCCGAAGGTATGCTATGCGCGGCATATTTCATAAACCCTGCGCAATGACTAACAATCCCAGTTTTCGGAAGAGTCCACATGCTCTACCTCGATGTGGAAGTAAACGGTCACAGGGTCAAGGCGCTGGTCGACTCTGGCGCCCAAGCCACCATTATGTCTCCTGCCTGCGCCGAAGCATGCGGAATCATGCGGCTAGTTGATACTAGATTTGCTGGCGTAGCCCGTGGCGTCGGAACTGCCACTATCATTGGGCGTGTCCACTCTGCGCAGATCAAAATTGGAAAGCTTTTCTTGCCTTGCAGCTTCACCGTTATGGAGGGCAAGGCGGTTGATTTGTTGCTAGGCCTGGACATGCTCAAGAGATACCAGGCTACCATTGATCTTGCAAAGGACAAGCTCATTATCCAGGGCGAGGAGGTGCCCTTCTTGGGCGAAGCTGAAATTCCCAAGGAAGAGGAGGCCATGGCAGAGGAGCCTACTATTCCAGGCCCCTCAGGCACCGCCATTGGACAGCGCTCAGGAGCCGTGGTACCAGCAGAAGGCCAGCAGCAGGCAACCCCGGCCCCAACACCACAGCCTGTCGCCGCAGCATCGACACCAGCACCAGCCCCGACACCATCACAACCCTCGACATCACAGCCCAACATTTCACCTGAAGCCATCGAAAACCTCATAGCCATGGGTGCCACCCGAGAGCAGGCCATACAAGCTCTGCAGGCTGCTGATGGCAACGCGGATGTGGCTGCCAGCCTCATCTTTTTCTAAATCTCAGAACCCTTATGAGGCATGACGACTTGCACGACAGGATACCAGAATAAGGATGGAGCATTACAGAGCTTTCGGCGCGAGATGAGTGATAATTAGATACAGACTTCAGACAGCTCGTGGCCTAGGGTGGATAGAGAGACTGGCTTGGTCCGCCAAGATGCGGAGAGATTACATTTGGACTTTTATTTGCTTGCATGAAATGACTTAAAAGACCCTACTTGTTTTCCCAGATAGCTCAAAGCAAAGGCATTGTAGTGTATCGCTTGTAGTGGGGGCATTCGGCGTTGGAAATAAATACACCACCTATCCATGAACGGTTTTCCTTTATCGGATTTTGTAAACACACGGCTTCAGGATGGAAGCCTCATTTACCTCGGGCTCTTCATCGACGGAATCGATCCTGCGAATGATGGCCTTCTTCCCCTTGGGAGGCTCCTGGGGCTTTACGCCCTTGCCCTTTGTTGGCGACGCACCCTTGATGAAGTGCATCTTGACAAACATCTTATTGGAGAGATCGATAGCCTCCCGGTCGCCATGGAGGACGAAGCCTCGCGACTTGAGCACCTCGACGAAGGCTGACACGTCCGTCTCACGGCGGCGATCCTCCATGCCATCCACTTCGACAGCCAAGTCCTGTTCGTGGTTGGCACCATCGTCTGCTGCCCCCTTGCCCTTCTTGCCCTGGATCTTCTTGCGGTTTCCGACGCTGTGCGTGACGGGAGCGTTCTTGTTCCGCACGGGACCAAAGCGGCTCTTGATCTCGGCCACCCAGAGCTCGCCCTTCCAGTGCAGGATGCGGTAGGCTTCTTCAACAAAGTCGACCCAGTTTGTGCCCATGAGGGCCAGGCAGAAAATGGCAACGTTGACGGAGCCCTCCTGCAAAGGGAGGTTGGCAATGTCGGCCTTGGTGACGAGCGGGCTTGGGCTCTGGAGGTCGAAGCTCTTGACGGTGACGTGCATCTTCTTGCCGTCTGACTGGAGGGCCTCGGCAAGTCGGGCATCACCGCACCCAAGATCAGCAATGGTGCACTCCTGACTGGTTCGGGGCAGAGGGGTCTTTGCGAGGGGCAGCGGCGGAGCCCCGGGCCGCTGCTTGCCGGCGTGGCGGACGCGGCCGCGGGTGCGGATGTCCTTGAGGAAGCTGTCGACAGGGTTCTCGGGCCAGACCTTGACCTGGCGGCGGAAGCCCTCGTGGTACTCATCAAACATCTCGGGCGAGTCCTGGAAGAGCTGGAAGGCCTCTTCCGAGGGGCGAGTGTAGAGGGTTTCGTTGAGATGGCGGAAGCGTGCCGAGATGAGCTTCTCTCTCATCGAGGCTTGAAGGGGTGTGAGCTTGGGGGCAGCAGGAGGAAGAGGCGGTGGTGCGGACGCTTTGGCGACGGCGTCATCCTTTGTGGGAGATTCGGATGCGTCCTCATCAGCATTGTTTGCGGATTTGCCCTTTTGCTCCTGCTTTTTGCCCTTCTTGTCGTTTTTATCCTTCTTCTGCTTGGTCTGCGTCTCAGACGACTCCTGGTCGTTGCTCTCGTACTTGCCCTGGGGCGCTTTCACGTTTCCCTTGGCATCCTTCTTCTGCCGCTTGGCAGACTTGTCCGACTTCTGCTGCTGCTGGGCCTTGGAGTCGTTCGGCTTTCCCTCAATGACAGACTCCCACAGGTCGGCCACGGTAGAGGCGTTGACGTTCTCTGCCGCGGCCGAGGCGCCACCACGCTTGCGCTTCTTTGATTTTGCGCCGGGGGCGCTGTTATTCGCGGACGGCTTTTCAGCCTTGAGGCTGTCGGCCGAGACGGACCACCCTGGTACGGCGAACATGGTTGGATGAGCCGGGCAGCAAGCGATGACTTGAGAATTGCTTGGTCCTGGTGTTTGGCCTTCTGCCAACTTTTTTTTTCCTTTCTGAAATTTTACATGCTAAAAACGGCAATTGGAGGCGGACGTGGTCTGTGCACGCGAACCACGACGCGGCTTACAAGCGAGACGGACGGGATTGACTACTGACTACTGACTACCTGCCTACCTAGGTACAAAGAGCTCATCCCATTTCACGGCTAATTTCCCCGCTTCTTTCTTGTTTTCTTCGGTGTGTCCCTTGAGCCATTGGATACTGTGGTTCTGATTCCCAAAATTTCTCCGTGGAAGAAGCCGTTTCAATCACGAAATTCTGGTTGCCGGGGACGTTTGCAACGTGGCTCACATGAAGCCGGCGGGCAAGAACACTAGCTGACGGGAATCCCTTCTAATGCATGCTGGTCGACCAAATGGGCAAGACTACTTCTGAGACAACGAACAACCACGTGGTAGACGTGGTAGGCTAGGCAATGGGGCCCAGCACCCAGATCTATCGAATCGAAAATCTGCCGTTATGTAGTGGCTTGAAGGGTAGAGGCAGCCGGCCCAATTCGTCGCCGTTGTTCCTGGACTCGCGAGCGAGTGTCCCCCCCTAGTGCAGCCCTGCCATCTTTTCCTCTCGACGCTAAATCTGTAAACCACCTGGTGCCGCGTGGGCCAGATATGCGGCCTCCCGCTACTGTGCTTCAACTTATACAGCTAGTCCGTTTGACGCGGGAAACTGGGGCTTGTCTATTTTGGTCCGTACTCGCTTTCTCGATCCCCACGAAGGAAGGAGTGGGAGGGGGGCCGGCGTATACTTGCGCCATCGTTCGTATGTGGCTTCACCACTTGTTGACATAAATCTTCTATAATACTCACCACTAAGATATTCCCACGGATTTCGAGGGCCTCAGGAACGAAGGTCTGTAGTACGCGAGAGAAAAAAAATGAAGTAAAAGAGTTTGGGGTGAATGCCCACTTGGCAGGTTTAAGATCCAATCCCTATGTTTGGGCTTTTTTGGCCGCCAATACAGGAATTACTGGGTGTGGGCATACTACACAAAATGATTATGAAACTAGGGTTTATTCTGCCAGAGGAGGAACTGCCATGACACCAGTGCGACTTGTGCTGTGCAGGAAGGGGTAGTGGAGGGTATCAACACTCACTTTGAACTGACTGAGCATGTCCTCCGATCTACGAGGACGAGGAATGCGTATTTGAGCAGAATAGATATGTATCTTTGAACCAACTTCCTTATTATAGTTTTGCTTGGTCGTTTGCGGTCTGGGATTTTCCGATGGGAAGGATTATGGTTGCATGGCTTGCCGTTGATTAGGCCACCATATATTCTCTCCATCGATGGAGATATTGTTATGTAATTGCAGTTCTTGGAAGGATTCCAGAACAGATGTACTGAGATTTTGCCCTCTTTTGACCATGTTCCTAACATGGACCTTCCTGTTTCGAGGAGTGTAACGTTTGGGATGCTGGTGTCAGATGATGCTAGTTATGAACACATCGTGACCAAACACGGGGTGGATTTGGACTACTAGCTGTAGTTCATTTATATACTCAGAGGAAACCGTGTTTCCTGATGATATGAAACTCGCGTTATGTGAAATTAAGTGAGGGAATGTAATTATGATTTGCGAGTTTCGAGCCGACTCTTGAATCTCAGCGCCCGAGATCGAATCGCAAGCGACAATGAACTCGAGGAAGTCAGTTTATACTGAAACAAAGCCATGTCCTATACTTGTGAGGTTTCACTAATGCTTCTTCTGGTGACAATTTCTGGTTCACAGCGTAATTAAGAGAACGACATTAGTATTGGCTGGGCTTGGATTTATCTGCTTGACCTAGGAGCCTGTGTTATGTTTCTATCACTCGCTGGAGAGGTGACGCTGTATGTCTGACAAGATCTTGGGGTTTTTGTTATGTAGACCATCTGGTAATCTTGAGCTACCACTTGATGAGCCATATAAAAGAATGAGGTCTCTACGGGGAAAACCCACAAGACAGGGCTGCACATTTTCAGTACACCATTGGACAGTTTCAAAATGTCTACTAATAAAAGGGCGCTCTGGAGTGGAAGATGATCTAATCCATTTTGTGACCAATTCAATCATGATCGCTGATAATGAGAGACTCTGGAAAGTTAGGGAACCAGTTCAACACCCAGAAGACCGCACCGGGTCTTGGGATCAATACGGATCGACAATCACTGTCCAAATCTCTGGGCGGGCGGGTAGGTGGAAGCCCATGGAACCGCTATGGTTCCTCATTTACTGGGAGGTGGCACCGAATCTCGATGTGCACCCGATATTGCACGAATGATTCTCTCGGAATAACCTCTCATCAGCTATAGGCAAACTGCGTATGCAACTAGCCGCCGGTCATGAAGGGCACCCCTCCTCGGAGCCTCCCCGGGGCCGTGTCCGCGACACTGGGAGGCGGACGACAGGTTGATTCGCGAAGTCGTGCGCCCCAGTGCTGCAGATGTAGTTTCAACCAACTTCTGGCTCAAGCTGACAGACAGCAGAAATGCACCCTGCTATTCGTACAGGCGATGAATGCAGTACGCGCTGAGAACTTACCCTAGGGATCGGTCTTCCAACTGATACGACTAGTTTTACCGATGCGCGAAGCCGGCTCAGCCTTTAAATAACGATGAGGATCCAGTGGTTCACATAAAAAGATTGGATAGGCAATAAAAGTTGTCACACCAACCTGCTCCGATCTGCAGGACTGTGCTATCAGGGCTACGGCCACCCGCAAAACATTCGCAAGAAAGCGGATTTCGATCAAAGGAGGTCTAGACAGACCCATCACCACGGTGATGATTGGGTCGAACTCGGGGGAGGATTAATCATGACGCCTCCGTGGAAGGAGATGTCTAGAACGCAGGGGTTTGCTGAAAGCTAGCCAGAGTTGTCATTTTGGCGACGTTAACCTTTTGAGGGATACAACTGTCTGGTTTTGGTGCACGATCCCGAGGCAATGGCATGGTTGTCCGTTAGCAACCACGCATTGGGACGGGTTGTCCGAACACGGGGCGCAACTCTAACCTATCTTTGGACCTCGACCGACAGCAAGTGGCGGCCCAATATGCTACCTGATTAGTGCTTCGAATTAGAAACCCCATGAGTAGCGGCACGAGCGAGCAGAATACGGTCGCAGAGTGAGGGGTTGACACTCGATAGGACTTCAGGCATGGACGCCGAACAGCAATGTGGCGGTCAAGAAAAAAGACAAAATAAGAGACGGCTTCCTGCTTATATCCAACCCCGTTGCCCTGCAGAAATGGCGTATGCTTCTTAGAGCCTCACTTGCCAGAACGGCTATATGCCGTGGTGCATTGCCCACCCAGTTTATGCCGGGTGGATATAGACGCCTCGTACCAGTACGACGGCCAAGCTTCTGGGCACAGTGACATCCTTGTCGCCGTCGGCCTACTCACCTGTCCGAGGCACCGTCTTTTATGGCCGGATCTCTGAGCGTGACTTTGGTGACCAGGATGAACTGGGCATAGCGTTCTTTTGGCAGGGCGCTGCCGCGCAGGCCTTGGACCATGCTTGCCGTGGCGGCGACTACCAGAGACTGAAGGAGGCAATGACAGACAGGACAAGACTTGGCTTCCGTGGCGAAGAAACGGCTGCTGGACAGCAAGTTGCAGGCTCACAGCATGGTGGCTGAAATGGGGAAGGGGCCGTGGGGCGTAGTGGTCTCACTGACGGGATGAGTTAGGGAAATTGTATTTTAATTACCCCTCCACAGGCGGACGATGAGGCAGAGATCCGACCATGGGAGGGTGGTTCCGCAGAAGCAGTGCGCCTGGCCCTCTCTTCGCATCGTCGTGAAGAGCAGGGATTGCGGCCCAAGGGACGCGGGGATGCGCGAGACGAGGCATGTGTGACGCTGTGTGCAGTGTTTGTGTTACACGGCAACCTGGGTGTAAGCTGCACCGACTGCCTCTTTGGAGAGGCAGGCATGTGGTTGAGGCGTGTGATACTGGGACTGGGATTGGGCGCTGGGCGCTTGGTGGTGGTTGGTGTTGGCCGCAGTTAGACAAGAAGGCCATCCATCCATCCATCTGTTCAGAAGGTATACTGTGCCGTAGACTGTAGCCTCGATCCGACCCGAGCCTGGACCTCCCACATCGATGACGCTGTCGGACTCGGCCTGGTCTGGTCTGGCCTGGCCATGGCTGGCGGTTGTCGAGAGTTTCGGCGCGCGCGGAGGGGGCAATTGGCTCGTCAGCAGGCTGGACGCGTAGAGGCTGCTCTGGCGATGAGCTTCATGTCGTTGGCGCTCTGGCATAACCGTGGGACAAAGGGATGAGTTGGACTATGTGTATAAGGTTTCTGCTGTTCGACGGTTCTGATGGAGGAAGGTGCGGGCAACTTGTGAAGGGAGCACCCCCGTCCGAGGAGGGCCCGAGGGACTGCCGGCCAACGGGAGCAGGGCCTTCGGGACGGGGATGCCGCCGGGGGTTGCTTGTCTGGGCTGCCAACAAATACATATGCCTCCATCAGTAGGTGCACACATACAGTACAGTACATGCCCAGGGTTCAGTGTCGCTGACAGGGGACAACCGGGGACAACTAGCCTCAAGCCCCTCCCCCAAGAGGTGGCCGGAATGGCGGTTGTCGTGGACGCGTGGCGCGCTGCGAGGAGGCGCAAAATGTATCCTCTGCTCTGTCTGTTGACGGATGGATGCTCGTCTTGGCAAGGATAACGCGGCGCGAGGGATCACCAAGATTTGGGGCGAGGGATGTTAGAGTTGACGCGGATTCACTCGCGGACCAAGCCATCCGGGGTCTCCCGCCACACCTCGCTTGCTGTAATGATTTACGTCCACGATTCTCAAGCAATGAGTAAGCTTGGCGGTAGGGCTGTAACTTTAAAAAAAAAACCAACCAAGCGACGTATGGATTATTGGGGGGGGGGGGGGGGGGGGGGGAAATTTAGATGAGCAGCGGTTCACNCCCCCCCCCCCCCCCCCCCCCCCCCCCCCCCCCCCCCCCCCCCCCCCCCCCCCCCCCCCCCCCCCCCCCCCCCCCCCCCCCCCCCCCCCCCCCCCCCCCCCCCCCCCCCGCAAAGTTCGATGAGCATCGGATCAGACAGCAAGACAGACACTATCCCCTCCTCGCGTGCGGTACAATGCAATAGCTGCTCATATTCTCTGTGAGTGAGCCTGTGAGACACGACATGGTCCAGCCACGTACGGGCGTGGAAGCTCCCCAGCCTATTCGCGGATGCGCCTCTTGTGCCTGTGAGAGAGTGAACGAAGACTGCGCAACTGAGGGTGGATATGCTGCAAGAACGGTGACACGGCACGGCATGCCATCCCATATGCAATATGCAATCTGGACCCATCCCTCTTGTTGATACGCATGCAGGTTCGTAACTTGCCAGACCAGACACCGGGGCCGTTTTTGGCCCGCCGTCTCATCATAGCGTGGGAGCCCACTCTTTCGTGAGGTAGGACTTGTCTCTTGGGCATGCGGAGGCGTTTGGCCAAGCCCGTCGCCTCCTGTAGGGCACCGACTTCCATGCCTTTCTTTTGCTCTCTCGTCCAGTCGGGAGCATCAGCGCTGGTCCTGGTCCCCCTTTTCCCCTTCTTTCTCAACGGGCCATTAGTGTGCGTTAGCGGTTTCCATTGTTCGCTGACAGCACCAGGCTTACATGGCCATTTTTGCCTATTCAGCCATGTTTCTCTTCCCGGCGTGAAGAATGACGGGAACTAAGAGAAACACGGTCAATGGTGTAGAACATTGTGCACCAGCCCCGTCTAATAATGGCTGTGTTTTCCACGCGGCATGGCATGGCATGGCATGTTTGGGGCTGGGGACAGAGATGCGGTTCGTTCGTACGTAGAGGAGGAGCTCTCTCTCTTCCATGCCCGTTTTCTTGTCACTCCCCACTTCCTACTCCGCGCCTAGACTCGACGGCGGCCCTCTCCTTGTCCCTGTTCCTGGCTCATGGCCTTCACCCCGAGCTTGCACTCAACACCCGATGGAGAGCAACGCATGGTGAGGCACGAGAAAAAAGCAAGGGCATCTGCCAGTCAGAATCGTCCCCTCCTTGGTCGGCTTGTCCCATAGCTTGTCCATGATGGGCACCCCACCATGGACCCTTGTCTGGCTAGAGGTTTCGGTGACACCCACCTCTGCTAGCCTTGTCTGTTTCTATCTGTGGCGAAGATTGAGCCCGCTGTGTTGCATCCAAATCCCTGGGCTTGATCGGATCGTGCGGCGTATGTCATTCCTTTGCTTTTGTGTGCCATGCGTCTCTCTGTTGGGTTTGGGGCCTCCTTCCTTCTCGGTCCCCGATCTCCTTTCCTGATCCCTTGAGCTCCGTCGCCTTCTCTTTTCGCCCTTCTCCCCCCTTTCATCCATAAACACCATCCATCGCCAACTGGTGGTGTTACTGCACAGCGCAGCCATTTACTCTGCACCGCTCTTTTCCATTTCCCCCTTGTCTCTTCCTCTTATCCTTGCTGCCGTTTTCCTTTCCCCTTGTCCTCCATCTCCAAGACCAACTCCACTTCTTCTCCACTCACATCCCGACCCTCGTCCTAGCTTAGCCCGACTACACACTAATTACTGTCGACACACACAGAGCCGAGCAAGCAAGGTGCCGATGTCAAGTCTTGGCTGCCCATGCCGCTACCTTCCGTCACGGCCCCCCACAGTGTAAAAGCATCAACATATCTCCACCTGCCGCGGTCCAAAGCTCAATAATCGGCTTTTTACCCACCTCACCTTCTAACTGTCTGCGGCCTTCTTGGTGCCCACTTCCAATCTGGATCTACCTCCGGCCTGCTGGTCTTCGCATTCACTATTTACTTCACCTCATGGCGTGTTAGCCCGAGACGTTGCACTCCAACCGCCGTCTTCCACTTGCTTTGGTCTTCTTTCCCCCCTGCTGCACCAGACAACCTTTTTTTCTTCTTCCTTTTCGCCATTCGTTAAGCATCCTCACCTCTCTGCCCCTTGCGCACGCCTGGCTGCACGGCAGTTGCTAGATCAAAATTCCCCTCTCAGACAAGCGACCCGCTCTCCGTTGAGAGACAGAGACGAACCAGACACGGGCATAAGAGAGACAGATAGAGACCACACGCAAGCTCGCGCTCAACCTTCTGGCCTCCTTCCACCCCTGCTGCTATCCTTCCGTTGGCGCACGCCGGCCCCCGAACTGGATTGGTAAACCGCCGGCTCATCCAGTTACACCACCATGTTTCAGTCCCTCCACGAAGCTTTCTTATAGACAACCCATCTTGGCCACCGCTGTCGTGTACATTTCCGACTCTTCCCCATCTTCTCGAGCCCAGACCCTTCCGCCCCATCCCCTCCACTCTGTCTCGTTTTCAACTCTCCTTCCCGTCTTGGCCACCGTCTCGTCCCGCTCTTTTCACCGTCCCGTGACCCCATTGTTTTCACTTCTTATGTTCCTCTCGACTACCTAAACAGATACACCTCTCCTGTTTACCTGCACATTCGCAGCCCAATCCGCGGCATCAACAGCTCTCCTGGGAGCACCCGGCAACTTATTTCTATTCGCCGCAGTTGGAAGCATGTGAATTCCGCCAATTGAGACACTCTCTGCGGATTAAAAGCTAGACACCACTTCCGAACGTGGTTCGAATCTTTCCAAACTCGCCCGCATGGATCGCGGCTCTGGTACCGAAGCTGCTGCTTCGGCGGCCCAACAACCCCCACCACTAACGTCTCAGCCAGACGAAGACGGCAAAGACGACCCCAATCGCAAGAAGACCAATGTCAGAAAAAGAACAAAAACGGGGTGTATGAGTAAGTTCACGCGTTTATCTATTTGATTGCCAATGCGCTTGTAGTAAATGCTAATCAATTCCCCGTGAAGCCTGTCGCAAGAGGCGCATCAAATGCGATGAAGGAAGACCAACATGCAACAACTGCATCAAATCCAAACGCCAATGCGAGGGTTACAACCATCGCCTCATCTTCAAAGAATCTATGGGTGTTCTTCAAGGAGGCTCATATGGACCTACTATGTACTCTCATGGATCATTACATATGGTTGGCCAGATGCAAGGAAAATCATCTCAAGGGCCCTTGCCTGTGATTGCGCCAAAGCCCCCTTCGTTCGACTACTCGGCACAAAGACATCCATCCTATGGTCACCATGTCCCGGAGCAACACATTCCAGCGCCGTATGATTATCACACGGCCCCGCCTGCTCAGCCTTCACACCTTCCACCTACAGCTGGATATGTCCACATTCAACATGATCCTCGCCCACATCACTTTGGTCCGCCCCCCTCCGAACAAAGCGGCAGTGCATATTCTTCGAGACGCGCAACCGTGGCCGATGATCCAAGCGAGGGTCAAGGTGGTCGCGCAGATGGGGTCCAAGACGAGTTTTTGGCTTACGATCCCCCAGATGATGATGCATCCATGGCAGAATCCGACGACGAAACCCGAGATCCTCGAGAGCTTCTCGGCCCCGTGGTAAAGCAGTTCAGTGGGGCGTGGGATATGAACGGGACAACGGTTCGAGCGTTTTCAACCTTTGCGAAATGCAATGTGCTATCGGAATATACAGCTTCGGCCCAAATATCAGAGCTCAAGGACCCACGGATGTTGGCCATATTCATGCATTTTATCCAGGTTACAGGCCCGAGCATGTCGCTGTATGAACGGCACCCATTCGATCACGGAAACGAAGGCGCGTTTGACGAAACCCCCAAGGGACAGAACAATCTCTGGAGCTGTGAGTCATACATCATTTATGCCCAGGAGCTCAAGCTAACTGACCCAAGATACATTTCCGATCATTGCCTTTAACCACCCCGCCCTTCTGCACTCTATACTCGCCCTGGCTAGTTTGCAGATAGCCAAATTACAAAAGATACCAGCAACCGCGGCTATGAAACACTATCACCTGGCGATCCGCAGAATTGCGAGAAACGTGAGGAGACCCATGAGGCGAACGCAGCCTCCCACTTTGGCAGCTACCCTTCTCCTGGCTTACTTTGAGGTTTGGTCGTCGGACCATACCAAATGGTGCAACCATCTTTTTGGCGCTAGAATATTGCTTCGCGAGATGCCCCTTAGCACAATGTCACGCAGGTGCTTGCCGGTCAAGCGTATTGCACAAAGAAAGAAGGATGCCGAGGACCAGAGCCAGATGGACTCTTTCTTTCCAGGCATTTCGTTGCCTCCGCAGAGCCAACTACTTGATCTAGACTACGAAATCCTCCAGAAGATCTCGGGCCAAAACATCACCGCAGAGTACTATGGTCTAGGCGAAAACCAGCCCCTCGAGCCGGAGGCTAGCACAATTACGGACCGTGATATTGAGCAATACGAGAACGTGCGGGACTTGTACTGGTGGTATTGCAAGATGGATGTGTACCAGAGCATGTTGGGTGGTACCAAGTTATTGTAAGCTTCGTTCGCTGTTTTGGTCTGACTGCCGATATTAACCAGAATTTTTAGCATGGAGTACGAATGCTGGACTCAATGTCCACCTCGATCACCTATTTCCAAGTTGGAAGCCATGTAAGGATATGTATCTGTGTTTCTTTCGAGCTTGAGACTGACTGTATTCAACCAGATATGGGACATATGATCACCTCATGCTGCTACTTGGGCGACTGGCAAATTTCGCTTCTAACGATGTTGCAAGAAAACGAAAAGCCGCCCGTAGCAAAGGTCCTCCTCCAGGGGCTCCCCAAGGGGCACCTTCCCCTCCCATGTTCCCTGGTATTGTGCCTACAACCGGGAATTACCAAGTTCCCATGGGCTTTACACCTCCGCGCGAAGCATCCCCGGAAAGCGACCATAGTGACGATTATGACCCCGATGTGAGTTTTCAACAGGCTCTTCGGGAGTGGGAAGCAATCAAAGAAGCATTTGAGATGTTCGAGAAAAGCTTAGGCCCCGAATTCCAGCCCTTGCGACCTGAATATTCAGATCGAAGAGATTCGCCCTTTGGCATGACACTGCAGTACCGTACATTTTCGGTTGCAGGAATCTGGATGAACTATTACATGGGCATGATCCACCTATTTAGGACGCACCCTTCCATGGCCCCAGCGGCGATGCAAGCGGCCGGAATGGCAGCGCAGCAAACAGGGCAATACTCGAACAAAATAGGCCGTGTGGCTGCAGGCCTATCAGATGATTGCAGCCAAATGACAGAGATTAGTACTCTTGTCAGCGCAGCTTTTATTGAAAGTTGTTTTTGTATCTTTGTGGCAGCTATCGAGGTACTTTTCTTCCCCTTCGTCCCACCGTCATGATTGATGCTAACACCACCCAGTATCGAGATAATGACCAGCGCCAGTGGGTTGTGCGCCGAATGCGCGATATCTCCCGACTGACGGGTTGGCAATCAGCGAGACAAATTGCTGATGGGTGCGAGTCGGCATGGATCAAGGCCGCCCAGCTCAAGCGTGGCCCGCCATACACTCGTACTGCAGAAGTCGGCGTGCCGATATCCGTCTGGCAAAACCCACGCCGTATTGATCGCATGATCCGAGAGATGGAACAAGGGCCAGGAGAGGAACGGCGGTTGGTTTTGGCCAAGTCTGAACGTGCCTACTACGCACTGGGCTTGATTGGTGTGGAACATGATCTTGAGGTTCTGGAACTAAAGGATGAGGGATAGATATGGGGTGAGGGGTGGGGGTTCAAAAAACAAAACGAAGGTGGGTGGTATTTTGGATGGCAGGCGATAGTTATTTTTCTCTCTTCTTCCTCTTTTTACGTGACATGAGTCCATGTTTTCGAATTGTACATGTTGGAGAAGAACGGGGGATTGTCCCCACGAACCAGCTGCAAAGCTGAGAAATACCAGACGACTTATTCGGCGGAAATAGGATATTTAGATGTCTGGCGAGCGTCACTTCTCGGTGCCATTGACATTAATGATACATAGTTGCGATCCTTGTTGGGGACTCAACGCCATATCCACCTTCTCCCTTGTACGCAGTCGGGGCCCTCTCGCAGAAATGGATCGACGTTTTTCTATTTGGTTCATGCATAGTTCTCATTCCCATCCCAGGCTTCTCAGTTGGCTGGCAGTCGCTCCACAACCGTGGCCATCTCCTCATCTGTGTATATCCTGAATCCCTTCTCGCGAGTCACGCTCGCGAGCTGCACGTTTTTGGCATCTAGCTTCTCCTCCATCACTTGCTTCAATGTCTTGAGCACAAGGGTCTCTGCGTCCGTGAGGGTCAAGGACTATTTATATGTTAGTACGCCAAAAGCACCGGGAACACCAAGGTGGAGGGGTTCTGACCTTGTGGTACTCATTCTGGAGCTCGGCTTGAGCACCCTCAGAGCCAGAGCCAATGGCCTTGGCATCGTATCTGTAGAAAGTGCCGCTAGGCTCGGCATGGAAGAGCTGAGGACCGTCTTCGTCGAAGCCAGCGATGAGCAGGGCAACACCAAAGGGACGACTCATGATGGTCTCCTCGCCGTCAGCACCTTCACCAAATCGTAGGGCAAGATCGCAGATGGCCTGGGTGCAGCTCTCGACACGGAGAGGCTCATTGTAGTTGAAGGCGTGGCTCTGGCACTCGACACGGGCGTGCTCGACCATGGAGCGGGCATCAGCCTGGAGGCCTGACATGGCGCAGCCAATGTGGCGGTCGATTTCGACAATCTTCTCGACCGAGGATGTCTCGAGGAGGGTGGAGGTGACTCGCTTCTCGACACCTAAGATAACACCCTCAGAGGTGGCAACGCCGATGGCTGTGGAGCCAAGCTTGATGGCCTCGAGGGAGTATTCGACCTGGAAGAGACGGCCTTCGGGGGAGAAGGTGTTGATACCCCGGTCTATACATGGAAAGCAGTGGGTGTTAGCAAAAGTCTGGAAACCCCAGGGTAGTAGTGTTCGGAATGGGAGCCTTCGGAGGGGTTGTCGTGGCGGGGAGAGAGCTGAGGAGGAGGGGGGAACATGCCGTATTCCGATCTTGCCATAAACATGTTGGCGGTGTTGTGGGAGAGTAGCTAAAGAAGAGAGGTACGAAGTAGGAGAGGACGTCGACTAGGAAGCTCTTGAGCAATGCTTAGTAGTGGTGGATTGAGCGGTGCCGGGTGGTTGTGCCAAGTCAAGTTGGAGATGAGAAGTGGGAAGGCTGAAAGACGATGATGAACCAGCTCTGGTGGAGTGGACGTGGAGTTGGACTCTGGAGTTGCTAGGCAAACAGCCCGCCTACGTAGCCGCAGCCGCGCTGGGTAAGGTAGAGAGCTCCCAGGTACCTGCCGGGGCACCCAGGGCCCTGCACAGTTGGAGGTACTGCAAAACGCCACAATTTGGTGGGTTGGGCCCCTGGTACCATTGTACCATTGGTGGGCGCGAGCTCCCTCATTGGCCCATGCCACACCAAGAGCCGATTTCACCGCCACAGTTGCTTGTGAAACTAGCAAGCCAAGTTATACCCGTTTCGGACCCGTCCTCAATGCCCGTTTTGTGTCTCGAGGTTGTGACGTTGTGTGGGATGGTTAACCATGGCCCATTGTCGTGAAAACTGGTAGCGCAGTGTCTAAGTGGCAGGCATTAGTTGGGCATGCATACTCGCAAAGGGCCTGAAGTTGTACAGTACTCCGTCTCATTTTTTTTTTCTTTTCCTACTGTCCCAGACCATAGTGATTCAACAAGAGTGAGCGCATTGAAGATCAAAGCACAAAGCAGCAGCCAGGCCAACAACACACAAGCACACATCCTCGACGCGACACGTCCACCCCGGACAACACAACCCCACGTCCATAGTCTCACCTCGTCGCGCGATTGGGCACACCCCGAGTCGAGTGCAGGTTCAGCTCGCCGCCCGCAACGTCGCTGAAGACCATTTCCCGCCCGTCCTGGCTGGGAACTCGAGCGCGCGGCTCCTTTGATTGCCAATGTAGCCCGCCACCATGTCGTCCGGCGCACCACGATCATCATCCCGAGCCAACGGCCAGGCCGACGACCGGCCCCGCGTCTCGACCACACATGCCGGCAGCAGCTTCAAGAGCGAGCGCTCTGACTCCAGCAAGGGGCCCTCGCCTCGTCCTGGTGCTTATCCAGGCATGCATCACAAGCGTACCGCCTCCGGGAACCCCCGCTCCTCCAGCAGAAACGTCGAGGAGCGCCGCTACGAGGAGAGGAGGGTCACGGAGCGCACCTTTGAGGCCCATCTGGAGCGAATCATTCCACGAAATACAAGTCCCGATCGAGGCCATCGTCGCGCCGGTCCTTCTGACGGCAAGGTAGATGCGCCTAGGCACAAGACGCCTGAGTTGAAGGTCAAGGAACCAAAGGCAGAGCTTCCACAAGGTAGGCAAAGGATTGAACGATGCCATCGAGGAACATGGCTAACTTCAGGACAGCACCATGGAACCCCGAAGCCACCTTACTACCACACACGACAGCTCCCCTGGCATCACGCATATCAATCCCACCTCTAGCCTCAACCGTACCACAAGCCCCGCAGCCGAAACCCCTGGCCGAGTTAAGCCTTGAACTACAGGAAGCGGCTATTGTCGAAGATCTGCTCTTTGTCTTTATGGGATACGAGGGCCAGTACATTCGATTCGCAAAGGGCTATAATCCCAATGAAGAAAGAGACCGTTTAACAGGCCCTAGTTTCAGGGTATTACCAGGACTCGACCCCAGTCTCCAAGATCTCACACAATCGATGCTGAAGATGGCAACCTACTATTCCGCCCTCGAAACTTTTGTTGACGTCCAGAGTCGCGAGGAGTTTGGTGCAGTCAACCATGCCCTGTGCGCATCAATAAGAAAATTCCTCCACGATTATCTGATCATGATTGCGCAGCTCGAGACACAGTTCCTCACCAGCGACACCTTCACGGTCCACGTGCTCAACATTCATACCATGTCCACGAGCCATCTCATGCTCCAACTGTATTCGCTTGCGCTCGAACTGCTCAAAAAGAATGCCTTGTTGGACGACGAGAGCGAAGATGAGGAAGACGATGCCGACGACTACGACAATATCCTCAAAACACTTCAAGATGGAGGTGAGTTGATGCCCGGCAACATGACGGGCAAGAAGATTTGCAAGGGTGGAATTGTTCTGGGACTCATCACGAATCGACTCGAATCAATGGCAGGCGACCCAGCGGCGCGAGCGCTTCTGACTTCACTGCTTCGAGATGCTAGCAAGCCATACATGGTAATGCTCAACGAGTGGCTTCACCACGGTGGCATCCACGACCCTCACGCAGAGTTCCTCATCAAGGAGCAAAAAAGCATTCGGCGCGAAAGATTAGAGCAGGACTACACTGATGAATACTGGGAAAGGAGATACACCATCCGAGATTCAGACGTGCCGCCTCAGCTGCAGGGCGTCAAGGACAAGGTCTTGCTTGCTGGAAAATACTTGAACGTCGTGCGTGAATGCGGTGGCGTCGATGTCAGCAAAGTCGTCAAGGACGTGCCGACCTCGTTTGACGACAACCGCTTCCTTGAGAACGTCAACAACGCGTATGCCCATGCCAACGAGTCCCTAATGCAGCTCCTTTTGACTACTCACGCCTTACCCGCGCGATTGAGATCCCTCAAGCATTACTTTTTTCTCGACCCCTCCGACTACTTTTCCTACTTCCTCGAACTGGGTGCATCCGAACTACGCAAGCCTGTCAAAGCTGTTAACACCGGCAAGCTTCAATCGCTATTGGACCTGGTTCTGCGACAACCCGGAAGCATTGTCTCCCTGGACCCTTTCAAGGACGATGTCAAGGTTGAAAAGAACGAAACACCTTTGATCCGATCCTTGCAGCGCGTCGTCAACATCACCGGTCTCGACCAGGGCGAGGCCCTTCAGCCTCTTTCCAACCAGCCCATTGAGAATGACAAGAACGCTATTGGATTCACATCGCTACAGCTCGACTACTCAGTGCCCTTCCCCGTCTCCCTTGTCATCAGCCGTAAGACTGTTTGGCGATACCAAGCCCTCTTCCGCTACCTCCTTTCCCTCCGCTATCTCGAGTCCCAACTCTCAACCACCTGGCAGACGCAGATTCGCGGCGTCAGTTGGGCCCATCGTGGACCTAACCGCGCCCTTGAAATCTGGAAGCGACGTGTCTGGACTTTGCGTGCTCGTATGCTAGTCTTTGTCCAGCAGTTGCTGTACTTCTGCACTGCCGAGGTTATCGAGCCCAATTGGACCAAGTTCATGTCACGGCTGGATGCGAAGGAGGAGACAACAGTAGTAGACCCATTGAGCATGGGTGGTGTCAACAGAACCGTCGATGAGCTGATGCAGGACCATGTCGATTTCTTGGACACATGTCTCAAGGAGTGCATGCTCACCAACAGCAAGCTACTAAGGGTATTTACTCTGACCATTATCAAACCGTGTCTACTTACAACTAACCTGCCTTTCCTTTAGATTCACTCCAAGCTCATGCAGACATGCACCATCTTTGCCGCCTACACGAACTGGCTGACCCGCGAGCTCGAGAAGTCAGACCCCGACCTCTCCAGCTCCAACAAGCCCTCCACTATGACCGACGACCAGTGGAAACGTTTCCAGGCCACAAAGGCCGCGCAGCGAGGCTCCACCTCTGCTCACGACACCTCGACCGCGTCGGCAGCCCCGGGCTCCGACGCTGAGGCTCGCATTGAGAACCTATTTGAGATTATTCGCAAGTGGGAGAGCAACTTCAGCCGCCACCTCCAGATCCTGCTCGATGCCCTCAACCACTACGCCGCCACAGAGACCGTGGTCCTTCTCAGCCTGTGCGCCCGGCTGAGCACCGCCAACCAAGGCACCGAGTTTGCCGGGCTGCGGACCGAGGAGGAGTCTGTCTGAGCAAAATGGGATTTGCTTTTCATCAAGCCATCCTGATGTATCAAAAAACGTTTTGGAAGAGTGAATTGGTTGAAAAGGAAATATCATCAAAAGAAGGATGGCGTTGAGGTGAATTAGATAGACATTGGGGCCACTGCGAGGAATTGATACCACTGCATTGATGTCTTCGAACCAGATTAGCAGCCCTATTATTTGTTGTGCCCGGCTTTACGTGTCACGTCAATCTCCGCTAGCCTTGCTGGAAAGAAGAAGAAAAAAAATACTTTAAACTGTATCTATCTGTGCCCTTCATCCGTGGTATTGGATATCTTATCGCTGATGTCATGCAGTACGAATACCCCAAAAAGATGTCTGCCTCCCATTGCCAGGAAACCTCTCGTGAGAGCCAGGTGTAATATCCTCACCATATGCAGCACAAACCAGAATCCGTAATACTATGTGCCGCGAGAATGCATGCGGAACTCCCCAAAACCGGCTCTGCCCCAGAGCGGAGAAGTGTAAATGGTGGATAGAAAGAAAAAGAAGAAAGAAAAGGAGGAATGAAAATAAAACCAACTAAAAAGAAAAGTGACTCGCAGTCATCACTCCCGAAACGCCCCTCTCCATGCTAAGAAAACCACCGCCATGATTATTCCACCGCGCCGGGTATCTTTCTTCATTTGAATAGACTGCGCAGATCCATTAGCTTTTGCCTAGCCGCCTCTTCCTTGTCCAAGGCCTTGTTGTCCATGCTGAGGCTTGCCAGCTTCTTCTTCTTCTCCTGAAGCTCCAGCATCTTCTCTTCGAAGCTGTCTCGCATGATGTACCGTACGGTGCGCACTGGCCTGTTCTGGCCCAGTCGATGAACACGGTCAATGGCCTGCGCCTCCGCTGCCGGATTGTATTGTGGTTCCATCACATAGACACTGTTTCCGGCTGTCAGGTTGAGACCCAGTCCACCAGCCATAATCGAAACAAGAATAACGTGGACACTGTTATCCTCCCTGAATCTGTCCATAGCTGCCGTGCGTGCTGTGCGACTCATGCTGCCATCCAGCCTTGTGAATGTGATTCCAGCAGCGTTGAGAGCAAGTTCAATGAGATCCAAATGCGAGGTCCACCCAGAGAAAACGACAGACTTGTACGGAGGTTCGAAGGGGTTTGCGTCGCTGGCTGCCTTTGATCTCAAAAGGTCTTCGATCAGTGCTCGTGTCTTAGTGTGCGGTCCATCGTACTTGTCCAGTTTCTTCACTGAATTCTTCGATTTGGACTTAGCAGGGCCGTCATGTTCCGCGTCGACTTCTCGTCTGTGGAGCTTCACGAATGCGTGCCTAACGTAAGCGTTACACACCGGGCAGACACCAGATGATTCGCCTGGATTCAGCACCTGCTTCACACGTTCCCTATAATGACTGATGCAAGATCGGCATATGACATGGAAGCAGGGTGTCATATAACCAAGAATGTCATCTTGTCCTTCCACCTCAATGTTGGAGCTTTCCATTGTGCTCAGCTTCCTGTCGCACTCAATACAGGCGTCGTTGTTTGTTTCTTGCATCAGTGTAAACATTTCATGTGCCTTCTGGTCTGAAAGCGACGGCTTGTCCTCATCGTCGTCGTCATCGATGTCAATTGCCATTTCCGCAGACATTCCTTGGAGCACCTCGAGATCAGCTTCATTCAAAAGGTCTTTTCCGTGAGCGCACAGCAGCCTAAGTCGTAAAATAGCTTTCAGAATGTGGATATAGGTGTTGCCACCAAGTGCTTTCTCGTTGTTGGTACCCGCAAGAACTTTGACGCGGTCCTGCGCATTCTTGGCGAAAAGCTCATAGATACTTCGTTCCTCTGGGCTGAAGTCGAGCCTCACAACAAGGTCCTCCCGCGGAGGCAAGTTGATCTTGTCTTTGAGGCGGCGCAATGTAATCGTATCAACAAGAACGCGCAGTTTTGGTACAATCTCAGGATCGCAGGCTTTGAATGGCTCCACGATGTACCTGAGAAACTTTCCTCGGTCGTGAAAAGGATGAAGACGAAGAAATGCCAGGAGTGCTGCCAAGTCATCCAATCGGTTCTGCACAGGCGTACCAGTCACAGCCCAGCGCCGATCAGCTTGCAAACGGCATATGGCCTTGAATTGCAGAGTTGAGTGTTCGCGAATCATATGCGCCTCATCCAATACAATTCTAAACCAACCGAGCTGTTCCAGAGGGTACTGCCCATCCTTGCCCTTCCGGCGGGAACTGAGCTCGTTGGAAACTGAGCCGTACGTTGTGATAACCAGATCAAACGTGGCAAGTTTAGCGGGATCCTTGATCCGATTCGACCCGTGGTAAATGTGGTAGTTAAACGCCCCGGGCCGAACGTGCTGCTTGATTTGTTCTTCCCAGTTGGTGACCGTACTGAGGGGACAGACAAGCAGTGTAGCCTTTGTATTTAGGAGTAAAGGGGTGAGGTCAAGACTTGGCTGGTGAGCCAAGCCATCTTGTCTCGACGGCTTCATTTCCGGAGCCTCAGGTTGGACCGGCGCCAGCTGTTCCCATTGAAGTGCAGCATCGACAGAACTAGCGATGAGAGAAAGAATGCTGAGAGTCTTTCCAAGACCCATCATATCAGCGAGGATACCACCGCGGGTCTCCGGTGGGGGATTCGCCTGGTTTTGTCCAGTGATGACGTTGAAATAAAGCCTCTGGCCGGTCGGGCTTATTTTAGTTTGCCATATCGATGACATATTCTTTTCCTGGGTCTGTATTTCTCGCAGCTTCTCTCGTGCCGTCATAAAGTACAAGCCCTGTTTCTGATGTCTAAGCAGAGCAGTTGTGATACTTGGATCGGGCTCCAACTCTGGCAAGTCCTCGGTTCGGGTAAGAGAATCGAAAACGCCCATAACTTCCGAACGAATCTCTTCAACGGTGCGAGTTGTCATTACAGGGGTACCCACTGATTGCCCGTCTATAGAGTATGACCTTGGCGGAGGAGGTCGATACTCCGAAACATGTGGGTTCTGGACGCGAATACCCTTTTGAACCAGAGTGGGGGCTATCAACTTCTGCCCATACTTGCTCAAGTGGGTTCCTACATTTCGGCCATATTTGAGAGGTCCATACATGACAATGTCAAGAGCGTAGGATCGTGAGGTTGGTTGACCAGGCTCTTCCCCAGCTCGCTTAGGCTGAGGTGGAATCCGACAGTCCGTCCTCAGGCGAATGTTAGAGTCCAGCAAGGGAGCAACAGCACGCGCATTCGTAGATTCGACATTGCCGATGGTTTGTCGGGTGTGGTCGTAGGCCTGGATCTTGAAGGAATTGTCGCCTACCTGCCTCTTCAGCACAACCTTGATTGCAGGCTGATAGGTGGGCCCCCACAGACTTTGTGTCCCTGGTTTAGGAGAAGGAACTCGTGTGCAACTTAAATTTGCTTTAATCATGCCATAGCAAACCTCCTCTTCTCGGGGGTCTTGCACAATTACATCGTCTTCATCGTTACCTTTCACGAGTTAGCAAAAGCCCGTCAGCGAACAAACGGGAATAAATATACCACTCGTCAGATCAACTGTCATAGCCTGCGATGCGGTTGATCCGTCTGCCTCCTTTCTCCTTTCTCTGACGTAGTCTCCCAGCACACTACCCCCACTACGTGGGGTAACATTACCACCATCCTGCGAGACCTCCCAGTCCACAGTCTTGCGTCGTTTAGGTTGAGGAACGTTGGACCGATGCTGAACATTATTCATGCGCTCAATCCATCCGCCGACGCCGTTAGCGCCATTCGTATGCACGCTGCCAGGAGTAGACGCTCGGCTAGATGGTCCGGCCGAGGGAGTGTCGTTTGGGGTCGAGAATTGAAACACCACGGAATCGTTCGTAGTGCTTGCGGAGAGCGGAGGTCGCTGGGATATCTGGGATGAGGAAAACTGTCGCAAGTTGGGGTTTGGTGAATCGGGAGTCGCGGTGTTTCGACGGTTCGGTTGTAGCAGCGCAGCCGGGTTCCAGGACGGAACGGCGTTTGCAGTATGAGGTGTGTGTCCTTAGAAAATGTCAGTGCAAGACACATAAAAATAGGGGTTCCCTGAGCAGCTGGAAAGGGAGCTCCGGATCGTTCCTGATGTCGAAACTCGGCGTTGCTCGGGAGCAGGAGGGAAAGTCGGGGGAAAGGTACCATTTGCAGCCATTTCTCAGAGGCGAGGCCGGTGACGACCAAGGGTAGCGTGCAGAGAGCAAGTCAAACGATGCGCCTTGCAGCTCAAGAAAGGTCCGTCTCATTCACATTACAAAGTCGGCGGGGTTTGTCGGGGTTTTGGAACCGGGCCAGGGAGGCGCAAGGAGCTATTTTGCAAAAGCGAACGTGACAAAGTGAGCGGGCGCGGCGAAGTTGAAGGCTGCAGAGCGCGATAAGCGACTCGTTATCGGATATGTGGAAAGAGTGGCGGAGGGACCCAGAGGGGACCCAGAGCGATGCAGCCGAACTCGAGGGCGGAAATGCGAGTCTTTGAGTGTTCGTAAGCCTCCGCAGCTGTGTCTGCAGTCCCAAAACGATCAATATTTGCCGTTAATTTGAGATGAATACAAGCTGAAGAATGTGGGCAAACACATCCAACGGCGCCGAGAAGCAAATGGAACAGGCACTCGCTCGCTGCAGGTAGAGGTCATGCAGGCATGCAGGCTTTCCCCCGCGGGAGGCGGGCACGTGAGCGAGTCACTTGCACAGCAGATTTTAGTGTCGATTAGCGGAGAGGTTGCCCAATCCGAGCAAGGCATGTGTAACCAACAATCGCAGCCAGCAAGTCAATGGTAACGGTGGGTGGCAGCCTAGATGCGATGAGCCGCTTAGAGCCGGACATGCAAGAGAGAAAAAGAAAGAAAAAAAAGCAATTATTCTGGACTTGGTATCTGTCCTTGGCCGTGAACAGCAATTGCCATACCCAGCTATCGTATAGTTGATAATTGAATATCCTCTGGGGGGCAAATATGCATCACCAATGTGCTTCAAGTGGGGCTGGAGCAAGGAGGCATTGATCACCTGCTGCGCAAGCCGTCTTGGTCTGTGCAAACCGAGCAAACGAGAGGCACTTTCGAGCGCTTTTTTTCAACCCCCCTCCGAATGGCCTGAGTTTCGGCTGCCGCCAGTGGAGGGAAGAATCGGGGCATCAACCGAAGAGATTAGGAGTGATTATGCAAGAACAAGGTATGGTGCACACTCTCATCCACGGACCAGCCACTCTGCCAAGTCTCAGTGTGCAGTGTAACGCGTACTACTTTGCCGAGTATACATCTTGCTCTACACTGTAGAAGTACATCCAAATTCGAATAGTAGGCGGTCGCTCACGGCGGGCGCATGCCAGGTGTGACAACTCAGCATAGTCTGAAGCCTCTCGGTTAACAATGCTTGACATCGGCGATCGCTTGTCTCTCACAATAACTAGATCGCATCAATGGTTTTCAAATAACTAGCTCTCGACTGCATTGTAGATTTCTCGCATTTAGACAAGCAGATATAGCTTCTCATGTTTTAGTCAGTGCTAGGCAGTTGGCAGGAGATGAACAAGCAAACGGCAAACAACTAGCAAAGATTGACATCCGATTCGAGCCGTGCCATATAATCATATCGACAAATACGAGCATCCTTCCCAAAGAGATATCGAGCCAGTGCCGCCCTCAGTCCAACTTCTCGACGTACTTTGGCTTCTTCAAAATCCCCGGCCAGACATATCTCCAGCCTTTCATCACCGCACCGCCAGGACACCCCCTAAGTACCTATCCAGTATAACCAATATCATGAAATTTTTCAAATATTATATTTGGGGGAGCTCCCACGTGAAATTTAGGTCATAAACTGGTACGTCAATGCCCAATCCTCCCTGTCGGTATCAGACAGTGGCACCAATGAGTGGTGGGAAACATAAAGAGGACGAAAGGGCATCTAGCTTAAACCCCCCTACCCATTCAATACCAATATGTCCCAACGCACCTCGCAACAATCAAGATGGCAGCTGCCCGAAACGCTGTGGCATCCACACTAGCGATACACTTCTAACAAGCCCTCACGCGCCGGACGACATGAATCATCACATCCTGTGCCAGCGTGATCGAAGAAACAAAATCTACCCAACAGCCAGGAGAGAAAACTAATATACACCAACTAGGCTACACATCATGGTAAATAAATTATTATCCGTTTTAGGTTAAAAAATATAAAGAATTCTAGAAGAATGCACAAGCGGAAAGTGGGACAAATACAGTATCATGTCCCCCAGTTAGTGACCAAATCACACTGTGAGCTGCTTTGGTCTTGTATTATTCTATTATTGAACTACTATACTGTCGTTTCACATGATAGGTCTTGATACAAATTATTACAAAAACCCAGATGAATATTGGTCCCAATAGAGTGCTTGAACCAGGGTTGCTAGGCTTACCTAATAAGCCATACTTAGCCAGCGAGGCAGAAGCATGAAAAAGCGGTACCTATAGGCCAGTGCGGCGCTGGAAAGTAGCTCCACTATGGATTTTTCCACAGAGAATTTGTGCCCCGCCTCCAACCAGAGTGCGTTGCAACATCCAGCATCCATTCAACTCCCCGCCAAAACCCAAACCTCCACGTCAAGCCTCGTGCCTTGGTCCAGCCCCCGCGCCTGGCACCTCGCGACGTCCACTCAACCGTCTCAGGGTTGCTAGGCCACCAGCATAATTTTCCTTTAGGCCTATTGCATCACATCAGACCCTCCCCCCACCAAGCCCACCCCGTTTGACAGCTGCTCGCCCTCCACAATGGAGATCACCAGCTTCATTGTCCAAGGCCGCAACCAGGCACTCCTCTACGGCGACTACTCAACCTACCATGGTAACCTCTCCAAGCGACTTCTCAAGTCGCGCAAGAAGCTAGGCATTGCCACGAAGAACCGTGGCAAGTACCATCCCAAGACCAAGGTCACGCCGGAGGAGGTCGCTGAGAACCACGAGTACTATCCCTCTCTGCTTAATATCTAGGACCAGTCTAACATCCCATTCAGATATGTCCACATTCTTCTCCTCACCAGCGAACGCGCCTGGGCTCAAGCCATGAGCATGAAGTCCTCACATACTGCCGACAAAAAGGGCATCACCGGCAGAACTCGTTCTCACATTATTTCTCGCCTAACCAGAGCTGTCCACACAGCTGACGGCCTCGTCGACGTTCTGTCTCAATCTGACATCTCCGGCGCAACCTCTACCGATATTCTCGAGGCCAAGGCTTATGCTGCACTGATTCGCGGTGCTATGCTGTTTGAAAAACAAAGCTGGGAATCCAGTTTGCGGAGCTATGCCACGTCGCGCATTGTCTACAGCGCTTTAGCTACAGTCGCCAAGGGAAAGGACGACCTCTTCAAGGACCTTCTTTCCGAGACAATTGATCCATCGATCCGCTATTCCGCCTACCAATTGAAAACGCCCCGAACCGTTCCAATTCCCATCATTGCTCAAAAAGCATTTCCTCAGACCGATGCCGCTCTCATCCAAGAGATAAACAATATCGATCCCGCCATCCTTCAGGAAGGTGATGTAGCTGAGAAGGGCGTTCCAGGTGCCAAGGATGCACCGAAGACGTTGTCTTGGCGTTCGCGAGAGGTCAATATCGAGGATGCCCAAATCGCACTCAGCTGGGGAAGAGTCCTTGCTGCAAAGGAACGAGTATCCAGCAATGTCACAGGTGTTCAGGGTAAACAACCTCACGAACTTTCAGCCGCCTACGATGAGATTTTGTCGGCAACCCAGGATGCTGTCGACGCCACCAAGCAGGCGATTGACGAAATGAAGGCTGAGGGAGTTGAGCAGGCTGACCCTCGAATGCAAAGCCTGCAGATCACCCGCACTGCGGTGAACTTCGAGATGATTAGCTGGAGAATTGGCCGTAACCGCGTGTTGACAGGAAACCATGATGGCGCCACCGAAGAATACGGCCCACTCCGAAGAAGAAAAATCAAGGAAGGCGAAGAGCCCGTTAAGCAGGAAAAGGAACTCCCGCCCGGCAAGAAACTTGGCAAGCTCAAAGAAAAGGTCGCTCTGTACTCTGGTATCCTGCAGAGCATCGAATCCATCAAAGAGCTGCCCGGTGTGGCTAATGACCAGGAACTTGCGTCTCAAATTGATTCCTTTGTGAAGTACTTTGAGGCAATTAAGTAAGTTGATGACCCAACACCCACGACGGAAGAGACTAATTCTTTTAGGGCATTGTCGATCGCACGCTCCCACGCGATTATTGGCAAGCCTGCTAACGCCTTGGCCCTGATCCACCATGCATCTGAGCTATCCAAGGAGTCATTATCTAAGGTGCAAAAGTCTGAGGAGTCGGACCAGGCCCCCCTCAACCTCCACGTAACACCGGAAGCTGTTCAGTTCCTCAGCACACTGCTCGAGGGTGAGCTGCAGCGTCACCGTGCCATTGTGTACATTGACGAGTTACGAACAGACAAGAAAGAGGAGGCCGAAGAGACCGTGAAGCGCCCATTGATTGAGACACTTCAGGAATATCCAATCAGTGGTGTCGACCTAACAAGCATCGTTGAGTATCCTCCCAAAATGGGATTGATTCCTGTGAAGCCCATCTTCCTTGATGTTGCATGGAACTACATCGACTACCCAGGCAAGGTCACGGAGGCACCCGCGACCACTGTCGAGGAGAAAAGTGAGGCACCAGCTCCGCAGCAATCTGCTAAGAGGGGGTGGTTTGGATTCGGGCGGTCATAAGTTAGTCAAATAAAACCATTACACACGGGGCACATCAAGGCCATTGCTGTGTTTTTTTGCCTTGCAGTCCCATTTTGACAGCCCTCAGGCCCTCCCTTGAGACGCATTCAGGCTTAGCCTTGTCCGTGCCTTACACATGGTTACCTAGTCGGCCATGAAAAGTTCCATTCCTTGCAACATGACGCACCCGCCATATCTGCGGAAATGAATATGGCCCATTCTTTGTTTTCTATTTCTCATGCGCCTGCTCCCCGTGTTGTGAAGTTCCCGTCCTCCTACACAGAGCTCGAATCCGACATGTGCGCTCCGCGTGGCTAGCAACCCCGCCTTACCGAACACGATCCCATCTTATCTGTCTGTCTCCATGAATTGAAGTGCAGCACATTCCGCATCTCTCCCAGCATGCCGGTGCTCGCCACGCCCAGGCCGGAGAGCCCAGAATCGTCTCCGCGGTTGGAGTGGCCGGAGTTCTCTCACCCCGCAACGGCAACCATCATCGCCCTCATCGTAACCTTGGCCATCGTCAACACCTTCCTCTTCATCACATGGAAGCTCTTGAAGAGCCGCTTCGCTCAGAACCTCGACTCTGTAGTCCACGACAAGCACCCAGACGACGGCTACTACGACCACCAACACTGTGCCTCGTCCGCCTCGGACGGCGCTGCAAAGCAGGCATTGCCAACTTCCGAGATTGAAAATAAGCACAGGCAGTATTTCACAGAGGAGCGCACGCCGCTGTGCAATGCTGAGAGTTCGCAGGCGCGCGGGTCGCTGTACGATACATTTCAGATACCGCCGCCGAATACGACTAGGCTCAAGTTCTCACGATCCATGATGGAACTCAATGGCGGCAACCCACTGGAGAGCGGGGAGGGTACGCCAAAGGCCAAGACGATTCACTGGCATGGCATTAATAGATTGAACATTGCGTGGGGCTGGATGTCGTAAGACAACATTCGCTTGTAATTTTCCTCGCTGTACAACAATACTGTAAAAAACAAACACTGAGAGTTAGTTCACGCTCAACACAAACACGGCCTTGGGTAATCATCACAATACGTAGGTAACGCAATGGGAATAATATAATCATACATTTAATACACATCACTATTTTATCGTAACATGATTGTGTGAGGGGGGAGGTGTTATTATCATCTACCTATGAAAGGTCTTCCTTCATTGTACAAAACACGAGCCCCCGATCGTCATCCTCATCACCGACGTTTCATCAAACCGGAGATTTTTAAACAAGTTTTGAAGCTCCAACGCCTGTTCCGCCAACCATCAAGTCAGAGACATTGGTATAAAAAAAGCCCACAAATGCGGCATAGGCTAGGATATGGTATGAATACATTCGAGTACACCGAGACGAAATGGGATCTATGCCGCGCTCCCCTCGCTCTCAAATATTGAAACACGTTATTTTAACATTTCTTTCAGAACAAGCAAGTCCCTTAGGGCTTGGTCTCATCCTTCTTCTCACCCTCCTGGGATTGCTCGCTGGAGGTCTGCTCGCCGCTCTCGTTGCGGGCCTTGTGCATCTTATCGAAGAGGTTGAGGCTGGCGACCTGGAGCTCGTCGGTCTTCTCCTTGATCTCAGCAGCGGTGGCGTTGCCCTCGCCAGAGAGGTTCTTGGCGACGAACTCACGGAGAGAGGTGATCTTCTCCTTGATGCCCTCAGCCTCGGTCTTGTCGAGCTTGTCAGCGTACTCGTTAAGAGCACGCTCAGTGTCGTTCAGAACGCTGTCGGCGCGGTTGGCAGCCTCAATGGCACTCTTGCGCTCCTTGTCAGCCTCGGCATACTTCTCAGAGTCCTCAACCATCTGCTGAATCTCGCTGTCAGAGAGACCAGAGCCGGAGGCAATGGTGATGGACTGGTCCTTGTTGGTGGACTTGTCCTTGGCGTGTACGTGAACAATGGAGTCAGCGTCGATGTCGAAAGTGACCTCAACCTGGGGAACACCACGGTGGGCAGGGGGGATGCCGACCAGCTGGAAGTTTCCGAGAAGCTTGTTGTCACGGACGAGCTCACGCTCACCCTGGTAGACCTTGATCTCGACGGCGGTCTGGAAGTCAGCGGCGGTGGAGAAGACCTGAGACTTCTTGGTGGGGATGGTGGTGTTGCGGTTGATGAGACGGGTGAAAACACCACCCAGGGTCTCAATACCAAGGGAAAGAGGAGTAACATCGAGGAGGAGAAGGTCCTTGACCTCACCGGAGAGGACAGCACCCTGGATAGCGGCACCAATGGCAACAGCCTCGTCAGGGTTGACGGACTTGGCGGGGTCACGGCCGAAGATGCTCTTGACCGACTCGGCGACCTTGGGCATACGGGTCATACCACCGACAAGGATAACCTCCTGGATCTCCTTGGCCTGAAGGTTGGCATCCTTGAGAGCCTTGCGGACAGGCTCGATAGTGCGGGTGATAAGAGGGTCGACCATCTTCTCGAGCTGAGCACGGGTAAGCTTCATGTTGATGTGCTTAGGGCCGGAAGCATCAGCAGTGATGAAAGGAAGGTTGATGTCAGTCTGGAGAGAGGAGGACAGCTCGATCTTGGCCTTCTCAGCAGCCTCACGGATACGCTGGATAGCCATGCGGTCGCCAGACAGGTCAATGCCGTTGGTCTTCTTGAAGTCGGCAACCATGTGGCGAACCAAGTGGATATCGAAATCCTCACCACCGAGGTGAGTGTCACCGTTGGTGGACTTGACCTCGAAAACACCGTTCTGGATCTCAAGGATGGAAATATCGAAGGTACCACCACCAAGATCATAGACAGCGACGACACGGTCAGCCTCCTTCTCAAGACCGTAGGCAAGGGCAGCAGCAGTAGGTTCGTTGACAACACGGAGGACGTTAAGACCGGCGATCTGACCGGCGTCCTTGGTGCTCTGTCGCTGAGAGTCGTTGAAGTAAGCGGGGACAGTGACGACAGCGTTCTTGACGGGCTTGGAGAGGTAAGCCTCGGCAGTCTCCTTCATCTTGTTGAGAACGAAACCACCAATCTGCGAGGGAGAGTAGTTCTGGCCACGGGCAGACACCCAGGCGTCGCCGTTGGTGTGCTGGACAATCTTGTAAGGAACCTCCTTGATATCACGCTGCACCTCGGCATCGCTGAACTTTCGTCCTATTAATCGCTTGGTGGCGAAGAGGGTGTTCTCTGGGTTGACGACGGCCTGGCGCTTGGCAGCGACACCGACGAGGCGCTCACCATCCTCGGCGAAAGCAACAACGGAGGGGGTGGTTCGGGCACCTGAGAATATAACATGTTAGTGTAACTCGAGTGAGCGAATTGGCGAAATTTTCTTACCCTCCGAGTTCTCAATAATCTTGGGAGTCTTGCCCTCCATGATGGCAACGGCGGAGTTAGTGGTACCAAGATCGATACCGATCACGGCACCCTGGACCTTGCCATCAGACTCAGTCGACTCATAGCGAGCGAATCTCGTGGCAAGAGGAGAGCGGGCAAAGGCAGCCCGGCTGGCGATGGGGGAAGCTCGGGGAAGCTAAAAAATGCGACAGTTAGAATGCGATTTCTAGTGTGCGGGGGAGGCATTGGCAACTTACAGCCCGCGACAAGCGTGAGGCCAACATGATTATTCGTTATGGGGTATTATACAGGAAAGAAAAGTATGGGCGAGGGTGGAGGATAGAAAAGAATCTTGATGGGTTTAAGAAGGAATGGGGTGGGTGAACGGGGATCAAGAATTTTCTGCCGGGCCACGATCGAATCCGAAAGAATGCAGGTTCCACCACCTGCAAATTTTCGGTCCATGGTTGTTCCTCAGCCGAAAGCGCCCTTCCCCGAACCCGAGGATGGAGGGGCGAGCTGCCCGCACGTGAGGCATCGGTGCCACCCTCCGAAGCAGAGAACATGGAGAGTGAGAGGGTACCAAGCTACCCACTCTTAGCCCCAGTTAATGCGCAGTACCTCCACAGTTTCCAGGCGCCCCGTGCATGGCGGCAGAATTTTTTATTTCATGCAGGCTACGGCGGAGCGATGGCGGCTCTCAGAGCAACTTACGCAACTGGAAGCCTTGGGTGGTCAGAGCGGGCAACTTTTTTTTCTCTTCAACAAATCACCTCAATTGACTCGCGGATCGTTATTTATCATACTAGCTTGCAAGCAATAGAGAAAATAAAAACGTAAAGAATTGGCCTGGTTATCTTAGATTTAGTCTTCAAAATGGTTTTTAGCGTTTTGATCAGGTTTGTGTGTTTTTCCACTTACAAAAAAACACGATGCGACGAAGACGGCTAACGACGACTGCAACCTCACCGCCCTCAACTAGAGCCTTCGAGTTGGAGCCATCACAGACCGACATGGAAGACACCCCGAGCTTCGGCCTCCACTCCAGAACAGTCCCCGCTGCATCCGTGTCGCCCCGTTACTTTAAGCCTATCACCATTCCCGAGCAGCACGCCTCACATTGTTCAGGGCCGAGATGTCGCCCCGTTATGTTCCGCTTGCCCAGTCTCGTGGAGAGTCTCTAGACACAAGAGAGGATGACCAATCATCCTCTTCGCCACTAGGTGTAGTACCCATAGAAGGCGTCTCTCGATATCAGTCCCAACTTCCAATAATCATTTTGGCCATTTCCAGTGAGACCCATCGGCCTTGATGCTCCCATCTCATCTCCACATGGTAGTTGCCATATTGGAGCTTGGATTCCCGAGCCTTCGCTCCCCACCAGGCCCGCAAGCAATGAGTAGTGTTAGTGCTGAGTCCACAACCAAGTGGTACCTGTCCTTGCTTGCCACTGGGGTCGAATTACATCATTCGATAAGAGAGGATACTCCCGGGTACGAGTTTTGCAGTCTTCGACGGGGCCGGGTACAATTCATAATGTATATATATACAGCATGCGCAATACTAGTGGGAAAACACAGACAGTTAACGCAGATAGATGTATCTTGCAATATTCTCTCGGCAGCCACTAAAATGCCGTGGTGCAGGGGTAGGGCACCTAGTGGATGCTCAAAGGTGTTAGTAATGAGTACTCCGGTAATGGCAAACACCGTATGAATTATGCAGGCAGATAAGACGGTCATGATTTATTCACCACAAAGAAGCACGCTAGCACCGCAAGTTATCGATTGATACAAATAATAAAAACAATACACGCGAACTAGCTTGTGTGAAGCAAGCAGAATAAGATTTATCAGAGGAGTTGCACTTCAACAGCCCTCTCGGTAAATCAATATTGCGCCAGCCTGCCCACAAGTGCAGTAATACTGGCTTAGCGGCTCCTCCCCTCACGTCACAAGTAGTATAGGGTAAGCCGCCTCCCAAAGTCGTCGGCTAGCCTACTTCATCTCATACATCACGCGAGACGTCATTCAAGGCTCTGCAGACACATCACAAGGAGCCATCAGAAACCGAGCGACGCGAAGCCCATTTGCCATCCGACTACCGACACAAGCACAAGAAAAGGCATACGCACGCCGTCACCTCCTCTCGACCCCTTAATCGATATATCCCCACCATTCAACGCACTGTCTACGACCTCCCTCCTGCCAGCTTGACATCAGCGAAGGTCCCTACTCGTTGGCGTCGCAATCACTTACATTCGCCGGGGGGCATATCACCCTACCGATCCGTCGACGCGGCTATAACAGTGGTTTCGGGAACCATGGCCGTACAGAACGAGGGCGAGTATGTCATCGTTCCCATCGCTCCGATCCAGCACACGCCCAGCCTCGGTCAGTGCTAACAACGGTATCTTGCCAGTATCCATCCCACCGAGTTTCTTGTCGCCCAGCGGGCTCGAAAACACTACCGCATCCCCGTTAGATCACAGTACGTCACCATTCCTGCTCGGACCATAACCCCATTACTAATATTCCCCAAGGCACTGGCAGCTTCGATCCCTGGTCAGCGCCGAGAAAGACAACATAGTCTACTTCCCAGGAGGCAGTGGCAGTAACCATGTTCAACGCCTTAACACAACCACCCACGAATGCGAAACAATAAAGCTCCTGGCCTTTGCGCCACGGTGCCTGGTAGCTGAGAAGGGATGGCTATGCTGTGGAAGCGAGAATGGTGACTTTGTGGCCATGCGACTCAATGACGGGAACACCAGGGACGACTTGGCTCATTCCCTCGTTGCGGACTCTGACCGGCTCGGGCTTGGCCTTGACGCATCCCGCGAGGATTCTATTTTTTCCCTCTTGTCCCATGCCACTCGCTCTAGCAAGAGCTTGATTGCGAAGAGCATGAAGCTCGCCAATGACCGGGTTAACTGCATCACCCTTTGGTTCCCGCCCACATCAATGCCAGCGTGGGATACGTCTTACACCGAGCCCGTAGCAATCCTCGCCAACAACGACCAAACGGTCACTCTGGTCAGCTTGGAGGATTTCGACCAGAAAGAAAAGACTGACCCCCTTGACGTCATTACCTATCCCGATTTTGTGAACCGTGCCATCATCTCTCCAGATGGCCGTCTCTTGGTTGCGATTCTCGACGATCCTTACCTATACGTTCATCATAGGGTCAAGAAAGTCAGAGAATCGGCGGCGACACGGTCTGGCCAGTCATCCGAATACCAGTGGGAAGAGATCCAACGAATACTTCTCAAGAGCCAGAAGAAGGATGACCGATCCGATAGTCGAGGCAGCTTTGCCGCGTGCTTCTCGCATTCAGGAGCCTACCTCGCTGTAGGCACACAGCACGGTACCATCTCTATATTCAATGCGTCACTTCTCCATAATCCTAATGCCGACCCCCTCATCACTACTTTCCAGTCTTCGCGACCGCAGAGCGGCCCTGGCGCCGTCCGGGACATGGCGTTCTGCCCTGGCCCCTTCGATATACTTGCTTGGACGGAGGACCGTGGTAATGTAGGGATTACCGATATGAGAAGCAACTTTGTTGTACGCCAGATCATTAACATTGATGATCCGAGCTTTGAGCGTATTGCTATTATTGATCAAAACACGATTGACCCGCGTCTCCTTGAAAGTCGACGGGAGCGAAGGGAGAACGCCACCACTTCCAGCTTAGGCACCACCAACAACAACAGTGCTGATGGACGAAGGCGTGGGGCTGATATTGACAGCATCAACAGTCCCCTGACGGCCCAAGAGACATTGGTGCTGGAGGCCATTCAAAATGACAGGCGAAGGCGGGACAGAGTGCCACAGCGAACAGCCAACGACGGTGTAACGCCTGTTTTCAGCACGTTGTGGGCCGACAGCAGAGCACCTCGCCGCACGGGCACGGGCATAGGAACAACTGTGAGCACAGGTGAGGATGCCCCAAGACCATCAAGTCCTGGCGAGCGGAGGAGCAGCAGTATCGGCCGAGCGATGGACCTCTTGGGGAACCACCGCAACCAGGATCGTGCACGCACAGCACGTCAGCTCTTGCGGGAAGCCTCCGAATCTGGAGAAGCCATTAGACGTCCCGAGCGCTGGGTAGAAAATCTAGGCGAAACAGTTGCGATGCTACGAGAGCAGCGACAGAGACAGGATTCGTCATACCTCACCGTTCTTGAGATCCTCCAGGCCAGGGAACGCTCCAATCGCGACCAAGATGACACCTCCCTCCTTGTGCCCTTGGTTAACCAAGTTATTACAAGGTGGGATGAGAGTGCACTCCGGGGCACTCTTGCAGCCGACCACGGTGTATTTGAGGTGCCCCCTTCACCAGACAACACGGCTGGCCTAGCCTGGAGTGAGAATGGCCGTGTCTTGTAAGTCACCAGAACCAGCATGAATATCTTATGAGTTATAGTACTGATGCCAATTTAGGTTTGTTGGTGCACAGAATGGTATCTACGAGCTTCACATCAATGTGCAAGGTAGGAAGCTATGTCCTAGCATCTCGATGCGATGAGATGAAGTTGAGAGTATTGGAATTCTCATTATTGGGCGTTGACGGCGTTTTATGGTCCTTTATGGGCCTATGACTTGCTAAAAAAAACATAATGAGCAATGAAATTGGTAGTTGGAGTTGTAATTTTGGCATGCAAACAGACGAGATACCTCATGCACACGGCACACATTTTTTTTTTTTTTTGGGCGGACGATCACTTCTCTTCAAATCATGATCAGGTATACTTTCGTTGTGGTAACTTTTTATTTAACCATTCCCCAATTTTATATTCTAGATGCTGCCTGTCCTTTTTAGTTTCCGTAGAGCAGCTTTTCCACTCTCTCAGCAATGGCCAAGGAACTCGTCAGACCAGGACTCTCAATTCCCAAGAGGTTCACCCAGCTCTCATATCCGTCCTCCTTTCGAATGATGAAGTCGTTGAATTCCTTGCCGTTGAGCACAGCACCCCGGTCCGACAGCTTGGGCCGGATGCCCGCGTAGTCAGGCACCAGCAGCGTCTCGTCAACGCTGGGGAGGTACTGCTTGATGGCCTCGATGGCCTGCGGCATCCTCGCAGCATTCACGGCGAGGTCATCCGGACGGTCCACCCACTCTGCGTCAGGCCCGAAGCGCAGGCGTCCCGCGAGGTCGAGCGTCAGGTGTGTGCCCAGGCCCGCACCGCCAGGCTCCGGGGCCGGGTAGATGAGGCGAGAGATGCGGGGCTGCGATGCGCCGTACGAGAAGTAGTTGCCCTTGGCGTAGTAGAGCCTCTTGTGCCGCTCCGCGGGGACAATGAGGTTGTGGATATCGGTGCAGCCCAGGCCGGCTGCGTTGACGAGCACCTCGGCCGTGATGGTCGACGTCTCGCCCGTCGCCGCGTCCTTGACCTGGACTTCCCAGCCCTGGCTTCCGGGCGTTGCGCCGAGGGGTTGGACGCCCACCACGGGCGAGTTGAGTGCCGTCACACCGCCCGCGTCCTCAAACAGTCCAAGGAGGCACATCATGAGACCGTGCGAGTCGACGATGCCCGTCGTCGGGCTGTCCAGGGCAGCAAGCGCATGTACACCCTCGCCGTCCCGCTCAATCTCCTCGCTGCTGATCCATCGGATGGGCACATTGATGTGGTTCTTGCACAGGTCGTGGATCTTCTCCAGGGCCTCGCGCTGGACCTCGTTCTGGGCAACAATCCACTTGCCCGTGTTGCGGAAGCCGACCTGGTGCTTCTCGCAGAGCTCGTAGAGCATCTGCTTTCCGCGGATGCAGAGCTCCGTCTTCAGCGTGCCGGGTCCATAGTAGATACCGGCGTGGATGACCTCGCTGTTGCGGGAGCTGGTCTCTGTTCCCACGGCGTTGTGACGCTCGATGAGAACCGTCGAGGTGTTGTCGCGGCCGGCGAGCCTGCGGGCAATGGCAAGCCCTACTACACCGCCGCCGATGACCTGTCGGTTGGGTTAGTTGAGGTAAGGCATTGAAGATGTGGAGGCGTAGCAATTGGATGTCATGATGCAGCTGTCTTTGCTCATTTACACGCCCGAATTTTGACATGATGGCGAATAGCTTGACACGCACACATGTGCCATTGAGACCAATTGACTTACAGCATGGGTGAAATCCGCCCGGGCTGCCGACGTCGAGCTGAATTTGAGTTTTTGAATATTGCGCCAAGTTGGCGACAACGATCTTGCCAATGGTCGTGACAACATGACTACGGCTTGTGCAGTGATTCTTTGATGTTGAAGGAAGCTTCAGGGTAGTGTAGAGAAAAAAGGCGGCACCCTGCATCAGAATTACGCCATACTGCGCATCCACATGGGCTCCATAAGATGAGGGATTACAGGGGAACCAATGGCCATTTTTTATAAACAATTCATGTCATGACATGTCAAACGTACGAAATGTTTCGAGACTCAATTTCGATTTCTTAATGTCATAATATACGTGGGCATAGAAGTGGCTGTCCATGAAAGTGTCCCTCCCCATGACAAATATCGCGACGAGACCATCCCACCCTGAAGCCAGACGGAGTTGCGACACCTCATAACCCCCCTAACCATCCCCTCCTTCAACGCCAAATACGATTCATCGAGTACTGGTCAACATATCTCACTTGTTTGCCCGAATCCGTTGAACTCCGTGACCATAATTACCTTTTCAAGACCGTATCATAACAAATTACTCCACAGACGAGAGAGTATCCGCATTGGATAATCTAGGTATCCTTTGGTGCATCTGTTGAGGGCTTGTTTTCTTCCTTGTCGGCTGCGGTTGACGACCTCGTCAGATGGGAGTGATGAGGGGGCTCATGTGTAGCCGGAGAACCAATGGAAACGTCAGTCAGTTGCTTTTCTGTAGCTAGTGTCAGCACTGCTTAATTTGACAATTCTCTGGGGATTCTTACCAAGCTCTCGGATACGCATGCGGAGCATCTGGTTTTCGCGAACCAACATTTGGGTTTCTGCCTGGTAAAACGCGCTCTCATCGCGGCCTCCAAGAACCCACTCGCCGCTATCACCACCAATTGAGGTTGAGCGCAACCTGGGCGATGCACCACGGCTGGGTGTTCTAGACCGCCGTTGGATATCAGCTCGGGCCATATCGAAAGAGCTTCGAGGATGGCGGGAACCAGCGGACCGAGGATAAGAACCACCAGAGGGCACAGTTGGGATGTTGATGTGGGAGGTGGATGCCTGGGGAGTGCCATGCCCGGACCGCTCAGAAATGGTGTCATCGACGGCGGAGTTCTGACTCTGGGGCTGGCCAGCTTGGAGTCGCTGGAGTTCAAGCTGTTGCTGTCGAATCATCTGCAGGAGACGATTCTGTGCAAAACAAAAAGTAAGTCATGCATTCGTTGTACACACACAAAGTAGCACGGAGGACGTACGACATGGGCTTCCTGTTCAGCCTCAAGCTCTTGATGGAGTTCACCCAAACTTGGTGCCCTATGGTGATGGGGATCTGCCAACAAGGGCGAGCCGGTCAGCGGTTGCGGGCTGGAGGCGCGATGACCCGAGTTCTCGCCGACCATTTCTCCCGGGGCGGGGACCGAAGGGTCGTTGAGCTGGAGGTTCATGAGGACGGCGGACCGTCGACGACCAGTCTGTGGGGACGACCGGTGACGTAGCGAACTGTTGGAGGCTCCTGTGACATGGTCAGAAAACAAAGCCGGAGAAGGGCAATTGTTTGGACGGCGTACTGCGCGCTGGCTCATGCTGGAGACCCGCATTCATGGTTGCGGCGGCTTGGAGCGAAACGGACGCCGAACGAGGTGATCGAGTGGGAGATTCGCTGCGGGGGTTCGCAGCTGTCTCGCCGTTGGAGGTCATCGTCATATGCCGTCAGGGCGGGCGGGGCCAGGTAGGTTTCTGTCTCAGAGAAGCCGGCCGGCAAGCGAATCACGGGAATACACGCAAATAGGCGAAGGCGGATTCGGTGTTGGAGCGGGAATGGGTCGTGGCCTGGTATCCGGGTCGGCGTTTGGAGGTTGGATGGAGGGGCTGCGGAGCTGCTGTACGACACCACACAAGCGAGCGCCTGCACCAGACAGTGGAAGCTTGCAGGCGAGGTGCTGCTTGCTTGGCAGGAGAGGATCTAGGGTTTAAAAGGGCAGCTCATCGGGCCATTACACGAGCACAAAGGGACGCGGAAGAGGTGAGATGGAAGCGAGAACCGGCGCAGCAGCCTAGCATCGTGATACTGATCACGGCTGCCTTGAAATGGACTGTTGTATAGTGATCACAAGGGGCATCTGGCGATGTGCGGACTTGCTGTGGCGTTGGTCGAGGCTCGTGACGTTGTTGACTGACTAACTGGCGCCGCTGGCCCGGCCCAGTGCCAGTGGCGTCCCCTGGCAAAACGCAGTGGCGCAACTCGCTGTACAGACGTAGACACCGCGTGGTCCCTGTCTGCCACTGTAAGTCAAGCCCCTCCGGCTTCCGGACCAAGCGAAACGCTCCGCCACCTATCCGCGAGAGGTCATGATGGATAAAATGCTGCCGTGAGCCGATGGACGCCCGACACTGCCCGCAGCCGATGGACAAGGTACCACCACGCAGATTCTCAGGTATATGGTCATGCAGTTCTCCTGCATTCCGGCATAGCATAGCATAACATAGCATAAACATGCAGTCTCCGAACTCGAGATGCATCAACTGGCAGCGCGTGAACACCCCCGAGACTGGCCCCTCTGATGCAACATCTACAGATCGGATCGGGCCATGGCACGGAACACCTACCACTCATCCGAGCTCGAGCATCAGCCTTGCTTAAGCAAAAAAGCAACCACGTTTTGCCTTGAGTGCGAATACACAGACGTCGAAAGTTTCTACACCCCACAAAGAAGGACCATGAGTCAAAGAATGTCACAGCGACTACGGCAGGACGCCCGGAAAATACAGCCCCGAGTGGTGATGGGTGTTGGGATTTGAAACTCGCCAACAAAATTTCTTCAAGGAACACCATCAACACCCCAACGGTCGGAGCGAAGCCAAGGTTTTTTCCTGCGACTGCTCGCCCTACTCCTGTCACCGGAACAGCGGCATGTTACTTCACTGACAAGGAGCCGCCCCGAAGGAGACGTAAGGCGGTAAGAAGACATTGGAATCGAGATGAACTGGCTCCTTGCCGAGTGTATCAGAAATAGTGCCAGTTGTCGTCCGAGTTTAAACGGCAAGCACATAGATGGAACCATCGCGATGAAGCAGCACCCATGCTCCTCCGCGCGTGTAGCGCCCACTCCGGACTTTTTTTTTTTTTTTTTTTGGTTGTATCAGAGCGTCTTCCGCCATGTGCTACAGCACGTCATTATCCGTCGACAAGCTGGGAGGCGAGAGGACCAAGCGAAAACCCCCGACTAGGCAAGGAACGTGTGCAAGAGAGAGACGAGACTTGCTTGCGCATGCGCAGGGTTCCGGGGATGGTCCTTGACCCTCGGAGGGTCCGGGGAAACAATGCTGAAACACCAGTGCATCGAAGGACCTGGGCTCAACAGGCCATCCCATGAGGCTCTGATTTGTCAAAAGCGGGAATCCTCTGACGCTTAGACCAACGTCGGCGGGATTACGCTGAGGGAGCACTCGCTGATGTCTCGACGTGCCTCGATATGCTTTGCGTCTGTAGTGCCACACGCGTGCAGACGTTGGCTGCGGCCAAAGCCGCAGCTGGGACCCATGCCTCACTTTTTCGCTGATTGCTGCAGCGCAAATAAATTAATAACGACAAGCTGGGTCCCCGATGGTGGAGATGAGGAGCACGTCGCAGAAAGGGTCTGTGATAGGGTCATGAGGGTCCTCCCGCCGGCGGCGAAGCACAGTTACTTCCGTTTTGTTGTTTCACCTGGTCCCAGGGCAGGGGAGCACCCAACCCAATGTTCCAGGCGGTACTTGGGAACAGCTGGCCAAAGCTAGGTACTCATTAGTACGTACACCTTTTCAGATGAATGAATGGCGTGGGGTCATGTCTCTGACACCGGAAGAACCAGCAGCTGAGCAAAAAGCAAAGACATTCACCTCGACACCCTTTCCCAAGCACGGAGAGCCCGTAGTGCTGAACACTAGCCCTGTCGATCAGCCCCCCCGAGCGATCTCCCAGAGGTTCGTTACGGTCCGATCACTACAGCCGGGTCGCAGAATATGCCGGATGTATGTCGAAGACACAACACCAAATACCGGGGCTGACCTTTAGCTGGTGCTACCAGGTGCCTTGCCCAGGTTGGATCAAGGGAGTTACGATTGACCCTATCGCATTGCCACTGGAGACAAGGCGACTTTAGCTGTTGGCTGTCGTAATTCTCCACTGGGAATAGGGAGGGACAGACGAAACAAGTGGCCTGGGTCCTTGCCTACTTTGTGCATGGGTCTGAACGCAGCCCGCGCCCACAGCCGGCACCTAATCCGTACTTACACGCGCACGTTGGGATGCTCGCATACCAGGTTTACGAGGTTCGCAAACAACTGGCGCCCTGCTGACGGCGTCGTACGGTGAAGAAGAAAAAAAAAAAAAATTTCTCCGCCGCGCGACGAGCAGGGAGGGAGATCCTCGATGATGGGAATGGGGGCTGGGAGGCCTAAGGAGAGGCACAGCCGTCTTTAAGCTAGCGAGAGCCTCAGGTGAGGGTAGAAAACTTTGTCAAAAGTGAGCAATTCCTTGAGGCGAACAAAGCTCTATGGTTAGGCAAGCACCAAGTTGATCAGTCAGGGCGGCTACTGCAGGAACAAGGGCATCATAATCTTTGTCGAAGGTTGGAAAGGCACCAACCAAAGCCCAACGACGCCATCCGATGGCCCTACTGCCGAGCCAAGGACAGAGCGCCAGCGCTAGCGCCTTGTGTGCCGTGCCGAGTATCAGGGCGAGCCAGGAAGAAGCAAACGCCGCTTTGACCAGGACGGGATAGAATAGCGACACCGACCGACCAGCGCTCAACTATTGGCAGGCGAGATGATAGCGGACGGTGATGATGGTTGACACCTCGCAAAAGCAACCATGATAACTGATGGCTTGATGGGATCATGGATGGAAGCAGAGTGGTTGGTGGGTGTGGATCCGCACATGGCATGGTTCTCAGCGTGTCAATCTGTCTGTTGCAAACGTTAAAGAAACCGGGAGAGCGCCAAGGTTTGCAAATAGAATGGCTGCACGCCGTGCCATTCAGCCTAGCCAAGGGACACTTCAGACGACAAAGTTTTCGCTTGACTGGAATCGACACGACTAACCGTCAACTATTTGCCGGGAACCCCTAAGAAAGCCAACCTCCCGGGCCCCCGCCCGCGGCCACGATTACCCGCCGTGCCGGGGTGCGCTGAGTTCCGAGAGGTTCGGTTTGCTGAGATTTTCTCACTCCCGTACCCGAGTTGAGCAGAGCGTGATCCGATCCGCCGCGGCGACCGGGTCATGCACTAAGCCTATATGTTGTCAGCTAAGAGGGCTGACTGGGGCCGTGTTTATTTGTTGATTGTCGATGTTTGTTGTGATGCGAGACAGGAATCATCCCGGCAACTGAACACACTTCCTCTCACGTCTGAGTGCATACGTGGAAGGCCGCGGTGGAGACGCAAGTGGCCCGGTGAGTAGACACAAGTCGAATCGGGGAAGCTTGGGGAAGTGGGTCATGTGCTTGCATCTGCGTCTGCGTCCGGTCTGCGTCCGCGCTGAAGGGTGGGAGGGGGGGGTAATATTTCGAGGGTCCGGCCGCTTTACGCACATAATCAAGAGCACAGCGCATGTACAGGAACGGTAAGTGAGATTATGTCTCGTTTATGTACGAGGTTCAGTGCGCATCGCCAAGGTCTGCAAAACAGGATGCAGCCTGGAGAAGCGTCATAGCAAAAAGAAAAATAAATATCAGATGGCATCGTGTGCATATAGTCGCCTATTTGGAGGCAGGGAAGCGCTTCTCGGCAGTCCAAAAAAAAAAAAGTCACTTTACAAGGGGGTTGGCGTTAGTTGGGATTGAGACACTGGGACGGCGAGATGTCACATTGTGATTGATTGCGCGCCGATCCCAAAACATCGAGCCAAGGACCTAGGTGGTGATTCGTCAAGCGACCCTAAACGTCACATGGCCGGGCACTAGACCGGGGCGGCTTTCTTTTCCCCTGTGCCTTTGGTGACATGAGAAAAGAAGAAGAGCCGTGGAAACACCAGCGAGACCCGAAAGGCAAGGTTTACGGAGCGAGTGGATTGGGTTGGGGGCCTTAGTCTCCCCGGGGGAAGACTTGGGTCACCCTAATTACCTCGATCTGACGTCTAAAAATCAACCGAAATGATGGTCGACCATTAGATGAAAAGTCTGAGCTCGGCCATCCCATATGAGCATCAGGCTCTCCATGTGTTCACTTTATTTTCACGTTGCTGTCAAAAAAAAATTATTGCGGGTTCTGTCAAGTGTCGCACTCTGCTCTGTTCTGGCTGAAACCCCACTTGGGCGGTTTTGGGGCGGGAAAAAACTGCATAGACTAACGCGAGGATGCCCCTGGTTTCTTGTTCGCGAGACACTGGTCTGGCAGCGATCGCAGAAGGGGGAGGGGGTGACACATGCACAGAGTACGGTTTTTGATGCAACGCTCAAGGGCGAATTGTGCTGTGCTGGTTGCAGTTTAATAGATCCAACATCGAGGCCTGCACCGAGATGAGCCCCGAGCAATATTTTTTTTCTTCTGGGTGGTTTTTGGACGAAGAGGAAGGAGTTGATGTGAACGGGCCATATGTGTGGCGAGGGTTTACTCCGTCGAGCTGAGCGACGATGACGACGCCAGAGCCAACAGCGCCTTGACGGCTCGGGTTCAGTCCTCACGGCGGCGGGCTGTAAAGCAACGGGCTCACATGTCCCGGAAATCCAGATGCTGCCTCCCCCATGGCACCAGGAAGGAAAGAAACGCATGGTCTCGCTGCAGGGGGGTGCCATGGATCATTCTAGTCCTCTGGCGAGCCCTGCGACTTGCTGAGTGTCGTTGTTTCTTTCAAACAAATCCCAGGGACCAAGGTTGGGTTTGGTCCAAAACAGGAAAAGAAAAATAACAATACGGGAAAAAAAAAGAGGCACCCTTTGTCACTTTTGTGCTGGCACCTTTAGCCTGTCACGAATGTCTAAGAGGCGTCGACCTTTGGAGTAATGACACCACCCACCGCTGGCTTGGCTCGGCGGACTAAATGTTTCTCTCGTCCCTTTGGTCGAGCCGTGCCGCCTAAATTCAGCTGGGCCAATTACGGCGACCGTGCCCGCATCCCGCCCACAACCCGCTTATTTTTATGTCGTTGCGCGTCCTCGAGCTTGGTCTGGGCGTTGCTTATACGAGTAGATGCTTAGATACCATCTTACTTCTTTTTAAACAGCGTCTACGGCTGGGGGGGGGGGGGGGGGGGGGGGGGGGGGGGGGGGGGGGGGGGGGGGGGGGGGGGGGGGGGGGGGGGGGGGGGGGGGGGGGGGGGGGGGGGGGGCCCCCCCCCCCCCCCCCCCCCCCAAAGCGACAGGTTAGACCCCGATGAAGGCCGGCCCTACTGCTATGGGCAGATATGGCAGGGGACTGGGGAGCATCGCCCCCCGTCCGTTCCAGGCATCTGGGCCCCGTTGGCGGGCACCACGGCACCTCGGCCGAGCCACGATCGATGGAGCAATTAGCCAGGGAATTACAGCCGAAAAGCTTGGGATTTTGACAAACAACGGCGGGCGAGAAGAGGAGGGGGAGGGGAGAAATTGGGGGCGATTTGCGGGAGCAGGCTAGATGGGCTTAGTCGACAATTGGGGTCGGCACTATTTGGAAAGGAAAGGAGACTGATGAGCATGGTGCCATGTTGGCTGGATCATGTGGGAGCACACGGGTCGTACAAAGCACGGTACAGTGCAGCCTGCAGACATAATGCTTGCTGAACACATGGGAGACGAAGGGTAAAAAAAAAAAAAAAGAGAGACAGCTAAAAAAGCCAAATGTGCCAGCCACGGGCTCCCATCCTGGGCCGCAGCCGTTTTGTCAAGTGAACGGGGGTATCCCTGGCGTCGAATGGGGGCGTCGGGTGGGAGAGGCCAAGTCATGGATGTGGTTGTGCGCGCCACGAATGGAGACGCTGGCTGGGCCGCCTTCAAGTCCCAAGTTGGCTGGCTCTCAGCGGGTCCCACGCACTCGCGCACGCGGCCAGGGACAGAGTCGCGGCCCCTAGCTCGCCCCGGGCATGCTGAGTGGCTCTGCGGCGACGGCGCCCCTGGTGGGCGTTGGAAAGTGGGCTGGCTGTGTGGGCTCCGAGGGCTTTCGTACCTGCAGCTGCTGTGGTCGGGTTGCATGCTATTATCACTTGGGGCGGAGGAACGGGTACCGTGGCCCTGTACCACCCAGTCCCTGGTGGCTTCGTGCCCTTGGTGGTGGTCCGTAGCCCGGAGAGTCCCAGTCCCAGTCTTGGCTTAGCCCGAGGCCAGGTTATGGGATGGGGGAAGAAGGGCATGGGTGTATACAAAGCAAAGCCAAACCCATTGTGTGCAGGCGCGGGTGCGGGTAGCTAACAGTCGACCGCCCATCCCTTACATTATGACCTCGACTGCTGTCGACCTTACACCCTCTGTTATTAAGACACAATAATAGAGCCACCACCACGACGCTGCGTCCATTAGTATTTCTCCATCCCCGTCCCCTCCCGCGTGCGCGCTGTCCTCTATTCCTCTATGCCGCCTCTTTCTTTCTTTTTCTTCTCTCTCCCCTCGTCGTGTGTGTGGTAGGTTCTCGCTCGCTTATCCTCGATCGATCTCCCTCCTCCCTCCCGCTTTGCTCCCCCCCTCTCTCCTCCCACTCTCTTTGACTCATCCCACGCGGCTTGTGCTCCTCGCACTCGTTCAGTCACTCCTTTTATTCTCATTTGTTGGTAAGGGACTGCCATTTCTATATATGGTTTTGATTATTTCTTTTTCCTCTTCGCATATAGCATTATCTCGTTTCCGAACCCATTTAACCCAAGACTCTCCACCAGGTCACAAGGCGAAAAACCCACATTCCTCAGTTATAAACATTGTCTCGTCGCACTCCAGCCTCCGCCTCCGCTGCTATCCTGGGAACCGCCCGCCGTCCTGACAACCTTTGACATCACTTGCCAACCATACCCACCTCGATCGCTTTGCCCTGGGCGCCACAAGTATATCGCCATCTTCGATCTATGTCGCCATTCTGACGACACAACCGCCTGGCTCGACGATTCAATCGCCTGGCCGTCCCCTCGGGGCCCTTAATTACATTTGCATAAACAACATACACATCTCGAAGTGCCCAGCATGCCTAGCCGCGACTCAGTCATGGCACACGCCGGAACCCTCGAGGCCCTCCAGAACCACCAGCCTGGCTCGACCCGAAGAGCTCGCCCTCCGGATCTGAACCTCATGGCAACCGAAGAAAACCGAATCCCTCTGCGCCCTGAAAAGGTAAGCAAGAGAGAGTCGAGACTGGGACTGAGGAACATCTTTACCCGGGCCCGGGCGCACAAGGATAATTCGCCATCGCTCTCACCTCTAGAGATTCCTAAGCTCTCGGCTAGCCGCACATCCATTGCCGACTCAAGCAACGGTCAATCGAATTCTGGCTCCGATCACACTCCCTCAACTCCACGCAGCCCTAGGATCCTCTCCACCATGTTTGAAAACTCCACCGCAGGCCCGCCTCCGGTTAAGGTGCTTGGACCTGCAAAAGCGACGCGAGGCCCCTTAGCGACATGGAGCCCTCCACCCTTGTTCAAGGCCTTCCCGCAGGCCCTCAAGCACAGCAGTTTGCCGACGGCGTCTCTACCAACCGAAGTTATTTTGCGCCTGCACGAACGAAGGAACGCGGCTGGGGAGAATCCAGCGGAGCAGCCTGCCGAACCCGAGACTAACGAAAAGCTCCTAACTAAGAAGAAGCATCGCCACAATGTGTCAGCCAGTTTGCCCAAGTTTGAGTGGACCAACAAGATTTACATTCTGGCGACTTCTGGATATCTTCTGCAGTACAGCGCCGAAGGCCCATTTGACCGACTTCCCGAAAAGATTCTTCATCTTGGCAAGAACTCAGTCGCCTTCGCAAGCGATGTCATCCCCGGCCGACACTGGGTCATTCATGTTTCATCCGCTATGGACTCCGACGGCACGGCGGCATCAGATTCCAAGAAGCTCTTCTCCAGGATGACGTTCCGTGTCACGGAGCGACGCCAAGCATCCAACTTCATTCTGGTTTTTGAGTCCGCCGAGGATATGGAAGGCTGGCTCGCCGTTCTGCGCCGTGAGATTGAGATTCTGGGCGGCAAGAAGACGCTCAGTGAGACGGGCAAGCCTAAGGCCGAGGGCGGAGCCGCTCAGCTGCGAGAGCAGCCCAGCCAGCGAACGCTGGTTGTCCGGGACCCGGAACGCCTTTCTCGAGTCCTTGCTCACAACCAGCTGTGGCAAGAGTCGATTGATAACGAGGGCTCGGTTACTGTTTCCGACCCCGACACCATTGTCGACCCCACCGCGATGGATGACATGTCCACAACCAACAGCTTTGTGAGCCACGATGGCAGACAGTTGGAAAACCTACGAGACAGCTCGAATCGCTTTTCATTCATCTCGTCTGGGCAGCGCACGGTTGTCACCTCAGCGGGATCCTCTTCACCAGAGCCTTCACCCACTACCGACAAGTTCCCGACACATTTTGAACAGGCTCCTGAGCAGGACACAGTGCCTCCTTTGGAACCGAGACCCAGACCCAACGCTGCTGCTATCTTGGATCGACGCCAATCAATGCAGGTCATGGCTCCGTTTGTTGACCTTCGAGGAGGTCCCGTCAACTTGCGATCGCAGCCTACACGCGGAGGCTCACCAGACATGGGCATGCCTCTGCCCGCTCGGGCGTCAGTGACACCCAACTTCAGTGTGCCCAACACTTCCGCTCGTCGATTCTCTTACATGAGAAACCAGGACACGGGCATGGTTAACCAGCCAGTTATCCGAGAGACTGAGAGCATGCCTCGACTGTCTTCTCGAAAGTCCCCCCCTACTACTCTCTCTATCACTCGACCACTTTCCATGGTCGTGGATCAACCTTCGCCTCTGGAGGCTGCCGCTGTTTTAGTGCGGCCTGCTACTCGTCATGGCGAAGAGACTACTCCGCCGCGAGCTAGCGTCGATGTTCCATTGCCCGAGAGCAACATCTATGATCTACCTGTCCGGAGAACAAGCATCGCGCGCCATGACGACGCGCTGGTTGAAGTGAACCGCACCATCAGCTCTCGCAGACTCTCTAATGTGAATGCCTGGCGAAAGCCTGACCACCCTCCGTTGGCGATGTCACGCAGTTTTACGTCGCCTATTGCACCTCCTCCGATTCAGAGAGCTCGTTCTCGGCCATCTCTCCCTGGCCTCGACGAACAGCCCCGGTGCGCCTCTTCTCTGGAGCTGACGCGAAATGGACGGGATACCTCGTCGACCAGGGCTCGCTCAAGGAAGCGAGCCAGCATTCAGTCGATCATGTCGGAGAACTCTTCCCGATATAGCATGTCGGCCGACTTCCCCGCTCCCATGGTGCCCGAGATGCTTCCTCAACCGGCACCTCCACCTTCGGCTCCTTTGCCCCCGCTTCCCACTTCGACCAGCAACCCACACCTTCGAGCCGACAAGAACACCAAGGCTATGTTGGCTGGGCGTCGAAGCATGCCTCAACTGACCGACGGACCCCCGCCGGCTCCTCCGCCAACCTGTGCGCTTCCCCCGATCCCGCAAAAGGTATCGGTCAACGTATAACGGGTCATTGGCTGACGCGACGTTTCTTATGTCCTATTTTCTTTATACATTTCCTGTATATATAACGACCGATACTGAGCATCTGATGGGAAATTCTTCTTTGTTTGAACAGGATGGCGTTTGGATTTTAACGCCAGAAAAGTAGAATTTTTGGATGCGCTGATGGACTTTTCTTTTTTGTCCTTGACACCCCCTTTTTACAACTTTCCTATTTCTTTGTTTCCATCTTGTATACCACTGGGTTGTATGAGGGGCGCATTTGCTGGATGTTGGACCACTGCGAGTCTTGGGATGACTTTTATGTACGCTTATTATGGGAGGGTTCAAGTTTGGTGGATTAAACCGGGAAATAGGCCATAGACATAGTTGGCCGGTGTTGAGAGATGGAAGGCTCTGCTCTCTTGGTTGCATTTTCAGGTCAACCTCATATTGGAACAGATTAAAATGAATTAGACGACCAATGCCACGTTGCCGAATATTTGAATGTGCGGTGCCTTTTCGATCCCTTGCTTGTGCCAAGGCAACAGCTCTGTACCCTGTCCACAAATCCTAGCTAGAAGCTAAGCAGAGTGATGCATCTACAGTTTACAGAATTTCAATTGACTACGTTTATGCCAGCGACATAAGCGTTGCATGAGCACAAGTCGAGCGAGGGATACTGAAGCTGGGTTGAGATGGGCGGTGTCTAAGCGGCCGGCTGACGGAGGCCGCTATTCCCCACACGGACCGGACGGGTCGGGATGACGAGGACGGGCGGGAGGCGGACTGGCTTCGGTTCAACGCTCGCCGTTGGGAGGAATGAGCCATTGCGTCAATAGAGACAGCTAGTGCGCCCCGTAATTGGCGAAGAATTTTCTCCCCTCTCGCCTCTGCGGACGACACTATGGCAAGGCCCCTGGGCCGTTCACGTCACGGCGCCAATTGCGCGTGAGCCCGTCGTGGGCTTGCTTGCGTTGGGCACGAAATCGAGTGGCTGGGAGAAGTTGCTCGTATACGCCTAGGCGTCGCACGCGCTGTGCGCGTGCAGGAGTTCCTTCCCCGTGACAAGTCATTTTCTACCTGTCTTTCCCAGCCCAATTGCCTCTTCTCTTTCTCCCATTTTTCTCGCAACGCTAAAGCTTTAGCCATCTGCTGGCATTCTCCCGCCCCCTGCCACCGTTGCTTGTTCCTTTTCTCTCTATCTCTCTCCCTCTGCTGACCTGGCCTGGGCTATTCGACTAAACTAGGCGAACCACTATAGCCCGCAGAAGGCCGCCCCGCCCTTGGACAACCCAACCAACCAAAGCAGGCCAGAGACCAACCAACCTCCTCTGTTACACGTCCGTCCGCCTTGCCCCCCCGGCCGCTGTCGCGAATTCGAATTGAAACAAGGGGGGAAAGCAACAACCGAGATCGAACATCCCTTTCGCCTACGATTCCAGCGCCAGAGAGAGAACAAGGGAAGGAAAAGAAGAAGACGAAGACGACGAAGAGAAAGCCAGGGACATTCCATCGCACACACGCACACACGCGGAGACGATGCCGGCGATCAACCTCCCCGTTCCCGGGGCGCCTCCCTCCAAAACGCTCCGATATGTGGCCGCCGTCGCCGCCAACGCCGCCGCCCCCGACGACAGGACGCTCGTGGCCCGCCAGTCCAGCACGACCAGCTTCGTCGCCATCCCTGAGGCCTACGGGGACCAGCACAACTCCCCGTCGCCTGGCGTCATTGTCGGCATCGTGCTGGGCTCCGTCGTCGGCTTCCTGCTGCTGCTGTACATTGTCTACTGCATCCTGCACGGCGGTCTGGTGCTCATCCCCGTGCGCGCCGGCAAGTCGGAGGCGGCGCCGTCGACCATTGGCACATCGACGCTGGGGACTTCGACCTTGGGCACCTCGTCATACGGCACCCGCACTACCATGAGCTTCCGCTCCCGAAGGGACAAGAGCAAGGACCGCCGCCGCCGGGCCACGTCATCGCCGCCGCGCCGCTCCCGCTCCCGCGCTGAGGTCATCGAGGTGAAGCGTACGCGCTCGCGCAGACGCACCGTCGAGCCCGTCATTGTCGAACCTCCCCGAAGTCCCTCGCCCGTCTCGACGGCACCGCCGCGCGTGGTTCCCGCCTCCGAGGTGTCGGCCCTCTCGTCCCTTGACGAGATCGTCGTCGAGGAGGAGCACACGCCGCCGCGCCGCCACAGCAGCCGCCGCCATAGCCCGGACCGCCCCGGGTACCGCCGAGACAGCTATGGCCCGGACCCAGACCGCTACTATCAGCGGGATTCACCGGGGCGAAGAGGAAGCCGAAGATACTAGGAGAGGAGAGAAAGTTGATTTTCTGATATAAGCCTTGTGTGTTTTGCTTCATTTCTCTTCTATTGTACGTTTGTTCGACTTTGGGGATTCCATATTGGTTTTTTTTTCGCTCTTCTCCCCCCTCATTTCTTTCTATATTGATTTGCATTGCGCGCGGCAATGTGAGATGAATTACGACGAATTATATCCGGCACCGAGAAGACTGCCCCGGGAAGAAAACTATATCTTAGCTAACGGGTTGGGCCGTGATAACAAACAAGTTATTATTTGATGACCATAGAGTGGTGGAAAGTACTGGACGCGGGATATGTGTGTGTAGAGAATATGAACAAATCAAGAACGAACGAACGTTATGATAATATGGAATAGATATATATGTTCCTTGGGTCAAAATTGGAACTTGACCGGTCACTCAAAAGACTATGGGAGGTGGTAGGGAGGGGGGGAGGCAATTGTACAAGAATGCAAGCCAATAATGTCCAGTAATGAGAGAAAAAAAAAACCAAGATCGTTTGAACATGAAATCTGCTCAAGGGATATATCCCATGCTCCATAGATTCGCTGGCCTTGTTCATCATCTAGCTATGTAAATTCGTCGTCATGCCTTCACTAAGCTCTCTCTCTTTCTACACACTAAAACATGTCTGTTTCATGTCCTTTTTTCTTTTTCTCGTCGCCAAGACCCTTTTCACGTTAAAAAAAAATAAAAAATCTCAGCCATATGTCCGGCAACAAATGCATCCGACACATCCTGATGAACAAAATAATTCGACAAGAGCCTCCAGTATCTCTCTAACCCCGCCGTATTTTTGTCAAGTCTTGAGGGGAGGAAGGGGAACATGATTCCTCTCTCCCGCCCCTCTATACACAATATTCAACCAAGAATCAAGAAGGGGGAATGACGGTGACCGGGGGGAGGAGGAAGTAAGTAAAAAGAAAAGAAAAAAACAATGATAAACGACAATACCGCCCATCCATTCGGCTTGCAGCAGTGGGCTAACAAGCAAGGATATCTCGCGCCAGAACCGATACAAGATCCGGAAATAAAACACTGCAGATCGCTCACATGCCCATTCCTCCTTCGTTGTTTCCGTTGCCGTTTTGCTGACCTCCAAAGAAGAAGGTGTCAAAAGGGTTCACCTGCTGTCCATCGGTATAGTCGTGATGGAGCCCTTCCCAGTTCATGCCAAACCCAAGATCAACTTGGGTTTGGTCCATGCCGGCGTATTCGCCGTTGGATGTTGCGCCCAGGTTATTGAGGAAATCTATCGTCTGCGCGTCGGGATACTCAACAGAGTTCTGTCCACCAAGCTGCTGCTGCTGTTGCTGACCATATGCACCACCTGCATTCGAGGGCTGTGCTGTGACTCGGCGTGGGACAGGTGGTGAAGGAACAACCGAAGAGTCGGTGGGAGATCCGTCCTTCTTGATGCTCATGTCGGACGGACTGGGGCCTCCTCGACTTCTGGACTTCATAATGTACCCATCAGTGGTCCTTGGAACAGGGGGCGAGGGCTGCGCATTCGTAGTGCCATCGCCTGCCACGGATAGAGTGGGTGATGATAACGAGTCAGATAGTGACATGTCGAACTGATATGATGCGTGGTCAGAGTTCTGGTGGCGATGTCGCGTCTGCATTGAGCCCTTCGACGAGTCCGGCGTCGTGTTCCACGCTGAAGGCTCTCGTCGAGGTCGCCGGGCCTGGTTTGCTGGGACCCCAAATCCACCGGTCGAGCTGGCCATTTTAATTGTAGCCTTTGCTGTTCGATCAAAGGCGTCTCGGCATGTTTCCGCTGGCGGACATTTGTCAATCATATCACTCAGCACCGACTTGGCTGCTAGTATAGTAAAGTCCACCTCATCCATGGTCTATGAATTGTTGTTAGTCTGGCACTCTTCAGAAGTGAAATATGGACAGCAAAAAAGGGATGTGCTATGTTGGTGCGTATCACTTACCAGACGACTTCGCACAATAGGGGAATGCCAGATGGCATACAGATACGAAATGCCTGCCATAAATAGGTGGTGGGTGGATAGATACGTGTAGCTGACGAGCCCGCTGAGGTGAAGCTGTCGGTACAGTCGGAGGATCTTTTGGCCAGCCTCGGCAACCTTGAGGTAGATTCGGTCCTCGTCTTCTCGCAGCTCCTGCTGGAAAGCCGTCGGGCTGTTGACCTCGTTGGACGTGTTGTACTCACCCTCGAACATGGCCGGGACGCTGAGGCTCTGGCGGTAGAGCATGATGATGGCCTGCCAGTAGTTGAGCTCGAGGAACTCGGTTGAGAACATGACGCCCGTCTCCTGCCTGCTGGGGGCGTTCGTCTTCCACTGGTACAGCCTCCTGTCAATGTCGATACGCCACGATCTAAACGAGTCGAACTGGACCAGGAAGGGCGACGGGAGAAGGATGTGCATGTGCGTCTCCGGGTGCTTGCTCTGCACCCCTGCCTTGGCAATCTGGGCCTGATTGTACTGCAGCACCTGAAGGATCTCTGATTGCAGCAGCCGCAGGCGGAAGTAGTGGTGCGCAACATGCTTGTAGCTGGACTGAACCTGGTCCGTGGGTGGATCCAGGAGCCCCGTTGGCGTGATGTGCTCATCGTCCAAAGACGAGGGGAACTCAGTTGTGATGACCTGATCGCTGATTCCGAACGGCCGTCCAACGCATGTGCTAACCAGTCGATCCAGAGAGTACGTGCACCACCAAAGTCGTCGTCTCATGTCGCGAATCCACATCTTTCTTCCTCGCATTTGAGCACCGTTCTCCCGCGATCCCGCTCCATCAGCTCCATCGCCTTCGCCAGAATCAGGGAACGACGCATCCAAATCTCGATCATCCTCATAATGCAACCCTAGGTCGACAGCTAAGCGAACCGCAACACCGATGATATACCTGGCGCACATGTCAGTCGGCTCTGATTCTACACCCTTTTCATCCTCGTTCTTCTTTTTTTTTTCATCCTTCTTTCTTAAACAAAAAAAAAAAAACTTACCAAAGACCAGGAGGAACAGGACGGAGCAGCGCAAAGTTTGCGAGGAGAAGAACCGCCTGCAGCACCTCCAAACCGCCACCGCTGTTGCTCAGACACGCTTCTAGGTGGACAATGGCGCTCGCGTGATACTCTTCCGGGGCGCACTGGTTGCGCGCCTGGTCGATACCCATGCTCGCGTCGCCGGATGATTCGGTCTTCACTGGTTCGCCCACGATAACGCCGCAGCCGATAGCGAACACCATGTTGAGCAGATAGAGTTCTCGCGCCCCAGGGGCAGAGTTCTTTGCATAGACTCGCTCAAACGTCTGCATAAACTCTCCCCTGTGCAGGATCGGGATCTGGGGGTTGGAGTGTTCAAAATAGAGCCTAACTAGTCGCAAACCCACGTCCTTGTCGGGAAAAGTTGCCGGCTGTATCGTGGGGCGCGTGTGAAGGCCGAAGAAGGAGTCGCGCAGCGATGTCCCGTTCCCAGTTGGCTGCCGGGAGCTGGAGTTGTCCTTGGCGCCCGTCTGACCTGAGACGGAGTACTGCACGGCGGCGAAAACGACACGAGCAAAGGAAACGCCGGAAGCTGAAGCCAACGATCGAGGTTTCGAGGGACTGACAATGTTGAGGAACCCGCCGGTGGATTGGTTGGCCTTTTTGGGCTTGAGCGACTCGACAGCTTGGCTTTGAGGTCTAATCATGCCCCGGTCTCCGGCCTCCGACTGACCAGAATATCCCGTCTCAGCCGTCGAGTTTATGCTAGCTGTATCAGTTCCGGGGCGAGAGCATATTTCGAGGTTATCGGCTGGAGGGAAGGGGATGTTGTTGGACGCCAGCAGGTTTTCGAGCTGCTCAACCCGCGTTTCGAGGTAGAAGACATAGCTGGAAACCAGGTTAGCAATCATACCCAGATGTCTAATTTTTTTCTTCTTCTTCTTAATGTCAAGGAGCGGCGCTGACACGCCGAGCACGCGGCGCAAAAAACAAAACAAAAAAAATCGGCGGCGGACGAAGCGCGCTCCTCGATCTCTTGTCATACCTGCGTGGGATTTCCTTCTTGGTGATGGGATCGTAGCCGACACAGGCAACGCCGGCCTTGGCGCAGCTCGCACAGCTGGGGAGCTTCTGGTCGCATCGGTTTTTGCGCAGGCGACATCGATTGCAAGCGCTGACGTTGCGAAAGTTGCTGCTCTGTCCCGCCTTGGAGGCGGCTATGGACGCGGAGGCGGAGGAGGAGCCATCGGGGTGGTGATCGTGGGGGCTCGTCTGCCCATTGCGCGGCGAACCATCGTCGAAGGAGGATTGTCTCTGTCGCTTAGCGGGTTGCGTGCTCGGGGACGGAGGGCCACGCGCAGGCATGTTGACGGCCCGCCGGGCGACGGAGGACGGACCGGCGACGGGGCGGCGCTGATTGATATGCGGCGGCGACGGCGGCGGAAGCGATGTAGGAGAGAGGCGGCTGTCGAGAAGTGGGCGGGATGGCAGATCAGTGGGAGGGCAGGGTGGTCGGGCGAGTCGGTGAGTCGGAGACTAGAGCTGCTGAGGCGAAGCGAGAAGAGAAAAGGTGAGCGCCGGGCTTAGAGGAGCCGGAAGAGAGCAGGGGAAGGCCGAGGTGAGGGTGAGGCAGAGGTGCGGATGGCGGATGGCAGACGGAACGACGGGCGGGAATTGGATTGGACGGGATTGGGCGGGAATGAGAGTGGGATGGGATTGGGACGTGGTGGATTTGGTGGTGCATTGGTGCATGCAGCTGAGGACGGAGACGGGACGGGTAAAACATCCATCAACGGCCAAGTTTCACACTCACTTGCAGTATTATTCTTCAATGGCTTAGCCTTCAGTTGCGTTGCGGGGGGGTGGTTGGTTGGCTCTATTGTGCATCTCGGTGGACGCGCGCACCCATGACCGGGTATACAAGAAAAAACCTGCGAGATGCCGTCGTGGTTGCAAGTCGCGGGTTGCAGCCGGCTCGAGACCCGGGAAGATCAATGGGCTCCCGGAGGACAAAAGAGCTCAATCGTCGATGGCTTGCGTTGAAGGTGTGCTAAAGGATGACTTAGCTCTCTGCCTCCTCTGGACTGGTCTGGCAGATAACCGGGATTAGCTTGCGGGAGCGTGGCGAGCGGCCCAAAGTTAACGGCAGTATTGGGCGCTTTTGGGGGTGCTCCGGGGCTCTGTGCTCTTCGGGGGGGGGGGGGGGGGGGGGGGGGGGGGGGGGGGGGGGGGGGGGGGGGGGGGGGGGGGGGGGGGGGGGGGGGGGGGGGGGGGGGGNCCCCCCCCCCCCCCCCCCCCCCCCCCCCCCCCCCCCCCCCCCCCCCCCCCCCCCCCCCCCCCCCCCCCCCCCCCCCCCCCCCCCCCCCCCCCCCCCCCCCCCCCCCCCCCCCCCCGGTCTAGGTAGGTAGCAATTGGCAGCAAGCAGTGGCGCTTCGCCCCAACGGCTGGGAGGTTTATTGGGTTTGGTTTGGTTTGGGTTTTGCTTGGGCACGGGAAGCAACAACAAGAAGGCAGCTCGGGCCCGTTTTGGTGAAGATTTTTTGGGAAGTTCGGGAGTGGCAACACCCCAGTCACGTCCTCATGACCCGGGAATGGAAGAAGAAAAAAAAATTGGCCCTCTCTTACTGTGCCAAAGAAAATCGTTACCTACCGGAGCAGTCGCAATAGAGGAGGGAGGGGGAAGAGAGGACACAGGAGCCAGGGCCCTGGAACAAGGCTAAGCCGGGGAGTGACAAGGCAACTAACGTAAAGCCAAGTTGATGTGAGGACAGGTTTGGGGAGGTCCCCTTGTCAAAAAGGGTCCAGCAATGACAGCAGAAAACCAAAAAATTTAGTGAGCGCGCGCGCGCGAGAGAGCGAGTGAGAGAGGGGAGGGGGGCGGGCGGCTGACAGGCCAAAATCTACAGCCATTCACGAAGCACAAGATGCGCCTTGGTCACCCGCACAGATGCATTCAAGATGTCATGTTTGGGGGAGGGGCAGAGAGAGGCTGGCTCCATGCGCGACGATATGCGACATGCCACAGAAAGAGAGAGGGAGAGCTACATGATGCGCGCCAGTGTGCGCCGCCGCGCTGTCCGCGATATGCGATTTGTGATCTCGTGCCTGGATTCTGCTTGGCTAGTTGGTAGCCGCAGAGCATGCCTGATCGACTCACTTGCCTAATCCATCAAGCGCGCCATGCTTGATAGCCAGCATCAATTGATTTGTTGCGCGCGCGACTCATCTGCTTGCCTAGCCGAGCCCGCCCGCCATTGGGGGGGAAATCCCATCCATCATGGAGGTGCGCCATGAGGCTGGCGCAACTGATAAGCCAGCCAGCCGCAGCTTGTTAGTCGACGAATCTCTACCATTTTCCCAATTGATTCCACATCAAAACCTGATTTCCCCCCATCTTTGGCCAGCCTAAACATTCAGCTTTGGGAAATCATTTCCCTCTTCCAATTCCCGTTGCAGCTCTCCCGCCATGGTCAATTGCAATACCGGCGACGTCGTTGGTTCATCATATCATATACACACACGCACACGCTTGCTCCAGGGACCCAGCCCCATCATACCAACGAGAAGGGCCGGCTGCCAATTCCTTACTGCGGGGGGGGGGGGGGGGGGGGGGGGGGGGGGGGGGGGGGGGGGGGGGGGGGGGGGGGGGGGGGGGGGGGGGGGGGGGGGGGGGGGGGGGGGGGGGGGGGGGGGGGGGGGGGGAGATGAAGGATGGAAGATTTGGGGGGGATATCAAGCACCAAGCGAACAAGACCAGACTCACTTTGCTCCTAAATTCGGCAACTAAGCGACAAGTAGTCGAGACCATTCCATGTGGCCCTATTCTTCTTTCTTCCCTCTTTTCGGGTCGACATCACAACAACGTGTGAATCAAACAAAGAAAAGTGAGGCCCATCATCATCACATTGTCAGCAACGGTCATCGTGTTTCTCCTTCTGTCTGTATGTCTACCTGCCCGCCTGCCCGCCCGCCTGCCCGCCCGCTGGCTGCCTCAAAAAGTACCCAAACGTGCCAGCATCCAAGACACAGGGTTCGGCGCAGAAGATTGCACCATCTAGTGGTGATGAAATCTGCAGGCTCCCGTGCTGCCCTTGACGCAACAGAGGTAGCATCAGCCGTGTCGATGAAACCCGGGCACATGGGCAAACAACTGGCGTAGTAACCGTGATCCCGATGAAGACGTGATTGCGGACTTCGGCTTCGGCAGTTCCACCTATGATGCTTACTTCCGCGTGCTGGCCACCCAGCATCTAGCCTCATGGTGGTGGTACTTGGGTTTGCACACACGCTACGTATCCGTGTAGCAGCGCTACCGGGATAGTGCGCACCTAGCAAGGGAGCGGGTAGCTGTCACAAGCAAGTCCGGCTGCTGCTCAAATGTAAGCTTGGCGGCCTGGCCATGAGAGCCGCAAGATGACAGACAGCATCTGAATCAAGACATATATTTTTTTTCCCTCACCGGCCCATCACGATAGTCTTCATTGGGCGATTCCCTTTCTGTTTCTGTTTCATGGACCGGCGGTGACTTGTTCCTTTTTTTTTCGCCCTCGCTTCCATTTGGCTTTCACGGCGCAGCACGATAACCAAATCACAACCCCTACCAATAGCTATCTACTTATTTTGGTACCTGGGCACACGCGTCTCATCGCGGACCAGGCTCGCTCCACTGCTCTGCTGCCGTCAGGGGGTTCGTCCATTTGCTTGCCTACCACCACGTCGCATACATCGACGTCACCTTCGTCCCCTGCCATCTTCAGCGCCATCTGCCTTTGCACAGTTCGCATTCCCTGTTTCCCGTATACAAGTAATGGCCCTACCAGCGTTTTGAGATCCGATCCGTTGCGCCCGGTCCTGATAACCGACGTCCCCGTCGCCCTCTTCGCCCTCGCTCTCGCCCTCGTCTCCTCCAGCTCGAATCCCATCCCTAGCTATGCCTCGAGCGTCCCGTCCGGCCACAACGGGCTACGAACGCCTTGCTCAGGCCGACGACTTCAGCGATGACTCCGACGAAGATCCCCTCTCCCGCTCCGTCGTCTCCCTCCAGCATCCAGCTGCGCCCCAATACGACCATGCCGCCCAGCCCCGGCATCGCTCTGGCATGACGAGCCCCAAGGCCGTCCGACCCAAGTTTCGTCAACGCGTCGGTAGCAACGCCGGTGTTGACATCAAGGCCATCAATGCCCGCCTAGAGCGCTGGGCCGACGAGATCGCCTCGCGCTTCAAGCGAAGGGGCAAAAACCAGGCTGGAGAAGAGGAGCGCCTCGAGATTCACTACTCCGTCTTTCAAGCCCCTGAAGGCGTGCGCCCCGTCACCGCCGAGAGCATTGCCATGCCCCAGGAGGGTGTCATGACCAAGGCCGAGTTCGAGGCCATCGTTGAAAGCGTGCGAACGGCCATCCGCCAAGAGGTCCACCCGAGCATGATCTCCCAAGGCAGCTCCGGTAGTTACTTTGCTAGGAATCCAGATGGCAAGATTGTCGGTGTCTTCAAGCCCAAGGATGAGGAGCCATATGCAGCAGGAAACCCCAAATGGAACAAGTGGATTCACCGAAACCTATTCCCCTGCTGCTTCGGCCGAGCCTGGTATGTCACACAATTCCTTACCATCCAAAGCTCAAACTAACACTCCCGCAGCCTAATTCCTAATCTCTCCTACGTCAGCGAAGCCGCCGCTTACGTTCTTGACTGCCAATTGCGAACACATCTCGTTCCATACACCGACGTTGTATATCTCTCGTCCAAGTCTTTCCACTACCCCTTCTGGGACCGCCGCAAGTTCAACCGCAAGAAGAAGCCCCTGCCTGAGAAGCCTGGAAGCTTCCAGGTTTTCCTAAAGGGCTTCAAGGACGCTAATGTCTTCCTACGCGAACACCCCTGGCCCGATCAGTATTGGGCTGGTTTCCGAGCAAGTGACAAGAAGAAGAGACGAAGAAGATGGACCGAGAGCTGCCGTCCGTCAAGCGCAGCATCGCCAGATAACGGCTATGGCAGTGACGACGAACAGGGCCACCAAGAAGAGGTCCCTCTCGGCCCGGACAACTTCGTCTGGACCGAGAATCTGAAGGAGTCCTTTCGAGAGGAGCTGGAGAAGCTCGTTATCCTAGACTACATTATGAGAAATACGGATAGAGGGTTGGACAACTGGATGGTCAAGGTTGATTGGGAGTCCGGCAACGTCTCCATTGCCTCTGATCCTATTCAGATGAACATGGAAACCGTAGTGGAGGAGGAAGGTCCTCGACCAGTTGATCTGGCTCAGCAGCCTGCGCGCGCAACTCGCGCCTCGTATCCTTACAAAGTGCAAAAGCCCATGGATGCAACAAGCCGGCGGCACGCTGGAAAGGAACCAGTCATGACTATCGGAGCCATCGACAACTCGCTCTCCTGGCCCTGGAAGCACCCCGATGCGTGGAGAAGGTATAGTTGCCCAACGAACTCCCAACGGAGCCGACATGCTAACACGCAAATCTAGTTTCCCCTTCGGCTGGCTCTTCCTCCCCGTAGATCTCATTGGCAGGCCTTTCTCACAGAAAACCCGAGACCACTTCCTTCCCCTCCTTACCTCTACCGCTTGGTGGTCCCAGACCACACTCGCCCTCAAAAGGGTATTCCAAATGGATGAGGATTTCCAGGAGCGCATGTTTGCTAAGCAGATTGCTGTCATGAAAGGTCAAGCTTGGAATGTGGTCGAAACGCTCAAGACGCCCGACCATGGGCCCCTTGAGCTGACACGTCGCGCCAAGGTCTGTGTTTGGGACGATCTCGTCGATGTGCCCGTTGCCGTTCCCATGCAGGCAACTCCATCCGAGGTTCGTCGCAACCCCCACGTCCGCCAGTCCATGGACGAGGCGGACATCGCCAGTTCTGTGCCGGCGTCCAAGGTCCCGGTCGAGGATCTACTTGGCCTCAACAGCGCACCCGCAGATATGCCCCATCCTGGTCGCTTCGAGCTGGCCTCCCCGACAAGCGAAGCTGCCCGCTCGCCTGAGGAGACGCACCTCACCGAACCTAACCTTTTAAGTCCCGAGGCACATCAATCGCGCACCACCGACATAGCCGAACGTCCCTCGCTGTCGCAGCTCGGTAACAGCAGACTTAGCTTCCAAGGCGCGCCGCGTGCCCTTAATATGTACGAGCCCCAGCGCCAGGCACCGCACCAACAGCGACGATACTCTTTCGCCACGGCAGCGGCCCGCCGGAGCAGCAACAACATTGCCCAACAGTTCTACGGTCCCATGTATGATGCCTACGATGACGACGTAGAGGGCGATCTCGGCTACGCCGCGGCAGAGGGCCAGATGGGCAACCAACGCAAGGTCATTGTGGAGCGCCTCGAGGCCGTCAAAAGCAGAAACCCCGTCTTCACCTGGTGTTAAATGTCTTCGTCATATCTTTATTAGAAAGTAATAGAGACCGTCTTGGCCGCCTCTTGAGCACCGGCCCGGCCGGATACACGGCCGACGGGGCACGGTTGCCTCTTGCATGCGTGCCGTGGTCCAAATCAGTCTCTCTGAACGCCATCTTTGGCTTGGATGGGAGGTGACGGTAGCATTGCGCCTTGGGCTCATTTTTGTTTCTTTTTGGGAAAGCCCCGGCGCGCTACCCATTTTTTGGTTGATACATATTTTTTTTCCGAGACAGCCCTAACCCGACATTCTCGACAGAAAAAAAAACCCTGCATGACGCATGTCTGCAAAGACGTTTTAGGCTCGCGTATCGCACAAACCATCTCACCTATTCCCAAGAAAGCCAGTCGCTTCTCCTGCTCGAGTCTAGAATGCGGTGAAGTAGGGATAAAAGGGGGGGGGTAAGCGCGCAGGGCAGGGGTGGCCAGCAACCACACTGATCGCATAGAGTAGAAGACGCGAAGAGGGGGCACAGAACCAGTGCGGGGGATGCAAAAGGACTTGACCTGTCATGTTGTACAATACTGCATATTTTTTTGTTTTTTTCTTACATGTTTTTTTTTTTAGGGAGCCCTCGTTTGCCGAGGGACCAGGCATGCATTACGATGGGTGTAGACAAAAATGTCGGGTGTTATGAAAGGACAGCAAAATAGATATGGACCTGGTTTTTTTTTCGGATCCTTGTTTCCACGACATGCCAACATGGGACGGTCCTGTCATCAATTGCAGCTCCATGCAGTTTGCCATTAGACGGGCATTCAGAACGGAGATAGGCGCCACACGTGGTTGGTTGAGGGCTTCAGCTCACTGCGTGGGTGTGCCAGAGACGACACCAGTGAACCAAACTAGCCGTCGCGTCGTCGCCGTCTCTCTCAGAGCACAGCCCACCGTTTCCCGACTCTCTGGTCCCAATCCCGAGAGCTTGGGTCGGCAAACGGTGGTACGGGCCAGGCTCCCCTGTCTCGGTTGGTACCATCAGCTCCGCGAATGCTGACGGAAAAATGCGTCCAGAGTGCTCGCCTCATGGCGACTCCGTTCTGGAAGCTCATGACGGCTTTTTTTGTCAAGGGAGACCGCGGTTAAGCTCATCAACCCTCGCAAGGATTTCTAGTGATATCACAACCTATCAATCCCCTGAAATATTTTTGACAAGCAGATGCGCTCGCTCTCGCATCCTGGCGTGCAGCCTTGTGCAGAGCTCGGTGTCCTCCTCTCCCCCCACACCACTCCATCCTAGCGGCCCGTAGCGGCCGTACAAGATTGGGTGTGGATACCACAGCTTTGGGACGCGACAGACGATGATAACGTAGCAGAAGTTTACGCCATTCTGCCTGCCATCTAATGCAATACTATCTCGTAATCATTTGCTGATCTTATGCGCGTGTTCCCTTCCAGCGAGGGGCGCTGCTAGGTTTGGCTTTGGCGTGCTATTGTTGACCAGCCATGGCCGATAAAAATGTTTGCCGTCCGGCTTCATTTGGCTTGCCTCGCCATCAGATCATCGGTCCATACCAAGGTGGATTTTCAAGCAAAGGATCCCCTCGCTGGACCTGCTCCGTACATTCTTACTCGTGGCCCAGGTTCTCTGCAGCTAATTAGAAACATGGCCGCTCAGAATATTAGTGCCAAACGTTAGATGAGGGATGGGACTCGGGAGAAGGAGGTCCCTTGTGGGGGATGCGGGAGTAGGGGTAGGGGATAGTTGTCAGAGAACCCACTGCCAACGCCAACCCTGAGCTGCGCCAGATACCTGGTAAGAAGGTGCGCCCAGCTGGCGTGCCTGGTGGAGGATGGCGAACGTTACATATAGAGTGATGCCGAAAAAACAACCAGCTCATCGTCGTGATCTTGTATCGCCGGTTGCCGAGCCGTCAAGTATATCCTTGTTTGACGCGCGCCGAGCAACGAACTGCTTAGGCTCATCAGCTCTCTCCGTGTGGCCCTTTTTATTCCCAGGACAGAGGCTTCGAGGCCGGGCAACATTGCGTAGTAAGCTAGTGGCATGATATTACCACGGACGGAAAGGCTAAGGGCCAACTGGCGGGCGGCACAGAAGCAATCTGCAGCTGCTGCGAGAGGCCGCAGCCCGATGCGACTTAGTGACCCATTCCCAACACCAATGTGGCCGCAAGGTCTCCTTCTCATCAGCCCCTACCACTAGATGCCCTCCTGTCTTTGAGTGGTGCATAATATGCCGCTTTCTGTCCGAAAGGCCTGTCGCCTGCCATGAAGTGGACTCGGGAGGCGGTGAAGAGTTGAAGCTTTGGATCATGGTCCTGGAATTTCCCATGTTCAGTATGGAATTGGGGGAGGGGGGCCTCTTCCAGAATGTGGATCGACCCCGTACCCCTGAGCACTGGCGATGTCAACTTCCGTGGTGACATACTTTTAGGCTCAGCCGTCGGTTGTTCCTCTAGATTCCGCCTCCGCCCCTAGAATAGGCTGGTGCATGTCTCTGAGCCATGGAGCAATGCCGCTCCATCGTCATCCACAGCACCTCGCCACTCCCAACCAGCATCATAAGGATGACACAAACTTCAGCCCACCTCAGTTCCCGAGTCCCAAGTCCATGTCCTCGGTACTTGGGCGGCTCGTCGCGGTCTCCTCCACTAATGAGTCTCTTGTTGGCTAAGAGGCCCTGTCTTGTCCCCTGCAAGACGTCATCAAACAATCAGTGCCCCTCTTTATGCTGTATCACCCAGTTTCTCGAGAAGGCCCCACGTTGTGAAAAATAAGACAGAATGTGAAAGGCGGTGATTGTCCTGTGTCTGCCTTGAAATGGCTCGTATTCGTCACTCTCCTCTTATAGATACAGGCTCAGGTCGCTAGTTCACTCAGCTGGCACTGGTACCCTTGCAGGCATCCAAGATTGTGGGAAGATTTCTGTTGGAGGACGGATCCATTAGGTGGCTCCAATGGGGCGCAACGGGAGGGAAACCCTGGAGCCAGCGATGCATCTATAGTCGGCCGCAGTCATGTCTGGGCTGCCTGGGCATGCCGCACACCAACCCCTCCACTTGGGGTGGAAGGGTGGAACCAATGCCATCTTCCAAGCATGGAACAGGGTGGTAAACAAGGCGTTCAATGTGTTCCAGTGAGCTTTGTCTGATTTCACCCTACGGCGATCCGCTGCCCCCATGTTCAGACCGAGGCCGAGAATGCACAAATCAGTCTCATCTAGGACGAACTGAACACCCAACGCGTTGGAAATCAAGCCTGTCGGCATTCAAGCAGCGTACCACGACCATCGAAATCTCACGGCATCCCACAGGTCTCGAAAATTGCCCCTCTCCAGGACCTATTTTACCATACCCATCCTAAGCCATTGCCCGTATAGACTAGGCCCCGGCCGAAGGTCTTCGGCTGATCCCTGAGGCGAAGTGGGCTACGGATTGAGGTGGCAGAGCTGCGAACAAATGCTAGAAAGGAAAGACCGCGCTCGAGACCCAAGATCGGCGCGATATCTGAAAATTCAGAGCCTTCCGCAGGCAGTCTGCCCAATTTGGTGCCCTCTCCACCTCATTCGAGGAGGCTTTATCGTGCTTCGTGAGTCTTACCCAAGGCCGTCGTATGCAAGAACTTGTTTAGGCCCAGATATGACTTTGATCCCGGCGCCAGGGGGCTCTTGATGTGGACTGGGGCCACGTTCAGGGTACCACCTGACTTCTTAGTAACGGATAGTAACCTAAATCGCGCTGAACAGAAACAAATCCAGACTGGTCTATATCGTTTAGATATATGCAAGTCCATTTCTCGTATCTGTGAGCCCTCCTTCATCTTCAGAGGCTCAGAGTCAAGGCCAGCACTATGGATGCCGAGTAAGACCAACATTTCGCTGCAGTCGCTGTGTGTCGCTAAGCCCCCTTGAAGAGACGGAACAGTGCCTCTTGACCCAGAGTTTACCGAAATCTTCGAATACCATGGCCGAAGTTATCAGCAATACGCCCTCACAAATGGAACATATTTTGTTCCGATCGATGAGGTAAGGAGTGGCATCTACCCGTTGTGCGAGACCAACGTCCGTCAAGGTAGCCTAACAATTTGGTCCAGGACGAAATCACGCGGCTCGAGATGATGCACGGCGTTCTCAACACTTTGTTTGATGGCAGGTTAATATTCCCACCCATTAGGTCTCCAAGGAGAATTCTTGACTGCGGCTGTGGGTCGGCAGACTGGGCAGTGGATGTCGCTACACAGTATCCAGAAGCAGAGGTAGGTTGATGCTCTCGGCTTGGCCCCCCATCCCCCAACACACGGCACAACAAGTTTCTTGGTCCTTTCGGGGATACCGGTGGTCTTCAGGTGCGAGCGCAACTGGGCAGGCCGTCGGTGAGGGATATGGCAAAGCACGAATGTTACTCGAACACGGTGCCGATCCGCTCGTCAACGAGAGGACCTTCCAGAAGTCGAATCCCAACCAGCATCACAGCAGAGATACAACCAAATACTCGTCTTCCTGCATGTATGCATCGCGCTGCAATATCTCGCTGACGAAGAGTTGGGTAGGTTTTGGGCATCGACGTTAGCCCAGACATGATGGTCCCTGGGAATCCTCCGGAAAACCTGACGCTCCAAGTCGATGACCTTAATGGAGGGTAAGATGGCCAGAATGTTCGAATCAAAATCAAGTGACTAAGCGGGTGGTCATGTCAGGTTCACATTCGACCCCAACTATTTCGATGTTGTCCATAGCCAGATGGTGGCAGGAGGTATCCATGCGAATCGATGGCGAAGTTACATTCGGGATATTTATCGGGTCCTGCGCCCTGGAGGGTGGTGCCAGATGGTGGAAATATATTTTAATGCGCAATCCGACAACGGGACCTTGACCGAAGGCAAGCATGGCTGGCGATCAACCTTGGAGGACGGCGCTGATAGAAGACCACAGGCCACGCGTTGTCGAAATGGTCCAGGCATTACCTGCAGAGCGCACAGCCCTACAAAGACCCCCGTGCTCCATTGCAGATGGCGAGCTGGATGAGTCGTGCCGGCTTCACGGAGGTCGAATCAAGACTTTTGACGTTGCCGATGTGCGCTTGGTCGAACGGTAAGGTTGCACAAGCATGGTTAATGATGACATTGACGCTGATGGACGGGAATGGCTCAGAGGCTCGGGACTATAACATCGGCTCTGCGAACAATGAGAACGTGAACGAAATGCTGTCGTCACTGGCATTGTACCCTTTTACCCAATTTCTCGGGTAGGAAAAGTGTCGGTGCCTGACCGGTTGCATGGGCTGACTGGGCAAAACAGAATGTCAATAACGGACTTCGAGCTCCTCGTAGCACAGGCGAGGAGCGAGGCGAGCAACCCAGCATTCAAGGTAAGGAAAGGTCCCCCCGGCATCCATTCGAGGGCCAACGGCACGAGCGAGAGAGGAGAGGCTGACACAAGGGAACATGACCCCGGAACCACAGCCATATTTTCCCCTGTAAGTGATATCACCATCAAGGCTCCCCTAGAAACCCGGTCAGAAACGGGAAGCTGATGGTCAGCAAACAACAGTTATGTGTGTATCGGCAGGAAGCCACGTCGATGAGCATTTTGCAAAACTAGTTGGTGTGGTTCACTGCGGGGCCCAACGCTGCCGAGAAGCAGCAGGCATCAAGGATGGCGAGGCATAGGACCAGAATTTTGGGGGCTTGCCAGGGATTGCTGGGCCTAGCATGGCGTTGAGGGTCGAGGAAACGGTAAGGATAAGCGACGAGTCTCGGAGTCTGCTTGTGATGTGAAGTTGAAAGAAGGTTTTGGCGGGAGCAAAGCACATTGTGGCGCCGTGGGCGAGTTGGGCAACAAAGGTGGTGGGCGGCGGATGTGGATGCGTGGTCAGGCTGGTGCGGGCTCTCACAGGAGGCGTTGAGAGGAGGGAAGAGGTGGTGGCAGGGACGAGGATGAACCTGGACAGGCAAATCACGACGAAACAAATGCCCCAAGGGTCGCACAAAGGATCAATATAGGAACCGGACAGGCTGGTAGTCCGGTAGGGCTTAGGGAGAAAACCAAAGTTTTGGAATTTGAAATCACACAAGCAAAGGGGGTGCGTGAAAACCCAGCGGCCCTCCTCTCCTCCTGGTGGCTGCTGTTCCTGTCTTATTGCCGTCAGGGCCTGGACCAGCATTGACTGGTCCTGGGAGACTCGCTACCGACACGCTGGGATCCGGTGGTTACAGCATTTTCCGCGCAGCCTGGAGGCCAGCCGTGCCGCTTGATTCCTGCTTGGGATAGACCCCGTTCGTCGAGGCGCATCTCCAAAGCGCAAAGGGGAGGGGGGGAAGGGAACATGGGATACGCGGGTCCATCCCGTTTCTGAATCCACCACACACCAGTTATCCTGGTTGACCATGGGAGGCACGACATACGGCCTATACAGTATAGGTAGTTGGATTTACATACTGGCCTGTCGCGAAGCCGCGATGACAGGGCAACCGGCCTCTCTGATCCGGGGGCGGGGGGGGCACAGAAGTACGGAGTCCTCCCCCCGCCGTCCGGGTGTTGTTGCCGTCGCAAACGGCATAGAAAACGAACGAGAAATCCTGCGAAGCCATTGATACAACCAAAACCGGGGCCGAGACGCCAGATGGTCCAGGCCACCCGCCCTGTAAGACTGCCGGGTCTCGTAGTTCAGCCACCCTTTGATCCCCCCACTGTGTTTCCAATCGATGCAATCGTTCGAATCGGTTCCTGGCTGGCAGGCCGGTGAGTTAGCGTGCCCCCCCTAGCAAGTCGAAATTATCTACGGAACCATCCCCGACCCTGGCCCTCGTCCTTTCCTCGCATGGATCGCAGGTGCCAAATCGATCAGGTGATTTAGCGCTATTAGAACGTTGTCGATCCGTCCAACGTCGAGGCCAATGATAAAACAGAAGCGCTGCCGGTTCGCGGAGATGATAAGTTCTCTTTGCCCACATGTTTCCTCTGAAGTTTAGCTGACGGATACGTACCAACCCGCTGTCATCTAAGCTGCCCCAGATGGGCCCTAGAACGCACCACGCCCGTGTGTGCGCTGCATCACATTTGGAGGCCGGGAAAAAAAAAAAAAAAAAAAAGCATGGCTGGCTCCAATCACTCTGCCTCATCATTGCAGTTGCCTCCTACACCGCTACCGCCGGCAGTTGAGAATGAGAACCTTCGCAGCTGCTGACAGCCAATTGCGCGAGCCGTCTCCCGAACCGAGCCTCACATCCTCTTGCATACATGACCCCCCATCCTGATCTAGAGTACGCGCCCACCCGGAACGGCACGGTAAATGCCGCAAATTTTAGGTTCAGGAAGTGACCACGAGACACGCTCATCTCCAGCCCATTTTCGTATTGACGTGATGAGGTTGACGTCGTTTTGTCATCCCAAGAAACCAACGGCTGGGAGCTTGGACCAGAAGGCGTGGGAATCATCAAGGCAGTGCAACCGATTTGATGCCTGGCGAGCGACTAGCCAGTCACGAAAAAGCTGGGGAAAATCGCCCTAAGATAAGGGATAGAAAACTACATTACCCGCGGCAGCTCTTAAAATCCGCTAGACCTAGTCAAGAGGATAATGTTCCTATTGATGTCACGATTTGCGCTTATGGGCTTCCCTCTGCCAGCCGACCTACCCTTGACCTCTTGGTGCGAACCCATGGTCGGGCCAGGGCCCAATTGGAGGCGCTGATTGGCGTGGGAAATCTGGAGCTCCAGCCTCAACCTTGAGCTTCAGAATTGTCACACATGCAATTTCCTCGTGATTTGATCTCGACAGCATCTTGAGCCCCTCGACCCTCTCTCAACCTAGCCCACGCAAACGCCATCCGCTAAGCCGGCCCAGTCAATCATCATGTCCTTTACGCCTTCCACTCAACTCCTTCGAGCGCTGCGGGCCCCGCGCCCTCGCATCGCCGCCAACCACGTCTGCCGCTTCTACTCGACGCCCGCCGGCGATGTCCCCCCGCCGCCGCTGCTGTCCAAGCTCAAGGCCGATCTCAAGACTGCCATGCGCGCCAAGGACAAGGCTCGCCTCAACGTCCTGCGTGCCATCACCTCTGCCAACCTTAACGCCTCCAAGACGGCGAGCCCCATCCGCACCGACGTCCAGCTCGTTGCCCTGATCCGCAAGATTGAGAAGGCGTCGCTCGATGCCATCGCCGAGGCCAAGGTTGCCGGCCGAGAGGACATTGTCGAGAAGGAGCAGGAGCAGGTCAAGATTCTCGAGGAGTACATCAACAACAGCGGCGTCCAGTCGCTTGGCGGGGCTGAGCTCGAGGCGTTAGTGCAGGAAGCCGTCGCGGCGTCCAAGGCTGCCGGAGTCCAGTCCAAGGCTATCATGGGAGACGTCATGAAGCGTCTTGGCAGCGCTCTCGGGGGCAAGGATGTAGATAAGAAGGAGCTCGCTGGCATGGTCAAGAAGCTCACTACCGAATAAGCTATGAAATGCGGGATTGTAAATTAGTGTACATTATCATTGCCATGGTGGCAGTCGATCGGATACCATGACCTCCCCTCGATCATTATCACGTCCTGATGCGCTGATGCCAAAACTCGCCAAGAGCTAACGAATAGAGAATGCATATTCACATGAATCTCAATACGCGCCGGTTCATTTTTCTCACCCTGGGATATGTGTTTCATCATACCGTATACAAGGATTGAGCTAAAACAAGTGCCGTTCCCGTTTCAGAGAATTAGCGAGACTACCATTCGCAATATCACCACCCAAGGACAGTAGTGATTCGCGGAGCTATACTTAACCCCGCGTTAACACAAAAAAAACTAGACTGTACATTCTCAAGGTGAATGCGGACAGTTAGCCGAGTCATTCCCATGCGATCAACTCCACCATCGGAGGCTAATCGAACCTGTTGCATGCATGCGTGACTCACACTGCATCTCGAAGCAGCTGAAAATATTACCCTCATCCGCAGCTGAGTTTCATTTGATGCTTTCTCACATCTCGCCCTATTCCGCGTCTCAAGATAAGCTTTCACTTTACAGTTCGCCATGTCGCGTCGGAACATCAGCTCCGGATCAGCCTTTGAGGCTCAGATTGGCTACTCGCGGGCCGTTGTTAGCGGCGAATGGGTATTTGTGAGCGGCACGACTGGGTAAGTGTACCCGGAATCTTGGACGGATGAATCCTCTTGGTTCAGTTCTAACTCTCATTTGAACCCTCCCCAACAAAAGATATGATTACAAAACGGGTGCTATCTCAGATGATGTTGCCGAGCAGGCCGACCAGACACTGAGGAACATTTCCGCCGCTCTGGAGGAAGCGGGTGCCTCGATGAGTGACGTCGTACGGGTCCGATATATTCTGCCTGATCGTGACGATTTCCCCAAGACGTGGCCTGTCTTGCAAAAGTGGTTTGGCAACGTCCGGCCAGCGGCAACCATGGTGCAATCTGGGCTGATGAAGGACGAGATGAAGATTGAGATTGAGGTCACGGCAAAGAAGGAGCAATAGTGCAAATAAAATCATTCTTGTTGTCATTTTTATTTGACCAATTGAGTAAGGAAATAGACGACCAAGTATTGGTGTTACAACATGCTGTTATCTATTGTCAAATTGAGTGACCGGGGGGCATTTACATGGATCAGTAGAGTAAAACATGGAATTAAAACATGCCTGTCGCAAACGGTTTATATTACATTATCAAAACATATCAGTGAGTGTACAAATCTGTCAGACGCTACATCGCTTATTTGTGAACCAGAGGAGCGAGCAGGCCTCCGGACATGAACATGCATACAACGGTGATCAAGCTCGAGGTCGAGAACAGAGCCAGTCCGCTAAGGCCGTGGCCGGATGTGCAACCTCCCGCTACTCTTGATCCGATAGCCATGAGGCAACCGCCGACAGCGGCCAGGCCTGGGGCCGCTTCAACAATGTTGTCGGCGAGCACTCCAGGGGCATTCTGGGTGACGATCCAGGCGCCAATGGCAGCACCTGATGCGAAAACAAGGTTTTGGCGGCTGCTGGGCCACGTGCTTGCTTTGGCGCCCTTGACAAGCCACCAGAAGTGGTTGCCGATTTCTTCATATGAGGCGGAGATGCCCAGCATGCTCTTGCGGGTGAGGATAGAAAAGAGCTGGGCGAATCCCAGGAAGAGACCGCTCCCCGCCGAGAATAGCGTCCAGTCCGAGGCGCCGTTGCTAAGGGCGACTGAGGCGGCGATGACGGACAAGGTGATTATCTCCCAGAGGAGGAAAATGGTGTTGTTGGAGAGGCCAGCCTGCTCGTAAAGAGTCACGACTTCGGGCTTCACGTCTGTCTTCTCTCTTTGCCACTTGATGAGCTTGGAAATAACACTCGTGTAGAGGATTCCTCCCAGGCTGGCACCGCCCAGTGCGTAGAATCCGGTCTGAAGCCCGGCTCCGGCCTGTGCGAAGATGGTACCGGGGCAGGACCCGGAGGTGGCCATGCCGGCGCCAAGGAGGGCGCCTCCGATGATGTTGCCGTCATACTGCCCAAAGACACCAATGGGAGACGAGCTTCGGGGTTTCAGGGAGATGTACCCCAGGCCTTCAGCGACCTTGTAAATCAGACTAAGATTTAATTTAGCAAAAAAAAAAAAAAAAAAAAAAAAAAAAAGAAACGGCGATGGGTCGTCATGTTGAAAAGTGGAACTCACGCGCTGCTTGCTGACGCACCAAGAAAGGTCTGGAGCATGTGGAAGTCATCGAACTTGAACTGAGAAATGATGACTGATGGAGAGTAGACCCCGGCAGCCACAGTAGCAGCGCCAAAGACTGCACCCGAGAATAGAGCAGCCATTGTTGCTCGTCGTGAGGGGATTGTGGAGATTGGAGATTTGTGGGCGGTTTGTCGACGAGCCGGAACCAGCAGGACGACAAGCTTTTTAAGAGGATTTCAGCCGAGCAGGGAAAAGCTGTGCTTTGTCGTTCTCCCCCCTCGGGTGTACGATGCTCACTAATCAAGGGGCCGAGTTATCATTAAAATATGGCATTTGGGTCACCGATGCAAGTCGGTCTTGGTGCAAGGGTATGGTGGAGGACGACGAAGAAAGCCGGGCCTGGTTGATGCGCACCTGGTCTCCACTCGCGTCACAGGAGAATAAACTGATGCCATTTGAATCGAGAGCTTAATGGGACGGCTAGCTGCCCACGCCTCTCCAATTAGCTCCTTTTTCGAGGCCTAAGACATCGTGGAGCGCACGGCAAGACGCCGGTCACTCACTTATTCGCATTTTCTGAGCCAACATGCTGAGAGTCGGTTTTCGAGAGGAACGCGCGTCTGTGAATATTTTATGCAATCGCAACCACGCAAGCAACTTCGTTTCGGGGTCCATGCATATGCGCGTCGTTGCATGTTTGCCCGCGAAGCCTGTTTTTTTTGGGGGGGGTCAAATTAGCGACTTCCGACACAGGGGACGGCACGGTGAGCCTGCGTCGCGGTTCGTGCCGGCGTCGTCAGGGCGCCGGGGACCTCGGGGACCATGCGCAAGGTACCCGCCGAGATCTGGGTGGGTGAGGTCCCCGACAGCCTTCAAGTGCTTGAAGATTGGCAAAAACTCTACATGTTTTTTGTTATTAATGAGTTGCTAGTATTGTTAATTATGCTTTTATTGATTGCGGCGGGGAATTTTTGCATTTGTCTTCTCGGGGAGTACGGGGTGCTGAATATTGGGCTCCGAGGGCAAGTGCCGTAAACGTTGATGGAAGATATCTCAACTCCGTTTCAAACAGCCCTTGACGGGCGTAGCAGTGACGTAATCTATATACCATCTTACATGCATCTAAAAATAACCGAGCGGACATACTGATGCATAATTTACAAACATCTTCACCACCTCCTTGATCTAACCTGCACCTCTCTCACCATGTTCTGTACTTCCACACTTTGCCGCCCCATATTCGACTCTGCCAATGACCTGGTCATGGCAGAATAGTTGTCAGCAAAATAGAACCGTTTGTTTCTCCCGAAGTGCCACAACGTCTCAAATGTGGACAGATCCGTAATCATACCGCGACAGCTCTCTAGGATTTCGTCAAGGCCGCTCCCTAAGAATTGGCCATCATCAGTCAGGTGGACTTCGTCGACATCCCCCATCTCGCACCAAGGTTCCAGAGTGCCTTCTCATCATGATGGCAAGCTCATCTTCTTCAATTGGCCACCATCACAAACTCCTTCTTGTTTGTGGCAAAAGTTCGCATGGGAAATTCTTCACGGTAATTGTAGCCAAGGAGAAACTAAAGGGTTATTTTGCGCTTTTCAACCGTCTACTCCCAGGAACGAAGCAAGGCAATGTAGTTATCTGGAACTGTGTGGTACCCACTCTGTATAATGGCCACATATCTTCCATCGTTGTCTCCATGAACAAGCCCAGAGTTTCCAACGATGATTGCAAGCAGGAAGCTCCACAAATTGTTGGGTTGATGGCTACCATGGACTCGAACTTTTGCACCCCTCTCCAGAGCTATTTCTTTTCCATATTCAGGGTAGTTTTACCCTCCCAACTAGTTTCTTGGTTAAATAATTGTGTTGATATGCTATAAAGTAATGTAAGCAAAAATCCCAAGGGTCAGTTGTTTGGTATAGGGTAGGACCCCTACAAAGAAAGCATATCAACTGTAGGATGTGATGAGATCCGGCATCGATAGATCGAATAATATTGGTAAACGAGATAGTAATAGACGTGCGATTCATTGTGGAATTTGAGATGAATAGTGTTGCTCAACTGGCTCCATTGTATCCATGAGATTGACCGTTGTGATGACTAAGGGAGAACTGTTTAAATACGTAGAAGTCCAGAACTGAAGTAGCTGGGGCAGAATGGTCGAGCCAGGCATGACAAAGGAATGCGTTATGAGAAACCGATACAAGAAGTGCTGGGCGATGACGTTGGTGTATTGATATGGTGTTTGCGCTTCTGGAGAGGTTAGTTGTTTGTTGCGAGGCCAAGTAACGCGCCACATTTGCCGGTCTTTTAAGCGGAGATCAAACTAGACTTACCTGCTACCTCATAGCATTCTTTATGCCTCACCGGACGTGCTTTTGTGTGCCAGGGACTGAATGTGATTTTGGTCTTGTTGGGGCGTACTCACAAGTAAATCGAGACTGAGCAGCTGGGCAACGTCGTTGACTTGTCACGCATTTTGAAGGGGACATCGCCCCCAAGAAGGCTAATGTATTCCGAATGGCAGATTATTTTTATATCATTGATTAATGTAATACAAACATTACTCAACTATCCCTCCACTCAATAGGGAGAACACATCACATTAATTACGGCAAATAGCATGTGTATGCTGCAGAGTACGATGTCAACTTTCTCATCTGGAACACCACCAAACATCCGAAGCCACATCGAAGGGCATGTTCCAGACCCTGTCTTAGTCTCTTGCGACGGTGCGACGACTGCGCTACCACTGCAGGGACGACTCCAAATGGGTGTCATTTTGGCTTTCTGGAAGAGGCGGCGGCAGCTGGCCAATTTCTGGCTGCCTCATCCATCTTTTGATTTCTTCTACCTGATGGATTTTGTTGGCCGGGGGCCAAAATAGATCAAGACTCACACAAACTTGTGTTACACTGTGCTGCTACATGCATTGGTTCTAGAAGGATAGGGTTTCAGAAGACGCCTTTCGATGGTTACTAGAATTGGGACTAAAGATTGAGTGAAGACGGATGACGCACATGGCCTTTTAGAAGTGTGGCTGGAGAGTGGTGGTGTGCGCATTCTTAAAGGCGGTGATGTCGAGCACTCTGCTGAAAGATTGGTATTCCTCTCTCGAAACTAAGGCCCCTCTGATGGCGAGATGGTTTAGTTCGATGAGATAATCAACGGAATCTATATCAGATATTTCCCGGTTGGACTTTCATGACAAAGGTGCTGACCTGGAACTCTCGGTGATATTATTACCTTGGTTATAATGTCGGTAATACACATCACCTCCGCACGGTCCGCCTAGCCTGCTACCCAACGAGGCGATTTATTTTAGTTGGGCGATAGATATATATACCCGGTTCGCTTATCATAGCAAATAGTATCTGCAAAATAAACCGTATAAAAATTCTGATTGAAAAGGCACACGCAGAGCACCGAGTTTCGCGTGGCATCGCCGTTTCTGGAAATTTACACTTCACCCAACTCAGAAAGCCGAGGTCCGCTCAGATGGTGATGCGGGGCCGCTGGGGGTCGGACCAACCTGGGGCCGTGTAGAGGTCCGATGCCGTCTTACCAAAGGCCGATGCATTAGTAAACGCCCATCTTTTATAAAGAAAGGGGATAACCTGCATCGCCATCATCATCACCGCCGGATAGGTCTTGTCATCTGCTCGAAAGATAAGCGTCAATTTGCCTATCAGCAGGGGCTCGCAATCTTGTTGATTCAGTTGAAAAGCCCAGGTTGTTCAAAATGCCCCGAGCTCTTACTCTCCAGCACATCGAAGGCGGTAAGCCTGGTCAGGTCTATTACCCGTAAGACCCTAGATCGATTATAAACCGTGTTCCCAATGTGATTAACCGCAAAGGCAGGCTTCAAATTAAAGAGGTTCCCAAGCCAACCCCAGGTCCCAATGAGGTCCTTGTCCGCATCACGGCCGCGGCCCTGAACCACCGAGACCTTTTCATGCGCCGCCATCTTTACCCAGCCATCTCGTTCACCAACCCAATCCTGGCTGATGGCTATGGCACAGTGGTCGCCGTCGGCTCGGACGTGACGCGGAAGAACTTGCTCCACAAGCCCGTTCTCCTCACTCCCATGCGTGGCTGGGACTCAGACCCAGCTGCGCCCGAAAACGGCCGCAACTTTAGCGTTACTGGCGGCTCAAAGCTCACAGAGGTCGGAACAGCACAGGATTTCATTGCCGTTCACGAGGATGAGGTTGAGCCTGCGCCAGAGCACCTCACCGCTGCCGAGGGTGCGGCTCTGCCCCTCGTTGGCCTCACTGGCTGGCGTGCTTTTGTCACCAAGAGCAACGCTGCTTTCCCTGGTGCCAACATTCTAATCACCGGAATCGGCGGTGGAGTGGCCCTGCAAGTGCTTCAGTTTGCCGTTGCCTTCGGCTGCAATGTCTTTGTGACATCGGGCGACGAGGCAAAGATTGCCAAAGCAAAAGCGCTGGGCGCCAAGGGAGGCGTCGTCTACCGCAACGACGGCTGGGAGAAGGAACTCCGAGGACAGCTCCCGGCGGATCGACCCTACCTGGATGCTGTGATTGACGGCGCAGGAGGACCCGTGGTGGCCAAGACGGTCAAGATTCTCAAGCCCGGAGGCGTCATTGCTCAGTACGGCATGACGGTGGCGCCCAAGATGGACTGGCTTATGAGTGCGGTGCTGAACAATGTCGAGCTCAAGGGATCTACCATGGGTTCGCGCAAGGAGTTCAGAGACATGGTTGCTTTTGTCAATGAGAAGAAGATTCACCCCGTCGTGAGCCGGGTGGTCAAGGGACTGGACAACCTCACCGACATTGACAGCTTGTTTAGCGAGATGGACCAAGGAAAGCAGTTTGGAAAGCTGGTCATTGACTTTGGGGTAGGGAGTGAGTCTCCGTCAAAGCTGTGAAGGGGAGTAATGTGCTAGGAGTTGGAACGTAAGCACAGTATGCGAGGACATTGATTGAGCGTAACATCCCCTCCGACTATTATAGCTGACGACTTATGATTTTAAATTGAAATGCAAACTTGACGTGTTGATAGTCTTGACATGTGACGACAAAGCGTTTTACTATAATGCTCGGTCTACTTTATTCTTTCACATTTTGAGTTCCAGCTTATCCGGCTGCAGAGATTGACTAGAAGCCTTGGCATGTTATAACATAGCATTCATGATTGATTTGCAATGTGTAGGATACTTTTACATTATAACCAACGGCTAATAATTCTCGAAAACGCCAAATCAAAGTCCATTTTTAAGGGTATCAAACACCTCGTGAGCCTATGAGCAGGTGAGCTTGTAATTGGTCCCGGTTGCCTATACTTTTTTTTTTTTTTTTTTTTGACACATGCTCATCCCACGCTCATTCCGCCGACTTCTTGCGCTTCTTCTTTGGTCGATCGCTCTCTTCAGGAGGTACAAACTCTGCTTCTCGCTCCTTGGCCTTTTCGTCCTTGCGCTGCTTCTGCTTCTCCTTGCGCTCGGTCTGTGCTGCACGGTCCTTAGCCTCCTTGCCCAGGAAGTACTCGCCGCTTTCGATCTGCTTGTCGACCTTGCTCTTCTCAGGCGCAGGTGGGAATGGCGTGTACACCTTCTTGGACTTGTCGGTAACCTTGAGAGGTGCTCGTCGGTGGCTGAGCGTCTTCTTCTTGAAGTTGGGGAGGAAGCGGTCCCAGCTCTCGTTGGCGAGCTCAGGATCCTTTGCAAGCTCGCGCTTGATCATGAGCTCCTTGATGTGGTAGATGGGGTGGATGTTGGCCATGCAGTCCTCAACAACCCTTCGCATCTCCTTCAGGCCCTTGTAGGGACCCATGGCCGACACAGTGTTACCATGGACGAGGATGTAGGTACCGGTAAGCAGTTCGAGAGCCTTGAGGGTGGAACCGTTCGGGCCCAGAATACGTTGTCTTCGCTTGACGAATCGGTCCTTGTTTCGGACAAGGCTTCGGATCTTGATGACATCGCAGGCGACGCCATCCTCGAGGATTTTGAGGGCCTGAGGCGCAGGGACGCTTCGAGCCAGCAACTTAATGAGGTCGCGTGCGTTCAGAATGGCGGCGGGGTCAAAAGTTTTTCGGGTCGTCTTGACGGTCATGGAACCCTCGACTAAATCCAGGGTGCAAGCGATGCCGGTTTTCTCGAGGGCTCGGGTGACAAGAGGCCAGGCCTCCTTCAGGTAGACTTCTCGATACTTGGGGAATAGGGTCGCAAAGGACGACTCTTCGGCAAAGGTGCCGCCGACATTGTCCTTGGGAGTGAAGGTTTCGATCTTCCACTTGTCGATGTCATCCGTGTCCCACGGCTTCGGCTGATCGTGCGTGGAGGGCATTGTGACGGCGTTGCTGGAGAGCCTGTCGGGTTGAACGATGGCAATTCAAACGGCTGGCAGCGGTTCCAAGATTTTTTTTTTGGGAGGATGCAAAGAAGACGCTGGGTTGCTTGGGATGTGGGGCGAGGCTAGTGTGGGGGACTGAGAAGACCCCAGGCGTGGGCCAATCATGGCGCTAGGCGGTCGCGCTCATGAAATTCTTCAGTTTGCACCACCAACGACACCAAAGCTTTGTGTGCAGAGCTCAATCCCCTCGAATCCCTCAACAACCGCCAAAATGTCAAAGGGTCGCGCAGCCGGAGGAGTGGACCAGATCGTCAAGCTGATTGTGGGAGCTGGGCAGGCCAGTCCCAGTCCCCCCGTCGGTCCTGCACTTGGTAGCAAGGGTGTCAAGTCAATGGACTTTTGCAAGGTGCGCAGTCTCGCTGGCGGCTCCCAAAGAACCTCCATGTCTGGGCTTAGAGATTAATGGCTAATTTAATCCATAGGAGTTCAATGCTCGAACCGCCAACATGGTCGTGGGAACCCCAATGCCTTGCAAGGTTGTCGTCCGTCCCGACCGATCATTCCACTTCGACCTCCGCACACCACACACATCATGGCTTCTTCTAAACGCTGCTCAAGCACCAATGGGAAAGAAGGGGAAGAGAAAGGGTGCTAGCAACCCGGGACACGAAACCGTCGGAACTGTCAGCCTCAAGCACGTCTACGAGATTGCCAAGATCAAGCAGACCGAGCTGCGTCTATCTGGCCTGTCCCTTGAGTCATTGTGCAGGTCCATCATCTACCAGGCGAAGTCGATAGGAATTAATGTTGTGGCCTGATTTATAAGCTTGGAAAATGAAGGGCGGAGTTGGGATTGTAAACCATGGGCGTGTATAGCAACTATCTACGACCAGATGTCGATATGTATAACAGAGCATGAAACGGGATAAAGAGGCTAGAAGACATGTACAAGAAATGATCTACTCTACGAATTCTCTCCTGGCAACTATGCATGTGCCTTGTTTGACTCTTTCCGGTCGTCCGCCTTCACAAGAGGGGTATCCGAGTGCCTTTGTGCATGTGCGCATGTATTCGCCGAAAGTCCCGAACATCTGCAGTTGGGCACGTGAGCTGGCTTGCGGTTAATCATAGAATCAGGATACGAATCTATAATCGAAAAAGTTGCCGGGGGAGGTAGAGAATACAAGTCTGTACTTGACGCCCCCCCACGGCCCACTTTACGCGTGGCATGCAGAGAGCCCTCTGGAGCGGAAATGCAAGAAATTGAAGCTTGAATGGCAGCAGCAGCCAAACAGCAAGCAGAGAATGGTAAAGTTGTGCGCCTGCGTACCAAGACTTGAGGTTTTTGTGTGCATAATTTTATCAATTATATTGATACCAGGCAAATCTGGGGGGTTGACCAAGATTCAACGTTGTGAACTGCGAATTGGATTGAGGCGCTGTAGTAGAGCTAGAATACAGTTATAAGTCACAGATTGGAGCCACACAATTCACCATCTTGAACCAATAGTATTCATATTGCCCGCCTCCTAATACTACTTAATAACTTTGTTTAAATTAATCTTCAAAAACAACCACATCGAGGTACTATATTTTAATACTTCTCTTCACTGTTGGAAAAAGCGTTAAAACTTCGACCTGAGGAGGTGGAGACATCCTGTGGCGATTCCAGACTGATGGCGCGCAATTGTACCGATGCGGAAGTAATTAGTGTCCAGAACTCGGGAAGCGGGCGGCCCACTCACCCGGTTGAACGAGACTTGAGCATGAAGCTGAAAGGAAGATGGGCCGAGCAACGCCGGTCAAGCCTCCCCCAGGAGTCTAGAAGCTTTCCGCTTTGGCTACAGCGTGCAAGCGGCCAACAGTCCGAGAAGAGGGGAAGCTCGGGGTATTATCTCCCTTCTTGCTCATCAAGCTTTACCCTACCGATGATTACATGCATTGCACCAGCTACTGCACATAGCACTACAACGTTACAATCTGTCCTCGTTTTTTGCCTGCCGAATGCTCGGGTGAATGCAGTTGCAGAGCACCTATCAATTGGTGGGGCTCTGCTGTCACGCTCAGATGCCAAATTCGACCCGGACTCGGCCGGATTTTGGCCACTGGAGCTCTTTTAGGCACAGCCACTAATTAATTACGACCCGTCGTTCTTTGATGGAGTGTACACCTGTATGACACACATGAAGAAATTTTTTTTTTAAGCAGGGACGGGCTTCAAAGCGACCCTGACACACAGAAACACGTATGCAAGTCTCATGCTTGGTACCCGGTTTATACCCAATCACGCCAAGATGGTGGCTGTCTGGGAGCGAGACATGTGAGATTTGATTGATGCTGGGAAAAGTAAGGTCCTGGGCGGCCTGGCTTGCCGGGGGACCGACACAGAGTGTTGGTTGGACAGCAGTACCACCAGCAGTTGCGAGGGTGCTGCATCTGGCGTCTGTGATCGACCGGGGACAAGGACGTCCCGAATCGGGCAAGCCGATGGAGGGAGTCGGGGCAGGGTCCGCGGCTGGCCGTGCTGAAGGTTTGGTATTGTCTTGGGGACGGGCGGGGACGGAGCATGAAAGATGGGAGTCTCACCACCCTCGACCATTGCTCAGGTCGAGTCTCATGTGTACCCAACCTTGGGCTGTGAATGACAGCCCCGCGCATGGAGATGAAGTCGAGATTAGAAGTTGACGAGTCATCTACTCCGTACCCCAAAAAAGAAAATGCTGGCTCATTAACCTGGTCGTCGCCGCTTCTTGGAAAAAAATTTGCTGCAAGGAGCCCTTGCTAGGCCAAGGGCGCTGGGATCGATGTGCGTACGAGTAAGAAGCAAGGGACGTCCCGTGTGAGCAGCGTCATGTACCTGGTAGGGCGTCGTACCCAGCATCTAGAACCGAAACAGGCACCCTTCAACCGCAGCAGCATCGTGCACGATGAAACATGTGCTCGCAGCCCACCTGCTTGCAACGCGGGAGCTGGCCGTGGGTGGAAGCATTATAGAACCATGCCACAGCCGCCCTGTTGCAGGGCTAGCGAAGCCGCCGTGAACCATGTGAAATGCTGGCTTGGGCAGTGTTGGCGGGCTGGTTGGCAGTAGCTGCCGAACCGACGCGAGTTGAGTCCAGGTACATCGAGGTACCGCCTAGCGCGGGCTCTAGCCTCTGCCTTGTACCGTCGGGTACACCAGTGGTACGTGCAAGGCCCTTTTTTCTTTTCCCCTGCGACAAGCGTCCTCACTCCATGGAAGGTGGGAGTTGGAGAATGTGATGCCCCACCACGGCCACGGGCAGCAGCTTTTATCATCGTTCGTCGCAAGTCCAGGTCAACTTCGCTTCTCCTCCAAAACCCTCCCTACCCATTATTCGCTTGCGCCTCTGCTTGCGCTTGCGCCCACGCCCTGGGAACGCCTCCCCGTCGACAGCATCAACTTACACGCGATGGCTGCTCCATCCTCCTCCGCCGAGCGCTTGCCCGCATCGGATGTCTCTGGTGAGTTTGTCTTCCGGCCATGCCGGCTTTCCTAACTGCCCCACCTTGGCTCTCATACTGGCGCATCGGCTTTCGACGCTTGATGCTTGACGTTCGACCCTTCACGCTCGACAATAATCGCAATGGCTGACTTTTCAAACCATGCAGTCTCTGAACCTACCGACCAGCTTGCAGAGGCACCTACCATCCAAGAGGGCAGCAACATCGATATCCCTGGCGTCCGCTTTTCCTCCGCCGTCGAGGAGATAACCCCCGCCGTGTCCGCCGCGACCATCGTCAACGAGCCCTCCAACGAGTCGTCCGAGCGGCCACAGTCGACTGCCTTCACCGAAGTCGCCGCCGACCAGCTCCATGCCTTCACAAAATCGCTTCACGGGCGATCTCTTCAGGAGCTTCGCATGAACACCCGCCACTTTGAAGCTTTTTCGCTTCCTCCTTCAAGAGTATGTGCATCATCGCCCCCTCTTTTCAGTCACAACGATGTTCGGTTTGGTGGCCTCCACCTACAGAATTGGATTTATTACTAGCTACCATTGGTGAATCATTGGCTTTTCGTGTAATCGGCCTCGATTCACTCATTCGTGATTCGGATCCGCTGAATTATAGGCTTCTCACATAATTCTATAAGTGCTGATGCTGACCGTCTTGTTCTCAAGGTTCCCTCCAACGAAGATGAATCCGGTCCTTCGTCTAGATTAACCACTCCCACCTCCGCCAACTTTCAATCTCCTCAGAGCAGCCCGCGCCTGTCAGCTTTGGCTTCACCTCCTCTTACACCATCTGGATCTGGCCATGCGAATCTCGACAAGGTGACCAAGGAGATCAGTGTACCCACTGTTCAAGAGCCACCAACGATTACCCCTCAGCCATCCTCGTCACAAGATAAACCTTCCCCCGCTCCGGACAGGAGGCCACCTGCTCAGCGAGCAACCTCGGACCACACCGTTCGTAGGGCCTCATCCGCCGAGGAACAACAGAAATCCCACCGTCGAGGAATGTTTGGTGTTGGTCCTGGATCTGTGCCTGGTTCTCGGGAATCTAGCCCATCCCGAAGCTCTGCGTCCAACTTCTACTCGAAACCTGCCACTCCTGGTGGCGATCTCAATGACCCCTATGCCAAGGGTCGCCGTCCACCTCCCTCGCAAGCTGCGACCAAACATTCGATTGATCCAAGATTTATCTTTTCTAGGAAGAAGAAGCACAGCTCTCCACATGGATCAAGAGCAAGCTTGTCTGAGAAGCGTTCTTCTGCCTTCTTTGGTAGCGCCAAGAATAGCACAGATGATCTTTCTCGCAATGATAGTACCAATACCAGCCACGGTCATTCAGGCCCTCACGGTTCCATGGCAGACTTGAAGCGCTTCTTCCGAAAACCGCACGGTCATCACCACAAGAAGAGGGACTCATCACCGGCACCTGCGGCCACAGGCACTCGGACGCCTCCCAGTTCGAGGTCGACCCAGCAGTTACCTTTCGGAGACGACCATGGACTTTCTTCTCGATATGGCAAGCTTGGGAAATTTCTGGGATCAGGCGCTGGTGGCTCCGTCCGCTTAATGAAGCGCAAGGATGACGGAACTGTCTTCGCTGTCAAGGAGTTCCGTGCGAGACATACCTACGAAACGGAGAAGGAATACAACAAAAAAGTTACTGCGGAATTTTGCGTAGGATCTACACTTCATCATGGCAATATTATCGAGACACTGGATATATTGCAAGAAAAGGGTCGGTGGTATGAAGTCATGGAGTATGCGCCTTTTGATCTTTTTGCCATCGTCATGACTGGCAAGATGTCACGAGAAGAGATCACATGTTGCTTCTTGCAAATTCTGAACGGAGTCACATACTTGCACAGCGTGGGTCTCGCTCACAGAGATTTGAAGTTGGATAACGTGGTCGTGAGCGACAAGGGCATCATGAAAATCATCGATTTTGGGAGTGCCCATGTCTTCAAGTATCCTTTCGAAACCGAGACCGTTCCTGCTAAAGGTACGTTGAGAACATTTTGCTGGAAATTACTGAAAAAGAAAGCTAATAGTTTCACCAAGGTATTGTTGGTTCTGATCCTTATCTTGCGCCAGAGGTATATGACTCTAAAGAGTATGACGCCGTTGCTGTGGATATATGGTCTCTTGCCATCATCTTCTGTTGCATGACGCTGCGCCGATTCCCCTGGAAGATCCCGCGCATGACAGATAATTCCTTCAAGCTCTTTGCTGCTGAACCAACACCTGGCCATGATCCAAAGAAGCTCATTGTCCCGTCATCTCGGTCAACCAACGACCTCACTACCACACCCGCTCGCGACTTTCTGCCCGAGGATAACGGAAGCAACAAACACCACCGCCACTCCCACCACGAAAAGGAGAAGACTGAACACAAGGAGGCCGTGCCCGAGAAGCAACCTGCCCAGGCCAGCTCTCAGCAGACGACATCGACCAGCGGCACGGCAGCCGATAAGAGGGAAACAATCAAGGGTCCATGGCGTATCTTGCGTCTGCTACCAAGGGAGAGCCGACACATTGTCAGCCGAATGCTTGAGATCGATCCCAGGGCGCGAGCGACCATGGATGAGATCTTGCAGGAACCTTGGGTTGCTGACACGGTAATTTGCCAGCAGCTTGACCATGGTGAAGTGATACCGGCGGATGATCATCAACATACTCTGGAACCGCCCGCTAATCAGCAGCCAAATGCGAAGTAGGAGAGGGTTTGGGCGAGAGTATGAAGATGAGTGGGGATTGGTAAACGAAGTTACAAGAAATTGGCGTTTGAGAGTGATTGATGGGCATCAAATTGGGGTTAGGGATGGGAAGCGCATTCGTACATTGACAAACTTGACATTGTTTTGGAGCAGCGCTTTTACAACTACAGACAGATAGATGTCGGACCAGCAATTGAGAAGGGTAGCGATAGGTAGCAGACGTTTTGTAGATTTGATAAATGAGCTTTGAATTACACGAATTACCAAGCAAATGCCATGCTCAGGAGTGTACTCTGATTGGAAATACAGGACACGGATTGGCTGTCTTGGCCGAGTCCCAAGGAGGCACGTGCGGGTGACGTCGGGACACGATGCCGGATGCCGGGCTCGGAGCCGGGGAAATCCAGCGCCGAGCTTGGGGAAAAAATTGCTGGCCTTCTTCTGGAAGCTGTTAGAACTGCGAGGCCCACTCCGATTTGATTCCCATTGACAATAACATTCGCCCGCACCGAACTTTCCTCCTCTCCAGCACTCTTCACGACTTTACGACTCTTTCCTGTGTCTCCTCGACTTTCCACATTTTAATCACAATGGTACGTGCGGCCGCATGCTGTCTGAATTGTCGCAATCCGCCTCGACTGGAATTGCCGGGAGTTCTCTACCTCGGATAAAGCTCCCACTCAATACCGGCAATTCAATTGCTCGATAGTGGAGGGAAAAGAGCGGAAAGCCTGCGCCTGGGGTGGAAAGCAAGGGAATAAAGCATTGGTCGCTAACTATGTCGCCCGTCACAGGCCACCTCGATTCGCTCCATCCGAAGCCTTGTTCCCCTCCTGGACCGCGTCCTGGTCCAGCGAGTCAAGGCCGAGACCAAGACTGCCAGCGGCATCTTCCTCCCCGAGTCCAGCGTTGAGAAGCTCAACGAGGCCAAGGTCCTTGCCGTCGGCCCCGGTGCCCTCGACAAGAGCGGCAGCCGCATCCCCATGGGCGTTGCTGTCGGCGACCGAGTTCTGATCCCTCAGGTATGATGACAAAGCAAACTTGAAGTTCAAAATCAGTGGCAAAATTGTAGACTGACATGTTCATAGTTTGGTGGTTCTCCTGTCAAGGCCGGTGATGAGGAGTACCAGCTTTTCCGCGACAGCGAGTAAGTAGCGGTCATGCTTGATGCTGATACCCAATTGGCGGTCACGATGCTAACGAACTGCTCTTCAGGATCCTGGCCAAGATCAACGAATAAGATACCCCCCAAATCTACATGAAGCCAAAGTGTACCATACTGTACCATAGCAAACAGGCTGATGTCGTAGGAGATGGGAATGATTGATCATGTGAATGTAAAGTAAGCGGGAATTGGACCAGTTATGCCGGAGACGACATGACGATTTAGAAAATAAAAGAAAAAAGTATAGAGACGAGCCCTTGCTTGCTGCAGGGTTCTCGTACTAGTCGAGCAAAAAGACGCTCGATTCAATCTCCACTCTTACAGTTTGCCATTCAACTTTTGACTATCCATTGGGTTCCGAGAAGTGAGGCAACGAGGCAGTTGTCAGTTTTCGCAAATTAATGCTTTGTGCACGTATGTAAGCAAAGATTAAAATAGCAACATGGGGCCGAGCCAGCCGAATGAAGCTCGCATCTGCTCGGCTGGGGCAGAAAGCATGAACGAGCTTGGGTTACAGGAATAGAGACGCTGACGGTTGGTGAAGACGCTGGAGCCAAGTATCCATTGGCTCACAGGCCGCGGTCGGGTCTGGTGAGATGCAACGCGGCCTCGTGGAGGCGGTCGCGGCCGTCTCTGTAACATGGTGTGCGGAGTCGTAGCCTGGCAGCTACGACGGTCTTATGGTGGGCATTGACTAGTGACAAATCAGCAATGGGCCGTATGATGTGCAGATCTCATGGGGTCACGGAAATGCCCCAGGTTCTGATGTGTGGAGTTGAAATTGCGACGCGCTTATACGTTGATTAATTTGGTTTTGGAGGAGGTGTCTACTCACAAGACTTACAATAAGACTGAAAAAAGCGAAGAGCAAAAAGAGGGACGTGAGGATGCAGCAAACAAGAGCCCTTGCAAAAAGAGAATAGAGAAGACCTTAGAGCGCAAAGATTTTTTTATCCTTCTTAGTCCCAATAGAAGAAACATAACGCAGCCCCGGCGATATGATAGATTGGGAGCAGGTTCTGGTCGAGTTCCACATCTCGGCCGCTGAAAGTGTTGGCCGATCCAAATTTGCATGCTTGACTATTACACTCGCATAGGTTACACTCGTGTGGCGTGGCCCTTGCACTCTTTTCGTATTTCGCACGGGGATTCGATGTGTCTAGGTAGTTAGTGGAAGACTGACGCTTGATCACGAAGAAATGCATTGGATCCAATCTCTCAACGGAACAAGCGTGCCGCTCTCTCGGAATCCATTGCCGGTGTCAAACAAGTATGCATGCTCACAACCCAGGCGCTTGAGAATAAGTCTAAATTCAGACAGCCCGCGGCTCGGCAAGCGGAAAAGCGCCCGGCTGTGGGTCGTTACGCTGGACCAGCCACGGCGGCAAACGGCATGGCCTACATGCAGCAGGCCAGGCCAGGTGGGAGATGTTTCTGATTTAAACAGTTTGACTTTGTTTGCTGGACTGCCGCAACCTGAGAAAGAGGACAAAAAACTTGGCAGCGGCTGTGCGGAACTTGAACCAATTTGCGATCTCGTGTTGCCCTGGTCGTCCATCGGTGGTAATGCCGAGGAGACATGGTGCAATACGAAGCGAGACGAGGGGCCGGAAGTGAACGATGGGCATGCCCACAGAAGAGGAGACTGAGTAACGTCAATTGTCATAGCACATAAGATCCATTATGATGACGAGGCCAGCGCTCGGTATATAGCGCAGGACAGCACAATGCAGATGGGGGAGCCTAACACAGGTTTGATCGACCTAGTCCCCGATATGTTTTGTCCATCATACAGGAAACCTTGCTAGGCTTACGTCCTGTCGGGACCTGGGTGGGATCAGAAGAGGGGGACTTGGGACTTGGCATCAACGGCGAGCTGAGGGCAAGGGGTAGCTGTCACGGAGATGGGACGAAAGCGGGACGAGCGTGGCAAGTTTTCCCTGTGTCGATGCCGCGAAATGAGCCAGGCTCTCGATGCCGGGATCGAGGGGCGAGGAGAAGGATGACACACGGGGGAGCGATGGGAAACCTGGGCCCCCTGAACTTTCACCGAATGCATCTGCCAGATTCGATAGACTTTTAGGCCTGATCCCTGACGTTTGGTGTTTTGCAAAATGCACCTGTAAGGTCCTTCCGCATATTGGCTTGGCGGCGGAATAATCCTCGAAGTTGTGTAGGAACGGGGTATTCGGGACCCCGGAGCATCTGCTGCAGTCCCAGCGAGTCATGATGGTGCCACAGCCGAAGATGATCAGCGTCAGCGATGAAAAGCTAAGCAGCCCATTTCTCCGACGCACCGTCGATGAGTGATTGTGTGGGCGAGAAAAAAAAAAGTGTGAATACGGGCGTGGGCCATGTGGTAGGCCGCAGACGCCGTTTCGGTTGGTCCAGCTGAGCAGAGTCGCACCACTCCAGGCACAGACCTGGCGGGACCTCGGCCAAGCGAGAAGGCCTCATCGATGATGGGAGGCTGATCCATGGAAGAAATATTTGCTTTTTCTTTCCGCTGCCCGTATTCACAATTACAGTTCAAGACCCTGTGCGGGCTGCGGTGCGGCGCGAGCAGCGGGCATGCTAACCAACAGGCGTCCTCCTGTACCTTGCATATTTTCCTCCCTTTTTTGCCTTTGCCGTGCGCCTCGCAACCAGCAAATGCCCCGTAGACCTGCAGCCCACCTGTTTCAGAGTGCTGAGCGTCGATTGGCCGCAGGGCCACGGAGAGGGTTGAGCCAAAAACCACTCCCGTACTACAATGGTACACACGGGGAGGGGCCGTATGCAAGCAAACGCGCGCGAGTAAGCACTTTGCTTTGGGCCTGGCGGCGGCAATTTCTTGGCCTCTGCTCACTGTTTGTTTCACGTGGAACGGCCGCGTTTCTTGGCAGCGCACGCAGCCATCCGGCAATCTCATTTGCACGAGGATCGTCGTCCCACGACTCCAGAAGTGCCACCAATCATTCACGCAGATGGTACGGAGAAGGCTAACCTCAGGCCAACTAACGGTGTGGGCGAAGGGTCTCAGCAAGAGAGAGAGGGGAGGGGAGGGGACGAAAAACAGGGGAGAAAACGTCATGATCCCAGAAACACATCCACACCTCGCAACCACGCCGCACCACGCGCACACGCGCACAGGCACCCCCCCGAAGTAGCATTTTGGGAGGAGCCGCACCGGATTAAGGATGGAACTAAGCGGCCAGCCACTCGTTTGAGGTACAGCGGACCCCGCAAGTCGGATGCTCCCTGCGGTCTGTGACAACTTTAAACGCCGGCCCAGCAGGTCGCCAAGGGCCTCCTCAGGCCGGTGTGCGCTGTGCTGTGCGTTTGCCCTCCTGCCAAGCCCTGTAGTATAGCGCCCAACGGACCCGATGGCATCGACCCATGTCGTTGGATCTGAGCTGCATCGGACCCATGGCCCTCGTTTGTTTGCCCAGTAATTAGTTCCCGTCTGACTTTTCAAGGGGGCAGAGAGAGGGGGACCTTCACTATATATGGATTGTCTGCCCGCTCCGTGATGCACTCGTTGCTGCTTTTTCGTCACCCTCTCTCAATCTGGTGTTGAGAAGTTGTTCTTGTGTCACATTTTCTTCTTCTTCTTTCACTCTCTCTAGCAGAGATTCATTCCTTCATTTTCTTCACTCCTTCAGTCAAGTCTTTTGATACACACTCCTTTTGCGAGCTACTCAGAAAAGGCCTATCCGCTCCTTTTTCTAAACACAACCAAAGCAGCAGCCCATTCTTTTGCCTGCAGAAACCGGTCTTTCTGCCCGACTCGCTCTCATCGACACACTCAACAAACAAACAAACAAACAAACAACTGCAACAACAACACCGCTCTTCACCATGAAGTTCCTCGCTTCCGCCCTTGGCCTCGCTTCTGTTGCGAGCGCCCACACTCTCTTTTCCAACCTCCACATCAACGGCGTCAACCAGGGTGACGGAACTTGTATCCGTCTTCCCAAGGATGCTGCCACCTCTAACAGCCCTATCTACCCCCTTACCGGTGATGTCATGGCTTGTGGTAAGTAGTCTTCTGTTCCAAATGCCGGGGATATGTTTTCCCTCCGAAACCGTGTTTCGATAACCAACACGCAGATTTACAGGTACTGACGGAGAGACCGCTGTCGACTTCGTCTGCCCTGCCAATGGCGGTGCCCAGCTGACTTTCGAGTTCCGTGAGTCTCCTGAGTACCTCAGGACTGGTGCCATTGACCCGCGCCACCTGGGTCCCTGCTCTGTTTACATCAAGAAGGTCGATGACCCCTTCACCAACACTCCTTCTGGCGATGGCTGGTTCAAGATCTGGGAGGACGGATACAACGTCGAGACTGACACCTGGTGCGTTGACACGCTGATCGCCAACAACGGTCATCTTGCTGTTGATCTGCCCACCGGTCTCCCCTCCGGTTACTACCTCGTCCGCCCTGAGGTCCTTGCCCTCCACAACGCCGCCAACGGTGACCCCCAGTTCTACACCAGCTGTGCTCAGATCTTCATCACCGACGGCCCCGATGTTGAACTCGAGATTCCCGATGAGTACAGAGTCAGCATTCCCGGCTACGTGAGCAAGGACGACCCCGGCCTGACTTACAACCTCTACGAAACACCCCACGGCGAGTACACCATGCCTGGTCCCGCCGTTTACATCCCTACCTCCAACGAAGCTGGCGCCAACCAGACTCAGAAGAGCGGTGTCTGCCCCGATAACTGCCTTGCCAAGAACGCCAACTGGTGCGGCAAGGCCCTCGACGACTACTCCACCGAGACGGCCTGCTGGGCTGCTTCCAAGGACTGCTGGGCCCAAGCCGATACTTGCTGGGCCTCTGTTCCCCCTACTGGTTCCAAGGGTTGCACCCAATGGAACAACTACTGTAACAAGATCGACGACAAGTGCAACGGCGGGCTCTTTTCCGGCCTCCCCTCCTTTGACTTGAGCGAGATCTTTGCTGAGGTTGCTGGTCCTTGGCCCACTCCCTACGGCTCCTTTAACACTACCCCCATCGATGGAAGCAGCTCCGGCGGCAACTCCGGCAGCTCTTCTTCCGCTACTAAGACCTCCGGCTCCTCCAAGACCTCTGCTTACGAGCAGCCTGCTGCCTCTACCGACGTCTCGTCTTCTGAAGGTCAAACCACCGCTTACGCGCAGCCCTCCGTTACCGGTGACTCTTCTTCTACCGAAGAGACCACTGTGTACGTCTCCCTCCAAGAAACCGAAACCCCTACTCCCGTCTACTCTTCCGTGCCCGAGGAGACCAGCTCCGCCGGCGAAAGCAGCGGCCTCAAGGTTTCCCAGGATGGCCGCTGCGGCGGCTCGACTGGCCAGACCTGCCTGGGCAGCGCTTTTGGCGACTGCTGCTCCAAGAAGGGCCGCTGCGGCCGCAAGACTCGTCACTGCAGCTGCGGCTGCCAGTCCGCCTTTGGTACCTGCAACTAAAATGCGGGCCTTCTCAACGGCGTAAGAAAAATGGAAACGGGGTTTTTAGGGATTGGGACTTTACTTCACTTCGACTCATGTACAATTGGAAATGGATTTTTTTATGACGAATTGAATTCCTTCTGTGGAAAGGCGATCTGGACTTGGAGAACAACACGGGTTGGGTCAGAATTTTTTGTACAAGTTTAAAAAAAAATGAGCAAAGAGTTATCTAACGACCACGAGAGCAATTGTCTCAGAAACAAGAGGAATTTGACAACCTCAGCATGTGCATTCCCGATTTTGTGTGACTTAATTTACGGCTGTAAACAAGCTTGAAGTAGACGGTGAAGGGTGGATCAAGGAGGAATGCGACGTGAGGCTGCGGCATTATCGTGGGGCTGGCACGGCACATGATGGGTGGCTCCAATGTGGTGGCAATGTGCCAGATTGATTAAAACTTCGCCTGCTGGGACGAACAAGAAGAAAAAAAAAAGACGGAAAGCCCCGGGAGCTGCGGATGTATTCGAGGCAGAGGAATAGATGAGAAGGGGCGCAATGCTATGCGCGTATATCCAGGGCAAGCGTCTTGGATTGTGGCTGAGCCCGCCCCCGTTTGGTGATGATGTCAAAACAGGGCTCGGTCGATTTGGCTCGGGGCCAAGTATTGCGACTGCCCATCCAGGTGGCGACAATGACGATGACGTTTAGGGGAATCGCCCAAAGAACAGCCCCCCGGCTACTTTCGAGGTTCCGAAAGTCCGCCAAAGAAAGAGGGCGATGGATGGAAAGGGTAAAAAGAGAACGACACTAAGCTAAGAGGCAGCAGAAGGGGAGGCGCCACAACGGCTAGGCCACGTCTATGCGGCTGGTCCCCTCAGGGGTTTGGAATGCTGGGCCCGGCGGTGCCACGACTCAATGGCGGCCAAAGGTTTGTGCATGCTGCGGGTTGGGTATGAGGCGGCCGTGGGGATTGGAAGGAGGGAGCGTGTGTGTTGGGCGAGAGATCTGCGGCTTTGCAGAGGTGCGTCATGTTAATTAGCAAGCCTGACTTCTGGCATGAGTCTTCTTGTTACAAGATTTTTTTCTTTCTACGTTTTGACCAAATAATTCCCGCGGAAGAGCACGACGCGTTTAACGTTTGCTAGGAATTAAGAACACGGAGGTTAGCGGTTGGGCAACTCTGCGACAACAGGTATCGTATCGGCAAGCATTTTCATGCAAGAAAGAAAGGCGGGAGGAGCAACATTGACACCCAATCATTGGTTGACCATGGCACGGGAGACGGGACAAAGAAGCAAAAAAAAAAAAAAAAAAGAGAGAGACCTCTGCGTTGGGCATGTGAAGAAGCCTCAAGGCATCAATTAATCGGCCATGTTGCATTCGGATTCAAGAGTTCACGGGTTCCTTTTTCTCTGGAGCAACGGTGACTGTTTGACTAGTCGATGCGTCCATCCAAGTCTCACCACCACCAGGGCGGCCATGACCACCACCATGATCCAATCCACATGCCGCTAACATTGCGAGTCAACCCACCTCTGCTCCGCGACTTGCCTCTTTGGACCATTCTCTGTCCTGTCTGCTGCCTTGGCCCTTAACAAGTCCCCCCGGCCGGGTTTCTGCTGACCAGGCTGGCGAATGAATAACCATTGGCAAGTTCGTTTTGCAAGTATATAGACAAAGGGAACAACAGCAATGCATTGTCAACCTACTCCGCTCATCCTGACGGGGTCGACGACGTGCCCATCAACAAGACGAGCCTAGACCAGTAAACCGGGGTGGCCGTTTTCTCTATCCCGCCTAGGCCCCAACACTCGTCGGGACACTCAGGCGCCTCCCTCCAAAAACGCCCCCCAGATAGCGGACCTCAGTGACCGCCGCTTCCCACTCCTGCACTGTGGAGGGTAGCCTATTTTGGTACGGCGGCGGCACCTGGCGCAAAGTGGGTAGCATAGCACCGCACCGCAGTAAAGACGTGTTCCTCTCCTCCTCCCTCTTCCCCCCCCTCCAGGTGGTCACGGCCAGGGTTCAGGCACAGGTACAGGTACATGTACATCCAGACATGCCGCTTCGTCACCTGCCACCCTGCCACTGACCACCTATTAACCCAACCCACTTTGCGGCCACTCACCACCTGCGCTGCACCGCCGTACTGCACCTACCGACCTACCTACCTGGGGCCTGCTGTACCGTACCTAACCCGCGACTTAACTGACCTACTTGGCTTGTCCCATCTCCATCCTCCCCGACGACACTTCAGACGCTCAGCCGAGACGACTTCACCTCGCTCCCTCAACCCGCCACTCCTTCGACACCCCGTCGCTTCCGCCGTCGCCGTCATCACACTCGTCGTCGCTTCCATCCACCCGTCACAATGTCGAGTAATCGCAACTACGACTTCTTGGTACGATGCCTCCTCCCCCCACCGCCCGCCTGTCCAGTCCAGTCCAAGTCCACTACCCGCCGCCTCTCTCTGTCCCCCCGAACTACCCCTTGCCTTCTGCGAGATGCTCATCGCATCGCGCCCCGGTGCTGGTGCGAGGTGTCACATCGCAAAGAGGCGCTCGTCCTCGCTGCCCTTCCCTTCCTGCTCTGGCCTCCCGCAGCTTCCTCCCGCTAACCCGGACCATGTGAATAGATCAAGCTGCTGCTGATAGGCGACTCCGGCGTCGGCAAGTCGTGCTGTCTGCTGCGGTTCAGCGAAGACTCGTTTACCCCATCCTTCATCACCACCATCGGCATCGACTTCAAGATCAGGACCATTGAGCTCGATGGAAAGCGCGTGAAGCTACAGATTTGGGATACCGCCGGCCAGGAGCGCTTCCGCACCATCACCACCGCCTACTATCGCGGTGCTATGGGCATCCTTCTCGTATACGACGTCACCGACGAGCGCTCTTTCAACAGTATGTTTTTGTGTTTTTGTCTGCATAAACAGGCTCTGTTCTCTTTTTGCTTTTTTTTTTTGTATTGGACCGCTTGGCGGTTGAGTGTACTCATGTGGCGCTCGGGGCGTTGTCATCATGCACCTCTCTCTGCACTATTGCTTGCTGGCTGCGCCCTTGTCCCCCGTCAGCCCACCACAAGTCTATGCTCTGCCGCCCAGGGATCCCTACCACTCCAGCCGGGATGAGATGCTAACACGGGTTTGCTATCAGACATTCGCACCTGGTTCGCAAACGTAGAGCAGCACGCTACCGAAGGTGTCAACAAGATCCTGATCGGTAACAAGTGCGATTGGGAGGAGAAGCGTGTTGTTTCAACCGAACAAGGCCAAGCTCTTGCCGATGAGCTGGGTATCCCCTTCCTCGAGGTCTCTGCCAAGAGCAACATCAACATCGACAAGGCCTTCTACAGCTTGGCGGCCGATATCAAGAAGCGTTTGATCGACAACCAGAAGAACGAGCAGCCTTCTGCAGGTGGCGTGAACGTTAACGAGAAGAGCGATGCCGGCAGTGGCAAGTGCTGTTAGATGTTCGCCCAGGAACATGGCAACTTGTAACTGTCGTTTCGTCTCTTGCTACTTATATTTTGCGTGCTTTTGCTGGCTTGATGCGCTGCGTGTATCAGCTACCGTGTCTTTTTTGAGGACCGACAAAGATCAGAGAAAGGGGAGGAGGCGAGAGAGTAAAGAGAGTCGGTAGCGGCGGGCAGGTTCCGAGAGAAACGAGTCTTGATTGAGCGGACGAGAGAGGGCGAGAGATATCAGAGCACGTCAACCCTCCATCACGAGGAAGAAGGACATTCAGTCACACGGGAGGCTATGGTCATATCTATTCACCCCGGCCGGCCTTCCCCAATCCCTTAGAGAGCAAATATGGTCTGGAGTTTCGGTTTTTGATCTGGGTCTAATACACGTTGCTACCGTTGTGTGCCTGTTTTTTTTTTTATGCGGCTTCGATGATGCAAAGAGTCTTGATACCTGCATAGAAATGACCCACCGGGAGAGGGGGCTGCATACATGATGAGGAAAGATGGGGAGGAGGAAATAGGTGGCCAAGTTTATGAGGCTTTCTCGCATGTGAGGTCGCCCTAGGGAGAAGAAGAAGAACCAGGCATGCATTGGGAGGGGGAGACGTTGTCTTTTTTATTTTCCCGCTGTTGTTACACTTTTTTTTCCTCGGTTGGTTGTTTACTAGTTCTATCATTACAGCTCAATGTAAGATGCGGTGAGCACCGTCCTGAGAGTTTTACCGTCCACTTCTTTTGTGAGGACTCGTTGGTTCCAGCTACGGATGAAGCGCCAGGCGACATCTGGTGACTTGCACACGAGGACAAAGCGGTTCCGAATCTTCTTGCGGAACGATGGGTCCTCCTCAAGGGCCCGCCGCTTGAGTCCCTTGAACAGCCTCTTGCCGTCCTGGATCGTAGAGGATAGGTTGTAGAGGTTCCCGACGGCCCACGGCTGGTTGCGCAGCTCACCGTCCTGGTCGATAAGGGCCTGCAGGTCGGCGGCGGTCAGCGACGAGTGGTGCAGATCGATTAGGACGAGGGCCGGGTCGAGGGTGAAGCCGGAGCGCTGGATCAGCTCGGCGGCGAGGTGCTGCCAGGGCCACTTGCCGGTGACGCGGCCGATCTTGGTGGTGAGGGGCGCGGCGAGGGTGCCGGGGGCAATGGTGAAGGCGGCCAGCTCATCCGCCGGGTGCTCGTGGCCGCGCAGGTGGGCTGGCACCGTGTTGGACCAGAGGCCCGACTGCGAGCTCTCCTTGTGCCGAGCTAGGCGGACCAGCCGGTCGAGCTTGGCCTGGTACATGGTGGCGGCGTCGTGAGAGGAGAAGGTCAGGACGAAGTTGCCGAGGGGTTCCAAAGTCCAAGGATCGCGTTCTTGGCTGACTGAATGAGGGGTCGCACGCAAAAGCGTCATCGCGTCAGCTCCGAGCTCGAGACGTGGTATATATGGCATTTGTGTTTGTGGTCATGTCATGTCATGTCATGGGAGAGATGATGGATAGGGAAGAGAAAAACGCACAGTCGGTAATGGCAGACTGCCACTCGGAGAGCTCCTGGGCGGCGATGCGGGAAAAGTCGCTCGCCTGTAGGCCTGGGTTGGCGCCGCTGATGATGACCTGGTGCTGACCCTTCTTCTTGGTGAAGTCATGGGCGATAAACTCGCGACCGCGGCGCTCGTGGGGGAGGAGGTGGGCGACGGAGATGGGCGGCTTCAGCTTCCACCATGACGCAACTTCGGGTTCTGGCGACTTCTTCTCAGTTCGTGTATCGCTCGGTTGCGTCTTCTTGTCGCCATCGGTTCCATTGCCATTGCCATTGGAGCCGGGGCCAGAGTCGGGAGGAGGAGGCGGCGAGGCGCGGGAGGACAGCAGTCTAAGAGGATGAGGAGAAGCTCGCGGGCGGGCGAGGGGCGCCGTGGCGTGGGTAAACCATCTGGGCCGGATCATGTGGGCGGCGTGTATGAGGACATGAGGAGAAGAGGGGAGAGAAAAAAGAAATGAATGAAAGACGCTTCCCGACCAAGGGGAGGGGAACTTTTTTTTTTTTTTTGCTTCTTGTTTGGTGGGGGAGGAGTAGTTATGATACCAAAAGAATCGGAAGCTCTCGCTTGGTGTTTTTGCGCCGGGGCGCATGATCCGATGTGGCCTAGCGGCAGTTTTTTTGATCGAGGGTGGGATGGGGGGACAGGACCCTGGAGTCTCGGGAACCCGCAAAATAAATTGATGGGGCTGAGAAGACGAAAAGCACTGCATTGGTTTGACATTGAATGATTTCATTGAGATGACTTGTGTAAATCATGTTTTGCGACATGTTTATACATTAAATCCGTATCACTATGCTTCTTTTCCCCCCTATCACACGGGATCCATCCCAGCTTCAACTCGCACCTTGGGTGTTGTGTATTGGAAGTGGCTGCCGTTGTTTATTGTCAATCATCAAAGGCTTTCCTTCTCAAAATTTTCATGTTAGTTGATGGTTTGGCGCGAGGGAAATCGCACCCATAGATTGCAAAGTCTATCTGTTCCGCAGGTAACTATCTTGGCCTGTTCCGATTCTCAAAGGAACTAAAAATATGATCTCGATGACTCAATATTTCTTTACATCGATAGTCAGACTGACTGTGTTTGTCCTTAATATCTATTGAAAATAGAAAATAGAAAAGTTGCCGGAGTAGTAAGTGTTTTAAAATCACATCACACAGATAGAAACAGCAGAGGGGGCTACCTTGGAGAGAAGTGGCGGATGTGGCTGAGGCTAAGATCTAAGCCAATTAACAGGGGCTATTTAGCTGGCTCAACTGGGTCATCGAGGAACCAGAGATGCAGAAAAAATTTGTGGTTTTCTAAGGTTTATTTACCGATGGGCCAGAGCGATGAACCCATGCCCTAAGAGTCACTCAAGTTGTTTTCTGGAAAGACCAATCCTGTCCTCGGTTTGCACCACTCATTCTCAGAGTCAATCATTGAAGGCTTGATAGTGGTTGGTGCTCTGCAGGCCACAACGGTGATATACAAATTCCCTTTGAGTGCCGTAAGCCTCCACCCAGGTACCACGCAAAGTGCGCTGCGAACCAAAGAGGATCAAATTAGACTATACGATTTCCAGGTCACATTACATAATACCCTTAGTGACATTAATTATTTAGTATGATCTTGCGATCCCTTTTTTTGCCCAGATGTGATGCGAGGTACGTGAGTGGAGGCTTACCGCACTCAAAAGGATAGTGCAAGCCCTTTTGACTCCCGTAGCCCACTAAATCCATCGCCTAACTTAGCTCCTACAACTTCAACCCTGGGTCTTTCAACACCCTAAGGCTCAGAAATAAGGAGCCCTAAGCCTAAGGACTAAGGAAAACAATATATATATCGAAATGCTCGTCGCGAGCATCGACGCCAAGGTCCGGCCGCTGGCCAACACCAGCCTCGAAAAGTCAAGCCTGCTCGGCGCCGCCCGCATCTATGTGAGCAAGGACTCGCTGCTCTCTCTGACGGGGACTCTTGAGAATGGCAAGCACTGCCTTGTCACGCGCCTCGAGAGTGCCCAGACCCAGAAGACACCTCAGGAGGAGCCGCAGGAAGAGATCCAGCGCGAGGCTTCGCTGTGGATTCTACCAGAGAAGAACCTCAGCCCCAACGTTGTCATGATGACTCGCGCCTTTCAAGAGGCTACTGGCTTCAAGCTCGGCGACCAAGTTCGCATAGCACTTGCAGGAGCGACGCCGGACGTGGAAGAGGTGGTTGTGGAGGATCTCTCAGGCGAAAAGTCTGAGCTGGAAAAGACGGCAAAGTACCCCATTGTCTGGGAGCCTACATTGAGCATCTCCCTCGGTCAGTTTCCCAGAGACTATCACGTTTTGTACGAGGAAAGCTAATAAAGTTCAAGACCGTGCTGAGCTCATCTTCCCCGGAATGGTCTTTGAAGGAGTACCGCTCAACAAGCTGCGCCGAAACTTCAAGGTTCTATCAGTCAACTCGCAGACCACCAGTGTTGCCCGCTTCCAGGTGAAGTCATCCAACATCCGAATCATTCAGCCCGGAGAAGAGGCCTATGCTTCTGTAGCCGAGCCCGGTGGCGACCTTTCCATCACTGGGGTTCCTGGAATGGCCGCCCAGGTCGAAGCCATCAACGACTTTCTCGAAGGCTTCTGCCGCCCCTTTTATGCTAAGAAGGAGCGACAGTCATGTGGTTTGGTTATTCACGGCGGCCACGGAACTGGAAAGACATTTATTCTACAGCGGATTGCAGAGACCAAATGGGGTCGCGCGCACTGGATTAAGCATTCTGATAAACTGACGACAGTCCGAGAAACCTTCAAGCTAGCCCAGAGCCAGCAACCCAGCATGATTCTCATCGACGAGCTAGACGGTCTCATCAACAAGGAACGCTCCAACCGTGACTCGGTCATCGAGGCCATCAGCGATGAGCTCGACGGCCTTTCTGCTTTGGCCGCTGCGAACAATGCCCTCCCTAAGGTTGTTGTCATCGCTACCTGCACAGATTTCTTCACCGATGTGCCTCTCAAGCTGCAGAAGCTGGCTCGCTTCGCTGAGAACATTGCCCTGCCCATCCCACGAACACAGGAGCGCCTCGAGATTCTCAAGTACATGGAACCCCCGATCAAACCAGAGGAGAAGGATCAGGTGCTTAAAAGCGTAGCCGAGAGGACGCACGCCTTCAACCCTTACGACATCAGCAGGCTGATATCCAACGCTATGCGTGTCTTTAGCAAGCGACTTAGAGACTCCGGTGTCGACGCCACCTCAGGAACAGAACAGCACTTCGTCAAAGCCGATCTCGAAAAGGCTCTGCGCAACACTCGGCCAACCGCCATGAACGATATCAACCTGAACCCCCCGACTATCCACTGGCAAGATATCGGTGGACAAGAGCCTCTCAAGAAAGCACTAAACCGCATGATCCGATATAACAAGGTATATTCTCATGACTCGCCTTTTGCGTTTGCGACTCACTAACACTGCTATCAGAATCCCGAAAACTTCATCCGTTCCCCCGGAAAGGGCATTTTGCTGTATGGTCCTCCTGGCTGCTCCAAGACACTCTCAGCCCAGGCCACGGCCACCGAGTCGGGCTTCAATTTTTTCGCCGTCAAGGGTGCCGAGCTGCTCAACATGTACGTTGGTGAATCTGAGCGCGCCGTCAGAACACTCTTTGAGCGAGCTCGCGCCGCCTCCCCGTCCATCATCTTCTTTGACGAGATTGACTCCATTGGTGGTCAACGAACCGGCTCAGGGGGTTCCGCCTCCCGCAGTTCCGGTGCCGTCAACATGCTGACCACGCTGCTCACCGAAATGGACGGCTTCGAAGCGCTGACAGGTGTGCTCATTCTCGCTGCCACCAACCGACCCGAGGCCATCGATCCAGCCCTCATGCGACCCGGTCGCTTCGACCAGGTCCTCTACGTTGGTCCCCCTGATCAAGCTGCCCGTGAGACCGTCTTCGCCGTGCACACGCGCGGACTGCCCCTCGCTGCCGACGTCGACATACCAAAGTTGGCCGTCCAAGCAGAAGGTCACTCCGGTGCCGAGATCAAGGCCGCCTGTGACGAGGCTTGTATCCGGGCCCAGGACGCCTTTGAGGACCTGGAGGGTGCGGAGGGAACGAAGGGTGCCAAGCCAAAAGTGACAATGGCCGACCTCGAAGGCGCCCTGGAGCGTATGCCGAGACACATAACGAAGTCAATGATTGACGGATACGAAAAGTGGTCAAGGCAGTTTAGAAGCGTCTAGAAACAACGGGATAAAAGGAGGGATGGATGTCTTTGATGCGTTTTTCTCATGCGTTATGATTCAGTAAAAGCAATAGAGTTGTTTAAACTGTCTTAGTTTAGAGGCGGGCTAACCTAACCCGAAGTCCTAAGAATGTAAAAACATAAAGCTAAGAGATTATCTTCATGGATTGAAAAGGCTATCTGTGATAATCCAACTCTTGAGAATGCCTCTAAACTAAGACAAATCCTAAAACAAAGGCTAAAGATATTATCTTAGGATAAATATATTTATTTATATATTATTTTATTTATATTAGGCACATATGCTGAGATATGCTGATATGTGTGTAATCTTGGTAGTATCGGGCGAACATATATTCAGGGGTGGTATTGAAATCACCTGTCGAGTTTTATTTAGGTTCATTTTCGGGCTCAGCTTCACTCCCACAAGAACATGGAATCAAGAATTTTGTCGTCCAAAATCGGTCTTTAGTTCATTTCCGTCATGGAGATTTTTCACCCAGAACCAGTCCAACTGAACCTGGTCCCCTAGCCTTGGCTTGTCCCCTCTCCTGGGGTAAGCTCAGGGCAAAACATGATATATGTATGTATGATACAACAGACAAGCAACGAATACCCGTCGACGGCGCACCCACGGCTACGGTGCGCTGATTTTCTCTCCCTCCTCCGTCGCTGTTCACTTCCTCTCCCCTCACCATCCTGCCATTCTCTCCTCTAGTCTCCCTCCATAGGAGAACCGTCGTCCCCTCTCCAAGAAATATAAAAAGAACACACATAGAATAATGCCGTGCCATGCCATGCCGCCGATTCTCGACGACTCTATCACCTAGAGGGTTGGCTCTAGTCCTGACAAACCCATTAGACCGAGTGCCACGGATCAGTCCTCGGATGTTCTCCATCGCAGCGAGGCTGATGAGACAAAATCCAGAGAACCAAAAAGCACCTGACGCAAAACAATCAAGCAAACACAACGCCGGTCCTCTCCCCTTGCCATCCTGATCCGCCCTTGCCAACCAAGTCCGTCCAGGTTAGGAGCCTCATCAGCCACGTTCCTCCTGACTTCGTACCCGGTGATAACCCAAAACAAATAAATATCCGAATATCCCCTTGCGCCATCGCCGAAAGAAATGGGTAAAGCTTGATCATGGTTCGTCCTCAGATCCTGGACCTCCACCAGTCCTGATGCTCGGCGAGAGACTGATGGTCATCTTCTTGGGCGCACTATTACCTGACCCAGCCGTGAAGCTCTTGCGTCGTCGGAGGGGGCCGTGAGGAGTCCCTGAAGGAGTGGTCACAGAGCCGCTGCTGTTGCGTCGCTTGTTGTGCAGCAACTTGCCCAGCTCGTCTTCATCCTCGTCCTCTTCGCGTCGGCGTTTTTCCGATAGTCGCTCGGGAGGCGGTACCGAATTACTAATACCTCCGTCGCTCCTCGCGTCCGACTCTGACTCGCCCTCGCTTGACTGGACTTCTGAAGAAGCTTCGGGATCAGCGTTTTCATCTGCTTCCTCGTCCGAGGCGTAATCAACAAGCAGTTTTGAGGCTGCAGAACCGTTGGTTGCAGAAGCTGCCTTCTCAGCATCCTTGGCCTGCTCATCCTCGTCCTCAGGGTCCGATGCAGCCCAATAGTCTTCCTGCTCTTGGTCGACAGTGATTTGCTCCATGAGCCTGGAGTTCGCAGGCGGTCTGCGGCCCATGTCATCCTCAGCCTCCAAGAAGTAGTCCATGTTGGATGTGTAACCCTGGGTCTGGTCATACCGAAGAATGATATCGCGGAACGTGGGCATGTAGTTCAAGCTCAATAATCGGTCCCGGAAGTTGACGACAAGATGCTTCACCAAATCCTTCAAGTTTTCCTTCTTAATGTACTCGAAAAACTCGAGCGATGCCGAGCTCAAGAGGTTATCTCGGGGCATCGTCTCGACCAATACGTCGAGAATGGGGCCCAAAACCTGCTTCTCAGTCAAATGCTTGATATAGAACTCATCCTGGAGTGTAATCAAAGCTCTAAAGAATCGAATAGCGACTAGAAAACAGTTAGTAAACAGAAAATCCCACACGAGTCGAGAAATCCATACCAAGGCGCAAATACTTCTCTGGGCACTCGAGAAGTTGTGCAACACGCTGGCAAATGTTGTTCGTCATAACGAAGAATTTGCAGCGCAAGTTATGTTGGCGAATAAAAAAGCAAAGAATCTCAATCAAATATGTGAACATGGAGGCTTGCTGCACTGGGAACTTCATGTCCGTCCTCTTCTCCAGATCCAGCAGTGGCTTGAACAGTCTGAGGGCTGATCGCTCGTAAAAACGCGTCAGGAACACATCTTGCTGAGGATCAATGTTCGGCTGCGGCCGAGGCCGGCCCGCAAAGTCACCATTAGCCTTCACAAAAGCCTCCGCTCCTTGCACCGGTGGGCCCGGATCGAGGAGAACCTTGAGAGCTTCTGAGATCTGAGACTTCACTCCGAGGTCAACTTCTACAAGGAGAAGATCAATCAAGGAGTCGGTCAATGGCGCCTGATTTTCATGCATTTGGCGGTAGATTGTTTGGCGAATCATCTGGGGATCGTGGTCGATAATCGAGATCAGGATATCTGTGGCTCCAACCCGAACACCAACGTCGCCGTGTCGCAGGCCAAAATGAATAACTTGAAGAAGGCCATGTGCAATGAAGTTGTTGTACAAGGTTTGTCGAGCCGGCGGCTGAATGTTCTTGGCAATCGCGCAGCACTGCTGGATAAACAAAACTGCTTCCTTCTTTCTCTTCTGATCCGGAACCGGTGAGGTAAAGATGCCAAAAAGCTCGTTAAGAAATGCTGCGTTCGATTGAAGATGCTGGACAATATCGACTTGGTTGAAAAAGATGAGCGAGTTCAGAACGGAAAACGTAGGGTCGTCAAGGATTCGCGCTAGGACAACGTCCTTGAGATACTGAAGGCGGTAGGTCTGGTGGATTTTCCTCCGCGTCTGCTCGTCCTCAATAGGCACCACCTCTTTGTATCGGCCTTGGTTATCCAGCCAGTGACGGTGGTTAGCCTTGTGGCTCGGGAAATCCGGGTCGTACTCCAGGGCGCCGACCACTCCGAGGACGCACTCGTCCGATACCGCATGCTCGATAATTGATGTGTCGTTGAGAAGAATAATCGTCTTCATAATGTTGCATAAGCGATGCAGGTCTTGCAAGCTCTCCAGGTCCTCGGCAATCTCAACCAGGGGAATCAATCGGCCAATGTAATCATCGGCCATAATAGCCTTTGCAAGGGCATCGCGACCATTTGCCGTCGAACTCATGATTCGCATATTCGTCTCGATCTCCGGGAGATTTCCGAGCTCTGCAGGGGGCAGGCTGATAGTGGCGGGTACTTCAATGGCGAGGTCGTCCGAGAGGTCGTCTAGAAAAGGGTCAGTAAGAGAAGAATATGTTCAGGAAGAGTGCGGTTGCCCATACCAGCGCCACCAATGTTGTTGTGGAATGACTGCTGAACACTGCTAACGAATCGCCTGTCGAAAATTAGCATCCCTTTGATACACCTCTAAGCGTAGATGGAGCGGTAACAAACCATATCATTGCACAGCCTTCTGGTTCCTGGAAACTCAGTGCCATGTCTACACCACTTCCAGGCTCTTGCCAAACAATGAGCGTTTCTACAGCAAACAGGTCAGATATGGGCGTTGAGAGCAGTCAGAGGCGAGAACGGCATACCTTGCTGCTTCTGAAACCCATCCTCCTTTTGGATCTTGGTCTCTAGGAGCAGGCGCTCAGGTTGGTCTTCCGACTCGACGATGACCCGGGGGTCTTTGCGGCCATCTTCAGTCTATGATTGGAGCAGCGTTAGCGGCAAAGATCGGGCGCGGTAGGGGATAATCGCGGGGACAGAGCATACAGTCGTAAAGGATGCCGTGCAGAATCCGGTGCCTCGGTCGAACCAGTCATTGTTGCGCAGCTCGTAGACCTTGACGCGCTTCTTGTCGGTGGGCTGATGAGGCACGGGTTGTGCCATCATCAAAGGCTCGGGTTCCCCCTCGACGGCGAGGTTGGTATACGCTGCCAAATCCGGTGTGAGTTCTAGGTGCTGCTGCAGGGACAGCTCGGAGGGTTCGTTGTGACTCAGGATCGTAAGCGCCGCCACGGTTGGATCGAGGTGCGCGCGGACACGGCGCGGCGGAGGTCGAGTTTGGGTAGAGGGCCGGTGAGGAGCTGCGCGACGACACAGCGTGTCAAGTAGCGTGTCGAGCGAATACCTATCAATGCGCCATACAATCAAGGGCGAAGCGAGAGGGTCGGCGCGGATGTCGGGGAGGATGGCACGCCACGAATCCAGAGGATGGGCGATGGCCGAGGTGTCGGGATGAGGCGGACAGCGACAACAGGCTGCTGCTGCAAGGCGCGACGGAACGGCTGCTGCGATGACGACAGACGCAGAAAGAGCCGGGAGCGGCTAGGTGGAGATGGGGGCGGGTAAGCGATCGGGCTCCGATAAGTGAGGACTTTTGAGGCTGTCGAGGATTGCGGATGAAGTGGGCAATGCGCGTGACCAGGCTGCCAGATGGTGTTGGGTTTGGGGTCTTGGGGGGCTTGGGGGGTAACTAAGTCGAGGGGGGCCCCTTCTTCCCAATTTTCGGCCTCCTTCCTCAGGGAGCCACGCGATGAACTGTGGCTGGGTCCCCTTATCGTCCAATCAAGCCCCAGTTTTGGCATGGAAAGGTCACGTGTTTCTGGCTCCGGCCACATTGCCGCCTTGCCGCCGTCATCCTGCGCCCCCTTGGCCCGATCGGGCATGACGCTGGAAGGAAAAGCTTTCCGTCCACTGTCCACTCGTGGTTGCATCCCATGTGCGATTGCGGATCGTGATGTAATGCATCCCAACCAAGACAGTCGGGCGCCCATCCGAGCAGTTCAGGCTCGCACAACGCACAAAGCTGATGTTCATCGCATCCTCACCGCTGTCAATCCGTTTTGCCTCCCAAACGTGTCCGTGCTCAATCCTTCTCTTCCATCCCGCCCTTTTCCAAAAAATTCGTCAGTGAAAGAACCCCACTCGCGGCCCGTCAGTCAAGAATGTCCCTTAATATGACCCCAGTCGATGTCTCAGGAAAAAGAGAATATGTCGGAGACCCTGAATGAATGCGGGTATCCTAGATGGCCTCGATTTTTTCCAGACATATTTCCATCCCTTCAAAACTTCAGTGCCAGGTATTGCTAGCACCAGGAACATGAATATATGGTACATATCAACTCCCTTGGCTGTCCAGTCAAGATACACGTTGGAAAAGATGTCCGCTTTGAGAAGTAAGAAATACTTGACCAATCCCGTATTTTATTCAACATGTATGTCGTAAAATGTGTGTACACCAGTGACGCTAGGCATTGCACAATACAATGTTGCAAAGTCCATGGGGTCCTCAAAGAGTCCAGCAGGGAAAGGATAGCACATCAGCCATCAATGTCGGTCAAGCACAGCACTTGCCATGCTCCCATCAATTGACATGATGTTAGTCGTCCACGCCAAGAAAAAGGTCCCGGAATTAGTGAGCAAGTATCTTGAACCAAGAGACGATCCCGTGCACGATGCCCACTGCAACTAAACCAGCGGTAGGTGCATCGACACGGTCTCGATGGATGAGACAAGACGGGTCAACATTAGACTACAAAGTAGCTCCAGTTGGGCGGCAACTACTTCTTTTATGACAGGTCGCTCCGGCTCCCGTTGCCGTGTCCAGGCTTCAGGGGGTGTTACTACTCGAGCAGTAAACCTAATAAAGCCTCCAAACACAGAACAACGTCAACGAAGCCACGGCACCACCCAATTACAAACACCGACGCCGTGGTATTACACACGCAACAGGAATGGTTCAGGAACCAGGAGGCTCCCTCCCACCCAAACAGAGTTCCGGTGAGGTTGGCGCGCGGAAATGTGAGTAATCATGAACTTGTTACGCAAGGCAGAAACAGCCACAGCCCGGCTAGACCGATCGACAACACATGATGGAACGTTGGAAAAGGCCGAATAAGGCAATCAGCCATCCCGGTCAGCCTTTTTGGGTCCCTGTGGCGTTAAACTAGGGGAAGAGGCAACCAATTCCAAATTCTAGGAACTGTGACGGGTGTAAGGATTTCCCAAAACTTGGTTTAGGTCCGTGTTGGCCTAGTCCGGCCCCGAGAGTAGCACAAAACTGAGGCTGCAACTTTTAACTCTTGTGGGAGAGTTTCCAAAGGTTCTAGCGTTACGGCGTAGAAAGAAAACGCTCCGAAAAGCATCGGATCGGGCTCCCGAGTTGGGTGGGTGGGACGTTGTTGCCAGTGAGAGCGCCCCAGCACATTTGATGACTGGGCGATGATGCATTTTTTCCGTCATTCACATTCCACTGACTTCAAGTATATTGCACCGAGACTTCTCGCACGTGGAAAACTAAGCACAATTAATCCGGGACCCTCAGGTGCATCAGGGTTCCATGCATGCATGGCCATGGCCATGCTGCTGTGCGAAACAATAGTTGTAGAAGCACGAGGCGGGTCGCGGCAGCGCTGGTTGATGTGGCTTGAGGGGAGAGACAATCTATCCCTGATGTAGATCCGCAGGGGGGGCTGGACTCGGTTTGAAAGTCGATGAACCACGAAAAATAACCGTCTCAAAGCTTAAAAAAACATACAGGGCTTTTTAAAATGAGCCGAATCATCGCGTAACCGAAACAGTGGCGCCAATTGACATGGTGAGTACACCACGAGGCCTGGGCACCATGGCAACATACCGGGGTCCAGAACGGGTGATGCGAATGACACCATGTTCCTGATTGCCTTGTGATTGTAACAGCTAGTGCCACAATGCGAATGGTCCGCATATGTCGAAGCGCTTGATGAGCTGCTTTCTATCACCTGAAGGTTTACCTGGCCCTTTAGAGAATGTTGGAATATTGAACAAATCGGGGCTGGCTCCAAACGAACATGGTACGCACAACACGAAACAGCCTCAACAAAGTCCAACGTTCATATTAGCAGCAAGCCCCACAAGCAGCCTCATCGTCTGACATGCATAGAAGTGCGCGAAGCCTTACGGAGAAACTGGTTAGTCGGTCGTCGGATCCAGCGGCAGACGATCCGGAAACCAGGCCAAGAAACGGATCATGCAAGCAATCGCTGAGGGAACAGATGGTCTCCGCAGACGAGAGCACGGAGCGGCTCGGCTCTGGCAGATGGGAAGAATATATTGGGAGCCAATGGAAGGATTGGTAAGAACCGGTGTCTATCTTGTGACAAGAGGCGCCTGTCGTGGGCCGTGATGGCGTCGCCAGGGCTCCTTCAACGGCCAGGCCCGTCTCGACCAGGTTCCCCGCCCGGCGCGCGCGAGCTTGAGAGCAAAGCCGCTGAACCAAGCATGCGCGCCATCCAGACAGCCGGGATCGAGGCCGAACGCCTCTGGCATCCGGCGCGAGAGAGGGTGGAGCTGGCGCTGGCAGCCTTACTTGGTCGAAGGCGCAAGCCAAGCTCAGCTCCCGCGGTGCAGCACCAGCACCGGCACCGGCATGGAGCAGCGCTATGCAAGTAATTCAGACACGTCCAAGCAGGGCGAGCGGGCAAGGTTTCGGTGGAGATGAGCCGGGTACCTGGCGGTTGCGATGCATGGAGATGGCGGCCGGTGAATACGAAAAGCCACACTGGACTGGCCCGGGATGCGCACTGCAACTCTCGGCCGACGCGCACTGTGTGACGCCAGGTTCAAGCAGGGTGGCGGCACAGTAGCAAGTGGCTGAGTGTCCCGCGGACTGCGACACCTCTCACAGCAGGGTGCATGAGTCTACTCCCGGTAACCTTGGAGCGGGACCCGTTTGGCGTGTCGCAGAATGATCCCTTCCCCCTGCTCGGGTGCTTTAGCTGGGTCTTGATGAGCTGGCTCGGGTTGGCTAGCGGTGCTTTTTTTTCTGCTATTGGCTGCGTATGTCTGATGCAGATGCACCAATCGTGCCTGTGTCTAACTGCTGCACGCTGCTTTTTCGTCATACTGTACAAAAGCCCAGCATCGCCAGGGCTGGCCCATTAACCGGGTTGGGGCCATTTCTCGTCACACCTCCAACTTCTGTCTTTTTCTTCTCCTTTTATCCCTCTAACGCTTCTCGAAGTCGCCATTGCTGTCGGTGGCGGCGCAACCGGTCCCTTCTAATCCTCTTCCAGGCAATTGGCGTTCGATCCAGGAACAGAACGAGTCAGACCACCGCTAGCCGCGACGCCCTCGCCCACACACCGTTGGGTGACGATCTCGATCCCACGTCACTTAGACGCCAGCATGTGAGTATCAAGGCCCCTTTCTCCCATCTACGCCATCACACAGCCCGTTTTGCCCACACGTATATATCCCTTGCCCGCTTCCTGCCCAGTTTGAGTTCTTCTGCACCGACAATCACAATTCCACACAAACTCTCAAGCTCTCTCCCCGATAGCCGGTCTATCATCATATCTGCATTGTCCACATCTCCCTGCTTCGCCTCATCACACATACATACATCTATTCCACCAAGACATACCTCAAATTTGTCTCTTGGTTAGCGCCTCTCAACAAATACTACTCCAATCTCACTTGCATCCTTTACACCTCACCGCCCCTGCTCTCACCGCAAGCCACGAATACTCTTTGTTTTAAAAAATCTTTTCCGATCAACCACCAACCATTGTCAGTCATGTCGATCATCTCGCGCATCCGGCGTGGTCGCCAGCAAGCCAAGGACCACACCACAAAGACCACCGAGGACAATAGCGCTGCCTTGAACACGCCCTATCACCACGTTCCCAACCATGCTGCCAGCGATGCTTTCTCCACGGCGCCCATGGATGCCCGTATTTCCGGTCAATCCCATGTGCGAGAGACAACCCGTGGACGACGTGGTGCCGCCGGGTCCCAAGAACAGCAAATAAACGTTCCGGGTATCCCGCGCATGGGTAGCAACTTGTCCACAGCCACATACTCCACGGGCGATTCCTCGCGTGGTCCGCGTGGCTCCAGTGTTGCCGGCTCTTCGATGATATCGTCTTCCTACGGTGTCTCGTACAAAGGCAAGGAGGTAGATCGCAGCCCCTACCATAGCCGCGCACCGAGCAAAGGTTCGTTCAATACTGAACAAACCATGTTAGACATGAATTACATCTAAGTCTAACATGTTACCTATCAGGAGGAGTCCTCTCTTGTGAGAGCCTGGGAGATCCCATAGACCTACAAAAGTCGAAGCGAACTCGTACAGCTCCACCAGTTAAGCCAATCAACATTCCCGCGCCGAATCTCAAAGTTGGCCGCCCTCATCGTTTACATCCAAGTGCTCGAAGCGCATTAGATGTGTCCATCAACCGACTCGCGCAAGTCGCCAAACTCGCCAGCACGCCAATCGCTGAACGACCCCGGATCCCATCCAACGGGCCACCACTTCCGCAAACCCCAACCAGGCCAATCGTTTGCATCTCGACAAGCCCGTACGGTTCACCCCCTTATTCTCAGTCTCTTAACCCTAGCGGATACTCTAGCTTCTGGGAACGACACTCGCGGCAAGGGTCTGTTTCATCCCTCCCTGCACTTACACCCACCTCTGCCAAGCACTCCTCATCAGGGCCTGTGACGCCTCAGAGGTGTGCCACAAGGCAGTCGATGGAACCCGCGCCCCATTCACCCTTACTTGACTTTAACTTCCAGTTTGACGGGACTTCCCTGCAATACAGCAACTTAGAGATGGATGAGAAAAACGAGCAACGACGAGTATCCCGGTCAAGATACCAAGAGAAGGAAATCATTGATCCCAGTGTTGGCCTGCTGGACTTTGGTCTCCCTTGCAACAACCGACATATGGCACCATCTCTAAGACCTGGACAAATCATCAACACGTTCCCAGAGCCAGTAACACCACCCACACCCACACCCACACCCACACCCACACCAAGGGCCCGGTCATGGACATTTACCAAAGCAGGCAGCAAGTTGCTACGCAAGAACCACCGAAGGGGTGACTCCAAAATGACCATTTAGGTGCATTTCCTGGGATGGTAGACCGCGGGGGGAGGTTGGCAATGACGTGAATATGTTTCTAACGACTTATTCGAGACGATTTCGGGCGCTAAGTGCTGGACACGAGCGCACCATCCTCATATGTTGCAGGGGGGCCGAAAACCAGGGGCGAGTCCGTCACAGGTTAAAAAGCCCCACGTCTGCACAGGCTTGGAGCTTTGGCTAGCAACGGCTTGTCTCTTTTTGTACATACTTTCACATTCCTTTTCCTTTGTACTAAGCGTGGCATGAACGGGCATGGCAAAAGACCCAATGGCGTTTTTGTTCTGGTTTTTGTAGATAGGAAATATGGCACAGGAAAAGCAAAACAGCAAAAGTTGATTCCCAAATGACCTTGAACAATAATTCACTGATTGTTGCTGATGGCGACCCCGTTGGTGTAGTATGGAAAGGGTGTAAGTGAATCACCGAAATTTTGGAGAGGATCAACAATTCCATTTCTCCATGCAAGATTAGCAATTACATGCCAGCAAGAGCGACCCAATCTTAACAGTGAAACTACTGGACGAGAGAAGGGTATGACACTTGTTAATTTGCCAAGATGAAGGCTTCTAGAGCGCAAGCTTCAATTTTAGTTACAGTTGCAGGGTAGATACTTGCTCCAGCAGGAGGGACCAGCACGCAGGCAGCTCCCCGCGTCCCCGCCGCCCACCCCGAACAGAACCCACTGTTCCGCGTTCTTGGCACTGCCAGCCACTATACGTCAACTGCCGCCAGCTGCCACAGGGACTGTTCGACAGTGGAGCTCTGGGGGTGCGGGACCTAAGACAGCCGGCGGCCCAGGGCTCGGGCACAGCGGCTGATTGGCCGGCCTCGCCAGGTACAGGGACCACCTCTCCCCATCTGCCCTTAGGTGCCGTAGCTTAACGGACTCCGTGGCCTCAATTACGTATGTAGCTGCGTATGGCGATGCGTACGAGGTGCAACAACCAATCTTAGCAACCCGCAACCGCAACCTCAACCTCTCACCCTCCCTTTGGGTTTCTCTTCTGTCTTTGTTTCTTCCGCATGCGCGCCGACTGAAAGCCCAGGCGCCGTGCTCGTCTCTCCTTTTCCTTTTTTTTTTCTCCTCCGCGCTTCTGCAGCGACCTTTGCAGCTAGCTAGCAACCATGGCCGTCGCTTCGCTTCTTGAGCTGCCCTCCGTCTTCCTGCGCCCGCTTTGTGCGTGGGTGAAGGCGACGCCCGTTCATATCCTGTTGGTTCTGCTCGTCGCACTCGTGCTCTCTGCTCTCCTCGCTGTAAGTCTACTTCCCCCACGTTCGCAGCGCATGGGGGGGCAATCCTGATCTCATCCCGCACAGCTCTTCGTCCTTCTCCATCTCGTCGCGCCCAAACCCCGCCCCGTCCTACCCTCCGAGAAGACATACATCACTAGCCACCCCTCTACCGGTCGAAGTCAACCCCGCCAGCTCCCCTGCTGGTACGATCGCTGGCTTGCCGAACGACGTCTGAGCGAAGAGCGCGCCAAAGCTGAGAATGCCGACCCCACGCCCGACGTAGGGTCTATTGAACCCGCCGAGGTGCGACTCACTGTTGTATTTCCCGCCTACAATGAAGAGGAACGAGTTATCCCGACTCTCGAGGAAGCTGTCGCCTATCTGGACGAGCACTTTGGCCGTCCTGGAAACGGTAGAACCGGCGTGACGAGCCCCCCACCAAAGCGACATGTTCGCAGTGCGCCCAAGGAGGAATTGAGCAGCTACGAGATCATTCTGGTCAACGATGGGAGCCGTGACAAGACAGTGGATGTTGTGCTCAAGTTTGCTGAAGACAATGGCTTGCATGACATCCTCAGGGTTGTGTCGCTGGAGAAGAACCGGGGCAAAGGAGGCGGTGTTACTCATGGTTTCCGTCACGCTAGAGGAGAGTACATCCTTTTTGCAGATGCGGATGGAGCCTCGCGATTCAGTGATCTCGGAAGGCTCATTGAAGGGTGTGAGGAAGTGGTTGATGGATCTCAACGTGGTGTCGCAATTGGTAGCCGCGCCCATCTCGTTGGCAGTGAGGCCGTTGTCAAGGTATGCCATCATCTCACCTGTGACTTCTTACGCATCGTGGCTAATTCAATTGCTTCTAGCGCTCGGCTTTGCGTAACTTTTTGATGCGGTCCTTCCATCTCGTCCTGATGATCCTCACACCACCAGCTACCTCGCGCATCCGCGATACCCAATGCGGTTTCAAGCTCTTCTCCCGAGCTTCTCTGCCGCACATTATCCCCTACATGCACACCGAAGGCTGGATCTTTGACATTGAAATGCTCATGCTTGCCGAATCGGCCCCTGCAACCCCTATCCTCGGGAGCGACGGCAGTGTTATTGGCACTAGCCCTGGCATAAAGGTTGCGGAGGTGCCCATTGAGTGGCACGAAGTCGGCGGAAGCAAGCTCAATGTTATCCAGGACAGTATCAAGATGGCTATTGGCCTCGCTGTGCTACGAGCTAGCTGGATGATGGGAGTTTATCGCAGACGATTGACCTAGATGGGAGGGCTTTTGCTGTTATGCAAGACAGGGAAGGGAGGTGTCATGGAAAATCAGATGGTCCTAGAATGGCGCCATGTATCATGTAAAACAAAACGAAACTAATGCACCATCTCCAAACGAAACATGGCAAGCTCTCACCCCGCATCATCTTCACTGTGATTTAATTTGCAACGATGCGTCAAGTAAAAACTGTTAAAAATGCTCTTTGCATTATGATTATATATCCGTAAATGACGGCCGGATACCCTCCCTTCTCGCAAAAATATACCTATCCAAAAATAAAAACACCACATGGATTAGAAAACAAAGAAACGCTTCCCATGCATGCTCCTCTAGCTCTTCGCTTTTCTGTGTCTGAAAACCTGGCCATCATGAAACAACTAAAATGGATATATGTACGGGAGAGCTGAAAAGGCCAATCTTTCCCCCTCCTCTTCAACCCCCTCTCTAACCCCCTCTCTAAACAAGCCGTAAGAGTCTGCAGGAAGAGTGAGACATTGAGAAATCTTGTTTGAGTTTCTGGTCTTTTTTCGTGATGTAGAAAAGCCAACCGAGCCCCCTCCCAAACGCCGCAGCTCGCACCATTCCTTTTTTTTCTTCTATTTTTCTCTTTTTTTTTTGTGTCATTGTGTCATCTCGGAATGTCCCTGTACTAGGATAAAGGGACTTCAACATGCGAATGCTACTTTACCAGAAAGTCTCGCGCCACATGATGGGGAGGAAGACAATGCAGGCCTTCCAGAGGATCAGCACAGCATCAATGAGAGCAAGGGGTGCCCAGAGGAAGCCAAAGATGCTTCCGCCCATGACAGAGCAGGCGTTGAGCCAGATGGCAAGGAAGGCGACAGAGAAGAAGTGGTAGAAGAGGACGGCGGGGCGGTGGATGATACCGGCAAGGAGACCGCAAGGACCGTCGATGATGCCGCGGCGGAAGTAGTCGAAGCAGCCAAGCTGGAGAGCTCGCAGCTGGCGATCGTTGGCGGCGAAGAGGGAGTAGAGAGCTTGTGCGAGCACGTTGATGATGCCGGTGAGGGACTTGCGGCGAGCGTAGAGAACATCCATGGCCTTGTTGACAGCCTTGGGGTCGTCGAGGCTTGGGAGGTTGTCGGGGTGCAGAGCCTCAGCCAGAAGAAGGACATCGTTGAAGGCAACAGTCATTCCACCGCCAGTCAAGGGGTGGCGCATGTTCATGGCGTCACCAATGAGAATCATACCGTTGGTGACCTGGCGCTTGGGAGGAAGCCAGCTGTTGGGCATGCTGCGAGGGATCTTGCCATCGGACAGAGCTTTCTCAAACGAAGGGCGGATAGAGTCTGGGAGAGCAGGGAGGACGTGCTTCTCTATGTAGCCACGAACACCGCCATTTGCGGCAGAGGCCTCTGGCAGGTTCACGGGCACGTCGATGAGGGCACGTGTCTCGTGGGTGCCGATCTGGTAGAGGAGGATGGGGAAGGCGTTGCCAATGATGACATGGCCGTAGCCGGGATCGGGGAGTTTGCAGTCGATGAGTTCGAGGGCGTAGAACTTGGAGCGCACATCGGGCTTGGTTCCCAGCACGTCCTTTCGCCACTTAGAGTCATAACCATCAGCGATGATGGTCAGCTGGCCGAAGTAATAGTCGGGTTCCTTGGCGCCGGTCTCTTTGTTGGTGGTGCGGCTCTCGACACCGAGAATCTGGTCTGAGTGCTCACCCTTCAGCGTCTTGACCACCTCGGTCTCGACCACGGTAATGTTCTTGTGGCCAAGGCACGACTTGCGCAGCTGTGAAATGAAGCGGCCGTGGTGGAATCCGCGACCAACCTGCTTCTTGGTGCCCAGCTTGGCGTTGCCTCCCCATGCGCGAGGGACCTGGTTATTCTCGTCGAGGCTTGGGTAGGGGATGAGAGCTGACTCGCCGTGGTAGAGAACGTTGTAGCCGTAGCAGGGGATGCCGTCAATATCGTCGATGCAGTGGCCGAGACCGAGCTTCTCTAGCGAGGCGATACCGCCGGGCTGAAGCAGCTCACCGACGATGCGATCGGGTTCCTTGAGCCAGCGTTCGAGGAGCAGGACGGAACGGCCCTGGTTGGCGAGGGCGAAGGCGATGGCGCAGCCGAAGACGCCAGCGCCGACGACAACTACATCAGCCTCGTGGTATGTGTCGCGACGACGAGCCTGGGACTCGCTCGTGGTAAGAGTCGGCGCCATGGTGTGATGTCGAGTATGGAACGAGTTCGAGGAGTGCGAGGGGGGAATGTCAATTGCAGTTCGGTTGGGAGGAGATTAGATTGGATGCAACTGGCGTAGCGGGTGGGTGCAAGAATGATTTGCCGCGAGCGAATAGGAGAGAGATTGCCCCAATGCCCGTCAAGGAGGAAAGAAGAGAAGCTGAAGGTAAGACGGGATAAGGGAGAGGGGGAGAAAAGAGACGGGGCACGATGGGGTGAAATAAGGAGGTTCAATATAAAATCGATCGGTGTCTGTGTCGTTGAGACTTGATGATCGGCCGTCGGGGAATGCCGTTCCGGGGGGTGAATATTTAGGTCTGGTAGGCCACAGTGATGCTTGACCTCTGATTAAACCAGAGCAATTGGCGCCTCAAATCGCCTGTTATTCACACCAGAAAAACTTCTTTCCGATTCTTACTTTACTGCTCGAGCCAATTGACCGGAATCGTCCTGTCTATAAGTACTTTTTTTTTTTTTTTTTTTGGTTCATTTGATTGATTATTCGTGTTCTGCGCTGCTCCTCTCCTCGCCTCACGCGTGGTCTGCTATCGACCGCGTTCAGTGCATTCCCCTGGACAGGCGGGCCAGCCCGACAAGAACGAATTAGCCTATGGCATGTCATGGATTCGCTATTCTGGCGTGCCATGATGACTGCGCCGCTGCAATTGCCATGGATTTCACGGGCCATGTCCCGAAACGGAAAGCCAGAGTCAGTAGACACCAGATTTGCCAGGCACACACCATGCGATCTGCATTTGTACAGCACCTGAAAGGGCTCTGAAGCATGCTCTGAGGGACGAGAGGACCCTGAAGTGGGAGGGATAAAAAAATCTGCCGCCCAGGCTAAACCCCCTGGACCAACCTCCCAAGTGCTATAACTTTAGAGGGTCGCAGGCCAAAAATGGCACCACAATGCCCCGTAGTGTGCTTGACCGCCTGGCCAACACGCCAATGAGTGCCCCCGCCATCCGCCGTACATGGTTCGATGTATGGGCTCACAGGGATCCGGTTGTTTTCGTCGGCGCGCTGGCATGTGAAAGTGAGAGCAAAGCGTTGGGGAACAATCGTACGGCTCCAACGTCACCCTATCTGGCTGTCGCGTCCCGGTCCGTCTTCGTCGAATCCGGCATTTCGCATTCGGGACTGGTTCCTGCGCTGCTTCGACACGCCCTACGCTGCCCAATCACCGCAGCGCTGATGAGATTCCAGTTGCTTTTTCATGTGAACTAGGAGCATTAGCTGGTCGATCCTGCAGCCCCCATCCCGCTTGTCGCGACGCCGCCATGTGAGTGGCATGTGATCTGATTTGTCTGTCGCCTCACCTCCCGCACGCGCAAAACCGAGTTTCACACTCAATCGAAACGAATACGATTAATTTAGCGAGCTGTCCCGCAATCGCATCGCCCGCCCCATGCCCACTTTAACTCTGCGTTCGCCATGACCCGCCATTTTGGTCTTGCCTGGCCTGTTTCTGATTCTCACGTCATTTATCCAATTGGATGCTATACATACATAATCTAGATCTTGACAAAGTACATAAGTAAATCGTTTGTTGTAGACAGGATCCTTTTCTCTGGATCAATTTCATATCCTCAGTATTTCATTCACCAATGCATACCACCGCAAGGTGACCCTCTATATAAACATCCGCTGTATGCTACTTGGGACTCCAAGAAAAAATGTATTCGCTGAAATGTTACCCATTTAAAAGAATGCGCCAGCCAAATTTTGCCTGGCCATGAATATATCATCCCGTTCACCATGCAGTTCCTCAGCCCGGGCCTTTTCTCGCCCAGGCTTCTGTATTGGATCTGCTCTCACAGTCCCTGTAACTGTATGCTTGTGTTGATCCGCTTGGTCCCAATCCCGGACCTTTATTGTTGGTGCATCCCATGTCATCCTGGCCTCGAGGATCTGTGGATTTTCCTTCTCAACACCATCGACTTGCAAGTCATGCGTGGCTTCTACGCCTTTGAAGACATCGATAATGCCCGTTGTTAGGATCGCTCGATCCTCACGGACTGTGGCTCGGAGAGTTTTGATATGCTCCAACGCTTCACCCAGATACGCGAGGACATGTTCATGCACCTCCTTTTCTGCCAAGGGCCCCCGAATTGCTCTTGCTGCTATCGCCTTCATGGCCCGTTTGAGGGACTCTTTGCATTCCTTGCTGCCTTGCCACCATTCAGACTTTGCAGTGAAGCTCCTAAGGAGGGCCTCGAGCGCAGTGTATTGTTGTTGGCCAGTGTATGCGAAAACAAGGCTTGCAAAGTTGAACTGGGAGTATGCCAGCTCGCCGTTTCCATTTTGTTGCGCCGCCAGCTCGCATACTCGGATTGCTCCCTCATTGTGACCCTTCTGTGTCAGGATGCGTGCAGCTTTGTTGTAAACGCTGTCATGAACACGTTCCCCTTGGCTGAGTGCTACTTGGAGCACGGCGCCTACGTTATCTCCATACTCCAACCGCGCGACTAGTAAGGGCACCAAGGCACCGCTGACATCATGGCCCTCAGCATGTGCTTCGGTGACCAGTTCTGTTGCCGTTCGCGAGTGCGGTCCCTCCATATTAATGTTTGCAATAACAGCTAATCGAAGGCATCTGGACGAGAACCCGATGCCTTGTCCCAATGCTTCTTTGAAAGCACTGTACACCCGTTCCCAGTCCTTTTTCTGGGCCCAGGTATTCATGCATCGGAAAGCTATCCGTTCAAAGACAATGACTGAATCGCTAGCGGCCTCGGGCAACTTTGTTATGTTTTGTGATTTGTTGCTTTCCAGCTTCTCTCCTGGCAATGGTTTGTGGAGTTCATTTAAACCACCCTGTACAGAGTACTTGGCAACATGTGGGTCATGCATCGAAGGTATGCAACTCCTGACACCCCGTAGCATGTGAAGAACATCTGCCCTAGCAAGACTCCAATATTTGCAGCACTTTTCGACAATTTCGTTGAAGAAAACTTGGTTCATCTCAAGCCCACTGTCGTGGCAAAACTCAAGCCACTTAACAAGAGCTTGGATGTCGCGATTCCGGCCATGTCTGTCGATGACGAGGAATGCTAAAGTTTCATTCAAGGCCATGTCATAGCTGCTGACAAGATCTCGAACGAGAATGTCGACTTCTTCAGGAGAATGGTCCTTGCAATATAATTTTGTTAGCCAGGACAAAGTATTCTGGTAATACTCTCCCTTGCCCTTGCTTTTGGTCTTGATAATCTGAAGCTGTGGCCACACAGCCTCCCAGTTACCTAATGACGCATCCCGTATAGCAAATCTTCCCCGAAGTTTGACATCATGTTCTGCAGCCTGGGGTCTCAGAGAACGAAGAGTTTGCATCTCTGCCCTCGCTGTGGCGTCATCGCCTGCATCCAGAGCAATCAAGGCAACTCTCCGCCTGATGGCGTATTGAGTTATGGTGGATAGGAGGCCATCGTCAAACAGACCTGCATCCTGCAATAGACTATAAATGCCCTTGATAGAGCCGAAATTCTGCGTCTTTCTCCAGTAGTGCATGAACGTTCGTGTGATCCATGGATTGCGCAGGTTGAAGGGCGTTTCTTCTGATTTCCAGACTTCGGAATTGGATAAATGATGCAAAAGCTGACGAGTACCTTCAATGTCTTGACTCTCGTACAAATTGTCCATAGCTGGCACCGCCAATAGGCAGACTTCGTTGCAAATGGGGTGGAGAACGTCTAAAATGGCTGGCAATTTGCCATGCTCCTGTGACCGCACCACAGACTCGAGGACCCGAAGCCCTCTGGCCATAGCTAATCGAGGTTCTACAGACTTGGATGATATCAGGTTTTCAAGTAGGTGGATTGCTGATTCCTGTTGCTCAGGGATCGTGGCTTGGCCCATCTTAGGAGACTCTAGCTCCGCCACCAATCGATCCAACTGAACCAGCGGCACCTGTGATTCTGTTTCCTCTTGCTGGGCGATGCTTTCAACCAGGGTCGTAGTTGAATCAGCTATAGATTCCTGATCAAAGGAATCAGTGGCACCCTCCAAATCCTCGCTTACGAACGCAGCCTTAAGGAGCGCGCTCCTTTTTGAATCATCTCTAAAAGAGTGTGTGTGCTGAGCTTTTTGTGTGGCGGCTAGGGCCTCGTAGGGTACCGGATTGAGCTTGCGAGGTAGATTTGATGTCTGGGTTGCCAATGATACATCTGGTTGGCCCTGAAGGCTCACGTCTTCATGTTTGCGTGCCTGTTGCATGCCCCTAAGAGTGTTGGGGATTTCGTCGGTCGAAATACGAAGGAATAGATCGTTGTGGGCGAAGGGAGAAAGGGGAGATAGACGCGATAGTTCTTTTCGCGCCGTGTCCCACTCATCCCAGCTTTTTTGTCGTATTTCGGGCGAGTCGGGGCTCGAAAAGGCCTGAGATTCCGTTCTTTGAGAAGAGGGGCCTGGCTCAGTGGCCTCTGAGGCTAATGATCTGGTGGAAAGCTCTCCATTTCGTCTTCGCCGGCGGATCGGGTTCGGGGTCTTTGCCGTAGTCGCAAGGTCACCAAGTTCGGCTGGGTAGGTCTCCCGCCGCCCGAAGCTCTCGCTCAATGCAACCGAGCCACGATCGACACGAGCCGTGTGCAGTTTTCTGGCATTCTCATAGGCGGCTCGGGCAATCTTCAGTCGCTGGCGGCGTTCTTCCGCGAGGAGGATGACAGAGCAGGATGTGGTCAGAAGAACACCGCGGAGGGCATTGATGGCAGTCCTGGACGGGACGTGGTTTGGAGACGCCATTTTAGGCAGCCATTGTCGGGACTCGGGCCGCTGATGCTTTGAAACGGCTTCGCTGGGAAGAGGCTTCGGGGTGTAAATCGCAATTCGTGTGGTGGTTGTGCTGCAATGTCGCTCAGAAAATTGGCGTCATGTGGAATCGTGTGATTCTTACTGGTGGTTTGAGAGCCATTTGCACGTTGGGTCAGATCAGGTGATGGAAAAACTCCGGGGCGAACTAGTTGGGCATGGGCGAGGGGCGACGGGGGAGTCCGGAGGAGTCTAAGTTGGACGAGAACACGACTGTAATTTAACATCCTAATCTAAGGGATATTTAATCAAAAGAGATGGCTTTACTGCACCATTTCTTCCACTTCACCTGTTGAATTGGTCCTGAAGTCGCTGGTTAGTTGGAGATCTTCTTGTGTCTTCGCTTCTCTTAGACGGGACTGGTTTGAGGGTCCGTCCCATCCCACCCCCTGGAGTCCAAATATCACGGTCTTTCTGTTGTCCCCTGTTGACTTTTTTACTCCCCCGTCTAGCGTCGAGCGGCCCATTCTGACCGAGTTTGTGGATGGGTGGAGTGGTGTTGGAGACTGCGGAATCCAGCCCTTCCATAGCATGACGGTTGCTTGACGAATTGGTGGGACACCTGCATACGTAAACGGGCAATTGGTAGACTTAATCCCGTTAACTCCAGCTTCTGTTGACGCCCTTGACAGATTCAGCTAAGCCGTCGTCGAATGGCTTGTAGAAAGTGCACCAAGTCTGGGATATCAATATGGCATTTGTAATCTAACGTGGAGTCATAGTCAATCTACAATGCAACCCCCCGCGCTTCGGGCAGACTTAGACACCATCGTCGGGATGGATTCGGTGCCGTGCATCCGCATTGGCGTAATCGACTTGCATCCTGGGCCACTCAGAGCTTCCTCCGTTGATGGTAAACACCCTACTTGGTGTATGCATCAAGGATAGCTTCGCATGCATCGTCTCGGCCGGCTTTTGGATCGGAGATTAGACAAATGACGAGCAGGTGATGTATTCCGCGTGTGAATGCATCATTGAATCACCAATGATAAATATCAGGCAGAGGAACGGACTGAAGAGTGTCTCCATCAACCTCTTTCATACTTTTATCGGTTGAACCTTCCAAGCAGACAGCCCAGAATCTTCACACAGCTTCAGCTAACGTCATTGCCTTCATTGCCCTCACTTGCTTGCGCATAAAGTCTTCCGCTCCCGTCTCAATATCGTATTTCCATCCCAACTACCCCTCAAACCACTCCGCTCCCTGTGCCTCGGCTACAGCACCACTCACCACAATGGCTCTTCCTCTTGCACCCGCTCCCAAGAGCCCTCTGGCTCGACACCGACTTTTATCGCCCACTGCTAGCATCCGTGTGAGCCCTCTCTGTCTTGGTGGAATGAACTTTGGTGATGCTTGGTAAATATCGATACAAATGTATATAGCTCCGCGACTCACTTTCGAATAGGAAGAATTACATGGGTGAATGCGACAAAAGTACCACTGAGTCTATTCTTGACTTCTTTTATGAACAGGCAAATTACTCGAACATCGGATTTTACAAATATTCGAATACTGACTTCTTCTAGGGAGGTTGGTTGCTTTAGTATCGATTGCATACTTCACCTTACGCTGACTGCGGATAGGTAACTTTATTGATACCTCAAACAACTACCAGTTCGGAGAGTCAGAGAAATGGATTGGAGAATGGATGAAGAAACGTGGGGTCCGCGACGAAATGGGTTGGTTTTCACCGCTCCAACTTGTCATCTTGATGATTGTTAATGGTCAAAAGTTATCGCTACCAAATTCACCACCAACTTCCACAGCGGCCCTAGCACGGTCAATGTTATGTCGAATTTCCAAGGAAATGGCACCAAGAGTCTTACAGTCTCTGTCAACAATAGTCTGAAGAGCCTACAGACCGACTACATTGACCTGCTCTACGTTCACTGGTGGGACTACAGCACCTCAATCCCCGAGTTGATGCAGTCCCTCAACCATCTTGTAGCCTCTGGCAAAGTTTTACATCTCGGAATCAGCGATACTCCAGCTTGGGTGGTTAGGTGAGAATGACAGTCAAGATTGGGCTATCGTACACTAATCCACTGCACAGCAAAGCAAACGAGTACGCCCGGAACAATGGTCTCCGTCAGTTCTCTGTCTATCAGGGCCGCTGGTCTGCAGCGTCGCGCGATTTCGAGCGAGACATCATTCCCATGTGCAGAGCTGAGGGCATGGGCATTGCTCCCTGGGGCGCACTCGGAGGAGGTAAGTTCAAGACCGAGGAGCAGCGAAAGGCCGCAGAAGGGCGACAGGTCGAAGCTACCGAAACAGAGATCAAGGCTAGCAAGGTGCTAGAGACGATCGCTTCTCGCAAAAACACTATCATCACCAGTGTCGCGCTTGCCTATGTGATGCACAAAACCCCTTATGTGTTTCCCATTGTTGGTGGTCGAAAGGTGGATCATATCAAGGGCAACATTGAAGCTCTCACGCTGGAACTGAGTGAAGAAGAGATCAAAGAGATCGATAACGCAGTGGTATTCGATCTTGGATTCCCGCACAACTTCCTCTTCCGATCGGGACAGAGCAGCAACATCCAAGACGTTTGGTTGTTGAAGATGGGAGGTCACTTTGATTACGTCCCTGATGTTAAGGTGGGCTCGATTCCAAAAATCCATCGATGTACATATTCTAACAGTTTACAGCCAATTTCAGCATCCAAAAGAGGGGAGTAGAGCTTCCGCTTCAGGTCCCATTATTGGCGATGGTGGCCGCGAAGGCCCTGAATCATCCACTGGTGGGATAGACGTAGATATTTGGAAAATGGAAAAATGAGACCTGGTTTTACAATTGACGCCAAAGTATAGTCTGCATACCTGTGTTGTGAGGGACCAAATAAAATGCACTCAAAAGTACATGTGGGAATGTATTTAGATTGCACCCGACTATACGAAACGGCGATGTTTCCTACTATATTATAAAGTATTTTATCGTACTTCCTCGGTATCGAGATTTTCTGTGCTTGAATTGATGGCTCTGCTGGGGTTCGATAGGTGCTCCTGCCTACATTGATTTTCTGTCGTTGATACCTGGGATGTAAGGCGAGACCCTCCGATTGTCAAGAGTGCCTTTGGGCTGGTCACTTCGATGACCTATTCCTAAACTCGTGCTGAAATGATTCTATTAAATCCAATTTCCAATTAGAAGTCGAAATTCTCCCGATACAAAGCACTTCACGTTTTGCGAGCACCATGAAGCGGCATGCGAGTCTTCATAATAGCGAACGTGCAAGAAGTGTACCTTGCCCCGAACCTGATGGAAATGTTTCAGATCCTTGCCTCAGACACAGCCTGGCACCAACTTTCCGGGCGCATGTAGATGACATCGCGGAATCTACTGTGGTTTCTTCGACACCAAATGAGTTCACCTACATTGACATGTGTGTGCCGCTATGTTTTCTGGTCCAGTTCGAGACTGACATAATATAGCATCCCAGAAACAGAACCCCCAAGTGAAGATGACCAGGAAGAAGGAGGAGGGTACTCTCACTTCCATTTCGATAGCGAATCACGGGCCCGAGCATCTGTTGGAACGAAAAGGGGGCGCAATGAGTCGATTCGCTCGGCTGATGACGATGAGGCAGTTTTTGCAAGGCGTCTAGCACGTATGCCGATCTTTTTCATACAATTCTCACAGTCGATTTTCTAATTGAATTGAAGGCACCCTCCAAACCCATGATTTTCTGGGCACTTCTGCTCAGAAGCTCCCAATGTCCCTAAGCTCTGCCCTCAGGGCACCGCAAGAAAACAAAATGAGACCTGTCCCTCGAGGTGCACCACGCGACTCGGTTACGAAAGGAAGATATACATTTCGAAAGGGCGTTAGAATCAGGGACTACAAAATGCCAAAGAAGAACCCATTGTCAACATATTCGCCATCAAGTAGCCCGGAGTTTCAGTGTCGAGATGGATTCGATCTGGTCGAAATTTCTCGTGGCTTAGCCTTTCCTTTTGCGACACCAAATCGGAGTCAAAAACTGCCCCAACAAGAGGCTTTGGTTATATCCAGAGATACAGGGGTTGACTTGTACAATTACACTAGCCCAAGTCCTTCGCTTAGTACACGAGATAATCCGGATTATTGAAGCAAATGACACCACTCAACAGGGACTCATGTACGAAAAAAAATTTGGAGAAGAGGACGAGCCAGAGCTGATCTTAATATCCAATCCATTGGAAGGGTATCTACATGTCAACGAACCCCTCGATTCAAGAATACAACTTCAATTAAACGTAACCGAGATCCCATCACCCGCCGAACGCCTATTCGGATGAGGCCGCCCTCTCATGTACACCGTATCTTACTTGGCTCCTTTACCCTTTGCTTCATTCTCGCCAAGCTCTCGAATCAACACTGAGGTCTGGCCTGCTCCGTTGTAGTCCTCCTGCCCTGTCTCGAAACCTGGACACACTCCAACCGCCAGGTACTTGCCATCGCTGGAAAATGACAGCGCTGCGACGCTGTTGGGGAATTTTTGGTACTGCTTTAGCCTTCGCTTTGCTTCGGCATCCCACAGGGCTGCGGTGCCATCTCCACCTCCCGATGCAAACGTTCCATGAACTGGGTGGAACGCCAATGCATTCACAGGATACACGATATCTCCATCTCCATCTGCGGCAGCTTGACGGTGGCACTTGAAAGCGTACTTTCTGGCCTGTGATTCTGCTGTATCCTCAAACCACTCAACAGCAACTCGGCCTTCAATACTGCTAGTAGCATATCCGGCATCGTTTGGCATACATGCCACGGCCCTGGTCAGGTATCGAAGGGAAGATTCACGTTGTTGCCATGGCTTTAGCTCGGTGGATCCAGAGGCAAAGAGGTCAACAATCGCATGGATATCGTAAATGTTGATGACACGACCAGTCATTGCGACGACAACCTTGGTTGGACTGGACGCCAGCGCGTGAGGTTTTCCTGGTAGGGCAACTCGAATCGGCGTGCTTGATGGATCCTTGAGGTTGTGAAGATTGAGGCTGCAGTCCCATGATGCGGAGACGAGAATGGAATGATCGCGGCTGTACACCACACAGCGCACAGGCGCGGCATGTTTGCTTAGAACCGTTTTTTCTCCCGTCTCAAGATCGACCCTGCTGACAGCCCAGTCCATACCCGCGGTGAAAGCCTCGCTGTCGTTGGCGCCAAAACAAACGTCCAAAACAGGGGCGCGGTGCTCATATGTGTTTATCAAGTTCGTCTCGCCTGCGCCCCCGGCGATATCATAAAAGTAGACCTTCTTGTCCCATGACGAGACAAGAAGCTTGGTGGCTGAGGTTGGCGCGAAGGCGATTGAGGATACCGCGTCGCCCGGAGGCGGGGACAATTCGTATTGTGTCGCTGTCAATCGATTAGCACTTAGTCCATGAGTATTCAAGATAGACCCGCCAGAAACTTACCAGGAGCCATGATTGAATGCGCGCTTGCGGAGAATCACGAATCGCAGGTGAAGCTTTGTATGTTTACATGCGTAGTCACGTGGAGATAGCTTCGTGTGAGCTCATGATTTGCCGCTGGACACCGCCCACTGATCAGCCACACCCCGCCACACCCCACCATCGCCCATCGCCGTCTAAAATGTCAAAATTATTATGACTCCTCATCCTTGAATTTCCCCTCCAAGAGAAACGGTTTGCGACCCGACTTCGAAAAAATCGATAAACGAAGGGTTGAACTTCCCACTCCCGAACGAACCCTCCCTATCGAAATTTTCGGCATTTTTTCAGGCTCGATACGTACATTAATCGGGACATCTCGAGAATCCCAACCCCACCTCATTCTCCAAACCCGACCAAACCTCTGATTCCTCGACAATACCGCCAAGATGTCGTTAACAAACTGCCGTTTTTACGAGGAAAAGTACCCGGAGATCGATAGCTTCGTCATGGTCAATGTGAAGCAGGTTCGTGGGAATATGGTCTATTTGGATGTGCCCATTCTGACCCACTCCAGATCGCCGAAATGGGTGCCTACGTCAAGCTGCTCGAGTACGACAACATTGACGGCATGATTCTTCTCTCCGAGCTTTCGCGACGACGTATCCGAAGTATTCAAAAGCTTATTCGTGTTGGACGCAATGAAGTCGTTGTGGTACTCCGAGTAGACAAGGAGAAGGGTAAGCGTTATAAGGCCTGAGTGATTTCGGCTAGGAACTCACGCGATTGTCAGGATATATCGATCTTTCGAAGCGACGAGTTTCTCCCGAGGATATTGTGAAGTGCGAGGAGCGATACAACAAGAGCAAGATGGTTCACTCCATTATGCGACACGTCGCCGAGAAGACTCAGACTCCCATTGAAACCCTTTATGAGAGCATAGCTTGGCCTCTGAACAAGAAATACGGCCACGCTCTTGATGCCTTCAAGCTCTCCATCACGTTAGTAATCTCTCATCTTTAGACAGCACAGCATCATTAACATTTTATAAAGCAACCCCGAGGTCTGGAACGACACCAGCTTCCCCACTCAGCCCGTCGGCGATGAGCTCAAGCTCTACATCAGCAAGCGTCTCACTCCCCAGCCCACCAAGGTTCGAGCTGATATTGAGGTCACCTGCTTCGGTTATGAGGGTATCGATGCTGTGAAGAGCGCCCTGCGCACTGCTGAGGCCAAGAACACAGATGAGTCCCAGGTCAAGGTCAAGCTGGTGTCCCCTCCCCTGTACGTCCTCACCAACACCTGCTTGGACAAGAGCCTAGGTATTAGCCGCTTGGAAGAGGCCATCGTCGACATTAAGAAGAACATCGAGGAAGCAGGTGGCAACCTAGTCGTCAAGATGGAGCCCAAGGCCGTTACAGAAAGCGATGATGCTGAGCTGCAGGCGCTCATGGAGAAGCGCGAGCGCGAGAACGCTGAGGTCAGCGGTGACGAGAGTATGAGCGACAGCGATGACAACATCCCCGAGACTATCTAAAAAAGCGAGCGGGACTAAAAACAAACCGGGACCAACTGAATCGGCTGGTCTGTCCGAGCAGCCCCGGATGCGCCCTTGGATTAGGGCTTCGGACGAAAAACGGTGTCATTAGAGCGGTTTGGGAGATGGGCGGACGGTGCCTGTCCGGGCTGCAATAGCATCACAAAAGTTCGACATTTATGTAGTTTTCAAGTAGGAAGTGGCGTCTAACACGGCTTTTTCGCGATTCAATACCTCTGAGCAAGATACACCTGAGTGAGGTATGTGCGGAGAAGTGGGAGTGCGGGCGTGGCGGCATGTGTTGAATGAGATTGGCCTAATGTTGATTGGTTTTTATCTGCATTGGTGTATCCGGCGAGGAAGGCTACATGTAACTGGGGAGACATCAGTTTGCGTATCAGGTTGGCAGAACCACATTGCCGGGTTGAGGCATGGGGGCATGCGACCATTGACCAAGGGTGTTTTATAGTGGGCGGCGGGACTAGCCGAGAAAAGCTTAGACATGCCATGCCACCCTCCAAAGCCTCAACCCTCATTGTGCTCAATTCATAAGCAATGTTCAACAGCGCCGCTTGCCAACCACGACGATAGAACCGCAGACCAAGGTCCGGATGGCTGTTGGTTCAATATGGAGCCGGCTAGGGCCAGGCGGCCAACCTGGTATTGTCCGGGCCACGGCATGGAAGCTGGTCGGGTTTGCGACCTGGATCCCAGTCATAGCCATCTTCAATCTTCACGTGGCCGAATTGACCGTCGTGGACGGCAACTCAATGTATCCGACCCTCAATGATGAGAAGGACTCGAGTCTAAGGAGAGATGTGGTCTTCAACTACAAGTGGTCGCCCCAGGAGAAGCTTGAGAGGGGAATGATAGTGACGCTCCGGTACGTTTTCACACGCAAGGGCTGCCAGGCAAGACTGACTATTTGGGGATGAAGGAGTCCTACACATCCAGAAAAAATCGCCATCAAGAGAGTAGTCGCATTGGAGAATGACGTGGTGCAGACCAAGGCACCGCATCCGCTGCCGACAGTGAGGGTGCCCCAGGGCCACGTCTGGGTAGAGGGTGATGGACCGCCAGGCTCCAGTCTGGACAGCAACACGTACGGGCCTGTTTCGAAGCAGCTCTTGACGGGAAGAGTGACGCACGTCGTTTACCCGCTGCGCAAATTTGGGTCATTGAAGTGGTGGGAACATCCAGCGGCGGCGGATAGAGTGCAGCGAAGTGAATTTTCGGCCTGATGAATCATGATAAAGGGCGTGTATGAGTAAGAAGAAAAAAAATGTGGCCTATGTATAATACAGGACATGATAGAAGGAGCATACATGTACAAAATCACCAATCAGCCACATGAACTCGATGCCCATCAGCCAGTCCGCCCGTCGTCTTCATCTCGGCCTCGCATAGACTCGCAAGCCGTCGGGGCTCGGGACCGACAGGCCACAAAGGAAATACTCCGGGTCCGAATTCACCGAGAAAATGCTAAAGGGACGCTGCTGGGCTGCAAGCGTTACAGTGGCCCCCGGCGCTACCTAGCCCCAGCGACCCCCGGTAGCAGCCGGGCCCCGTTGGCCACTGAAAGGAGGAGAGATCCACTGGGTCGGAGCCACTAGCCACAGAGCTGCCCGCCATGGTAAGCGCATCTCCAAGCAAACCAACAAAATTCTCGACATGATTTATCGCCATATCTTGGCCTGCCACGCGACCCGATTCCCACCGCCGCCGACACTCTCTCCCCGCTCCCTCTTGTTCCCTCGTCCCTCGCCGGCATCCTAGCAAGATACTTAGGGTCCTCCCCTCACTGCTCCTCTCCTCCGCGACCCTACCTCCTGCGCCACAGCCCTGTTTAAGCTTCGTCCGCTGTCCGGAGCGCCGTTCCCTTTTTTTTTCTCCCCTGGAGAATGCCCCTAGGTCTCCAGGACTCGACCCTCGTCTTCACTCCCGAAACGACGACGACGACGACGACTGCTGCTGCTGCTGCGGCTGAGTCCAGCGAATACCTGCCTCCTTTGGAGCCTCGCCATGCCGGTCAGACGGGCCGTCGCTTGGAAAGTACTAGTGCCGGACTCTCTTTCAACCAGAACATGACCAACGAGGATGTCGAGTCGGAAGGACGGCCGCCTTATCTCCATGTGCGTTGATCCACGGCCCCGTCTAATCGGGGAACTAAGTCAATATTATGCCAAAATGCGCTAACAAGATGTCAATGGCAGGCCATGATTGCGGGAGGCATTGGAGGGTCTACGGGCGATTTATTGATGCACTCGCTCGACACCGTCAAGACCAGACAACAGGGCGATCCTCACATCCCCCCTAAATATACGTCCCTCGGACAATCCTACTACACAATTTGGAGGCAAGAGGGAATTCGAAGAGGTCTCTATGGCGGGTGGATCCCCGCATTGAGTGGTTCATTCCCAGGAACGGTCCTCTTCTTTGGAACATATGAATGGAGCAAGCGCTTCTTGATCGACCATGGTCTCCAGCAGCACCTCGCCTACCTTTCAGCAGGCAAGTTCTCTCTAGTTGTAAATTCGTTGCTATGTTTCAAGTGCTAACCAGTTACACATAGGTTTCCTTGGAGATCTAGCTTCATCCATTGTCTATGTGCCGTCAGAGGTCCTCAAGACCCGATTGCAACTCCAGGGTCGATTCAATAACCCTCACTTCCATTCCGGTTACAACTACCGTGGAACAATAGACGCCGCGCGAACCATTGTCCGCACCGAGGGTGCCTCTGCCCTCTTCTACGGGTACAAGGCCACCCTGTACCGAGATCTCCCCTTCTCGGCGCTGCAGTTCATGTTCTGGGAGCAGTTCACCACCTGGGCTCGCAAGTACAAGCAGAGCCGCGATATTGGTGTGCCCCTGGAATTGATCACCGGAGCCAGCGCCGGCGGTCTCGCGGGTGTCATCACTTGCCCCCTGGATGTCGTCAAGACAAGGCTCCAGACGCAGGTGAACCCTCCCGCAGAATCGCGAGTTCCAAAAGATCCCAACCCTCAAATTCGCCACATCTCCACCTCGTCCCCCAACACCCACCGACCCAAGCCCGGGGCCGTCGCTCTCGAGGCCTCGTCTGTCATCACCGGTCTCAAGGTCATCTACCGCTCCGAGGGCGTTGCCGGATGGTTCCGGGGCGTCGGCCCCCGAGGAGTGTGGACCTTTATCCAGAGCGGCTGCATGCTGTTCTTGTACCAACGACTACTTCGCCAACTGGAAGTTTTGATGCCCGTGGAACATGAGAACATTTAGACCATCTCCCTTTTACATTTTTTGTGTTATGTACCAATTCTTTTTTTTTTCTTCCCTGTCTTTATTTCTTGCACCAGGTCTCACGATTCAAACCAAACCCCCCCCACACACACACGACATCTTTTATGTCGTCACAAAAGAGAAAACCCTCCCCACCTGGTAGACGATTGCGATGGTCATGTATGTACAGATAGAGACGTGTAGGCAGCGGGCAGCTGTCATTGTTGGGCGTTGAGGATAGAAGGAGATCATCCGATCAGACATTTCAGCACACGATCATAGAAAGAGAGCAATGAAGATAGAGACTCTCTAATTATTTTTCGGGGATTCTTGCGGAAACCTCTAGTTTCATTTGGTTTCATGAAGTTATATATGAATTCGAACAGCTGCTGGGGGAAACCAGCGGAAATAGTCATGTTCCATGTTAAATCAAAGGTATTTACTACAAGAGCCACTCATGGCGGTGAAAGGGGTTATCTGCGTCAGCTCGTACAGAATCGAGGTCATACTTCAAAACAAATGCCACTCAAACTAATTGAAACACGACTCCAAAAATCGTCGGCCACCCTCTGTGGCTGTCCACTCCCAATAAGATGGAAACTTTCCCTGCTTGATCGTCACGCATCAGGGTCGCTGTCCTTAACAACGGGCAATTTTTCAAAGTCAGACGTACGAGTCATCAGCTCATCACGAGCTAGGCAAATGACAATGGCAACAGTCAGGGCATTCCAGACGCTCTGGTGGTGGTCCTGGAAATCGATCTTGACATGGAAGCTCACATAAGCATCATCTCCTTGGGAGGAATCGACCGTGAGAATCAGAACCGAGGTATTGAGGATGAAGAGCCCATAAACGACAGGCGGGTGTCGACGGTAAGTCGGACGTAACAAAGTAGCATCTTTGTCCAGGACATGCGGAGGTGATGGCAACCCTGAAGAGTCATCACGCATTTCCCTTTTAATTTTGACCTCTTTTTCACGAGGCGACTGGGCGGGGTTGTCCAGTTCCTTGGAGAGTGGGCTGGGGGCCAGCTCAACCTTTTCAATCCTTGTAGAACGTGAGAACAGACGACGCCTTACAAGCCCAGAATGCCTCTTAGCTCTCTTGGGACTCGGGGTATCGTTCGAGAGCTCGTCAATGTCCGCGGCAGCATCATATTTCCTCTTCATGACCGTAGGCCATCTTTCCAATCCTGGGGATTCATCCTCTGGTTCGATCTTGACTATCGGGGATCTGAGAATGCTTGGCTTCACAACATCCCAAAACTCGGGGTTTCGGTCCACTTTGAGAAACTCGCGCTGCAATTTTGCGACATCCCGCATGCGGCCTTGGATATACCCCGTGATTTCTTCTTCTTCCATTGTCGTATCAATAACCTCGGCCTGGATGTTGGAGACAATCTTCAAGTGGGCATAATCGCCGTCCTGGCCAGCCCATGTCAAGAACTTGCCCAGCTCACGTCGGATAAGCTGAGGAACTTTTTGCGCATGTCCGGTTTGTATACTCGATCTGACCCGAGAGGTCAAGTCGATCAGTCGCATCAATGATGTGGTTGCTGCATACCAGTGGTCAGTTTGTGCGTACTGGAGCCTCGACAAAATGCTCACCTCGAAAATCCTTCTCATGTGCATAGATGATAGGACGAAATGCATCGGAAGTTTTGAATATTGTATCGGAAAGGGGCACGCCGCTCAAATCGATGTCCCAAGTTTGTGGTAGGATTGGGAGATCTTGGCGCCGATAGAGGATCTCGAAGAGACGCTCCTCGTCTCGGGCCCAGCGACTAGCTCCTGGATATCGCTTCTTCTCCTCTTCCATCTCCTCGGCGATGCTTGTTTCTAGAGATCTTGCTATTTTCTCGGGAGTTTGTCGACTATTCTTGCGCAGAACACTTGTCGGGGATTTCGACGCCATTGCTGCTCGTATTATAACACTTGGAACTGGGGTTGAACGGCTCGATGAGGGGCTCGATGAGCCATTTGCGGGAGCTGGATCCTCCGTATTTAAATGTTCCACTTGTTCGTTCGTTTCTATCGTGTTACTTTTTGGCGAGGTTGAAAAAGAACGTGAGGTGTTCTTTGTGCCTATTCGCATCATGGTGAACTGCTGTTCGTGCTATGTGATGCGCTAGAGGAAGGAAGGCGGAATCGGTTTGAAGCCACAACAGCAACCAGAAAGAAATCTCAGGAGAGGGCTTCCTTTGTTTTCTTGGGACGTCATTGTCAATATTTAAAGATAAAGTTGAAAAAGAAAGGCACATGTACAAACAATGGTGGTGACTGAGCAAGAGTGGGGTGCGCATATCAATTGCGGGTGGCCGTGCACACCACACACCCCTCGGAAGTTCTCTTTCGCCGCCAAGGCCAATCAGACGTCAGGCAGCCGAAATTCTTCACGTCCTCAGATTGACCGTCGCGAGGATTTCAGTAGGCATAACCACAACCATGGCCGAGGTAGCAAAGACGGTAGCACGCCAATTGCCTGGCTTCAAGCTGGGTCAGAAGCAGGTTTTCCTGTAAGTAGCGCCACGACGCCCATGCCCCCCCCTCTGCGACCCAGACTCGCTGGCTGACCTCATTTTTCTCCTCAGGCCAAACCATGTCATCACCTTTCTGCGAAAAGAGCACCTCCCCCCCAACGAGGCCTGCTTCAAGGTGCCTCTCCGCTTCACCAAGTTCGATCTCCGAGACTACCTATGGAACCTCTACAACGTTGAGGTCACCAAAGTCCGATCATTCGTCAAGCAGCAACCCCTCACTCAGCGCAATTCGTACTCTCGCTCATGGTACCGCCCGCAACCTCTGAAGATCATGACCGTTGAGCTGGCCAAGCCTTTCCAATGGCCCGAGCTGCCGCAGGATAAGGAGCCCTGGAGCAACCAGCTTTGGACCATGCGTGAGGAGCTCATGGAGAAGCGCAACAACGAGCACGTCCAACAACAGAGATATCAGATTCCTTTGAAGAGCAAGGAACCCATGTCAAAGGACCGCGAACAGCTATCAGAGCTTGCCAAGAAGATGCTCTCGGGCGAGGTTCAGTGGTCCAACGGTGTCGCCCTGGATCCCAAGTGGGACAAGATACTAGAAGAGCAGGAAGCAAAGAAGGCCAAGGCTAAGCAGGATGCTTGAGCGACAATTGGAATTGGGTCAAAAGAGATGGGGAAAGAAGTATATGGACCTAGATGACAGGGAACCGTTTAATGAACCAGACGGTTTTCCCACGAGATGATTACCGGATTGAGGGGGCATCCTCTGTAGGATTAGCTGGCACAGCGATGTACATTACTGTAACCAACCTGTATGGACGAGATATGCACGTTGGCAACGTCGAAAATAAACAGAATACACTCCCAACAAGTAAAAATTGCATGTCTATGTGTTTTCCTTCGAGATCCAGTGCTCTGGTCCTTGAAAGTACAGCGCCTCGTTGCCCCAGCACCACCAACCTGCTGTCAAGTTGCGTGCAAAGATCTCGAGGCCAAGGAAATTCTCCCCGAGGCCGTCCTGGAACAGACCTCTGAGATTGGGTTTTCTCGAGTGCACATCGGGAACAGCGACTACAACTCTTGATTTGAGTGAGTCGGGAAGTTTGCTTCCTATACGTTTCGCAATGATGAGCTTCTCCCACGGCTTCCTCCACGCCGACTCAGTGTCAAATATCGGCTCGCCTGAGGTAGTGACCTTGAGCCAAATCCATTCAGCAGCAACTTCCAGGCCCCATGCGGCGAACAAACCCGCAGGCGAAACCAAGAAGTCGTGGATGCTGTGTTTGTTAGTGATCCAGACAGCCACTAAGCCGTCCGGGTTGAGGTGGGAGTTGATGGGAATGTTTAGCAAAAGTCGTCGCATCTCATGGAGATTAGAGACGGTGGCGTACTTGTTGGTCCTTCTTCTGGCCGAGCGGTTCGGCCATGGAGGATCCAAAACAACAAGGTCGAAACTGGGAGCAGTGGCGGCAAAGGTATCTCTCAGTGCCTCGATCGAGCCGTTCAGCAGCTCGGCATTGGGGGGTAGGTGTGGCGGCAGAGCGGGTATCGACGGCGCTGGTTGCGGCTCAAGCTCACGTGGGAGAGACAACGGCCCTGGGTACAGGGAAGTGAGACTCTGCAGGGCCGTTTGGACTGTGGCGCCGGTCATGAGCTCAGCGAGCTGGGCTGCAGGCGAGGCCCGAGGGGGATCGGCTGTACCATGTCGCGGCTCTGGCGTTGAGTAGGGTGCTGCGGGGGCTTCGGCGGAGATGATGCGGAGGACGGGGGCCTGCGAGGGGAGGACCTGGGCTTCTTCAAGAGACCGGGGGATGTCGACAACAACCAGAGCCTTGTCGTGGCTTTCGAACAGGATAGACTTGGGCCGCGGTGGGCTGTTGGGGTCCCCCTTTACGCCCTCGCCGTCACCGTCGCCTAGTATTGCACGCTCGTTCCTCATGGCAGTGGCCCGTCGTCGTCCCCGGCGTGCTCTGGAATTAAGCGGAGGCTTCCGGCGGCGTCCAGATGCAGGGCCGAGACTCGGTAAACCTCGGCTCGGTCATTGGTTGCCGGCAACTTGGGTGCTGTTGCCGCTCCCGGGGGAAAACCATTTGCCATCAGCGCCATCGCAGAGCGGTTGGCGCCCTACCGAACCCACTGTAAACGTGCCGCAGCGCCCCGGATTTTGGGATCCATGCCCCTAGATCCAGGCCCTTTTTTTTTTTTTTTTTTGGTTGCGGGCGTGACCACCGCGCCCGCCGATGTCGTGTGTGACCAGTGAGCATCGGCCCAATGACGTCCTTGCCGCGCTGACTGCCGTAGATAATTCTCCCGCATCTCCAAAACCTGGACCCGATCTCATCCACATTATTAACATCCCTCTCCCTCCCGTCCCCCACGAAACCCTTGATCCCGCTCTCGTCGACTCCTCCCAGACCCCAGGTTTTCGGCTCGTCAGCTCAAAACCACCCGTACCCATTCCTTCCTCGCCGCGGAATGTCACATCCGTAGGCTCTCGGAACCACCAACCTTCAAACCACAGCCAATCCCTGGCTCGACATCGAATGCCCTCCGCCGACGCCGCTCTCATGGACCATGCCTCCATGACCGATATTGCACGCGAGAACAATGCCCGGCAGCTTAGCGGCGCCGATGCCCTGAACCGGACCAGGAAGGACAGGGACAGCCTCCAGGCCAAGGACGCCGCCCTGTCTCCCGCCCACGAAGACACTGCCCCCAAGCGCAAAACACAGAGCCTCGACTATGTCTGGAGGTCGGGTGTCGCTGGCGGCCTGGCAGGGTGCGCTGTAAGTAGAGATTGCGCTGTCTCAGCAATACTGCGCAACATGCCGCTAACAGTTCAATTCAGGCCAAAACAGTCGTCGCGCCCCTCGACCGAGTCAAGATTCTATTCCAGGCGCGCAACCCTCTGTTCGCCAAATATACAGGTTCTTGGTTCGGTGTCGCAACCGCCATGAAAGACATCTACAGTCATGAGGGTCCTTTGGGTTTATACCGAGGTCACTCTGCGACACTCCTCCGAATCTTTCCATACGCCGGCATTAAGTTTCTAGCATATGAGCAAATCCGAGCAATTATTATACCCCACCGATCTCATGAAACTCCCATGAGGCGTCTGCTCAGTGGAAGCCTTGCTGGTGTCACTTCCGTTTTCTTTACGTATCCTTTAGAAGTTATTCGAGTTCGCCTTGCGTTTGAGACCAAGCGCGAAGGCCGTTCTTCTTTGTCTCAGATCTGTCGGCAGATCTACCACGAACACCGAGCACCCGCTCCTTCACAGGTGTCGGGAACTGCGGGCGCGGTCGCAGCAGCAGCAACGCCTAGCTCAGGAATTGTAAACTTTTATCGCGGGTTCACTCCGACCGTTCTCGGAATGCTTCCCTACGCAGGCATGTCTTTCCTAACTCATGACACCGTTAGTGACATGTTGCGCCTCCCCTCTGTTGCAAAATATACAACTCTTCCACTTAAGAAAGACCATCCTCCCGGAAAGCCCGCGGCCCTGAAATCATGGGCGGAGCTCTTCTCCGGCGGAATTGCCGGCCTGATCTCGCAAACAGTTTCATACCCGCTTGAGGTGATCCGGCGCCGAATGCAGGTTGGCGGGGCCGTCGGTGACGGTCATCGTCTGCGGATCAGCGAGACGGCCGGCATGATCTTCCGCGAAAGGGGTATTCCCGGGTTCTTTGTCGGCCTGACCATCGGATACGTCAAGATAATCCCAATGGCGGCCGTCAGCTTTTACACATACGAGCGAATGAAGCTAGCATTCGGTATTTAGACATGTCCAGTATGGAGCGGTTGTCGTCTGGGTTTTGTATAACTGGCGTTGGGCGTTATTCAGCTGCATGATATGAGTTTGTGATTCAATGAGGCCGTGAGGCCGAGTGGGGAGGTACGCCACAACTAGATGTACATAGAGACTAGAGGATTGTATGTCTTTATTGAAATGACAAATGAGTAAGAAAACTCGCAGTCATCTATATACCTAGTGTTGATATATCTACATCCAATGATAAGCCGAGAAGATGTTGGCCGGTGAAGAAAAAAAAAATTGTGACATCTCAACGCCACAGACAAAAGGACCGGCTCCCCTGTTGACAAGATAGACTATTTGATATGCTAGTAGCTGAAATGGCCTGATTTCTAAGCAATCAGAACTGCCGTGTTATTGCCCTGCCGTGTACGGTTGATTAGCCACATAGCCAAACGCCATCGAGGCATGGCGCTGGCTGTAGCTAAACCCTCTGAGGATGGAGATCGACACCGCCATGGGCGCCATCAAAACCAGGGCCGTTGGGGGGACAGAGGGAGCTGATAGCATTGTGGGGAGGGGTGCGTACATTAGCCACGCACACAACATATCTCGCTATCAAACTGCCAGAGTGTCAAGTTGCGGCCCGTCGCCTTTCCCAAAGTGTCATTTCTGGAAGGTCGCGAGCGAACAATGACCCTTTGCACCCCCTTGCTGCTGGGGGATATGCGGTGGCGACCGGCCTAGACAAGGTCCTCGTTGTTATGCGCCTGCATGGTGACACTCTAAGTAGTAGACTTTCGGTACTTGCGCTCGAGGTACCGGATACAAGATTTTATTTCCCTGGTTCCGATGGCGGTGCCATGCGTCATTAGCTCCGTGTTGACAAGGTTTTCAGATCTTCACCCGGGTGTGGTGGTGTATGCACCTAGAGTTTGGCGACACAAGGACCGATAGTTGATGTGGAATCATTCGCGATGCTGTGATTACGAGTATTTCTCCGTGAGTTTGTGTTTATTTGGTCTGGGTTTCCTTGTACAAGTATACTGTTGTTCTTTCTCGTTACCCTACGTATGAATGGCCAGGTCCTTTTGAGCCGAGGAAGTGAACTTAAACAGGATCGGCGATAAACCACTAATAAATAGTATTTACCTAGACAGGAAGATATAACCCTTGTGCACCAAATAGTAAATATCGAGCAAGTTAAAATATAAGAATGGAATTTACCAACATAAAAAAAAAAAAAGCACAATGCGCAACCGAAGTTGCTCATGTAGGAGTAGGGTAGCTGAGGATACGAGGTTGGGCTATCTTGTCGCTGATTGGCTGGCGCGGCCCTAGTCGCAGACCCCAGCAGAGCTCCTCCAAAATTACAGCCTCAGCCTTTCAACTGCAGCTTCACCTCATCAAACACCGGGCTCTTCCATTGCAGCAACCGCGCCCACCACACCGGGGCCGCCACCTTCGCGACCGCATCGCCTTGTCGCATTCTGTACATCTACGGGTACCGCGTCTTCCTCACCAATTGCGCAAAACCACCACCAAAAACCCCCCTTCTCCAACCTCCCCGCGACCTCTCACCATGGCGCCGGCGGCCACCCAAGACGGCCTCGTCCTTCTGCGCCAGGCCATCTCCTCCTCCAAGCCCTTCATCCCCAGCGCCTCTGCGGACCCCTCCTCGCCCGAGGTCCCTCTGTCGGAGGCAACCCACCTGCTCTTCCCCGAACACGCGACCGGCCCCGCGTCCGTCGCCATCGACAGCGCAACGCGCTTTGTGTCCAACGACAAGCCGGTCGATCTGCGCAGTATCTATTTTGCCTGGCTGAACCGCGAGGTTGCCATCCCCGAATACAATGCCTCTGCGACGAAGCTGAACGACGAGCTGGCTGCCGCCGGCGCCAAGGGCAAGGTCCAGAACTTGGGTTTCATCGAGCGTCTGGATCTCATCACCTGGCTCGAGGGTGCCAGCGAGGAAAGCGAGTACATCAAGCCTCTCGCTGGTGAGAAGGACACCTCTGGATCCGGCGCGGCTGCGGCAGCCAAGGCTGGCACCGTGTCCTCGTCTGCGCAAGCGAGGTCAGGCAAAGGCACCATGGACCCACGACTGGCAAGCATCTACAACGGCGAGCGAAAGATGGGCGATCGCAACACTGTCCTCCGGGGCATCAAGCCTACAGTGAGTATTTACATGCATGGATAGCATTCTGGCACGCAAACTGACCGCTTTGCAGGACTTTTCTCACGTGCGCAAACTCGCTGCCCCCTTCATCCAGAAGAAGTCTCAGTCGGGCTCGACCAATATCAGCTCTAACCCATCGCTCGCTCTCAACCAGAAGGCTCCGTCTAGAAGACCGGATCCTATCATCCTGCTTTCCCCCTCTGCCTCGTCACTCTTGCGCCTCTCCAATGCGAGATCTTTCTTGGAGGACGGCAAGTTCATCCCCGCTGCCGCTGGTGACTCGACAGCTACAATGCTTCACGTTCAGCGTGTAATCAAGGCTGTCGACCCCAACCGACCCCTGCGTTTCATTCTTGTTGAAGGTTCTGAGCAGTTCAAGCCAGAGTACTGGAACCGTGTTGTTGCGGTTTTCACCACGGGGCAGACCTGGCAGTTCAAGAACTACAAGTGGAGCGACCCCAACGAGCTCTTTAAGCATACTCTTGGAGTCTACGTCGGCTGGCGAGGTGACCAGCCTCCGGATAATATCCGAAGCTGGGGTCACCGAGTTCTATCGACGGGTGTTGACCGCTGGCGTGGAGAGGGCCATGATGCCTCTCGATTCCGTGACAAGGAGATTGTGGAACAAATCTGGAAGTCTGTTGAGGACAACATGCGGTCTCGCGGCTGGAGGAAGGACGCGGCCCCATCGTCCATCTAAACGGGACTCTGGAATGGCAAACTGGGAAAGGGGGCTTGGGAAACCAGCAGAGAAGGCATTCATAGGGGTGATGTTGGCTATACCAAATCTCCCCCCATGGGTAGCTTGTATTAGATTCAGGCCCGGAGTGGTCTCCGGGCTGTAAAAGCGATGGCGTTGAATGGTTCTTTATAATGTGTCTATATATCTACTTATATGACGGTGGGAAAGAAAAGACATCAAGGGCAAACAAAGTAGAAAGATTATATATAAAAAGGCATGCTTTCGATACCGATCCAGCGTGTGCAAGAGAGTGACAGTACCTACTGGCATGTGTAAAGCTGTATGATTCCTTCACCGGCCAACCCAGTTTGAGATGCTTGACATCTCCTTATCGAGATTGGATAATTCACCCGTGGCATAACATGGCATACAGAATGTATCTGTGTATCTGACTGCACAATTCTCCGCTACCCCCCCAAAAAACCTGGCAATTTGTCGATCAACATGACCAACGAACCAGGACTTTGTCTCCATGGTTCACGGACCCCCTCCCAGCAGCCACGGCCCTGGGGAAATGGGACATGATGTTTACATAGTATGAGTCGATCACGGACAGGTCTGCCTCACCGACGCAGCTCCTCGTCCAACCCCAGCTCAGATCATCGGCTCACCGCGCGCCCCCGCGGAGACAGGCGAGTCGAGACTAGACTAACAAAGCGTATATGCGTGGGACATCCAACAAGCTTCCCCAGTCTGCCGGGGGGTGTGTGCGGAGGCGGAGAGAGGGAGGGAGGGATGGGATGGGATGGGATCTGGCCAACGCAGACGGTGTGTGTGTGAGCTAGCTGTATGTCGCTTGCAGGTGTAAAAAGTGGCACAGACACGGCGCGAAGGAATGGGAATGATGCATGGATTGACCCCAAGAGAAGAGGACCACCACGCTGACCGTTTTTAGCGGCGCGGGCGAGCCAGACTGCGGCCATCGATAAGTCGAGCACGCTGCATAGCTAAATTAGAAATAGAGTCATCACATATTCATCTCGTACGTTTTTCTATATTGCCTCCTACCAACCGGATCTGTTGGTCAGACGCTATAGCAGATGGCTTGGAAACGGAAGGCTTTTCGCTCGGGAGAGGAATACTTGGCACGTCCCTCGTGGCATCGCAACTTCAGCCTAGCCCTAATCGAGAGTTTCGAACAGCCTCCGGCACCCATCAGTGAGTGGTAGGGGCCCAGAAGAGGGAGAGGAAGCATAGCACGACATTTCGCCCATGAATAGGGCCCATCACGAGCTGTGAAACAACGCCCGCAGATAAGAGCTTTACACGGGCATCTGTATTTCCGTCCATAGAGAGCTGGTATTGGTAACGGATGACACATAGCCCTATTGTTTCGCCCCAGAGTCACACATAGATTGCCCACTGGAGACGGATCGCAAAAACAAGCATGCCTACAACCCCCGGCAGGATTTTTTTTTGGGGCCAAGGATACACGAAGTTGGCGTCCCATGTCCTGGGGCCCAAGACTCGCTCCGCCGAGATCTGTGCTGACTCCGGTTAAGGGATCCGACCAAACGGGGCGCCATTCCTTGGTGCACTATGCCTCAACCCTGCCCAGCTTTACTACATTCGTGGCACATACTTTTGGTCAACCTCGAAGCTGAGAGAGGGTCAAGTTTCGAGTGGGGTTGATTGAAGATCCCTAGACACCTGGACCGGGGTTCAAGTGAGTTAGCATGACTCCGCTTCCTCACCGTCCAAGAGTCAACAGCAGCACTCCGTAAGCGAATCGTTTTGTGCTCGTCGTAACCAATTGCGAGACGAGTCTTTTCCCAAGGTGCGGCTCCACAGGTTTTCTCTTGTTTATCGCCGATACGCGGCCTGGAGAAGGGTCAATCCCTCAAGTTCTGCCACATATCCACCTTCATGCCGTTTCAGAACGGCCTGACGAGCTTCCGTCGAGCTATTCCGATGCAGCTTCTGTCTGCAGCTGCCCAGTCAAGCCGTGGCAAGCTTTGTCAGGCCCAGACGGTGTGGGTTGCACCACATGGGCCGGAGCAGACGAGTGCATGTCAACAGGTCAGCGAAAGGAACGGCGCCGGCGCCATGCCTACCTGGCGGCCGGCGGGATGAAACGCCGTCCAAGAACGAAGTGGTACCATGGGTTGTCGAGGGGGTAGAGGATGTGCAATCACTGTGGGGGGAGGCGTCCAGGGCCCTCAACAGCACGCTTCTCTGTCCAAGCGGAGGGCCGAGAAGGAAAAAATAGGGGGCGAAAGAGAGAGCGAAAGAGAGGGCCAGTGGGGAATGTCGGCAGCACAACGCTGCATTGTAGTCAAAGACCAGGGTGTATAGACGACGGGCGTTGATGCTCGCTCACTGGCGGTGAAAGTAATTTGGAAACCCGTTGTCTCAGAGGACATCGCGGTTGGGGCCGGGTTACCAGCTCTTTGCAATAGCTTCAAGGAATTCTCCGTAGCTGACCGCGGATATGCATTGGTGCTCCCTGACGCACAGGACCCCCAAGCAACGCGAGCTGCTTGTGCTCAGGCCTAGGCGCCAGGGCTAAGGAAAAGGACGGACACATAGTCCGGCTGGCCTGGGGTCGGTGTCAAACCAGGCAGGCAAGTTTTTTTTTGAGAAGCAATTCCACGTGGTTCAGCGAGTCCGTCGACCGCCACGACTGGGAGCTATCTTGTCGCCTTTCCCGGCCAGCCCCAGAAACCACCCCTTTTCCGCCCGCCTTCAACGAGAACTCCCTGCCAAGGTGCTTGAGCGCCGTTCCCTGCGTCTGTGGCGCCGACGCAAGCTAATCACCATCTGGTTCCCACCCCGGAGTTTGTCGCGTGGCATTTATGGTGCTAAAAACGAAAAGGTGATTGCGACTACGTGCGGAGATGGGGTACTAGACGGTCTGAAAAGGGTTTTCGGCCGCCATAGATGACCGCTTGCTTATCCAGTTTCAATTGCGAGAGTGCCAACTGCTCAAAGGAGCCAAGTCAATTGCCGTCCCACGTGAGGACCACGCCACCAGCAGGGGTGAGCGAAACCTTAGAAGCATATTCACTGCACTGAAGGTCGGGCTGACGCCTTGCAAGCTTGTTTTGGTGAGGATAATGGAGATCCTGGGAGGACGTGTCTGCAACAAGTCACTTGGCCCGAAGTGGATCGGCACGGCATGATCAATCACATCGCCCACCCTGGTCGGAGCCGTCCTTCCACCGCCCAATTCTCCATCGTGCCCGACAAGTCGGCGTCAACCATGGGCCGATGGTGGGTATGTTTCGGACTGTTCGGCAGATGCTGCACGTGGTCATGAGTTTAACCTCTCTTTGATGAGACAATCCCGTGACAGGGCATGGCCTCCTCCCGGCCACCGCCTCTCCCGGCTCACGGCCCCTTAGGTGAGACGCCCGTTCGTGGGAGCTATCATAGGAAAAGCCTTGGGACGTTCAACTCATTTATGCAGCGTCACTCCGAGGCCGCCTTCATCTTACGCTGGCTTTAGTTGCGAGTTGCCCGTACGTAGCATATGAGTCTCCAACTAGTCGGGTACAGCTGGCTCTAGGTTGGCTATGCCACATCGAATTGTGGATTTGACACCTGCCAGCAAACGTAACGTGCGCGGATCGGCTCAGCGTCTTGGTTCAAGCCATCAACTGCCGAAGACGCCCGTGCCGTGGTCACCGCAGGTTTGGCTTCATTGGGTGACGAGTGATGATGTTTGACTGACACAGATGCCGTAGCGTGTTGGAATGCCAAGAGATGAGGTCTGCGCCCGGCTCGCTCGAATTGACGTCAACGCAGCGCACGGCATAGTTTTGTGTGTAAGCACCCGAGGAATCACTCACAAACACGACATAAGAAAAGAACACGAACAACTCGCCGCAGTGTTCTAGGCCAATCTCGTCCCATTTCCCCAGGGTTATGCAGTTATCTCGTAGCATATACTCCGCCTGGGCTCAAGTCGGCGCTGGTCAGCATCACGGTGCGTAGGTAGCTACCGATAGTCCGTCAGGTTTATTCGGCCTTGTGTAAATAGTTGGCTAGTGTTGCGAGCCACGGCGGCCGTAACGGTGCGCACGTCAACTATCTGACCCGGGCCCTGACAACAGCCATGCCACATGGCTGGCCGAGATGATGACGTCTCATAGCCATTTAAAATAGTCAATGCCGAGCGATCGCTTCAGCCCCTTGGTGGAACTTGGGAAGGCCTAGACCTGTAAGAGGGGCGCTGTTTGATTTCATGCCATTCTGTCATCTCGGCAGCGCGAGGTGGGGAAAAAGAATAAGGCACAGCAACCACGACGCCTTCACCGTCTAAGATGGACGGATCGTCATTTTTCTCAGCGATTATGAGAGCGCGCCACTCATAAAACAGCTGTCAAATCCTCTTGATCCAGGTATAAGCAGTATTTTCATAGTTGAACATGGTGAACGGGACCCGATGTTGCCGTGACAGGACTAGACCGGCATCAACGCCCGTCAAGTGTCTCCACCGCTCGTGTTTGCAAACGCGTGGCTCCCTCAAACCCACGTGGCGAGACCCACCATTGCGACAATGGCAAGCCGGGGCTAACCCGGGGTGGTTCTGCTAGTCTCACTCCGTACCTGTCTCAGACCACCCCCCGCGGCTAGTGGATTTCGCGTGGCAGGCAGCGGAAGGGAAGAAGAGGCTGTGCCAGATTTTTTCCATGAACGAATTGGATGATGGTGGTTGGGCCCTTGGTGGCTTGCACCGAACACTCCAAGTTTTCTCGCTAGCCCTTAATCATCACGGTCCAACAGACAGCCAATCTCCTGATGGATTGGTAATTATCCATGGCCAACCCCGACCCCGAGCTGTCGTTGAACTAAATCTATGTGGCACTGCCGATGGGGCAGACACCAACAAAATTCTGTGCCGTGATCCACCCCGCGGCTATGTCCTTTGCCGTCGTCTTGTTGCTGTCTGATCTGATAACATGACTAAGGACGAGCTCGCAACAATGTCATGTTGCCCCATAGGGCGGATCATTGCAAGCTCTGGATGGGGGAGTTCGCAAGGGTTGTTAGGCGAGGCCGACCCAACGTTTTCCGCAGTGCGGATTGAGACAGCAGAAGAAGAAAAAAACGAAGCGCCAAAAAAAAAAGTGACATGGCCCCAAGGGTGCGAGCAGCCACGTGGGAGTGCCGAGCGACGGAGAAAAGTGACCAGTCATGCCGAGGCTTGAACCGGGTGCATCCTGTCACGGCCATCGCCCCCAATTGGCCCGTAACGACATAGTCGATTGCACATGAGAAGTCAGCGCTGCTGGCCCGAACTCTGCTGCCATGCCGTGCTCTGCAAAGTTTCCGCTGCCGTCTCAGGTGACTCGCAGTGCGATCTGAGGCCCGTGACTTCCTGTTGGCACGTTGACCTTGGGGACCAATTCCCAATTCGAGCGGTTTGCACATGGACAGGCCATCTGCAATACCCGGTTATTCCCTGTCCGATTGGATCGCCATATTTGCTTTTGGCGTTTTCGACGTCACACAGGGCTGTATTTTATTTTGAGAAACTGATTGACCAGGCTGTGGGGGTCCAGAGGGCAGAGAAAAATGACAAGTCGACCGCTCTTTTCGAATATCGTATTCTAGAATGAACCTGGCCTTCCGCACGTCGCTCGCCAATCCCCTGAGTCGGTCCGACAATAGTCTTTCTGGGCGTCGACGGTATATCCGTCCGAATACCTGGGGGGGGAGGTCGCCCGGCTATCCAGTACCACGCTGCTGGATCTTGGTGGTCTGACTTGTCGATGTTAATGGTGCCCAATTCTCCGAAGGACCCAATGGAAAATCCTTCAAAAGGCAATTCCCAGCTAGCAGGCGTTGTCTTGGCGCTCGCAATACGCGGTGGGAATTCACTTCCTTATCGAGCCGTTCTGGGTTGGAATCGTGGAGCTCAATGCAACTTCCCTCTTCGGCTACCTTGAACTTGCAGACTTTCAACCCTCGCTTGGCCCGCGCAGCGATGCATCCGGTCTGGGGCTCCCAGGTACAGGGGTCGAGCGGCGGGCGACCGAATAAATGTATTGTAGATCTTCCGCCTGTGCTTTTTGGCTGCTGTGGTCCCATCTTGTTCGGCGGGTGTAGGCATTCGCATGTAGCATGTAGGGCCCGGGCGCTTTGCAGGAGCAGAGCTGCAGCAGCCACTCACCTGAAGCTGAGATCCGGCAGTGGTGTCTCCAGATGGCAAGTGCGGATGGGCGCAGCTTGGCTGTATCACGACCGCGCTGGCCCAGAATCTCTTTTCTGCTTGGTTGATTCTGCGGGAAACCTCGTGATGACACTCTGCGAGGCACTAATACGGTCAAGATGCCTGCTTATGCGCCCAAGCTGGGTGCGCGTGCCGCGTGTAATGCGACCACACTGCCGCCCTCCAGGGCTTGGCTCGCGAAGAAGCTTCAAACTCTACGCATCTTGTGGGCGTAAAAGCGCGCGGGTCCCCCTCTGGCCAGTCGGAGGCTGGGCCTTTCCCTTAGCCATCTGCATCTGCCTCTTCATCGACACAACGTTGGCGTCGTCGCATTCGCCGTCGCGCCTACCCACTCCATCGACGACTTCCCGTGTGTTCCACATCTCAGTAAACCCGCACTTGCGTGTGCTGTCACCAGCGCTTGACGGGGCTCAACACAACCACACGGGCCGGCTCCTTTTTACTATTTCAAGCGCAAAAAGCCGGACGCAGCGACGACTCGCAGCTAGGATACTCCTTTCACCAACCGAAAGCCCGAAGCCGGGTTCCAAATTTCCCCAGGATTTTGCCTCAATCGGGCTGGAATTCTAGAAATTCAGGGTTCTTTCAAGTAATTGGGTTAATTTCCTTTCTTTTCGCCTTATACATTGCCATCCCTCCCTTATTTCCTCTCCGTGAAAGCTGTTTTACGGCTTCACTATAGGCTCACAAGGCCCATCACCCGCTCGCCACCCTATGCTGTCACCCGCGAGTCGTGGTCGCGTGGCTCGTCGCCGTGAAATTCAGTCGAGTTGAATTGCAGAGCCCGCCTAAGTAGGTGGACCGACCTGACCCCTCCCCCTGGCCACGGCCTGGTTTCCACAAGTGCTTCTAGAAGCTGGTACAGGGACACGCCATTCTGTGTAAATCTCAATCTCGCCTCGATGAAATCGAACCGTTCTGAGCTCAAGAGCATGGCACGATCCCAGAGGACGCTAACAGGTGCCGACAGATTGTGCAAGGTATTCGCACCGAGCCAAGCTGCTCCGCTGGTCATCACATCCGACTTTGTCAGGACCTGGGTGGGAATCACCGTGACACTACTCAGGTAGCGCTGCGGTAGCGCATCAACGATTCTGCACCGGGGAAACCAAGCGAGGCGGTGCTGGCAGCAAAGCTAGCAGGTGGTGGCGTCGACAGCTAGCGACATCACACATGGTGAGAATTGAAGCCACCACGAGTAGACGGGACATGGCGCATCATCACGAATCAGGTCAGCGACCATCGATGACCTCCACGTTGCTGGGCAGAGAGCCAGTGGGTCAGAACCCCCAGGTATGTCCGTGCTGTTTCCTGATTGTCAGTTCATTCAATTTTTCTTTCTTTTTGTTGTCCCTCACCCCCTCTCGGGATGCCTGCGTCGGCAAGTGCTGGCCCAAGCGGAGGCGGACCAAGTTCATCAATCAGTCGGCCAAGGGTTAGAGTCATTCGGGTTGCCATATCCCAACATGTCATGACTAGGCGAGGCAAGACAAGGCTGCATGAGGCATGAGACAAAAGGCATGAAGTACGGTGATGAGCGAGGCACGGTAAAACCTGGCCAGGCATGACGAGACCAAGCATCAAGCAAGCATCAGTGTAAGAGACAGGGTCGGCCATGTGTCAAGTCCTGGTCTCGGCCACAAGGGACCGCCCGCTCCAGCCGTTTCAAAGAGTCGTTTCAGCAAGACAGCTCCGTTATCTCCGTTCCAAGCGGGGCGAATATCGGAATCCCAATGTCAATCTCGGGCCCCATCTCGGTGTCTTCCTGGGATCACGCCCAAAGGGAGAATTAGGATTGCTGAGGCTATTCCTGCATCATGACGCCGAATGGGTCGGACATGAACGGTAGTGAAAGAGTCAGGCAAAAGACGAGCGCTATGTGGACTGCACAGTGCGTAACTCAGAATGCCGTGACTGCCCCGTTCCTTGACCGTGAGCCTTGGCCGCACCACCCCGCGCGCAAGCGCCTCTTTTTTTTGAGATGCCATCTTGGTGACCAAACAGAAGCCGCCACCACGAGAGGAGACATCGAAGAAAGCAAAAGATGGTGCGTGGGGCTTAGGTGGGGTGGGTCGGCCCAGGGCATGGTTCCAATAGTTGCATTGGAAGCATGGGAGCCAGGATGTCTCTGCGTGGCCGCAACGTGACGCTGTGGATGAGCGTAGAGCGTGGCTGCAGGGAAGTCCGCTGTCCGAAAGAGGTATAGGATGGTGGGTAGAATCCCTGGAGCCACGCGCCTCCAAGGAGGCTAGGGGCGAGAGGGGACTCTAAGTGTGGGACGGATCCAGAGGTAGCCTCTTATGCTGTCTTGGTGCAACCTTGGGGATGGGATGTTCGGGACGGAACCTCCATCGAGCACCACCACCCATTGGAATCCTCCTGCTGTGCCTCTCTGGCCTTGTTGTTCTCTCGCCAGGACGACACGGCATCGCACAACACCGCACGAGTTTTGGCGGGTTGCATTGCCCGCGATATATCCGTATTATTGCCCCCCTTCCTTGCGACTTGGACCGTGTTGTCCTTGCCTTGCTTGCTCCCAATCCTACACAAATCTTGGTCCTCCTGTTGTCGTCGGACGGCATGATAGCCACTTTTCGGAGACTATCGCCCTTCCCCGTCTCCCAACTCAACTTTTTGCCATCTACCTCGAGTGAACATTCCATCCGTTGGAGGTTACAGAAGCCCCACTGAGGCACCAGAAGTCACTCTCCACGGACCAACGCATCCACCCCGGTGCTCGCATCTCACCACTGCAAGCTCCAAAACTACCCGACTTTGACCTACAGCGCACACAACGCCCAGCGGTTCCCGGGGTTGCACTGCTGCGCTTGCGAGTTGGTGGGAAGAGGGAGCAGGTAACCGTACGCAGGCGGGCTGGCCCACCACACCACACGTCTCAATGGTTCAGATCCAGCACCGTACCGAGAGGATGGCGATGGCGGCGGCCGTAGTGTCAAGTCGGTCGTGGTGTTTTCGGGACCGGGTTTGGCTCCAAAGCCAAAGAGCCTGAAAGGCTGAGGAAACTCAGCCGGGCCAAGCCAACCACTGAAGAGCACAAGCCCTGGGTAGCCTCCAACTCTTTAGGCCGCCCGCTGCCAGTGGATGCTGTTCCTCGGCGCGCCCCCTCACGATCAGCGATTCTGCCACCTGCTCTGCTGCGAGTTTGAGTGGCTCTAGCCCATGAACCCTCACCACCCATTCTGTTCTAATCAGTGGCATACCTTAGTGCAGGTAGCCCCGAAAGCGGCTTGAGGGCCCCGGCGTCTCCAGCGCTGCGGGATCGTGTAAATGTACCAACTGAGGTACGGCCTGAGTACCTCGGTCTGTGCCATCTGGCTCAACTGCTGGTGCGCCGTCGAAGCGCTCGGGTACTCTCCCGACCTTGTACTGAGGTCGTTCTTTTTTTTTTTTTTTTTTTTTTTTTGGGCGTTGGCGCTCCCGCCAGTGCCAATCGGTGATCAGAGGCGAGAGGCGCAAAAAAGAGGCGGCCATGAAGTCCTGGCGTTTTTTGCTCTTTTGCCGTCAATGACTATCGCCGGACGCTCGCCCAATAACTCAAGCCAGGGCTAGGCCCGTCAGAGTCACTGCTGAGATGTCTGGTTAATGGGAAATGGGATTGTCTCCTCTTCTCTTCTCCCTCACCTCACCTCAGTTCACTTTACATCGCCGCGCCTCGTCTCTGGGCCTCTCCCCTCTCTTCCCACCCCATTCGCCCACTGCCCAGGATTGTTCGCAGCCTCTCGTGCTCACTTTCACGCTCGCGACTCACACTGGAGCCCGGCTCGCTACGTACCACAGCCATCTGGGGAGACCACTAGGCGACAAAAGCCAGGACCCCTGCACTCTCGTGCTTTCATCTTTGGGAAGAGCAGGTACCTGATACGGCTGGTGGCAGTCCACCTGCTCCACTCGCTCAGTCAGTGTACGGCGCCCCCCCTCACCACCAAGCCCCCTAACAGCCCCCCCTCCCTCCTCGACCGGCCCCCTCCAGAACCCCCTCCCTCAGCAATCAGAACACCTTCACTTTGACACTGGACGCAACCACACGACCCTTGCTGCACCACCTGCGCAAGTACCCGCTACGTGCCTTGGACAGCAGCAGGGCGCAAAAGTGGAGGCGCAGTGCAGCGCATCGCAGGCTTTAGGGGACTGCACGAGTACACCTTGCTGGAGCAGAGTCCTGGCAGTACCTGCAGTGCTGGTCGTGCGTGCGTGCGCGCTTGCTTGGCCTGTGTCTTGGAGGTTCGGGGGGTCTTGCCCTTGTTGTCCTGCCCTGGCGATATTTGGACTGCCCTGAGCCTTGCCTGGCCCGCTCGCTCGTCTCAGCGCTCCCAGGGCCCACCCAAGTCCCCACACCCGGTTCCCAGTGGAGCGCCCTCTGTAACCACCCCCCTTTTCACACGCCTCTCCGGCGCGCCATCCACCACAGGCCCGGTCTTTTCTTGCAGTACTTGGGTTTTGGGTCTTGGGTCTTGGCTTTGGGGCCCTTTGGTCTGGTCTTCCTTGTCTGTCTACCTACCTGAGGTACCGTACCATATCTCTGGTCTGGTGTCCCACGTCCCACTCCCACTCGCTCTCGCTCATCCATCTACTTCTTATTTGAACCTTCCCGCTCGTCACCACCAAGCCTCCTCCTTCTGACCCTCTCTTGCTCCCGTTAGATGGCCACTCTGTCGCATCCTCCTCCTCCTCGGCCCACGGATTCTCAGTCTGCCTCTGCCTCCCACACCAATCCAGCTTCTCCCACTCACACGCCGGACCTCGCCTCCGACGCTGCCTCCCGCTCCTCTCTATCGGATCGCTGTTCATCGCACCAGGACTTTGTCACCGCCGCACCGCTTGCCGCACCTCCCGCACACCCTCATTCCCACCGCCACACAGTCTCCGTTTCGAGATTCAACCAGCGATCCTCGACCAGCATCTTCGCACTCGCCGCCGCCGCCTTGGACAGGACCCAGAACGCAATCGCGACCATCTCGGAGCCCTCGACCTCGATCCGCCCCCGCCAGTCCAACGGAACCCTCTCCAGACTCTCTCTCCTGTCCAGCTCCAACTCAATCTCGGAGCCCTCCAGCCCGGACAGGAAGTACCGCCTAAAGAGCGCCTCGAACCAGTCTCTTCTATCCAGCGCCAACCTGGACAGCGCAATCGCCTCGCAGGCGCCCACGGCGAACGCCCCGCCGTCTCTGCCCTACTCGACCACCGACCCTACCCTCCCTCCTCCCGTTAAGTCGCTTTCCGCAGCAAGCAAGATGCATCAAACATCATCGCGCTTGTTGCGCATGACTGACGATGACCGGCCGTTCACTCGGGTATGTACTGTGGTTCAACAATGCGCACATCTGCTTCGCCGTTTCCTTGTGCGCCGCTCGGTCTGCAGCTTTCCGCGGGGTGACCAAACGCCACACCATGAAACGCTCACTTCCCGATTTCGTCTCCTTCTCTAAAAGGCATTGGCTGACTGTTTGTTGCACAATAGGACTTCAAGGACTTGTTCGCCACTCTTATCGTTAGTTTGCTGCCGCTCTCGGCCCATCGCGTGCGATTGACCAAGGTTGAGTATACCTTCCTCTCCGAGGATGCTATCAACAACCTTGGCTCCCTCAAGTTCTCCCAGTCCAACCGCATGCCCGATCCCAAAGACCCTTCCCGCATCGTCACAACCACCACCACCACAACCTTCTCCATGGCCAAGGACATGGCCCGTTCCATCTGCCAGCGCTTTGTTGAGGCCCGCTTCATCGAGTCCGCCGACGGCAAGTACCAGCAGGTGTACAACATGAAGGGATCTGTCTGGCAATTGACACCTAAGGGAGTTACTGTGCTCGACAGGTTCTGCTCAAGAAACGGCATTCAGCAGAAGCAGGTGACAGAGCTGGTCAACCTTGGTGCGACCCAGCTGGTGCTCCTCGAAAGAGACCCCCAGACCGACAAGCTCCTCCAAGACCAGGGCACTGTGGAGGTCGTTTTCCGCCGATTCGTCGGCTCCGAAGGTCGAAACATCAAGCAGAGCGTTAACGCCGCTGATTCTGACTCGCTGCACGACTACAAGGATGGTCTAACAGGTGTTAAAATGGCTGCTGAGCGAAAGGTCAACGGAAAGACCTACCGCGATACCTTTACTGGCAAGGCCGCTGCCGACTGGCTCATGGACTGCTCTACCATCGTCGACCGACGTGAGACTGTCGAAGTCGCTGCTCTCTTTGTCGAGTACGACCTCATTGAGGTTGTCGCTCAGGACCGGGCCTACATGTCGCAGAACCCTGGCTGCAACGTATTTCAACCCACCAAATATGCCATTTACCAATTTTCCCAACGCGGGAAGGACCTCCTGAACGGTACTGGATCAAGGGGCCGAGCATCAGAAAGCGAAGGTGGCGCTGCTTCGCAGCGCAATGGCATCACCCGCGACTCCAACACCCAGAGACTGGACAAGATCCTCAACGACCCTGCCCTTCGCCTGCTGTTCCGCGAAAACCTCCGCGATACTCACTGCGAGGAGAACCTTTCATTCTATCAGGACGTGGATGAGTTTGTTCGCACCTGCAAGGCTGTCACCCGCACCGCACAGAAGAACCCCAACAGCACGTCAATGGATGGAGTTAAGGAGATCATGGCCCAAGCTTACGGAATCTACAACGCCTTCCTCGCCCCGGGATCCCCATGCGAGCTCAACATCGACCACCAGCTCCGTAACAACCTTGCCACCCGAATGACAAAGGCTGTCGGCCAGGACGTGGCCATGATTGACACGCTCCAAGAAGTGACGGCGCTCTTTGAGGATGCTCAAAACGCCGTCTTCAAGCTTATGGCTAGTGTAAGTTTTAGGCTAATACTTTTTACCTTCAATCTCGGCCTTGCCGACCGGCACTAACCATGCACTATTAGGACTCGGTACCCAAGTTCCTTCGCAGCCCCAAGTACGAGCAGCAACTGCGTAATTATGAGTTTGACCTGGGCGGTAGAGTCCCTGAGCGAAGCCAGAGCCGATCCAACCGCAAGTGACGTAATTCACGCCAAAAATGCCCATGATGGCTGTGAGTGGTCGGCAGCGGCTTCTTAGAGCCTGAATCATTCACTCATACCATCATCACATTTCACGAGTCATTTGCATACGGCCTTTTGATTGATTTTTGGCTACCACGTGCTTTTTTTTTATCGGCACAATCGAAACGATACCACCTAGAGCCACGCCATTCCCATGCATATACGGTGTTTTTTTGGTTGCTTCTTTTTTCTTCTGGCTCGCCATTTTTTTTTTCTTTTTATATCTCTACCACCCACCTTCACATTGGTTCTTTGGTGGCTATATCCCGCCCATAAAACCAACCCCAGCCACTGCCGCAAGAGTCCCTCCCAGGGACTAGGCTAGATGACGGACGGCTCTTCGTTGTGCCTTTTTCATGTGTTCACATCCTCATGGGAATGACGATGGTGTCGACTTGAGATGCTTGGACTGCGAGGGGACGAGATCATCGAACGCGGCGTGTGTAGACTCGGAGGAGAAAATAAGGGAATGGGAATGGACTCGACCGGCCTTGTCCTCAAAGCAAAACGGGGCATCACTTGGCCGAGTCGAAGGGGCTTAATGGCCAGAACAATCGGATGGGTATGGGTATGACAAACAATACGGACAGAAGGGAGAGCGGCTGGGGTGGATACGCAGTGTGATTGAGGATCAGGAGGGACAGGAAAAAAATCGGCGGCATCTTGTTGTTATTCACGGACACGGCCAAAGGACATGTTGCGTCACTCGGGCCGAAGTAATGCATTGCATCGAAAAGGAGTCGGTTACACGGCGGGAGCGCTCATACACTTGTACATAGAAAGAAATCTTGGGCAGCCTCCGCAACAATTCCAGCAAAGAGACTGAAAAGCCTTAGCAAATGTCGTGCCACGGTAACGAATGTCATGGTTGTGTGTGAAATTGGAAAATGAGGCGAGGGAGCGTTTGGCGGCGAGCGGGAATGCACATGTCCAAGCATGGCGCGTGTTACTTGGGAGCCGGAGAGCCTCGTGCTGTCCACGGCGGCCTGCGCTGGAACGAGACATCATCTCACGACGATGGGCGAGGAATGAACCGAGGGCGGACACCATTACTTGTCCATTTTTTGGTTTCGTCCACAGGTGCGTCATGTCTCTGGCAAAGAATGGCATCGAGATGAGGCGATGGTGCGTTTGCGTGATGGCATAGGGCAGGTTTCTGGGGGGAGCATAAAAAGACGACGTCTTCGACGACGATGGAGAAATCCGTCCTCACCAGCACACAGCACCGCTTTAGGCTTTCCACCTTCGTCTTCCCTTCTCCGAAACCAACTCGCCCCAGTCACTCGCTCCCAGGCAAATTGCTTTCGGCCGCACACACAGCAGAACTCTATTCGCTTTGCTTCCACATAAAGACGACAACAAGACTCCCCTCGGACAAGACTCCAAGCCACTCTCCACAACCTCCTCACCATCAACCTTCACCATGTTCACCCGCAACGCCCTCTTCCTCGCTCTCGCCGGCCTCGTCGCCGCCCAGACGCCTACTCCCTCCGCATTTGAGACCCCGGCCGTCCCCCACAACGGCACCGTCGTTCTCGTCACCAAGGTCTACACGGCCTACACCACCGTCTGCCCCGGACCTACCCAGTTCGAGTTCAACGGCCACTCGTACTCCGTCTCCGAGGCCACCACCCTCACCATCACCGACTGCCCCTGCACCGTCGAGGAGACCAAGGGTCCCGCTGCTCCCACCGCCCAGTCCGGCTGGGGCTCCGGCGGCAAGACCGTCACCAGCGGCGGAGAGTCGGAGGGCGAGCACCCCTATGAGCAGCCCTACGTCGAGGGCGGCTCCTCCAGCACCGAGGGCGGCCAGGGTGGTGCTTCCACCCCCATCGCCATCGCGTCCGGCGCCAATGCCTTCCAGTTCAGCCTTGGTCTCGCCGCCGCCCTCACTTTCCTTGCCCTGTAAGCGGCCATTGGTCCGGCCGCTCGGGGGGGGCTGCCTCCAGCCTGTTCGATTGCCCATGTCTCACAGCCAGGGGCAAGACAGCATACGCAAGAGCAGCAGCATTGCCCACTTTCCCTGCATCACCCGCCTGATAGACGGATGCGCACACGGCCCTTTGTCGTGATGAGCGCACGCCATGAAATGTTTGATTGCTGCGGCGTCCCTGGGAACTAATATCCTTAATATACGAAAAAGAAGAAGCCCAATCGCACCGAGATGGACGAGGTAATCCTAGCCGAAGTCTTCCACCCCTTGGTGTCTTGTATCACTATGGTGGATGAGGGGGTGGAAGAAGGGGGAGGGGGAGGAGCGAGGGGATCATCTGTCCAGAGGGGTTGAGGTTACTTTTTGCCAACTTGCTTTTTTTTAATCTTGTAATAATCCTTTCCGCGGGAATATCTGGGCGGGCAGGCTGCTTGGAGGATGATGTATGTCTATCTCGATCTTGTAGATATGCATCAGAAGCCAAACAAAGAAAAAAGTCGAATTTCATTCAAAGACATGTCCTCAGATTATCTCGCTTGTGTAATGTCTGACATTATGTGATGATTTGCCCGAAAAATGATTCTGCTCCGATAAAAATCATGCCATACGCAATGGGATCGCCTGTGCGGGAATGAAACATACAGATGTCTCACCTACCGAATAGTAATCATGAAGTGAAAAAAATCGTACCAAGGCCTGCTATTCGAGCTCGACATGTCTGACTCGACTATCACTGTGGGCTTCAAGCGGGGGCCGATGCAAGGTATTCTCACCCGTAACAGTGTTCTGGCTGGTCTCTGCACCCATCTTCTCGTACGAGCTTAGGTTGGAAAATCCGACAAAGTCCTCGGAGCTACTGTCATTGTGATACACCGGCCCGGAGTGTTTCGAATTTCTGTCCACTGACGTCTCTCCTGGGAGATCTAGGCCCCCGCTACCGGGTAATCCGTAATTTGATCCAGACATGCGATGCTGCCATGCTTGCTGCTGCTCTTGGTCCTGTTGCTGGTGAGCCGGTGGTGTCAATAGGCCAGGGATAAGAATTTGGTGGTTTACGTTGATGGGAGGGAGAAAGGGGCCCCTGGAGGGCACGCCCGAGCGTTCTGATTCCGGCGTAACTGGCGTCGGCGAGGGTATAATGGAGGGTGTGCCTGCAATGCTAGGGGGCATGCTCTGTCTCGACTGGTTGACAGACGCAATGCCTGCTTTTTGGGCTAGGCGGTTGACTAGTGAGCCATGTGCTTTTTTGAGCGTCTTCTTGACAAAGCCGATCATGAGAGAATTGCATCTCAGATCGACATCCTCCCTCAAATAGAGACCAGTCATTGGCGCATTGATACCCAGCTCGACGGGCTCGGCAGGCTCGCCGGGCAGGGAGCCGCCGATGGACCAGCGGTCTCGAATCTCGAGGCCCATGGCGGCAAAGCAGTGGGTTTGGAGGCCCGACGGCAGGTCGTGGAAGGCGCACGTGTACGAGACCTTGCCCGAGACACCGGGCATATAGTCGATGCGGTCAGTCAGCGAGTACCAGATGCATCGGTGCTCCTCGGCGGCGGCGTGCGGGGGTGGCTCGATGCGGTGGCGCTCGATGATGAGCGGGTTGAGATCGATCATTCCGAGGTGGTTGTGGAGAAACTCGATCACGATCTCGCGCGTGATGCTGGCCGGCAGCGGGGTTATGTTGGTGAAGGTTGTTCTCCCCATTTTTTGGTTCAATATGGGAACGGCGATGCTTTAGCTTTGGCGTTCTCCGGTGTAGTTGACGTCAATTATCCGAGCAGAGGGGGATGCGAAATCGAGGTGCGTAGGCGAGAAAACACGGGTAGAGAGCACAGAGGGCTCGAGGAGGGGCTCGAGGAGGGAAACCTCGTGGTATTTGGGCTGCGGGCGAGCAACAATGCTAAAACAAGCAACCAGTGGTATTGTTGTTGCGACAATCTAAGCCGCATGAGTCTTAAGCCAAGCGCACTTGCGATTCTGGTCGTGACAGCATGTGAGCCGGCAACGCCACCAATTCACCAGCTGAAGGGTGGCCTATCGCGTCCGCCCTCGATGTTTGAGAGGAGGAGAGGACCAGGCCAGAACACGAATTGAAAAGGCGAAAGCGAGTTGATGAAATGCATTGTAAAACAGACCGAGATCCGCCTGCCAGCGGGATCCTGACAAATAAAAGCAGCCCCCCTGCTGGTCCCCGACGGCGGTGTCCAGGGTAGGATCTGCTGCTAGCTCGCCCTGTGTGAGATTTTAGTTGCTATTCTGGGCGGGTGAGTCGCTCAGCCAAGCTTTCCCGCCCAGCCGTTAGGCCGCCAGAACGCAGAAAGCTGGCTGAAGCAGGCCCGCCGGGAGGGAGCGAAGCCGACCTGTGGCTGTGTAGACTCGCCACCCCGCGACGCTATTGCGTCAGGCCGGAACCTCATTTGCCGCTCGCCACAGCATCTGCAGCAGCCGCAGGGTGGCATTGCATTGCATTCCCTCCGGAGGGCCTGGCTGCCCGTCACATTGTTTGCGCCGTGGCTGGCTGATACCGGATGTCTTTGTTTCCGAACATGCTGGGTGTGTGTCCATGGCGCTCGCTCACTCGCTCTTGCAGAGATAGCGCGAGCCAAACTATTGGCAAAGTGCATGTGTGTGCATTATTATTATTTACCCAAAAATTAGTATTCTGCATCCCGCGGGATGCTCATGTTTATATATCTACTTCTTATTCATACAGGGGTGAGCCGTGCTCTTGTCGTGTTCGGACTGACCCCGCATAGTCAGCCCTTCTATGTATATATCATCACTCGTCGTGTCAGATTACTGCCGACGCTTATATTTCCCTGCACCATCTGGCCAGCATGGTGCTCAGCTTTGCTGCCGCTGGAATCTCTGATAGGTCGACATCGACCTTCCACATCTTGCCCTCCAACCCTCCATGGCCCAGCGAACGCGCACCTCCAATCCCTGCCGGCACGAGGAGCCCCAGTGAGATGAGCCGTTCCCAAGAAATGCCGGCGACCCCACGGCTCCAAACACGGACGCCCCCACCGATGGCGAGCATGCCTGACGTCGCTGATTGCACGCGCTGCCGACCCATAAGCGAGCTGTACTCGTCGTACGCCATTGCTAGGTTGACCGTGTCCGTGTGTGCCACAATGTCCAATCGAGCTGCCGCGATAAGTAGCCCCAAGTCAAGCTCTGACAAAGTCGACAGTAGATGTAGGCGAGAGTCTGGAGGTGCGAGGGAGTCGGCCTCTCCATTGCAAGGGGGGATGTTAAGTGTGACATCATTTCCTGAGAGAGACGCGAGACCTAAAATCCATTCGGTGAAGAATGCCGAAACGGATTTGGTTGAATGGTAGTGATACTGAAGCAAATCCTGGAATGCTCGCTCCTTGTACAGTGCCTGTATTTTTTGTTAGCCCGGGATTTTTCATGCTAGACCCTGCAAACCTGCCTCGATTTTATGGCTCCAGTATTTTTGGAACTCATCGTATCCCTCCAGGCCCGTATCGATGCCTTCCTTCTCGGCATCCTCACCCTCGACCATCAAACCCTGTTTGCATGTTTGCCAGTAGTTTAGGTGTGTCCTTGGGTGGGAGAGATATGCGTAGCGGTGGCTGAATCGACTCTTGACTCGCTTCTCGAGCATCTCCACGACGTCCAACCGAGTCGTACAGCCAATCACTGCGATTGGGGCCTTTCGGGATTGCGCAATGTCAAACAAGTTGTACAAGAGCGTTTGCCGAGGGTGAGATGCAAACATGTCGAATTCATCAATGATGAAGACAATCGACTGCGACGTAACACCCACGTCTGTGCCCAAGATCTCGGACGGGTGTGACAAGAGAGCGAGTAGCGATGCCATGGTGTCTGCGTAGTTTGTCTATTCGTTTTGGTCAGTGAAAGAAAACAAGGACGTGCCAAATATGCACCCACCCTGTTCACAAGGTCGTCTTCTACATTCATCTCTTTGGCAAGTTGTCGCCAAATCTCTTTTAGAGCAAGCTTGTCATCGGTATGGATAAAGCCATTGAGCCGCACCACATGGAAGTCGTTGAGATGGGCGGGTTTGAGTTCGTCGATGATATTCTCCAAGAGCTATGAGGCTTGTTAGGCGCAAGGCGGCTACCAATAGATCTGGTAGACTTACTGTTGTTTTTCCACAACCCCTGGCACCAATTACCAGCATCGAGTTTCCTTCTCCAGCAACGACTGTTTGTTCTATAAGTTGATGAACCTTCTCGCGTGCCTCTTGCTGCCCAAAAATCTTGATCCGTCTTCGCCCCGTACACCTATCGAGTAAAACTCTCTGTAATGATCTGACATGTTGATCGAGATTCGGAATATCTGGAACTTCCACAGTCGCAGTCGCAGTAATGGCAGCCTGTTCAGGTTCCCCTGATTTCTTCGGTGTTTTGAGAATGTCCTCCTGCGCACATGACTTGCAAAGCCAATCGCCCTCGGGGATATCTGGAACTTCGTAGCATTCCTGGTGGACGGCAAAATCGCAGTTGTCGCATAGAATAATCTGGTTGGGCGCTTTCGAGTCGGGTTTCGAGCAGATTTCGCAGACAATCTCATCTACGACCGGCGCAGCAGGTTTCCGTCCCCGTGGCTTTTTTGGCAAATCCTCGAAGAAGACCTCGCCGTTGAGATCTTTGCCGGCGCCGAATGTCACGTTTTTCGGTCGGCCACGGCCTCGTTTCTTTGTCGGACTCAAGATTCCCTTGGGCATTGGCTTCTGAGCTGAAGGCGGCGCTAGTTCGTCGTTGGATTCGACACCTGTGCCCGTCTGCTCCTTAATCGGGGACATCCCAAGCGCATCGCTATTATTCTCCTCGTCCTCGATCTTGCGCTTTCGTGGTCTGCCTCTTGGTTTCTTCGGTGTAGGTGCTTTCGGTGGTCTCGCGGGAGCAGTCTTCTTCGGCAAGGCCACCTTAGGTGCATCGCCGGTATCCCATTTTGTACCTCTCAGAGCAGTCAGCTTGATGGCAGGACGGAAAGCGCCGGCTGCTGCGGGCTGCGCCGGTGCCGGTGCTGGTGGTGGTGGTTGTGATTGGGGCGGATCTGGGTATTGGGACTGCGACTCCTGAGTTTGGCTCTGGTGATTCGGGACAGCGCCTCCGTTGACGCCATTGGAAGAATCCTTGGCCTTCTGTCCGAAGCCAAAGACACCACCGATTGCTGATGCGATGGCATTGAGGGCCTTGGGGGTCGATGGTGATGCGATAGAGAGCTCATCGAGACGGCGTCTCTTCATCGGCGAAGGTGTCGGGGGCACATTCTCGATCCCCGAATGGTCCCGTTTTAGGGAGTTGGGGGTGTCCTCGGGGTCCATGGCGAAACGTTCAACACAGACAGGCACGGCTGTCAGTTCATGGACATGAGCATCGCGTTGGGGTTTGCCGTGGATTCAGTTTCCTTCACGTTGCCACAGCCAGACAACTAACTTTCGATCGACGCAGCGTCGGAGTTTAGTGAGACGCGTTAGACGCGACGAGCTAAAAGGCACCGATAGTTGCATGTGCGTGGCTACATGCATACATATCACGACTTCTATTCTTAGCACTTTTTGTGTCACGAGGTCACGAGACTTGTGCCGGATGCACGGTGGGGACAATTATCCTTGGCGTCGCTCATTAACGTTGTGGTTATGATTAATCCTAAGTTTAAGCCAGCCTTGCAGCCCTGCCAGCGCCGTCCACGAACTAATGGTTCGTAGTGTTGCTCTTCGGAGACGGATAGCCGCATCGGGAATGATTTTTCGACAGCGGCGGCGGCAACAGGGACGGGATACGCCACGTCGAGGAGTCGTGGTGAAGCCCATGACCATTGTGTTGTCCGTATGCCGTGTCCCAGCAGCCTACACATGTACATGTTCTCAGCCTCAGCCTGTGCCGTGTATCCGCGTAACTGCGGTCAGCAGGGTTTGCTGGTGTGGGAAGCGCCATGATGCGCCGGGTGAGAAAAAAAAACGTGAAGAATAATACCGGTTTGGGTTAGATGGCCGCGCTTCCAAAGTAGTCAACAATCCACATTTTGGGACTTTGGTGACAACCCTGGCTGCAGGCTGCATCGGTATTTGAACTGGCTGGTTTCAGCTCATTAAGCCAAGGACCAACTCATCCAGCCTTGTGGGCCGCTGCTTTTTTAGCGACATCTCACCAACATGCCTCTAAACCCGAACCTGGAGACGAATCATACCCTCTCTCGCGAGCTATAACGAGGGGGCTACTCTTGGCCTGGGACTTCCCTTGAACACTGGTTCTCTCACGTCAGAGTGAAAAAAAAAGGATGTCCTAGAATCTGCACTCATCTTGGGATAGTCGGGGCCCGCTTTGGTGCGAGCTAACTCATCACATTGGGTTCAATCACAGCCAGGGACCACTTCGCTCAAGGCTGGGCTTCTGTACAAACTAGTCCAACGGCAATCGTCCCCGGCCCCCAACGGCGCCGCTTTGACAAGCGAGGACGATCCATGGCTGATCCTAGTCAGGGATCCATTGGAGCGTGCTGTGTTTGCTAACTAGTCTATGCCCGTCTCCATGAACCGGGCAATGGGAGGCGGGACGTCCTCAAGTTATAAACAAGACCCATTTCCTTGCGCTTAAGCATACTGTCTTTGCCTCACTCGTGCATTCTGTTGTAAAAGACCTTCCGGTCGTTTCCTCCAGCCAAAATGGCCAGCGCCGAAGAAACCCCCAAGACGTCCGAGGAGAGCTCGACGCAGCAGAAGCTGCAGCTCTTCAAGAGTCCGGTCCTCGTCACTCAGCGAACCGACTCTCTGCCTCTCGCGAGTGGAGGCCAAGGAGCCAATCCGGATCTCAGTCTCTTTGGTGACCGTTTCGCCAGCGACACGCCCCAGTTCCAGAAGGTGAGACTCAAGTGAAATTCGAGATTTATGTCCGTTTCTATCAGAATGCTGATACCCGCCGGCAGCACGAGGATGCCAGTCTGCTCGAGCTCTTCTTCGACCTCCTTTTTGCCGCCAATTACACTGTCTTCTCCCAGACGCAGGGTGTCAACAGCCATGACCGCTTCAAGGCATATGTTGGTTATTTCAGGTACGCTTACAGTCATGCCGCCACCATTGCGACCCCTCAGCTCACCTTCTACGAATAGCGTACTGTGGATTACGTGGTTGTTGGTCAGCTTGTACGATGTTCGCTTCGTCACGGACAGCATTTTCGGTACGAAAAATACAGCCAGCTCCATATGGCAGTCTCTAATCGATGTGTAGAACGCCTTGCTCGAGCCGTGCACCTCGGTGTCATGATTGGTTTCGCTGTTGTTGCCCCCAATTTTAAACCCACCGACCAAAACGTGCAGACCATGAGGACGATGTGTAAGTGATGGTTCACACATGTCCCTCTCTATGATGATGTAAACGCTAACGACCGGCCGGACCAGCTCTTATTCTTTGCGTCTCACGGTTCTGTTTGGCGGTCGAGTACTCCAGCATCATTTGGCACATTCGACAGTACAAGAAACCTAGACTACCAATGCTGCTGCAAATTGGATTGAACTTTGCTGCTGCCATGATTTATCTTGGAATCGCCTTTAGGTTCAGGGAGGGAAACAGCCGCGTGTATATCGCTTGGTATATCATCTCGGCTATTGAGGTCATCCTCACATTCTCCTTTGCTGCCATCTTTGATGTGCTCAGCTTTTCTGGCACGCACTTGATGAAGCGCATGAGTACCATGACGGTGCTTTTCTTGGGTGACGGAGTCGTCATTGTGGCGCAGAGCGTCGTAACCATTGTTAAGAGCCCAGACTCTTGGGGTAAGCTGCATTGCATGATGACGGATGACCATGAAAACTAACAAAGCATCAGACGCCCAAACAATTGGAATTGTTACCGCTGCCGCTGCCACAATTTACTGTGTCTTCCTGACTTATTTTGATTGGATGAAGACGTCCTATCTCCCAACCTTCCGTCAGCAAGCTTGGACCATTTTGCACTTCCCCTTTCACATTGCCATGGTGTTATTCATGCAGGGCTTCACCCAGTTTATCATCTGGTCCAAGATCCTGGATGCCATTAGACACATGTCTTTTGACTCTGTCTTCAACAGCACTGCGGAGCTCGCAAAGTCCACCACCATTGACGTCGTCAACAGCATGACTGACCTTGTCAACAAGTTCTTCAAGGACTACCCACCAAAGTATTCTTCAACCTGGCTTAACGTTGAGTGGGCTCTTGGCAACATGTCTACCATTCCCGACGACTTTTGGCCTCAGCTAGCCAAGTATGCTGATACTGGGCTTGACTCGGATGCACCAAACGAGACTGATTACAACAACTTCTTCACTTGGTTTATGGACATGAGCACCTCGATGGAGAATGCCTTGTTGGAGACTTATGGTATCGATCTTGTGGAAGAAGTCACCGATGCGAACAAGACAATTTCCGATACGGGACTTGAGACTACCGTAAACGAGAAAATGTGGGCTCGATTCGACCTCGTGGTAAGTAATCTTTCCAACTTCCTTGTTCACCATCACATGCTAAGACAATTTACAGTTTGAGTACGCCTACATTGCTGCTGGACTCACCCTCATCCTGATGGCCGTTCTCACCATCATTTCTCGAACCAAACCATGGGGCAAATGGAGCCTTATTCGCACGATTCTTTTCATTGGCCTCGGCATTGCGATGGCTCTCGTCTCACTCCTTGCCCTGAATGAGACAAGAGCAGAAAACTATAAGGAGAGTCCTATGCTACTGCCTACCATTTGTATCGTTTGGTTTGTTGTCCTGGTTCTTACTCACATTCGGGACCCACCTCCGTTGTTCTTCAAGCGCAGACAGTCTTTCTTTAACAAGTCTAAGCAAACCTACGACTCTGTTAACCGATTCGATGGATCTGAGGAAAACAAAGAGGCAAAGGGCTTGACATCCCAAGCATAGGCGTATAGGTTACTCGCGCAAGGATCTCGGAAAGTGGAACAAGGACACTGCCTCACGGCAGCCGCGAATGATTAGCGTATACCCGTTTGAATTAGAAGCGAAAGAAATGATTCATGTGAATCTGTTTATGCCACGGAATTGATATTCAATTGGTATTAGGAGAATGAAGCAAAATGAAACCCAATTAAAAGCCTCATCCAAGTTAACCTTGTGCCCACCTTTGATAGTGTCGAAGAAGTTACACCTCTTTAGCCTGGTATTACTTTGTTTCGTCCATGATAAACGCAAACCACAGAACCTCTATAATGAAGCCTTTTATTCGCAGGGCACAAAGGGCTGTTCGGTAAGTGTTCTGGGACTTGAAACTCGAAGCTCACTCCCGACTTGTGACGGACTTGGCTTGCGGGATCCTGCGGCAGCTGATCCCACCATTCGCGCTGTTTGGGTGCGGATACTCGACGATGCCTGATATGCTGGGAACTGGCTGTCGAAAGAGGCATAGTCGAGAATTGCGTGGTACCGTCAGGATCAGGCGGTGTTGTTGGGGTGAAGGACATGCTTTGTTGGTTGTCTATCGTATACTCGCCAATCGGTGGTGGGGTCTTGACACGAGTTGCTTCCTTGACCTAATGTCAGCTGTATTCTCAGGGGAAGAATATACTTGTTGATAGATGTGAGAAGAAAAGGGAAATGAGTGCAAGGACTTACGCCTCCTGGATATTGACTATTTGTGAGATCTGCATCAGCTGTAGTCACTGTTAGCCTCATGATTCCTTGGGTACACGGAGGGGCTTGACCATACAAGGAGGAGATTGGTCAGACATTGGTGTCGAAGGCGGCGTCAATCCTTTGAGAATATCCAGCATAGAACTAGAAACACTGCTAGACAATCCAATTGACTCTTTGCGGTGCCAAAATGCTTTGCCGAACAATCTGTGTTTCAACTTAGTCTTGCCGGGATCGTACTTGTACCAGGCTCCAGTTTTAGCCACTTGCTGCCCGCCAATGTCATTTCCAGGCTTATTTTGTACAATTGAGATGTCTTTGTATTCGGGTATAGGAGCATCAATGTGAGCCTGACACTCATCAGAAATTTGGGACGAAAAATGAACTAGTAAAGCCTACCTCTATGTATTTCTTGAGCCTAAGTCTATGCCTTAATCCCTTCTTGGCTTTTTCATGAACGTCTTTTTTGGGCGGAACTACGGCTGGATCTGTGTTGCTTGCGGAAACCTGAACCGAAGTTGATGGAGCCATAGAAATTCTTTTCACAAGTGTATCCAGGGATATTGACTTAGGGTCTGGCAATTCCAACCCAGTGCTGGAGGAGGGCTGTTGCAACGACAGAACGTGAGCTGACTCGGAGATGTAAGGGCTAGAAGGAATTTGTTGTTGCTCATGAACCTTTGGTAGTGCGCTGGCGCCAGGAAGCGACGTGCTTGGCTGCACGAATGAGGATTCACGCGCTTCCGACTCGCCGGCCGATCTATTCGAACAGGTGCGCCATCTCCAAAAGCGGCTGCTGGAATTGCTCTTACGTTGGGCAAAGAGTTGCCGCTCTGCCCAGTATCCCTGCGGGAACCAGACCTACTCAAATCCATCGCGGGCGGGCCGCGGCGGATCGATGCCGAAATTTGACGGTCGGAGTCTTGGTGCTTGAGAAGTCGGAGGTGAGTAGTCTGAGTCACCATCTCCTCTTAGGTTTCGGGTGGCTGTAGTACGATAGGGTGTGCCGCCAAATCTAGGTGTAGTAGCGGACGTACGGGCGAGAGGAGGCGTTAGGGATCGATAAGGGAGATTGAAATAGCTGTGGTGAATGAGTATTGATACCTTAGACGTCTTTCGGGGGTTGTTACTTAATGTCAGTTGGATCTGTAACGAAAGATATATCTGAAAAAGACCTTGCCCTCCTGGACATGGTGCCTATCTGAACACGCCATAAGCTCCAGCGTTTGCAAGGAAGGCTTGGGCGAAAAGTGCAAAGGGGGCGATAATTCGTGATTAAGAAGGAGTTTAGATTAGTTGGAAAAATTAGGCGAAAATGATGTGTCTTCTGCAGGGGCTCCAATGGAAATCACATTGTGTATTTGGGAAGGTAAGAGACCAGTCAGGAACCCTGGCTCAGTTAAGGGAAGGCACTTCTTCAAGGGGGGCAGGAAATCTCGATAGATATTTTTAATGTGCTTCAAATTCTGATAAACTTTTAAATAACCCCCGTAAATCATGGTATCGAATTGAATTTACCCCATTGCCAACGGAGCACTTTATATATTGACTCAAGTCGAACGGGTCTCAAATAACCTGCCAGTGCGCCAAACGCCATCTGTGTCCTTGTTCATTAAACCAAATTCACCCAGATGCCTTGGTCAGTCGTCACGAGTCAATGACCATGGTATCATCACCGTCTAGAGCGGGTCCTTGGGGCTCCAGAGGCACACCGCGACCTCGTCCGGCCAACAGCTCCCTCCTGACCTCTGGTCCAATGGCTGAGTGGCCGTGAGTTAGGAGAAGATCCAACAGAGCCTCTCGCTGATCCTCGGTAATATCTCCCTTGTAGCGTTGAGCAAATGCCAAAAGACTCTGGTGCCAGATGACAGGGAGCTTGGTTTTGACGTCGCCATCGCCAGAAATACCAGCCATGGCATCACCGTGCTGCACTGAGGCCGGGTCCTCGTTACGGAATCGGAGGAAATGGAAAACAAGAGCGTCAATGACCTGGTAGGGCAGAGCGTACTTCTTCTCGAGGAGCGCCTTGATGAAAATGTTGGTCGCACCACCACCCTCTGTACCCTGAGAGGCCTCCTGAGCAGCAATGTCGCAGAGTCCCTTCAGGGCAGCAGCCGAGTGCAAAACAGGAATGGATATCCGAACAAGAACGGCTGATACGATATGGGCTTCGCGCAGAGTGCAAGTTCCGCTGCCCACAAGAGGGAAGAGGAATCCCTTGAAGAAAGCAGCAGGCTTGTAGAGACCCTTCTTCAAAGAGTTGAACAGGTGCACATTGAGCTTCTTGTTCTCGTAAATGTCCTCGCGGACTCGGTCGAGGATGACCATCTCGAGGAATCGCTGGACGACGTGCGGCTTGCTGGAGACGAAAATTCTTGTGGCCTGGTAGCATGCATTGGGGGACCAGCTCTCTGGCTTGGTAACCTCGAGAATATCTTCCCAATGGGGGATGGTTGGGAGGATCTTGAAAGGCTTGGGCAAGGGGCCTGACTTGTATCGGGAGAGGATTTGTCCAACCCTGTGCTCTGTTAGATCGCGACCACTAGAGTTCAATGATTAATCTTACTTGGTGTAGACATCGATAACCTTGGGGGGAAGCTCATAGTCATCATCAGGAGCAGCCATGGCTTCTCCTCTCATACCAGCAGCCTCATGAGCAGCGATCTTCTCCAAAATCAAATCCGCGAGGTTGACGGATTCACCTTCTGGCGCACCTGAGGGCTTGAGGTCCCAACCGTGCTTGAGGAGGTCATCCTCATCATCGGGCATAAATTTCTTGTAGGTCTCGAGATCATTGGGGTCAACCTCAATCTCTTCAACCTCCTCTTCCTCTTCGCCCCAAGCCTCGTCATCGTCGTAGACTGGGTTCTCGTCCGCCTCGTCGTCGAATCGCGAGTCGTAACCAAAGTTGTCAATGGTTTGCTTGGGGGCGGCGCGCTCTCCAGATTCCTCCTCGGCCAGCTCTCGACCTATCCGGAGAATGGTTCTGGAAGCCCGGGCATCGACGAAGTTTTCCTCATCCTTGTCGCCTCCTTTCGACTTTCTCTTGGAGGGCTTGTTGCGGAGAACTCCAGTGGCCACGATATCATCCTCGAGGGGATTGTGGCGTCGGGACGACCGCCCAGAGGTTGGAGTGGTGGCTTTGGGCATTTTGGGCTTATTGTCAAAGTGAGGATGCACACACAATGTGGGTGGTGATAGAATCACGGCAGATTTTCAAAAATTTGTGCTTATCGATAAGCCACCCCTCTTCCCACATGGCTAGTGCACCCGTCAAAACAAAAAAAATGTGGCTGACCGCCTTAGCTATTGTCCCGCCATTTTTCCGATTAAAAAAATGTCTTGGACAGCATCGTGCCATTTTTAGCAGCCTCGTTTGAAAGTGGAAATTGATTGAAACATGCTTGTGCCTCTGAAGTCAATAAGATAGGAATGTGCACAGGTGTTTTGGTAGTGTTTGAAGACATGTTTTTGGGGGTTAAGAAGTTATAATCCCCCTCCCTAACATCAGCGCATTTATTATTTAAAACAGGATCTAGCGTACTGTGAACTTTTGGGTCATGATTGTGAGCCGAGTATCATGTTTGATAGTTTTTGGGTTTCCCACGTGAGCACCATTTTCAGCACAGATTTTTACATGCAGATACAGTCTTTACTACTGCTTTTTAGACAATTAGCGAAGGAGTCCCAGGTAAACAAAAAATTATATAAAAAACGGAGAATATGTTCCATGGCATTAAAAACATCATTGACTTGCCACATCGGAATCATTGATACACCAACTTGCTCAATTTATTCGATGGCTATCCATGAACATCTTCAGTGCAAATTTGCCCCGCCACCATGATGCCCGAAAAATGCAGGGCATAGGGTGGGTCTTCGCTGTGAGAGTCACCCGGCGACCCAATCCCCTCTGAGGGATGCTGAGCCCGCTGAAGCAGCGATGACTTCAGGCGGGGACCCCACTGTCGAAATGCCCCTCCATCGTCATCTTCAAAATTCTTTCCATTGTGTCGCTTGCATCATAACTACACCCCAGAGCCGTGATACACCCAGAAAAAGATGCCGACCGAACTAGAAGAGGTATGCGACCCTCATGGGATACTGATTTGACCCGTCCGCTCACCAGGGCGTCGCTGCAGCTCGTGGGCTTCATCGCCCATCCTCATCCCCAGATTCGACAGGTCGCAGTCGTGAACTGTGTGCCGTATTCAACAACCGACCCAGCGCTCTTCAAGGCAGACAGTCTCCAGCCAATTAAGAACCTGAAGATTCTAGTAAAGGACCATCCGGTAAGGCACCACGCGAAAACCGAGACATACGTTTTGACTCATGAGACACCAGGGCGTCTCTGAACATGCCATAAACATCTTGGTCAACCTTTCTGGAGACCAGGAGGTCCTAGAGAGTTTGGCGACGGACGAAAAGTTTTTGGAAACTGTGTTCGCTCGCATTGTTGTAAGTGTTGGACGTCTTTCTGAGACTGGGGGATTGAACTGACTTGAGAGAAAAGCACCCCAAGGAACCGAGCGCAAATCTACTGGCGATGTTGCTAGCCAATCTGACCAAGTGGGATGGCATGAAGGAAATCCTTAAGAGGAAGCAAACTGCACCAGAAGAACTGGGTTCAGATGACAGCGTACTGAACCAACTCATGGATCTCTTTGTCAAGGGCCAGGATGGAGCCTACAACGAGAAGGCCGACTACGACTACCTCGCCTATGTTTTTGCTGACCTTTCCAAACATACCGAAATCCGAAAATATTTTCTTGAGACGCAAAAGTACGATGATGTTATTCCCCTTACCAAGATTAGAGTCTTTACCGAGCACAAATCCGATATCCGCCGCCGAGGTGTTGCCAGTACTATCAAGAACGTCGCCTTTGACACCGCGGCCCACCCATCCCTGATTTCCGAGGACGAAATCAACATCCTTCCTTATGTTCTCCTCCCAATCATGGGGAGCGAGGAGTACGACGACGACGACAGCATGGACATGCTGCCAGATCTGCAACTACTGCCGCCCGACAAGAAGCGCGACCCAGACAACACCATTGTGCAAACGCACATCGAGACCTTGACACTGTTGACGACGACACGACCATGCCGTGAATACCTACGCAAGATCAAAGTGTACCCCATTATTCGAGAGACCCATAGCCGAGTCAGCGATGAGGGTGTGCAAGAGGCGTGCGAGCGACTGGTCCAGGTCGTGGCGCGTGACGAGACCGATGAGACCGAGGAGGCCAAGAAGGAGCCCGAAAGCCGAGTAGAGGAGCTGGAGGATGACGAGGACCAGCTTGTTGAGGTTTAAGCCGCGTTGAGTTACAATCTGAGTTGGATTGACCTCTTGGTGGCATTTCAAAAAAAAAAAGATAAGTGATGCTTGCAGTTAGAAGGATACAAAGTGAGCGAACATAGGAAGGACTATGAATATGGGATGGGGTGATATATAGGACAAGGGCGGCACATTGAGGCATTGAAAGCAAAAAGAAAAGCAAGGCACATAGATGACTACATTTGAAGTCTGGACTATCTTTGTCTAAGGACCGAATAACAATCATTACATCCGTTCAATTACATCGTTAGAATCGAGACATGGCCACCATACTATCCTGGCCGAGGATGAATTATCAAACATCCGCCAATCATGAAAAAGAAAAAAGACCATAATCACACAAAATCCGCCAACGCCGTGTTGCTTACACTAATCCGTTTCATTTTTCTTTACCCATATCTTCGTCGTGCTCTTTGAATATGCTCTTTCGGAGCGGGCTTATGGTGGGCTTTGCCGACAGGTAATCCTGGGAACTGTCCTCGCCGGCCGTGGGAGGGGATATCGGAGTCGGAGATCCCGGTGCAGGGGACACATCGGTGCTCTTTTCTTTCACGGGGATATCACCAGAATCGCTCCTCGGGCTGATAGGGACGACGGCAGATAGGCGCCGGAGGTTGGCGGCGTCAGCGTCCGAAACACCAGACACGTCGGATGCCACCCGCGCCGATGTGTCGTCTCCGACTGGGTTGGCGAGACCACTGCTCGGGACTCCGGAAGGACGGGAGACGGAGCTGGCTTGGTCCTGACCTGTGGTGAAGGAACTGTACGAAGGGTCTGTTGGGGAGCGCGTTTTGGTCTCGGCAAAGTGGGAGTGCTTCTGAATGATTTCCATGGGGGAGAGACCCGTATCGTGGAGCTCCACCGGAGGCGACGTATCTGCGATTGTTAGCGTTTGTTGGGAGAACCAGTTGGGAACTTTGGAGTAACGGCTCACCAGCAAGCTCAGCGACCTGAGTATCAGCCATTTCAGCCGGAGGCCCTGGAGGTGGATTGTTCGAAGGTGATATTCCGGCGGCTCGAGCAATCTCCATATCTGGGCTGGTAGGTGTTTCATCGGATGTTGTCACCGTCGGTGCCTTTTCAGCCTGGTGGCCGCGCATCCAGGAGATGATACGCATGCCCGTGTCCTCGGTGCCATAGTCGCTGGATCGGTTTCGGAGGACCTTGCGACGGCGCCAGAGACAGAAGACGACCAAGGCGCCAGTCACGAACACAAGCCCAAGAACAACTCCTAGAACAGGCGCAACCCACTTCGGCAGGCTGGAGCCGCCGCCGCCGCCGCCGCCGCCGCCTCCCGTATCGGTGTTGTTGTTTGAGCCGGTCGAGGATGCCTCAGTGGCATAGGGGTAGAACGTGGAAATCTTGTTGGTATAGGTCGTCTCAAAGACTTCAGCGAGCGCTGAAGTAGCCCAACCAGACGGCAAAGGAGTTGTGGCTGTCGCGCCGCCAGCGGAGCTGCCTCCAATCTTGGACAAGATTTTCGAATTGACACCGTAATCCGCGTGCTTGGCTGGGTCATACGAGTCCATCCATGCGCCGCTCGAGAGGTTGAACATGACGACTGGACCGTCCTGGAGACATGTGATGGCAGTCCCGGCAAGCGGGGTGTATCCGCCCAGGATCATCATTTGGTCGGGGTAGGGTTGGAAGCATTTGTGGCCAGCACGAGCATGCAGGGTGTCGCCCTCATTGATCTTGGTCCAGGTGAAGGACGGAAGGGAGAGAACCCAAACTTCGTCACTAAACGCCTCTGTAACATGAATGCCGTCCATGCCTCCGTAGTAGAAGATGTTGAAGCTCGAACGATCGGATGCGGGGGCGACAACAGCGCATCCTCGGGCGCGGGCCTTGGGGCCATCTTCTGTGGGCTGTTGGTACCATTTTTGGTTGGCAATGTCGTAGATATCAATGGTACTCATAAAGGTAGGGCTTTCTTCTTTCTGAGAGTGCGTTAGCGTGCTTAACTTTGATATAAGCAGACCGCCATGGATAACTTACGCTCGCAGTTTCGTTTGGAGACTGGCTGAAGTCACCCGCCCAATACGGATAAACAGCCCCTCCCAGCACGACGAGGATGCCCTCTTTTCCGATGGGGACCCAGACGACTTCGGCATTCGAGCGACCCTGGATAGACTTTGGAAGTGTCCTGTTGGTCCAAGTTTCACTTAGCTGCACACTCATGTCCAATTCGATCATGTTGTTGGAAGCATTGGTAGCCAGAGTTGTGTCGTTTTCACCATTGCTGTAGATGGTGCCGTGAGTTTCTGATTGTAAACCAGAGAAGTACCAAGCTTTGTTCTCAGATGGGGCATTGACAGTGGCACCGTAGGCAATATAGCGAGTGACGTTGGTTGATAGCACATCATCGATGAAGCCAGGATTCCAGCTAGGCTTGTTGACGCCGTATTGGTAGGCCTGGTAAGCAAGGACCTCGTCTCCGGCAGGATCTTGATAGAGTTCGGTGTTTTGTATCAGAACGCCACCGTAGAGGAAGAACTCGTCGTTGTTTGCGAGCATGCCGCCGTCGACATAGTTTGGAGCGGCGCCATTGCTGTTTCCCTTGCCTCCTCGAGACTTGGACATGGCATCCTTGAGGAGGATGGCGGTGACATTAGTGTTTTTGTCGAATGACGTGCTGAGGTTATAGTTGAGAATAAGCCCTTCGTTGTTTCCTATTGACTGTTAGACAAGGCACGGAGCCTGGATGGAAGCGCCAACGTACCATTGTCGGCGACAGCACCTGTTGTGCCATCCTTCAGACGTGGCAACCACCAGATGTTACCGCCATCGAGATAGATCATGTCCCGAATTATTGCGGCTACGACGAGTCAGCGACATGATTGAACGCTATGGCGCCTCAATTACCTCTTGGCTGCTCCCAAGTACATATTTCTGTGCTGATCTGGTTCTTTACCCAGTCGGAAAACTGGGCTTTGGCGGAGCCGGCGGCCACGGCCAGCAAGGCGCACGGCGCACTCCAACGGACCATGGTGGCTCGTCGGGCAAATAGCCAGATGGATTGGCAGCGTTTTGGCAGCGTTTTGGCAGCCACAGAAAAGCAAACGGAACGGAACGAAACGAAACGAAACGAAACGTCGGTGGGAAATTAGATGCAGGGAGATGCTAGTAAACCATGATAATGGCAATCCTAATGGGCTGAAGGGTTGGTCGCACGGGTCCTGTCAGCAAAGACGGGGAGCGACAGACGGGTAGCGTTGCTGGGTTTGCCGAGGGCAACGAAGTCGGCTGCAGCGAGATATGTCTCCTTCGGGAAGGTATCTGACAGGCAAGGCAAACGGATCCAAGACGGATGTAGTGCTGGATCGAACCCCAAGCGGCTCAGGTGTCCGGCAGGTCAGTTCAATGTGGAAATGAAATGGGTGAGTGGTATTAGACGGTCAGACAAGAACCATAGTAAGCATCGACGACCGAGCCCCCGCAACGAGCCGCAAATGAGAAGCAAGACACGATTAAGAGGGGGACAGCAGAAAAAAAACCCGGACCGACCCAGGCGAACTTCGAGACCTGGGGATTTGCCACACAAGAGGGACGGAGGAAGATGTAGGGCTGAGTGATCGGCTGCCTGCTCCCGACGTGAGAAACATCCTGGTGGTGGTGCTTGCTTGGGTGCTTTGGGGTGCTTGTGCTGGGGGACCTTGCACCGTCCAGTCTCCCCAGGACGCTACTTTTGGCAACCGAATGCGCAGCATGTGGTGGCATTGACGATTGGCTACTGGGACTCCATGGCTGGGCTCGACCCAGAATTGGGCTTGGGCGAAAAGAGTTCTACGCGAATAGTTGGGGCCCTACCTGTCGCTCAGCCGCAGATGGCCAGCAACTGTAACGTAGTGACGGGGCACGTCCGGCAGGTGGTGATGGTGGGCAAGCGGTGCTGTGTGTGGTGCCATGAGGGCGACGTCGACGGCACCATAGGCTGGCCTAAATCACCGTCGGATAGCCATCGCTCTCGCGGATACGAAAGAGTGCTGACATCAGATATTCCGAGCCCGGATATGGTGAGACGGTGTCACCGCCGTGTCAAACGAGGTTGCCTCGATGACGATCAGAAGCAGGTCCCAGAACTGCTGTCAGAGCGGGCCCGGGTGGTGGTTGGGGCCATAGATGCAAACAAAGGAAGGCAAAGACTTCACATGGAATGTCCCTGAATAATGATGAGGAATTGTGTTGTTGGGCGGAGCCTGCGCGGCCCATGAGAAGCTGGTGGCGGCGGAGAGAGGTTCGACCAACAGCCAGCAGTCGCTAAACATGGGCAACGATGTCTCAATTCCTTGCAGTCGGACCGCCGCTCTCTAGTCTGGGCGCATTGGCGGCCAAGTTTATGTGGGTGAATCGAGCACCTAGTACAGCCTCGCTGACCGGCGTTACGGCGACCCCCAGTAAAAACGACCAAAAGAAAAAGTAAGCTCCCAACGGTGAGAGTTAACTGTTTAATCATGTTAATCCAGGGAGAGCGAAATTACTCGCACTAAATGATCACAAAGCTAACTGCTCGAGGAATGAACCCTCCTCAAAAGATCAACTGACAGGCGAACTTTTGGGCAGGCAATGGGCTGAAGGAATAAACAACAGACTGGCAGGCTGGGGCATGGACCGGGATAGAGGCCGATCTCACCATCCTTGGCGGACAACGAGCAAGACCCCTCTTTTGCGCAAATCCGCGTTGGTCCCGATTTAGATACCAGGCCACCCTCCAGAACATGTGGCTGTCAAATAGGCACTCGTCGTGGTCTGCAGGGATGAGGGATCAGCGCCTTGGAGGGTGAGCTGGCCGTTTGTTTCGCTGCACAACGGATTTGGCTCCTCTGGTCGCCATCGACAACGATGAGATGGATGGCCGCCACGAAATGCAAAAGAATCACGTACGGCCTAATAAAAGGAAGAAAGAAAAACAAAAGTCGCGCACACACGGTCGCCATGGCTTGATGGACGAGGCAAGGGGTACATGGCACAACAATGACTGCAGATCGGTGGAGACGGTGAGAAAGAATAGATGAATAGGCGAAGAAGAAGTCTGGAAAACACAAAGAGCAAAATGAGCCTAAACCATGTATGTGTCAGTATAGCGCACAGAAGGTCTTGGGGCGCGTGAACCTCGATCAAAGGATCCATCCACTGAGGGGGAGGTGGAAAAAAAAGGGCTGGCCAGAGCTCCGCAGTTAGGCGGACCGTGAACGTTGTGCTGCTAGTGTGCTAATGCCCGCCGACGGCGCACCACGTTGCCTTGCAAGCTTAGGGCTTAGAGGCATCAGGCGGGATAGGGGTACCCCGGTACATCCCCCCGCTGCCGCAAGGCTGGGCTGAGGTCGATTTTGCGATACTGCAGAAGGGCTCCACCACTGAAGTGCTCTGAAACCGCCCGGGTGTGCATAGCTTTGGGGGCGAAGCTGGAACAAGCTGCAGCCAATCAGAGAGCTTGAAAGCTGCTGCCCGCTGGCCGAGCTGGGGCGCTGGCACGTCAACCCACACCTCGGGTACCGTCTTGCCCTCGTTGCGGTCTCTCCAACGAGCCTTCACACGCAGGGAACTCCCGTCTCGCTTGCCCACCGCCACTGTTGTCCCTACAGACAAACAGCAAACCTCAGTCAGTCCATCCACATGCCGTCTCCGCTTCCGTTTCCACATCCTTGGCTCAGATGTTCCTCCCCCCAATCCCAATGCCATGGTCGTCTTTCCGCCATTCAGGTCGGCTCCCCGCTCCTCGGGCTCCTGGGTTTCGGAGTCTGAGGGCCAGCCTGCTTTCTGCAGCTTAGCGCGTGCTCGCAATTAACTGTGTCTCTCATTGGGCCGTCGAACGCCTCGCGGCTCAAACACGAGCATCTTGGCATCTGCCCGGTGCCGAGAAGAGCCAACCCGTGCCGTCACTGCGCCTGGTGACCGATCAGAAAAAGCCCAAGAGATGTGCAGAGATGTGCAGAGATGACTCCCCGCAAGTCGCAGACCTCGAGGGCCTCACAGCCCGGATTTTGACTCAAGACTCCATCCCTACCCCATGTCACCGTTGTCGCTTGACTGGACCATTCCGAGCCTAATGGCTTACAGCCGACCAGGATGGCCACCGAACGTTTCCCAATCAACATGATGTCCCGGTGCATGTCAGATCGACCCGGGCTCACAGCCCCGCTGGGCACAAAAGCCAAACCGGGGGGGCTGGGCGTGCTCGCTCACAGGCTCGAGCAGCCCTGGGCCATCGTGATGATGGTGGCCTGGACACCCGCTGCGCTCTGCCGCTCCGTAACTCCCGCCCTCCGAGAGCTGGCTCCGGTACCTCGCTGCTCAGTCTCCCGGGATCAACTCACATACCCGCCATTCCATCAGCACACCCTCACGGCGCCCATCGACAGGCACCTGCAGGTCTTGACTGCCTTCTGCCCAAAGAGAGTCGTGTTTCTCGCTCCGAGACCACCCTCTGCTTCGTGCAGCTTTCTCCATTTGGACGTCGTCGTACGTGCCTACAGCGCTAGCTCGCCGTCCCGTCAGTTCTACCCATACCCCTGGTAGTGTGTCTGCATGTGCTCCAGCTGCATAGCAGCTTGTGCTGTGAGATGGTCGTGATCACGTATCCACTGGAAAGCACATTATGGATGCCATTTAGCCTCGTGCTGCCCTTCTGCTTGCCCTGGTCCATAGCGCTTCGTGATATCACCAATAACTACCCTCGTCCCCTCTCCAACAGCCCGTCTCCGCCCGCTTCTCCCCTACGTCCTTTGAGGGCATATTACTCGGGCATCCCCTGTCCATCTCCATCCTTCGTCGTCCCGTCGTCATCAGTCAAGACTTTGGTAAACGGCATCAGCACCACGTTGTCCCTGGCCCACGTACCTGCCTAAGTCCTAGTCGCACCCCTGGTCCCGTCCAGTGGCTTAGGAAGAAGACAATTGGCGCATCCATCGAGACCTACTGAGTGGCGCGAGTTTGCTGTGGTCGGTAGTTCGTAGGGCTCCCTCAGCTCAGCCACCCGGCTCTCCTCAGGCTAGCCTACCCGTCCTTCGTACATATGCCCGTCTAGGTACGCCAGCTGCTTTCCTCCTCTGCTCGTCCAGACGTCCTCTCTGACGCCAACAAAGAACCGGGCACGAAAGAGAAGCTCTTTCTCTCACCCTCGCTTGTTCTCTTCCCCCCAAGCCTCGGCGCAGTTGTTCTATCCATTCGCTGCGTGTCCTGCGACACCGGGCAACCATGCGCTTCTTGGCACCTCTATGCATCCTCGGGGCCCTAGCTGCCCAGGGCGGCTCTGCGCACAGAAACCCCAACGTGCCTCAAATCAAAGCTAGAGACTATGTGTACGGAACTCCTCCAGCAAACAATGATGCCTCATCTTCAATCGTTCCCGAGGGAAACAACGACTACCCTGCCGCTACTTCTACAGAATTCATCACTGACATCACAACCGTCACCGACTGTCCGTGCGAAGATGAGTCGTCGACTTACACTCCACCTCCAAGCACCACCGAGACTCAGGTTGACTATCCTACTCCGCCCGACAGCACCACCACTGTAGTGGACGAGCATACTCCTTCAACCCAAATCATTACTGCCACAGGATCATGGTATGCATGCTCCTCAGAAAACTCAAAGTTGATGCTAATTATCCCAGTGGCCCTGCAGAAACGGTCGTCATCACGTAAGAAACTCTATCGACAACCTGTTCAATTATACAGCACTAACTCAGCTCCAGCCAAGTCGTAACCACGACTGTCCAAAAAGGAGGGGACTCAAAGCCATGCTACCCCCAGACAGTTACTGTGACTTCCAAGAAATGGATCCCTACTACTATTGTCATAACCAGCACCAAGTACATCCCCAAGCCAACGACTGTAAGTCTTCTATCCAATCGTCTTCAGGTACAGAGCTTAACTATCCCTAGATTACGGTTACGGAAGGCGGCCATAATGAAACAATCACGGTTACGCAAACCGGACAGGGAAGCACACAAACGGTGACCATTTCCGGCAAGGATGAAACCGTTACGATTACGGGACAGGGAACCACAATTGTGCAGCCTCCTGAGACAAGGACTGTGACTATTTCTGGATCTAAGACGACTGTTGTCCTTCCGGGAACTACTTATACCCAGGAAGGCCCTACCGTCACCGTGCCCGCCACAAAGTTCATCACGCAACCCGGAACTACGGAGATTGTGACCATTTCTGGGCAGCGAACAACTATTGAGCTTCCAGGAACAACCCTAACCCAGGTCTACACAGAGACTCAGATTGGCACAAGATATGTCACCCAGCCGGGCACCACCAAGGTGGTGACTATTTCTGGAGAACGAACGACTATCGAGCTTCCTGGATCAACTTTGACCCAAGTCTACACGGAAACTGCCCCTGGCCCTACTGTCACCGAAATTGGCACAAGATATATTACTCAACCGGGCACTACCAAGGTGGTAACTATTTCTGGGGAGCGAACCACCATTGAGCTTCCTGGATCGACCCTGACCCAAGTCTACACAGAAACTGCCCCCGGCCCTACTGTCACCGAAGTTGGCACGAGGTATGTCACCCAGCCAGGCACTACCAAGGTGGTGACTATTTCTGGGGAACGAACGACTATCGAGCTTCCTGGATCGACTCTGACCCAGGTGTACACACAAACTGCTCCTGGCGTTACTATCACCGCCCCTGGCGAGACCATTGTCACAACTATCTCTGGAGAGGAGCGAACAATTACTCTGCCTGGAGAGCGCACTGTAGTCACCAATGTTGTCACAGAAGTTGTTACTGTGACGATTCCCGGCCAGGAGACAACCCTTACGCTCCCTGCTGAGACGCGCACTCTCACGATTTCTGGCGAAAAGACCACAGTCACCCTTCCTGGAACAACATCTGTCATTACACTCCCCGGGCAAACGATCACTCGCCCTGGCCAGACCATCACTGCACCGGGCCAGATCGTTACCGAGCCGGCAGAGATCATCACTGCTCCTGGACAGACGGTTGTCCAAACCATCACAAGAGAGTTGCCTGCACAGACAGTGACGATCACCCAGCAAGGCCAAACTATCACTTCTGTGCTCCCAGGAACCACTAGCGTCATCACAACCACGCTTACCCTTGGTCCCGTCACATATACTCCTCCTGCGTCCACGGTTACTCAGACTGAGGTCAGCACGATCAGCCTCTGCCCAGCGGTGACTGGCAGCTCTGCTCCTTTGGAAGTGGACTCCGATCTGACCTGGGGATGTGGACCTGGATTCGTCTGTAACCCGCCCATGCCTGGTGGCTGTAACTTCTGGCCTGCGCCTCCAACAGATGACTACCTTTGCGAGCCTCAATACTGTGAGCTTGCTCCCAAGTTCAAGAATGTCACCTGGAAGGCGAACCACACCGGATACTACCCACCCACGAAGGGCTACTTCAACCTCAACCCAGAGGCGTTCGGTCTCAGCTACGGTATTTTCGAGAAGGAAGTTATCCAGAAGGTCGACAAGCACGGCAAGGTCGAGACCATCACTACTGGCACCTGGGAATCTCAGACAAGCTTGTCAGACTGGCCTATTACCACCACCACCGCGGCACCTCAGTACAGGGTGGTTCGTGAGCGCGACCTCCTCCACACCTTTGACAAGCGTGACGGAGTAACACCTGCTGTGTGCTATGATGACTGCAACACTTCCTACAAGATTGCCCAGTCCATCGGCAAAACTTCGAAGCTTTGTGCATCTGGTTCTTCGTTCAGGAACAGCTATAACACGTGTGCCAAGTGCATTGAAGTCTACGCGGGCTCCACCAAGGTGACCATCAAGGACTATGTTGAGCCTGAGTTTTCGCAATTCATTGACTACTGCACCGGAAGAGATCCTTCATCTGCCACAACCGCCACGGCCAAGATAGAGTCGCAGGTTGCCAGCGAGGCTGCGAAGACCACCAAGGCCCAGGCCTCAGCTTCCAGTGATGGCTTTGCCGCTCTCTCCAGCTCTACCAAGTCCGAGGCCAAGTCTAGCACCAAGGCCGAGGCCAAGGCTGACAACCTTCAAAGCGAGATTGCTACCTCGACTGCCGAGGAGACCAGCCCCACCTCAGACTCCGCAGAGACAACCGAGGGCGAGCAAACCTTTACCATTGTTTCTGCTTCCGAAACCAAGGGTTCAGGTTCTACTGGAACGAAGAGCTCGGGCTCCAAGGAGACGGAGTCTTCTGATGGAAAGGAATCTTCAGCAGAAGCAACCGCAACCCGAGGTCGATCTGGATCTGCGACTATCACTGCCACTGAGACAGCATCCGCTGCGTCTACTTGGGGTAGCGGAGGCGGCGGCGGCGGTGGTGGTGGAAGCGGCAGCGATTCCTCTACTACCGGCTCCAACAGCCTGCTCACTCGCACTTCTTCCGGCTCTGGGGCCACTTCTTCACCCTCTACTGTCACGGGCTCAGCCTCTCGCCTCACAGCAGGGTTTGCCAGCTTCCTTACGTTGCTGGCTTCTCTAGCGGTCATTTTTATTTAATCTTCGACCGCTAGAATGATCTTTTTTCGCTATATATTTTTCATGACACTCCTTTACATAATGTCTATCATGACGCATGATACTGTACTTTGACGCTCACCACGACACTCATTTACACGCATTTAGAAAGCCGAGGGATGATTTTTTTCTGCATCTTGTTTTTTTTTATACACCTGTTTCATGTTTGGCACATCGTCACGATACACTCATTACACGGCGCAATTTGGATACAGGATGGTTATCCTGTCATGATACCCTCGAACCACTCCTTTACGATCATGCATGATGGTTCTTGCAGACAGGAAAGAATGTTTGAATGAAAGTTTTTTTTTTTCAAGTTGTAGAAAGGACACTGGGGAAAATGATTGGAATTTAATGGCATTTCCAAGGTGGATGATGTGTTTGGACAGAAATTGTTGATATATTAGCTACATTTGTGAATGATGAATCTGCCCCACGGGGCGATTGGAGGTGACCTAAACTACATTATGCATCTGTAAATGTGCCGAGCATTTAGATGCTATCTTTCATTATATTATAGCTCGATTCTTGGCGCACGTTGTTGTTGTTGCTGATGCTTCTCGTCAGTATTTATCTCGAGTCATTTGCTCGGTTGTACTTACCCATGGTCCAATTAAATGCTGCCCCTCCTCTGCTTCTGCTTGTCCTGCTGTGACTGCCGTTCCGCTGGTCGAGACGCCTCGATTGCTGCCTCGAGAGCGGCCATGTCGGCAATCTCTGCGCTGGAGCGACGGCGCGGGGACTTGATGGTGCTCCAAAAGTCGGACATGCGGTCGGCCTTGGGCATGGGGACGACGAAGGTGGAAAAGGTGAAGCCGAGCATGGTTGGTGGGTATTTCGGTATTGATGTTTTTTCTTCTTCTCAAAGTCTTTTTACACGACGAGTATGTGTGATGAGGATCGAATGCCTTTTTTTATTTGCGATTGGAATTGATTGATTAAATGGCCCAGGTGATCAAGGAATGAGAAGATACTAAGCAGAACAAGAGACATTGGAGCTGGCACCCTCTCTGCATTTATAACCACCACCACCACCGCCAATACCAACCAACCCCCTCCCTCCCTTCCCTCCCCATCTCCCCTCGAGTCTCGACGCCGAGACGCAATAGGAAAACGCAGTGCACGCTCGTTGCCCTCTTGGTGACATGGACTGCATCGGGCGTAGCATTGACGGCGTCACAAGGTGGCGGGCATGGAAGTTGCCGCGCCCCCAAAGCCAAATTGATTGGGTGGCGCCGATGTGGGAGCAAACCCAACTTGGTTCTAGATTCTGGAGGCGCGGGGTGGGAAAAAAAGAGAAGGGAGAGAAGAGCTGCGGCTGGTCGAGACCAGAGAGTTGTGTGTGGGTGGGTGGATAGACTATTCCAGCATCATGGTTGTTGGGTCTCCCACACCATTGTTTCGATATGCACCCAGAGACAAATACAGACTACGCTCTCCAAGCATCTGCTTCATCTACCACATCAGATGAGTTTATTCTTTCTATCTATTTCGCCGCTATAAACCCGAATAGTCTGGGTCTACTCTTCCTTTTTTTTAAACACATGTTTCAAAGGTGCCACACGAAACCCAAAAAAAACACCCCATCATGTTTGCGCTTGGTTTAGCACTGCCGACCCTGGCCTCGCGTCAACATGCTCGCACTGAAACGTCATAATTCAGTATCAAGCTACATGGACGCCACACCAGGCAGCGCCAACTTTTTTCGTCGATAAGGAAAAAAGACAATTTCTTAACAAGAGAAGAGAAAAACACAAAGTTCGACTTAGAAAGCGAGTCTAGTAGCCTTCATCCAGATTCAATGCCGCAAGTCATTATCCCAAAAACACCGACCTTGTATCCCATCTGTACGCGACCATGTCATTAAGCCGTTCTCATTCCGCGTTTTAACCCAATATATGAATCCCATGCATTATGTCATTTGCTTCGGAGCCACCATTCCGGTGTCATGTTTTTACTCGACAACCAACCCCTCCAGCACGCGCATGGCTTTGCTGCCTTCGCTCTCAAATCGACTGACCATAGATTCGCACTCATCTTTGAGCTTCTTCTCCGCTTCGCTCGCGTTGTGGTAAATCCACTCTTCGACCGTCATCTGTTTTTCGGGCGATGTGAGTGTCTTGCCCTGCTTGAGAAATCGTTCGGCCGTGTTCTCCTTGTCGCCCTTGGGCCGGGGGGACCCGAGGACCAGCTCAACATCCAGCTCCGTCCAGGGAGTCGTGCTTCGAAGCCCGGCAATCATGTTTCGCTTCGAAGGCGAACCACGCATGGGCGTAGCAGCAACTGGAGCCAACGCCACTCTCTTCGTGCTGGCCGTAGGCTTGGATGAAGGAGGCTGGTTCTCGGCATCTGACGATTGTGGGGACTGGGATGGCGAAATGGCTGCTTGTCGAGCTGAGGGCGCCGGCGAGATAACTCTGCCTGGCGTGGAGGGAGGATTGTCTTGGTGTTCGGGGCTGGTGTGGGCTTCGGGTGACCGCTGGGGGTCCTCGAAAGAAACCGCTGGGGCTTGCGCATCACCCGCAGGCTCAACTGCCTCTTCTTCCACTGTCTCCTGGCTCTGGCCAACGTCTATTGACTGGCGAGCCTCGAGAGACTTCTTAGACGGCCTGCCTCGCCCGCGCTTTGGTGGGGCTTCAGCAAGCTGGCTCTCATCGATGCCAAGTGACGCCCGGGAGGCGATAGATGCTTTGGATGGACGACCACGCCCACGCTTGATAGGCTGTGAGGGCTCGGCTGCGGGCTCAGCAGGTGGCTCAACTGGGGGTTCGGTGGGGGTCTCGTCAGGGCCTTCAACAAGTTCAACCGCCCCCATGGACTCGCGAGATGCGAGAGATGCCTTCGATGGTCGCCCACGACCGCGTTTTCCGATGCTCTCCCTTGCCGCAGCCGACTTCTTAACAATCACAGTGCCTGTGGTGCCTGTGGTGCCTGTGCTATGAAGACTCGCCTCGTGGACAACATCGTCTTCGGCCTCGGGCTCCACTTCGGGGGCTACCACGTCTTCTTCAACAGGTTCCGGAGTAGGAGTTCTGGCCTTTTTCGATTTGGATTGTTTTGAGACTTTTCGAGCGCCAGTAGTCTTCTTCCCCTTCTTAGGAATATGAAGTTCTTGAGGCTCTGGCTCTGGTTCCGGCTCCGACTCTCGCTCCGGTTCTTCTACTGGCTCAGACTGCATCTCGTGCTCATCGACCTCCATTTCTGCCTGAAGTGCCTTCAATTCATCCTCGACATCTTCATCCTTGGCTTCAGGCGGCGTCGGGTTGAACATGGCATAGTGTGATGACCGTCGCTCAGCTGCGTGATCGCCCTGTGACGCCCTGTCCCCTTTCCCCCTGGAGGCCTTCAAACGCTCGGAATCAGAATCCACAGTGATATCTTCGTCATCGCTCAGCCGTCGTTCCAGGTCTGCTTCTAGTTGACGCTCAATCTCATCATCGTCAGGGAAGGCACCGGGCACAGATCGGGGCGAGGTGATTGAGAGGGCCGAGGCGTCGCGGGCCGACTTTGTTGTTCCCTTTCGACCAGACGCCTTCTTCAAACCAAGCATTTCGCTCATTTCAGTATCATCTTGTGGCTCAACGGAGGAGCTATGCATGGTGCTGTCTTGCTTTCGGGTTGCCCGTTTCTTTAGAGCTGGGGCTTCCGAAGTCGTCATGGTTGAGTCGTTGATAGCAGTGCTATCTCGCTTCTTCCCACGCTTAGGCTTTATAGGCGCTGCTGTCTCTTCCTCGGCAGGTGCTTCCTCCTCCTCAGCAGCTTCTTCCTTCTTGGCTTTTGTCTTCTTTCCTTTAGTGGTGGCCTTTCGTGCCTTGCCCTTCTTAGTGCCCTGAGTCGTCATGTTAGAGGCGGTTGTCAATATGCTGTCCTCGGGATTTGTCATCATTTCGGAGACTGATGGTGCTTCGGATGTCATTGTAGCCACAGATTGGACAGAGAGTCGTGATGCTTTAGACGTGCGGCTACCCTTGCCTCGGCCAGTCTTTTTCGTGCCCTGGGTTTGCTCTAATAAAATGAAGAAGGCGCAGTTTGGAGATCGGTTATAGTGTTCGTCGCTTCAGCAAGTTAGCGGTGTAGTAGAGCTTCTGAGCAAGAAGGAACCTACAGAGGCTTGTCACCAGGCTCCCAACCATCCAGTGCCAGTTGGCAGTAGACGCAGGTTGCCATATCGTCGGAATCTGTCGTGGGAGTGTATTTCCAGCCGGCATCGGCAAGCTACCAATAGTTAGTCACGGCTCGGTCAACTTCGCCCAGTAGCCAAAACCCACCTGCTTAGTTTTGCATTTCCAACCCTTCTTTGAGTCGTGGGGCCAACGTCCAGCAAATGTTGCTTTTCGTGCATCCTTCATATAAGGTTGGCTAGGATCCTCCCTCGCGTAGTCTCCCAGCTCAGCTTCGATGGCGGCAACAATAGCCCAGCCACAATCCGACGCGTGCTTGAGGTGCTCGAGGAGGGGATCGTCGCCTGCTTCCCAGCCGTCAAGGCCTTTGTGGCATAGAAAGCAGCTGACATTGTCGGGGTTTTCGACGCTAGGGTTAAAGAAGAATCCGGCGCGGGCGAGCTATCAGGACACATTAGCATGGGGGGAAGGGCCACAAGGTGGGAAAGCGCATACGCTTGCGGGCGCAATGCTTTTGTGCGGCCAGGCGAGGTTCTTGATCCGGCCATTGGCACCCGAGATGCGCTTCTTGATGTGGAACGAGGCCAAACGAGTCTCATATGTGATGTACTCGTCGGTGATTTCCTCGGGAGTCATGATTGCGGCGGCTGCACGTGTGCAACCCGTGGTTGAATCGTCTTTGTTATCTTCAATCGCGGGTCGCGGTGTCGAGAATGGCAGCGGCGCAGAGTGCGGTGGGTGTTGGCTGTCAGGAAGAATTCGCAGTCATCGCAGTCGTGGAGCGGTGTCGAATTCGGCAGTGCGCGTCAATTACGCGATCGGAGAGCCGTGGGTTGCAAGGTTCTGCTGTTGGCGAGAATGCGAGATGCAGGTTATCGTGAAAGACAGGACGCCCTGGTGTTCAACATGTGTATATGTGGGTCTGGGCGCGTTTGTTTACTTTCCCGGGGGAAGTGGGGCACTGGGTTTTGTCGGTGGCCACTCAACTTGCATCATAAGGAGCGGTCAGCGCCCTCAGTCCGAAGGCTGGTTGACCGAGGAGCGCCAAAAACATTTGCCTTGGTGGAAGAATAAGCGGCCGTCCGACTAGCGCATGGCAGTCATAGCATTGATTTATAGCATAACTATTCGTTGGCAGATGACAAATATAAGACATGGCCCGTATTGCAATTATATCGCGATGCACTTCAAGTCTAATCTCGTAGTAAATCACAAGCCATCCACACGATCAATGGGATGTATCTAGCTACATCCTTACAGCTTGCCAACATCTTTCAATCCGCGCTCACCATCCACTAAGACGCACCAGCCCTCGGAACCGCGGCCGCCGTCGCCGGCAACCACAGACTCAAATGCTCCATCTTCGTTGGCAAATGCCAGGACCTCGTCGTCAAAAGTCCCCGGCTGGAGCCAGATGGATGGGATACCCACTTTCTTCGCCTCCCTCAACAAATCGATCGTCACCCATGGCGGTGTGATGACAGAGAGGGAGGTCTGCTTGGGGTTGGGAAGAGCCGTCACGTCAGGTACGGTGGCATGCTCTTTGCCCTCAGCAGTGATGGTTTTCGATTGAGGGTTGATGGGCGTAACCGGGAGTCCGTAAGACAAGTACCAGACAAATACTGCAGGCCAAGGTGAGTAGGGGTTCCAATACAGCCCTCAACATGGCGAACGGGTCGAGGCGAACCTTTGTGCCCAAACTTGGCGGGGTTGGAGCTTGCACCGGCGACAGCATAGGCTGTAGAGGCAAAAAACTTTCGGACACTAGCCTCGGTAGTCATTTTCACTGCGTTTCGATGAAAGAAGTATTTGCAATGGTGCTGGTTTGAATACAAGAGCAGGAATTGTAGGAACAAGATCTGATAAAACTAGAGCCGGAGCCAGCTGCGGGGTTAAGTATACGTTCTGTCGTCGTCAATCACACTCATTACGACATCTACCAAGATAGGAAAGCTTAAAACAACTCACTCATGCCAGTGTCTTACAACGGCTCAAACGCTCCATCACCGATAGAAATATAGCGGGCCAACGTCACATTATAATCGTGGCATTGCGAAAATGTCTTTATTTAGGTTAGACAGATGCATCCCCTGTTTTTCATAAAGCATAACTAACGGCGATCAGCAAGGCTACATTTTCGGCAGCTGGATATGCAGCCGCCCGTCCGAACTACCCAGAAACTCTCTTCAAAACAGTGCTGGAATACTTTAACCAAGATCCGTCCAAGGGTGCAATCTTAGATCTCGGATGCGGGCATGGGGTCGCAATTAAAGAATTGGCATCCCACTTTGCGGAGGCCATTGCTCTTGATCCTAGCGCCAGTATGATTAAACAAGCATCGGAATCCACCACGGACCCTAGGATCGCGTTCCGAATTGGCAGCTCGGAAGATTTATCATTTTTATCCGACAGATCCATCGATCTCGTAGTCTCGGCTCAGGCTGCGCACTGGTTTGACTACACCAAAACCTGGCCGGAGCTATCCAGGGTCGTGAAACCAGGCGGATCTCTCGCGTTTTGGGGTTACAAGGATAATATAATAATTGGTCGGCCCGCCGCGAACAAAATATTTGACAGGTTCTGCTACGGCGACGGGGAGGTAGTTCCAGGGCTACTAGGGATGAACAGGTATTGGGAGCGACCTGGGAGAGATATCCTTTGCGACTTGATGCGTGATGTCAAGCCACCAACATCAGATTGGCACGATATAAAGCGAATTCTGTACGATGTTGACAAGAACACTACAGAAATTGCTGGTCCAGATACAGCTTGGCTAAGGAAAAAGCTCAACTTGGGTCAATTTGCGGCCTATGTGCGAACATTCAGTTCGTACCGAGGATGGATGGATGCGCATCCTAATCAAACCAGCCGCGCACAAGGAGGTGACGGAGACATTGTTGACTTGATGTTTGACGCAATTCTCCAGGCAGAGCCAGATTGGAAGGCTCTGGGGGAAGGCTGGCGTGACGAAGAGGTTGAGACAGTTTGGGGAACCTACATACTACTGGCTAGACGGAAATGAAGCATGATGAGCAGTATGGTGGAGGGATATTTGACACCCAGGTAGCGTTCAGCCCATTTTCTATAATTTCGCACAGAACGGCTCGTTTGAGTATCATCCTTCATTATTTACATAAGGTAAACATATTTCTCTGCGTGATAGCGCAGTCACTAGTATCGCAATAAATCCTCAACCGTACAATAAACTCCTGAATAACGTTCGGTTCTATACTTTGCTAGGATTCATGTTGTGCAGTGGCCACGATGAAGTACTGCAGTTATGGTGGCTTGAGTATTGGATTACAAACCAATACGTGCACGTTCGGCGTCATTCTCTAATGGATAAATCCCATCCACTCAACTTACATGGAACTTTTGATACTTGCGTGAAATTGGACGCGTATTGGAAGATAAATGAAGCTAAGGGAGATGAAAGTAAGCGGCGAGTTCTATTCCAGATGCCAAGAAATGATGGCTGAAAGCCTGTTAAGCGATGTTCAAGAAAAGAGTCGCTTCTTTGCCTATAAATTGGTGGTGAGTGCCATACTCAATTCGACAAACAGCAAGACAACATGTATCTCTTTGCAAGATCCTTTTTACTTTATTTTCTAGCCGTGGCTACTCCCGCCATGGCAGAATTCCACATCTTCCTCCGATATCAAAATCTTTGTGATATTGAGTGCAACAAAAAATCAGGTGTTTGCTACCCTAAACATTATGTGGAGTGGCGAGTGGGAGCTGTCCCATCGTCGCAGTACAATTGCGATTCTTTCAAAAATGACAGATACTTCCCTACCGTTCTGCCTCAATGGGGCCAAGAGCTTAACTGGAATGGCTACAACTTTCCAGACATTTGTGGTTCGGGATCCGTCGATTTTTGGGTGAGCAACAACGGCGGAAACCTTGAAGTTTGGAAGCACAATGCGAACCCCGGCCAGAAGCTGGCCACATGCTACAAGCAGCATGGCAGTTCAATCGACTGCGGGCACAAGAGCTGCTTCGTGACTGACGTCACTGATGTTTGGGTTTGTGCAGATACCAAGCTGTGTTCTTGAGCGTGCTTCGAGACAGGAGGCGGCGGTGATGTTTCAGAGGAGGCAGAGGGGGCGGAGTGTCTGGTTCGGAACAAGGCGAATGTAATCACCTCAAGATGGCATAGAATCAATTAAAGCAGCCCACCTGCTTGTTACCCTTATCATCAAAGCATCATATGAATGGCGTTTGACAAACGCCCCTTTCCGACAACAGATGAGGCTTTCTGGCGGATTGTGTAGCGCAGAGACACTGTGGGGCGGGAATGAGACGGCCTGGACGCTCCAACACCACAGTGATCTGGCGGTCAGGACCACGAATGGGCCTGGACTCTTTTATGAACGGTGGGCAAACGCCTCAAAGGGACTTATGCATTTTGTACACGGGGCCATTGCATGGATCTTCTGAGCCCCGAGATAACAAAGCTTGTGGCATTGCACATTGGAAATAGGAGGCGCTCGTTCATTGGCTAGTTCGTCGCTTGCTGGCTGGAGACTGACACGGTTGCCCCGTCAGGTCCAGGACAAAAAGGCCAGCATGGAGGCCAGAGCGTGAAAGGTTATGACATGCACAAGGAGTGTGTACATTTGCTTTCGCTTCTGATTTCTTTTCCATTTCCCAACCTCAACACCACTCTGCTCCTTTTGCAAACATCATCACCATCCAGCACCCGCCCGGTTTTCGCCAGCTTACTCGATCACCCTCCTCTCCGTGCCCTTGTGTGCCTGTATCCCCCTCTCAGCTGACAGCATCCTCCCCTCCGATTCAAACCCAAAATGGTGAGTTGCCCCGGCACCGGTGTAAACAAACGGCCCGCGAGCGCTTTTGATGCATCTGATTCGACGGCCACCCACCAGTCGCCAGGACGCTGGTTTTCTTGCATCATATTTTGCGCTGCGAATCAATCTCCTTTTTTCCCGCTGCCCTCATCGCATCTGATTCCGCTTCTTGCGCATCTTCAGCATCACCTCAATTTTTTTCTGCACTCGCGAGGCTTTGTCCGCTCCATTTGCAACCATGTCTAACGACGCCCAGGCTTCTACCAACTACAAGGAGGCTTTCGCCCTGTTCGACAAGCGCGGCAACGGCCGTGTTGCCATCGACAGCCTCGGTGACCTGCTCCGCGCCTGCGGCCAGAACCCTACCCTCGCCGAGATTCAGGACCTTGAGAAGAGCGTCGGAGGCGACTGTGAGTACTCCCGTTCCCGCACCGAGTGCGTTTCTTGGCACAAAGCGCAGCGCCTAACATTTGCGACCGCACAGTCGACTTCGAGACCTTCCAGCGAATCCTCAACCGCCCCGGCGGCTTCCGCGATCCCGGCGAGCCTGAGGAGTACTGCCGTGGATTCCAGGTGTTTGACAAGGACATGACGGGATTCATTGGCGTCGGCCAGCTCAAGTACATCCTGACCAACTTGGGCGAGAAGATGACCGAGGAGGAGGTGGATGAGCTCCTCAAGGCCGTAGACACCAGCTCCGGCCAGGTCAACTACACTGGTGCGTACAACCCCGGATCTACGCGATCTGCAATCGAAAAAGCGAATTCTAACAGGCTTCATACAGACCTCGTGCGAACCATTCTCGCCAACTAAGTGGCCCGGGTTTCTGGCAGACCCAAGATTATGCATCTACGTGGATGGGAAAGGCGTTGCTTGAGTGTTTGATTAGGGACATGATTTGGCTAAACTGGTATGAAGAATTGCTCGCCGTGCATTCGCAGGGCCTTTGTGTATGGATTTCTGGTAGATATTTTTTTTTTTTTGGGGGGGGGGGGGGGCAGCAGGGAGTAGAGAATTGATCTGTTTTGCCTCTTAATTTCGATTGGTTGCCCTGTGTTTGTTTGGTTGGGGGGGTCACACCTCATTGTTGTTGATCCGGGCGCCTCGGTTGTCGACAGCGGGGTCATTTTTATGCTAAACTGGCCTGCAACCTCGAATGACGAACAATGGAAATGCCAAAATTTGAGGCTGCCGAGCTGCCGTGCATTGTGTTTGGATTTAAAAAGGTTCCCAACCATCCCTGGAGCGTGAATTAGTAGCATGTGCCCGCGCTCGGAGCTCCAGGCGGTGTCAGGCCTCATTGTTCATGACGACAGGCAATGTACCTGAGGTATCATGGCTGCCCCGCGTTTGCTTAGTGGCACCGTACGGCACAAGCGCACTCGCAACTACCTGTCCAGTACCGAAGCTTCAACCTGCTTGCTCCTCGCCCCATTCTCGTGCATCTCCATAGCCGCCTTGTGACGCCTATAAACCCAAGGTGCCTGCATTTTGATTCACCGTCTCTCTCGAATCAAGCTGTTCCTTGTCGAGCCCCTCTTTTCTCGTCGCTTCTCTGCCCCTCACTGCCGCGACTTTGTCCGGTGAGCTTGCACACGCCTCGTTCTAATCGCATTAGGCCAATCGGCACTTTGGGACCATCCCACTTCGCTTCCACTCCTCCTTCAAGCTGGACCGACGTCCTTCTCTCAAGCCTCTCCTCCTCTTCCTTTCCCTCCTCGTACTCCTCCTTGCCGCCACTCTGGCTTCTTCACGTGCCCTTTCCCGGATAAGCTCGCTTGTCCACCACTTCAGATTCCAATCCTCCCGGTCCTCGATCCCGCGACGCTCGTTGATGACTAGCACCATGGTTCCCGACAGGTACCGCAATCCTCCCCAGGCGCCGCCGCTATTCACCGCCACGCCCGAGTCGATTGCGGCCGATACCAAGAAGATCTGCGACGCTACCAAGAGTGTTCTGGACTCGGTGGTTGCCAATGTTTCCGTAGACAAGGCCACCTTTGCCAACGTCCTCGAACCAATCCTGCTCGACGAGAACCTGGCTGCGTCCAAACGCCGCATCTTGACCTTCTACCACCATGTCTCGACCGACAAGAGCTTGCGAGATGCCTCCACCGAGTCCGAAAAGGTCTTCAACGACTTCGGCATTGAGTGCAACATGCGAGAGGACATCTTCAAGGTCGTCGATGCTGCCTTTGCTCAGCGAGCTGGGGAAGGTCTTGACAAGGAGCGTCTGCACGTGCTAGAGAAGGAGCGCCAAAAGTACATTCGCAACGGTCTCCGTTTGCCAGCTGGAGCCGAGCGAGACCGCTTCAAGGAAATCCAGAAGCGTCTCAGTGAGCTCGAGATTAAGGCCCAGACAAACCTCAACGAGGAGAAGGGCGAGATCTGGTTCACCCCAGAGGAGCTCAAGGGCGTTCCGACTGACGACATTGACGTTGACACCTTGGAAAAGGGAACTGGCGAAAACGAGGGCAAGGTGAAGCTGTCCTTCAAGTACAACCATTACTTCCCCCTCATCAAGCACGCCATCAATGCCGAGACTCGCCGCAAGTATTCGGTTGCTGAATCTAACAAGGTGAGCAGCTACTAGCACCCGGATCTACTAACTGAGTGGTTCATTGGTTGACAATTATTCAGGCCAACATCAACGTCCCCATTTTCCAAGAAATCATTACTCTCCGAGACGAAGCAGCTCGACTTCTCGGATATGCGAACCACGCCGCCCTGCGAATCGAAGAGAAGATGGCCAAGGACCCCGAATCTGTCAAGGCCTTTTTGGACGATTTGCGGGTTCGCCTCGCTCCTGGCGGAGAGGCTGAAATCAACGCTCTCAAGGAGTACAAGAAGAAGGACTACGCAGAGCGTGGCCTCGAGTTTGATGACAACTTTTATATGTGGGACACATCTTTCTACTCAAGAATTCAGAAGGAGAAGGAGTACAGCGTCGATGAGACTGCCATTTCCCAGTACTTCCCTGTTGAGCCTACTTTTGCTGGTATGCTAAAGATCTTTGAGGAAATCTTTGGATTTGTCTTTGTGGAGCTGAAGGAGGAGGAGCGCGCTCGATTGAGCCCCACAGGAAAGGCCAAGGACATTGTCTGGCACGAAGATGTTCTGGTTTACACCGTCTGGGACGATGAGGCTTCCGGCGGCGCCTTCTGCGGCTACCTGTACCTTGATCTTCACCCTCGTGATAACAAGTATGGCCACAACGCCAACTTCAACCTTGAACCTGGCTACATTGACAAGGATGGAAAGAAGCACTACCCTGCTACGGCCCTGGTTTGCAACTTTAGCAAGCCTTCCCCCAAGAAGCCATCATTGCTCAAGCACCACGAAGTCGTGACACTGTTCCATGAGTTGGGCCACGGTATTCATGACTTGGCGGGTCGCACTCGCTACAGCTACTTCCACGGCACTTCCACCGTGCTGGACTTCGTTGAGGCTCCTTCGCAGATGTTGGAGAACTGGTGCTGGACCCCCAGTGTCCTCAAGTCTCTGTCTAAGCACTGGGAGACGGGCGAGCAGATTCCTGATGATCTTATCGAGAAGCTGATTTCGACAAAGCGCCTCAACTCTGCCATTGGTGCTCTTGGCCAGATTGTCATCGGTACCTTTGACATGACGGTCCACACCCCCGAGTCTCACGAGGCTGTCAAGAAGCTGAACGCTGGCCGACTCTGGAACACTCTGCGACATGATATTTCCGGAACCAAGGGCCCCGAGGATCTCGGAGAGGGACTGTAAGTGTAAATGGACCCCTTTATAAAAAATCGATGCTAACATGGGTGCAGGGAATGGGGTAACCGCCATGCTGGCATTGGCCACTTCATTGGAGGCTACGATGCCGGATACTATGGCTACCTCTACTCCGAGGTCTTCTCCCTCGACATGTTCCACTCGTTCTTTGCGAAGAACCCTATGGATGGCACGCAGGGCCGCAGGTACCGACACACCGTCTTGGAGAGGGGCGGTAGCATTGATGAGATGGAGTTTTTGAAGGAGTTTTTGGGCAGAGAGCCAAGCTCGGAATCGTTCTACAAGGAGCTCGGACTTACTCCATCATTGTAAGGAGCCGTGAGGAGTCGAAATAGCCATTAACAAGCACAGATATGGCGCTGGACCTGGAATTTCTGGAGTGTTAACCGGCCAAGAAGTCTTGAGCTGATATGTTGGGCGTGGCGACTGCATGCATTTTCTACATGGAGAATTTAAACAAATAAATGGCCTATGCCGCTTGCACGAGATTACCCCAAAGATTTTGTGCCTCCCCACCATGGTGCTCCTGCGCAAGGGTGTTTCATTGTAGCCGGCTTGTTGTGACTGTACTTCCGTTACGTGAGCCGTATGTGGTCCGGTCGTGTTTTGGAAACTGGGGCTTTGTTCTGCTGTGCCGTATGCGGCACATGGCATCGGTAAGCAAGCCGAAGTAAGCAGTGCCGGGGCGCTGATGGTGTGAGGAGCGAGGTTGCATCGGAAAGTGACAGAGCAGGATTTGGAGAAATTTCTGCTTGCCACTTTGGAAGAATGATGATTTAGGAATTAGGCTATGGCAATTTTCGAAAGAGATGGATAGGATTGTGGTGGAGAATGAATTTGTCAACCATCTTGAACGCTGACTATGTTTGCCACGATGGTTAAATCTTACAACCTTGAAGAAAGAAACACATTGCGAGTCGATTCGACCTGGAGAGATGGCGGATTGGGGGGGCTGGACGGGTCCGACGAGGGTACGCGAGCGGTTACGAAAACAGCACTGAAATCCGGCACGACCCGTTGAGGATTCCCCAATGCTGCAAGAGAAGAGGGGTCTTGTGTGTGAAATCGCCGGAGTCCACCACCCTGGGCCGAACAGAGTTTATCCTTACATTGGGCATCAGGTCAGGTCGACCGATGGAGCACAACGCCACGAGCGTCTGGACGCATGGAAGTGGAATCTCACCCTGGCATGCCTTTGTGGGCGGTGATGAAACCCAAGACCGCCGAAAAGGGACTATTTGGAATGCGGAACCGCAGCCATGCACCCGCGTCGCCATCCGTGAGGGTGTACGGGGGGCCGCTGGGCGAGCTGAGGGAGGCGGCGAGCTGGAACGAAGCCGTGGTGGTGATGGGTGGTGTTGTGAGTAGCGGCGTTGAAACCCCGCATGGCTGGCAGCGATGGGCAAGGAACATCGACGAATGCCAGGACGACAACATTATGCTTAATCTGACGGTTCACAGTGAGCTTCCTCGCGGGTATTTGTCAACCTGCTAGCTTGAGCAGGGATGCCAAGTCCCTCACCACGCTTACGAAGTCTTGGCTTCTGGGAGGGTCAAGCTTGTCAGCTGCTGCCGCCCTCATCCTGGTCACCGAGGGCCTGTTGGGCGAGTGGGGAGCGGGAGCTAGGCTGCTGGTCGGGCGATTTGGGGATGGTCACCGAATTGAGAGTGATGAGAGAACATGACGGCTTTCATCCTCCGTCCCTACTGTAAGGGCGGGCGCGTTTATTAGTGGCAAGACGGTTGAGTGACGCCGTCTGTTTTTCCAAGTCCCTAACCCCATGCTGCTTAGTGCTGGCCACTGAGTGAGATCGTATCCACGAATCTGCGGAGAAGGGGGCCTTCGCGGCGCGGGGAAAAGAATAGCTGTGGTTTGCGGGGGAGGATGGGGTTCGGGCTGTGGCGTGAGCTAAGGGAACCATTGATGGATGGCGATTGATTTTGCCATGCTAAAAAACCGCAGGGACGGACTTGAGCCTCAATCTCATCCTAATTTGAAGTCTTGGAAAGTGACATTGACGCTACAGAGTCGCGGCATCGCATGATGCTGTTTCTTGTGCGCTTCGTCGGCCTTAAACCTTGTCCCCTGCTGGTTATTGGTGAGAGCGTCACGCTACGCGCAGAACAGGGACCTACCATCCACCACTGCTCGTTTCTTTGAAGCTTTGCAACTTGCTCATGCATCTGCAGGCTGAATGCGCTGTTTTTTATTCACGGGAAGCTTTTTATCCGCAGCGTTATTTCGGTTGACGGCTGTGCAACTGGAGGCGTGTAGTGAATGACATGGCAGAAGGGTGCAACGTTGGCGGGAATGAGCCAAACACTTGACAATCCATTATTGGAAACCGGTCAATCAAGCTAATGTTGTCCTTCTTTAGCCTTATGCACACGCGCACGAGGTCGTTTCTTGATGTCTTCGTTGTCATCAAACTTGTTGATTTTGATCCGTAGGCTCCGGCGGGTGAAAAGGTTTGATATCCCTGACTGGTTAGTCAAGGTTGTTGGTTACGAATATGAATAGGGCCAACATGTTGTTTTCTGTCCGTGCGGGAAAAAAGCAGAGAGACAACACACCAGATTCCTACCAACAAGGATTCTATTTTTTTAATTTTTATTTTTGCGATGTGAATCACGGTGTACTGGCGCGGTGTGCCTGGCCATCATAGTCAACGTTGCGCGGCAGGGCAAATCCGATAATTCATGCTGTGGCTTTGTGCTAAGCCCCGACGTGCAGATTTGCGGCTGTCGTCAGGGCTGAGAGTTTGACTCGATCTTCAGACTAGCCCTCTTGGCATCGCTCCTAAATCGACCGCGAGCCAAGCCATGGCATCAATGTAGAAATGACGATTGCGGTGGCTCTTCAAGATGCGTGTATTCAACCGAGGAAGGGCCTAAACTGGTGGGCGGTTTTCAATGACAGGAGGATGCAAGTCCAAGCTCCGCCACCGGCTACTTGGTAGTGCGGGCAGGCGATTGGGCCGAAGGAGTCGTGTGGCTTACATCAAGTTGGTGTAGAACCGCGAATGCATCCATGTCCTGTGTCCGTGCTGTTAGAGTTGCGAGGATGCACAATGCCTGGGGTCGAGGATGGAGGCCTAAGGCCGTCGCAGCCGTCGTGCGGCTTGATTCAGTCGTTGGTTGACGGTTCTCGGAGTGACGGATGCGGAAGTGTGCTGTGGGCTGATGAGGCGAGCCGACCGAGCGATGCAGGGTTGAGCAGACCACTCGGCCAACTGGAAATGGGACAAAAAAGGACCTTGGTCACCGATCTCATGATTCCTGGCCAGATTCTCCCCATGGGGTTGTCTAGAGATCCGACTCTGGGGAAATGGATCTCATCGAGATTGGAGAGGCGCATAATGGGGACCGAGGCGTTGAGCATGGAGCTCGCCTTCTTCTTTCTCGATGAGAATACTTCATGCATTCATTGGGCCTGACTGCCCATTCGGACATTTTCTTCACGCAATGTCGGGTGCAGTGGCCTATGACGACGGCGTACTTACATAATATATTCCTGCGCCGGCGAAAACGAGGAAACATTCGGCTTGTCGATCGCCTTGACGGCCGGGGGAGGTTGATGGCTCCCGGGCCGCGTTGCCCACCACACTTCCCGTGTGTGCTGTACCACACATACACAGCGCAGCACACGCACACACACCACCCAAAGTTACCAAAGAGGCCCGGACCGGCACAAAAGACACCGGGCCTTGACTCCCCCGAGCGCCGTCTCGCGTGGCCGCCTCAAAAGCGCACAGAGCCCATGGTCACCATGCGCAGCGTTACATTGTCATCTGCCGGGGCCGTGCCTACAACACCTGGGGCCTAGCGCAAGGGTGCGGGCAGCAGCAGACCCGTCATGTCTGTTCGATGGATGGATGGACGAGTGCACTCTGTTTACGCACCAGACCCCGCAGACGAAGCCCAGACGACCGCAAGAGATCGACAGATCCGGGACCCTAGGCTCGGCAGGGCAGGCAAATCTTTCTAGTCCAGGATGCCCGTGGCCCAAATGTTGCCCGCCCTTGGACGTGCCGTCCCAGTGCTAGGTGATGTAGCGGTTGCCCACCCCGCCCAGACTAGTATCCAACCCCCGAGTCGTCAACTTCTTCCCCATCTCATCCATCCCGCCCGTCACAATCAGTAAAACCTTCTCGGGTGCTTGTTGCATTCCACACGCCCCCCCCCCCCCTAGATAGATGAAAACCAAGAAAAATAACGTAGTTGCATTGCGTCGACTATGGTTCGTTCCCTCGCTCACTCACATGTGGGGGGCTCCCCCGCCTGCGTTGGAGGCGGACAGGCGGATGGATGAGAATGGAAGCTGCAAGGACGACATCCAGCGCAACATGCACCCTCCCCTTCTCTCAGTTTCCCCCCATTCCCCCAGCCTAACTCCTCATGGAAAGAGATAACAGGACGTGTCTTGGCGGAGAAGGAGAAGGGGACAGTGCCTCTCCGCACTGCTCCTCATTCTGCTCGGGGTTGCATTCTCCCGTCGTGGGAGCATTGACAGGCAAGCCAAAGTCCGGTCAAGCTTTTCTATTAAAGTCGGCGGGCCGCGTCTTCTTTTTATCTTCTCTCTGATCGGCACTTTTGTCTACGTCAAGGACGGCGATCGTAGGGGAAAAAAGAAACATAGCAGCACTTGTCTCAAACTTCTGTTGGTTGCCTGTTCCCGTTGACGCTTTGTTTTTTACCGTCTCTATTCCTTCACATCCTCTTGTCGCTATCCATCACACACGCCCCTCACCCATCACATTCCGCTTCGCACGCGGCTGCGTTGCACCATCACACCCGATATTTGGAAACTGTTGTCTCGCATTGTCGGCCTGGGAACTTCTTGTCTTGGTCTTCCATTGTTCTTTGGCTCGGCTGGCTACCGCATCCTTGCGCTCGCTGGTTATCTTCCCACGTTTTCCCGCCAACGTAACCGAGAGAAGCCTCTGTTATTCTAGAGAGCTCGCATCATACAAAGACGTTGCAACCCAATCACCCAACGACCACCGTCGACTGAGCAATCATGAGCGACGATGTGGACCGGAGCGATGCTTTTGAAGAGAAGGGATCGACTCAGCAAGTTGATCTGGTAAACGATCCTGATGCAGGACTCTCCGTGGAAGAGAGGAAGGAAGTAGTGCGTATTTCCCTTGTGTGATATGCAAATGAAGACGAAGCTAAATACCATATAGGATCGCAAACTTATGCGCAAGCTTGACTTGTATCTAGTTCCATGGGTATGTTATTACAAAGACCGTTCAAACAGAATCGCATGGTTGACCGATGGCAGCTTTGCTTTTTGTACCTTGTTTGTTTCCTCGATCGAACCAATATTGGAAATGCCAAGATTGCCGGCCTTCTCACTGACATTCCAATGTCAACGACCAAATTCAATGCGACCCTGACTATTTTCTACATCTCGTACGCTCTTTTCGAAGTCGTGGCCAACATCCTCCTCAAGAAGACCCGCCCCTCTGTTTTCATCCCCATAATTATGTGAGTAGTCTTTGCTTGGCCATGATATGCACACAATGGACTAATTCTGTCGTCTAGGATTCTCTGGGGAGCAACTATGCTGGGAATGGGATTTGTGAAGAACTGGTCTGGACTCATGGCTGCTCGTTGGTTTCTCGGCGTCACCGAGGCCGGTCTCTTCCCAGGAATCAACTACTACCTCTCTTGCTGGTACAAGCGATCAGAATTTGGTGCACGTGCTGCCTGGTTCTTCTCTGCGGCTGCTCTGGCCGGTTCGTTTGGTGGCTTGCTCGCGGCTGCCATTGAGAAGATGGACGGTATTCGAGGCATTGCCGGTTGGGCCTGGATTTTCATCCTTGAGGGTCTCCTGACCATCATTGTTGGCATTATTTCCTTTTGGATGGTCCACGACTTTCCTGATCAGGCCAAATTTCTATCCGACGAGGATCGTCGACGTGTGATTCTCCGACTTCAGCGTGACCAGCAGGCCTCGGCCCAGCACGAAGAATTCAAGATGAAGTACTTCTGGCAGGCTGTCACCGACTGGAAGACGTATTGCGGCATGCTCATCTACATGGGCCCCTTGATGCCCCTGTACTCCTTCAGCGTGTTCCTGCCCACCATCATCCAAAACATGTCCTTTACTGATAAGACGGCTGTCGTCAAGAATCAGCTTCTGAGTGTCCCTCCTTACGCTCTAGCAGCCATCGTGACTGTCTGCATGGGCATCTACTCGGACCGCATCCAAAAGCGTGGCATCTTCAACCTCATCTTTGCGCCCATTGGCATGGCTGGATTCATCATGTTGATTGCCTCGACCAACCCAGCTGTACAGTACTGCGGCACCTACCTGGGAGCACTCGGCATCTACCCGGCGATCCCCATTACCATTACCTGGGTTGCGAACAACGTCGAAGGCGTATACAAGCGTGGCATCGTTCTAGGCTTCGTCATTGGATGGGGCAACCTGAACGGCGTTGTTAGCAGCAATGTTTACTTCAACTCACCCCGCTTCTACGAAGGACACGGAACCGTTCTTGGCTACATGTTTTTCGGCATCTTCTGCGGCAGCGCCATCATGCACGTGATGCTTGGACGAGAGAACAAGAAGCGTCTCAGTGGAGAGCGGGATTATCTGATTGAGGGCAAGTCACCCGAGGCAATCCACGAGATGGGTGACAAGAGACCAGACTTTTTGTACACTCAGTAAATATGAGAGTTGGTATATACACTACCTGGGCGGATGAGTTCTTGTTGTTTTGAAGCTCAGCTTATAGTATTTGTCACACAGGCACTAGAATGAACATCTTGAATATTGTCTGCCAGATTGTTTTCTAGGACTGTTGATGCGACGTGAGATGATTTGTGTGTGACATGTTCATACACAAGACGGCGATGACCTATCAACATGTTCTGACTATCCGGAATCTATGCTAACGGCGACGAGGAATGGAAAGTAGGGAATTAATCGACCTTGCATAAGAATATTTGGGTTAAATGCATGCATCATATGCCTTTTCTCTCCCATTTACTTTGAGCAGGCGAAGTTTCGCCCCAGGCAACGATGGTTTCGGGAGTGCCGGCAATAACGACGATCAAGAACGGGTCGGCACGTTGCCTAGCCCCGCACTAGAATAAGGCTCTGGTGCGCTGGGCGCCTACTGTTGGGTAGCTATTTTGGACAGCAAACGATGGGCGGACCCATTCTCATGGCGGCCAACTCCTGTAGCGTGTTGCTCTGCCTTTTTCTTCTTCTTTTTTTTCTTCGCCGTGGCTGGCCTATACGAGAGGATCGCTTCCTTGGGCAATTGGTGCAAATTGGGAGGATGCAATAAAGGCTCGGTCACGAAGTGGCTGCTGCGCGTTGGTTGTGCACGCTGGTTGTGAATGGATGCTAATTTGGGATGAACTTCATCTGGGCAGAGGGGTCTTATTGGGGATCTGGGACGATCTGAGACGTGGGCGCTGCAAGCCCGCAGCGAACCCTCCAATCCGTTCTCTCGACTAGACCCGGACGCATGTCGGTTGTTTTCCCGCATGTTGGCGTAGTGCCCAGAGTCGTGCTCCTTGCGAAATCTCTCTTTTCTTTTGATTCAGCACAGGGGAGGGCGAGGGTGAAGGAGCCTGTGGCGGCCCAGACGTGTAGCATTTTGCGCGACCAGCCGCAGCCACATCGGCCCACTGGCCTATCGGTTGCGCCTCTGCTCAGATTGGCGTTTTTTGGGGTGTTTCGGGAGTGAAGAGGGAACCTGGTCAGGGCTCAACCAGGGTAGTCTTCTCCCGATAGCGGGGGGGGATGAAGTTTTGTGAGAACTGATGCTGTGGTCGAGACTGTCATTCTTGTGGGGGGTCGGCAGGGGTTGCTTTGTTGTCGAGTCTCTTCATGCGGCTGACTTTGTGACATGGCACCTTTTTCCTGCTTTTCGTCCCTGGAACTGATTTGCGGATTAATTCTGAAGCCTTGTTTTTTTTTTACTTTGACTTGAACCATGCCTGTAGTAGACATGCCAGTTTCCAAGGACGGGATTTTAGATTTCGAAGGGGGGCGCAGCCAGTCCATGGCAACAAGATCAGCCATCATCCCCCCATTGCTGATCGGCAGGTGTGTCTGCCTACGTAATCAGCTGCGGGCATATTAAGGACCAATTCTGCTGGCACTGGCATCATGGAAGACGCCGTTGGAAGCATGTCAGACAGCGCGAGGGAGGGCCATGACGGGGCCTGATTGGGCACGTGGGCGAGTTGGTGGGTAGTGAATGTGCAAACATGTAAACAGGCTAGGGTAGCAGGCGGGCAAGGGGACGACAGAAGAGCGGCGGATGACAGCAAGTGACAAAGGACCAAGTGTTAAGGCGACCTGGGAGAGACCCTGTAGACCAGGCTACTTGATGATGGTGGATGATGTATTATTGATCGGGGTTGGTTGGTCGTGGTTGGATTGGTGACTGCAACCATTTTTCTGCTGGACAAAATACCACCCATTCCAGCCCGACAGGGCGAAGTGCGTACGTAGGTGAAAAGTGACATGAGCAGAGCTGATATCAAAGGCTGAGTACATGTAGAGAGAGGGAAGAAGAAAAAAAAAGGGTTCAAATGACCCTATCCATCCTTCCCTCCCGCTCCCTCCCCCCCCTTCGCCTGGCCCTTTTCGCTCGCCGACTTTGCGGCTGCGTGCAGTTGGTGACGGTAGTACAGCATCGCCATCCTTCGCGTAGCCTTCGCCCGCCTCGCCGCACTCGACGGATACGGTGCGAGACGAAGCTACATTGTGTGATTCAATGGCTTTGCTTGCCCACGGCCGCCCGCATTTTCATCCGCCTTTACCTTCCCGTTTTTCCCCTTCCCTTGTCGGCCCAAGTTGTCGAGTCTCACTTGCTGCCCATCTTGTGCGAACTTCCTCTCGCACAACACACGCTCTCGCTTGTTCAGATCCAATCCATTTCCTCGAGCTGTCTTTTTTGTTTTTTCTTGGTCGTCTGTGCATCGCTTACCTCCTCCTTCTCTGGTCATTGGGTCTCTGGAATCTTTGACGCTTTCTTTGCTCTCTCTCCCTCCTCTGATACTAAGCTGACTGGGGAGAGGTTCCGTCCATCTGCAGCTCTCACCATCAACTCTTCGTCATCTATTTCCAACAGCTCCCCGCGATTCCCTGGCATCAGGGATTCGGGGAGACAGAATCTGGAGAAGAGAAGGACGAGCGCCAGAAATAGACGCTCGGTCAGGCCTCTCAGGTGATACAACTTCTGCCATCTTCCATTTACATCGTCGCCGAATGCAATGACGGTGCAGACGCTGCTCGCCCCACGAGCCCAGGCCCTGACGCCAGCTCAGTCGAACACGCTTATGCTGCTGGAGCGCATAGGAGGCTCCATCAGCTTGGTGGCTGTGCTTCTGATATTCGTTGCATACGCCCTGGCGCCGCGAGTGCGAAATGTCCAAAACACCTTTATCGTGTTTGCAAGCATCGCAAACGTCGGTGCAAGCGTGGCCAGCATCATCGCCCTCGATGGCCTGCACAAGGGAGTTGACTCGGCGCTCTGCCAAGGACAGGGCTTCTTATTCCAAATGTGAGTTGTCCATACATGCATGCATGTTCCTTGATTCGCCTGCGTTGGTCCTTGAGGACCCATACTTGCATCGGTTGCTAATTAGAATGCCATAGGTTCATGCAGTCCGACCCTTGGTGGTCCCTCGCAATGGCCTTCAACGTCTTTCTCGTATTCTTCTTCCGAACCAGCCCCGACGCCTTTCGCAGGTGGTGGTGGCTTTACTGCGTCGTCTGCTACGGCGGTCCTTTTATAATCGCACTGACGCTGCTCTTGGTTAGACACCCAGGGCGCGGTCGAATTTTTGGACAGGCGACAGTGAGGATTCTATACTATGTTTGACAGAGATTGGAAGCTGACAACCTGGCTAGATTTGGTGTTGGGTGGACCAAGATTGGGAAAATATTCGCATCTACTCGTATTACATGTTGGTTTGGATTTGCATTGTTGGATCGTTGCTATTTTACACCTTGGTGGGATACCAGGTATTCCACTCAAGAAACCGATTGAAGAGTCTTTCTGCTTCACAGACTGCAGATACCGGGATTTACGATCAGGTGAGTTGCCAAGGAGAGGGCTGCCCGGCTTGTTTTCACTAATACGACTTTTCTTTACCAGAAACCTCGCGTCGACCTTCACGTCCCAGCCGATTGCTTTTACGGAAGAATCATAACGGAAGTTCAAGTTGTACAGTCGACTGTTTGTCCGGATTCTTTCCCGATGGAGCCCAAGGCTGCTCACATACACCCACCGCCGATTGATCCTTTGGATGGATCATCAACTTTGCCGATTCACCCTGTCCCCTCTCACTACCTAAACTATTCGACTGTTACTTGCTCTCCCACTCATACCTCCACAAAAAAGCATCCTTTTCGCAGGATGAAAACTTCTATAAGAAGGGTGATAGCCAAGTTTGTCGTCGAGGACCCAATCAAGCGAGCGTACCTACGCACCAGTCTCCTCTTTGCGCTCAGCGTGCTGGCGACCTGGATTCCCAGCAGCCTGAACCGAATTCATAGCTGGCTCGTCGGCGATTCGCCCTTCGAGTATCACGTCGCTACTGCCGCCGTGCTGCCGCTGCAGGGACTGTGGAACGCCACAATTTTCTTCGTAACTAGCCACCGTGCGCTGCGCGAGACCTGGAAGAACAGGAACCTAGAAAGATCCGGAGGCATAGCAGAGGCTGGAATAGACAGATCAGGGAGCACGGATATTCGATTGGCAGGAGGAGTAAGTTTCTTGGATGATACGGAGTCTGGGAGCGACGTTGAGCTTAGACGGATGGCCGAAGCTCCGGGGAAAAGGGCAGTGAGCCTGTGACGAATTTTATATTGGGTTTGTCTTCATTTGGCGGGGTTGGGTTTTAAGGGAACAAGGAAAGGTGTTTTTGTGGCATTGTCTTTGTATTTTAGATGCTATTTGCGTCGAGAAAGTCCCCAAACAAGCGTTTGGCATCGCGTATTAACCGTGATGAATAATGAATTGGGGGGGAATATAAACCAGCTTGAATCTCTCTTACAACCTGGAGATGCCAAACGGATGAATGAATATTCCGAATTGTTTCAATGAAAAATACTTGAGAATTGTCAGTTTACAGAGCTGATGTTCAAGACAATGGTTTTATTATCTTACCTCACATCAACCTGGCGAACCTACTACTTTGAGATCATGCGTAGCTGCAACCTTGGGGGGCTTGATGGGTCAGAAACTACCCTCCCAATCTTTCTTTCCTCCACCAAAGAGCAGCAGCACGAGCGAGGAGCTCTTACAATGAGAATTAGCATCTCGGGAACACTCGAATATTTATTTGGATATCACAAGCCAACTTACCTTTGAACACAATGGTATACTTGACTGCGGAGTCATCCACCGAGCTGGATTCTTGGTCGGGCTTGGCGGTTTCCATTCGTTTGACATTGACGCGAATGCCAATGTCGCGAGATGGACTAAACCACACGATTGTGCCAATATCATCCTCCGCAACGTTCTGCGCGAGCCATGACTTTTTATCCTCAAAGTCGTATGCTCCCAGGCTGATGGAAGAATTGCGTGGGCGGTTACTCAAACTCGATCCCATCTCGATGGTGAAGGTGTCGCCGGCGGTGTCGATGGCGACGTCTCCATTCTCGCATCTGAATGGGATCTCGGCAATGTCGCCACCCCGCGCCGAAGGTCTCTGGTGGGCGATTTTGTAGGCAGAATACACCTGCCGCAGCTCCGCAAATGACTGCGGCTTGCTACCAAAGTCGTGAGATCCAAGCGGAACCACTCCGTCAAAGTGACACTGGAGGATGGAGAAGCCTTGCCCCGGCGGCTGAAACCCGCACCCCAGCTCGACGCTGACGGGAGGTGCGCTGGCCTGGATGACGCGTTGGTAGGCGATGAGGACGGCTGAAGCATAAAAGGATCTATTGACAGTGGATAGCCGAAGAATCTCGCCAGTGGGAAGCTCAGCCAGGATGGCATGGAAAATCTGTGGCGGCGCTATTAGTTTGACTCAGACACGGAAAACATATCAAATCGAACCACTTGCTTCATTTGGTAAACGGGGCCCGGAGGCCCTGTGCTGATCCATTTCGGACTTTGTTGGCTCCCCCGTACAGAACGGTGAGACACGAATCGGAGTGGGGCGCAGCAACGGCGGCCCATATGAGAGAGAGAGAGAGATCTACGATGTTGTCTCGGGGGGTGCAGCTGGACGAGGCTAAACTCGATGATGTAACATCCGGAAAACATGTGCACGTAGGAAAAGAAAAGAAAGGAGGAAGCCAAATGGATGTTTTAGAATTGATTAGCCAATTATTTATACCCGTGAAACAAATCTAATACAATGATTCATATCTTTAGCTCACTTGGAGTGCATCATGGTATTTTGTTTGTTCTCTGTGTATCAAACGGCATTTCAAAACACACATGAATGAATATTTATTATCCATGCACAAAAAAAAAGGGCTTAATACTGTTGGATCAACAAACCGTTTTCATGTGATAACCGTTCGCTTGTTGTCTCTTCAGCAAGTGAACAAGGGTTCCATAGACCCATGGTGAACTAGTGAGAACAAATATTGGAACTAAAATAACTGGAGCCTCAAGTACAATAAATCCATACGACGCGCAAACTCGCAGCGTCTATTGAATGCAGCAGTAGTGCCCCATCGCTACAAGCGAGAAAGCGTCTCGGCAAACCCGTCTTACTCTGGTACCCAAGCCCCTCCCCCTTTGGAGTTTGAACCAGTCGGCTTCGACACGGTGATTCAATGTTTCAGAGCCGCGTGCATACTTTTTTTATTTTTATTTTTATTTTTATTTTTATTTTTTTTAACGAACACAGATTGCCCGCGGCCACGTCACAGGCATGACATGACGTACAGCGCTTGACGTTGCCACATTAGATATCCAACGGACGCGAAGGGACGGTGCAGCGCGAACCAGCCCAAGTCGTTTCAAGGAACCAGCCCGACGCCGTGGCTGGCTGTTGCAGTGCACTAGAGCTGAAAACCTCCCAGCGCAGAGTGGGATGCGGTCGTAAGCCCAACGCCGTGCCCACAATACGAGCCCGTTTGGCCGGGTATCTAAGGTTAGCCGAAGAGTCTATTGATTCGCGCCCCACATGAAACTCGTTGCAGCCCATGGCATGGTGTCGTTTGGGGGTCCCTCTGCCTATTGTTGGGCAACCCGGGGTCTGCGGATGGCAGAGGGGCGGCTGAAGATGCATGTAACCATGCCATAGGGTGGCCAATGGCTGTTGCGGGAGGCTTCATTGGCCTCTCCGGTGTGCTGCACTCAAATCATCGGCGTGGCCGCGGCCCCCTCGACAGGGCCGAAACACTCCGCTATGTTGCAGTAGGTAGTGATAGCCTCAACGGCGGATGGTCTCTGATGCTCGCAGTATCGGCAACAAGTCGACCTGAAATGAGGACCGTGGCTTATCGTGTATGCTCTTGCGCCATCGATGGTGTTGTTGAAGCCCTTGCTTGGCACACGGCGAGTCCCGAGTCATTCCTGGGCCATGGTGCAGAAGAGTGTTCGCACGCCCACTGACAAGCCTGTATAAATATTAAGCTCTCGCATGCTACGAAAATTATTTAAGAGAGCAAGAACAACTCAAAGCAACTTCGACAACTCCAAACCAAGGGATTACTACCAACTACCATGGAGGCCTCTTTCAACCATCCTCTACGCTCACTTGGGGCAGCTACAGCACTTTCCAAATCCACCCTTCACCCCCAGCACGAAGAAATTGAGGCCTATGTGAATAAATATCTCAGCGAGACATGGGAATGGCCCTCCACAAGGGCCAAATTGGGCTTTTTAAGCTGGAAGTTGAGTGACACCGCTCTTCGCATGTTTGCCACTGGCGACTTTGAGCGTGTCAAACTGGCATGCGAGCTGTTACTCTTGGGATTTCTTATGGATGGTACGTCTGCATTAGATTCAAAGACGCAATTGAATCTTTCTAACCTTGGAGCAGATTGGTTTGATCACCAAAAGCCAGAAGACAGCAGCCTGGTTGTTCTCCGCCTCTCCACACTCCGCGATGCCCCCGAGTGCTTCGATCCTTTGACCAACATCGAACGAATGCATTATTCCACCTTCACTCGCATCCTTGACCAGGGACGCTCGAGAAGGCGTGACGGCCTTCGTATTGAGCAAATAATCATTGACCAATACGTCGAGATGCTCTTCTGCCACTGCGACTCCACACGCGGCGATATTGCCTCGTTCCAAAAGTATCTGGCATACCGTGAGGTGGACTTTGGCATCAACATCTGCTCCACAATCATGTACTGGACCGAGAAAATCTCACTCCCCTCTGAGAAGCTGGAGCTGCTGAGGCCCCTGGAGCGCACTGCCAACTACCATGTCATGCTCCTGAATGACATCTTCTCATTTGACCGAGAATGGAAGGCTTACCGAGAATGCCCCGAGTCAGCCGTCATGGTCAATGGCGTGAGCATACTAGCCGCGGAGACGCACATCGGCGTCGAAGCCGCCAAGGCATGGTCCTACTCGCTTGTGCGGACGTGGGAGCGCGAGTTCCAAAAGATGGTGGGCGAGCTAGTAGACAACGGGCAAGTGGACACCGACGCCATGAGCAAGGCAATTGAAGGCATCGAGAGGCGTATGACTGGCGCTGAAGAGTTTTACTGGCAGACGAAGCGATATCTTTGAATATGCTCGTCTGGGGGGCAACCAACGATTACGACTGGAGTTAGGGAGTTAGTTAGGGCTTGGACTTGGGAACATAATGAGAAAGCAACGAATCAGCGACGGCAAGCGAGAAATAGATATAACGAGTTATTCCTTCGTATTTACGAATATATTCTTTGAAATATGCCTCATTTTTTGAGTGGAGAGATATGTGTTATTAGCTATTGATGTGAGAACCCATCGACATTTGTTTCTGCGAGGCCCTCGAGCGCCAAGATCGAGCCTAGTTCAATTGCCTCTTTTCTTCTTCGCCAAAAGCCGCTTCTAACTAATGCATCCCGCCTTAAAAGAATATATTCTCGCAGCCTGACTCCATTATATTGTTCCTACCAAAACGCCGCGCACCCAAAGCAGTTCGTATCGCCATCACCGCCGGGATATTCCCACACCCTGGCTCCAGTCATTCATTCTCGACCTGTACACATAACTTTCCATAGCCTCACTCCATTTCTTTTCAAGGCCTTGCACGTATGAGCCTAGCCTGTACTGAGACCTGCTTTGCCAACCCGGCCACTCTAGTCCATATCGATGCACTTGGTCACACCGACTGCAACAACAAACGCCACACATCTGCCGCCGTCGCCGCCGCTTAGATAGCCAGGACATGATTGAGAGGGTCGCGTGGACGAACCTACCTGAGGAGATGTCATCGCGATCAGCGTGCGCACGAGACAGGCCCGACTGCAGCCGAACCCAAGATGTCACGCCCAACTGCATTGCGATATAGTTGATCGACCTTGGGACCATCGTCAGAACTGCGGCAGGCTAGTTTAGTTTCGAATGGTGCAAAATAAACGGGGCTGGTGGCGCCATTAGCTCCCAGCGAGCAACTCTGGAGAGAACCCCCCTCCTGATAGACTGAGGAGAGATCTAATGCAGCCTGCTGTCATCAAACCTTGCAGCAGCCATTTAGACGCAAGGCCTCTGATCTTTGTTCTGAGCGTCTCGAACGGCTGCATCCACGGCATCGAGCAAGTCCAAGTGGAAGAAAGGGCGGTCAACGCCATAGATGGCTGCCATCGGTCGGCGGTGCTCAGAAGGAGCAGGAGAAAGGGCTCGTTTTGTCTCGACATCGGAGCCCTCATGGTCACTGTGGCTGTCTTCAGTTTCCGCATCTTTTCGCTTTTCGATAGCTTCATGATGCTCAGCATCTGCTTCGATATCTGACACACGCCGGGTGTGGGGACTGGGGTCGACATCCATTGATGCAAGAGTTGCCGCAATGGAGTATACGGGACTCCAGTTGCCAAGAGCAAGAGAATTCTTTGCCGTGGGGAACCCGAATCCAGCCGTTGCAAGAGCGCGGCGCGACCACCGGTTGTGCACTGAGGCAAAATGCCACTCGACAGCGTCGGGGGCTGAGTATCGGTCAAGTGAGTTGCGCAAGTCAATCAGGCCTTGAACACAGGTGACATCGAGGTTGTTGACTGCAGAAAAGTCAAGGACAATGGCACGAAGGTAGGGAAGGTTCTCGTTCTCAAGGTTGTGCTTCTTTGGGCCTGGGTCATTCCAGAGTCGATCAGACTCATTCTCGTAGTGCTCTTCCGTCATTCGCTGCGTATTCTTCATAATGTACTGGAGCAGGGTGTCGATGTGGTAAGCTTGGTTTGTGTAGTTGTAAGCCTCGTTGAAGCGATAAATGAATACGCCAGGGCACGGTGACTCGACGTAAATATCAGGGTTAGAGGCGTCCTTGCGATCGAGAGGCAGAAACACTTCGCGAGGGCCATGCTCCTCCTTATGCAAAGCGGTGATGCTGGACTTTCTGCTCATCCCCTGGTGGTGAGTGTCATTTTTGTCCGCCACTCTGTAAGCCTGAACCCTGCCGAGGAACTTGCCCCTTGTCCGAGCAAGACGAGCAAGGAGAAGGGCCATGGAGAGAGCAGTGCCAACATAGATGGCTGTCTCGAGCGACCGGAAAATGGCCACGATGACGCAGATGAGCCAAATGAGAAACTCAAACGGCGACAGCTGCCAGTAAGAAAAGACCTTCTTCGGCGAGGCAATGAGATTGCAGACGGCGTGAAGGATCAGCCCAGCAAGGGCGGCTTTTGGGATGTAGAAAAAGACGGATGTCAAGGCATACAAAGCCAGGATGAGCATCAATGCGCTAAAGGCACCAGCCAGTGGAGTCTTGACGCCAGCCTTGGATAACACGGCGGAGGCTCCGAATGAGCCAGTGCAGACATAGCCACCCACAAAAGGGCTGAACAAGTTGGCAGAACCCAAGGCCACAATTTCTTGGGATGAGTTGATGGTGTAGTTGTATTGCCGGCCCATAGCTTTGGCAATTGCAATGTGCTCAATGACTAGAATAATAGCAACGGCTGGTAGCTGAGGGATGATGGCCTTGACCAATTCAAGGCTTGGGCTGGGTACATGGGCGTGCTGGAAGCCTGTCTCAAGTTAGGTTGGGCAGATGAAGTAAGAAGCAAGCTACATACCAGGCTCAATCTTGCCAACAATTCTGAACTTTGCGTCTGCGGATGGATGCCCTCTGTTGACAATGAAACTAATGAGTGTGAAGAGGATCATAACAAATGTCATTCTCAGCGATGAAATATAGGTCCATGTTCGCTTAAGCCGGGGCTGGCGACGTTCCATCATGGTGCAAAAGTCCCTGATGGCGAAGAGCATGAGAAACGACGTGATTCCTATTGCCGCATCTACTTTCGCTTCAGGAAGTGCCTTGAATGTATTGATGAAAACTTTGTAGGGGGCTTCTCGGGTGTTGACGCTGGAAATGCCAAGGGCACTAGGGATCTGGGTCGACATAATGGTGATACTGGCTGAAGTCACAAAAGCCGAGATGGGAATGTAAGGAATGAACTCAATGATCCATCCCAGTCGAAACAATCCGAAAAATAGCAAAACGAATCCGGAAAGCAGGCTCAGCGCGTGGGCAATCTCTTCGTTCGTGTATTTATCCGGGTGGGAGCTGTTGACATGGCTAACGACTTGACCGACGAGAAGGGATCCGACAGCTGTTGTCTAATGACGAGGCATGTTAGTTAAATTCTTGGATATAGTTAAGGGTTGTTACATACACCAATGACGATATCCTTTGAAGTCCCAAACACCCAATAACAGACAGCACCAGTGAAGGATGTGTAGAGGCCGTGAGCAGGTGTTAGCTGGGCAAGGAGGGCGTATGCCATGGCTTGAGGAACAATGACTAGTGCAATGGTAATGCCTAAATTCATCAACAAAAATGGTTAGCGTCGAGTAGCTCTCTTCTTTTGTGAAGCATAAGATAAGCTTACCGGCAATAACGTCGCCCACAAGCCAGTTGAGTCCGTATCTTGGGATCCATCCTGCACTGGGGAATAACTCGCGAACATATTCTATAGCACCGGCCTGGGTCGGTGTCAAATCCTTGAAGAATTCTAGAATTGTAGGCTCTTCCTCGCGATAGATGTCTGCGGGAGAGATTACTCTGTTGGCGCGGACATCAAGATCGTCGGGCAGCAGAGAGTAGCGTTCATCGGGATCAATGCCAAGAACCTTTTTGGGAAACTGGGAGATCTTCTCAGAGACCTTTTGAGAGAACTTTTGAGACTCCATGGCGAAGGTCATTAAAGGAGCAGGGGAGACTTGAAAGCAGGGAGCACACGCAATCCAGTGCCATTCGCGTTCTTGCCGGGCTTGATAAAAACAAGGAGTCACAAAGAAGCGGCGAGGACGCACACAAGGTCGGAGCGGTAGCAAGATATACAAGACGTCGGCGGCTCAGACAAACCCCAGGAACCCACCGAGCGGGAGACTCAGACGGACTCAGATCTAGAGACACAGGCACTGGCTGATAGAGTCAGCCCACTTTGCCGGCAACTTGAATCAAGAGGGGGGGTCTTGACGTCGGCCATCGCTGGGGGGTTTCAGCCATGATCAGCGCACTGAAAGCCGTTGAAACGACTGGAATACGCCAGATAGGCCCGGGAGTCGGCCGATGAGGCCCAGAGACCATCGCGGGAGTGAAGGACACAGGGAAAGGGGCCTCCGCGACTGGTTGGCTCCTGTTTTGTTGGGCCCATGGGCGGCAGGGTTATGGTTGAAGCCAAGGTAGATTTTAAGCATCTTTTCCTACAGTCCTCCTGCGAGCTATGGAGACGGGGTGGATACCGGCCGGGGGGTCACAAGTGATACCGCGCAGGGCCAAATCTCCCGGGGTAAAGAGAGAAGAAAAAAAAATTGAAGCCTGCCGAGATGCTGCTGGCGCTGCCGAAGCGGGAGCCGTCGGGAGTCGGCCGATCAGGTCTCGCTGTGGTTGCGGTGTAGCGGCGCCACACCCGCCACGAGACGCCGCCCAGCCGACCGAAGCCTCCGCCCGCTGGAATTGACAGCGCCCAGGCCGGCCCGAAAGCCGCCCCGCTCCCCGAGTCGCCGACTGAAGCCAGCGCGCCGGGAGGGAATCGGGCTTCACCTCCTCTCAAGCCGCTTTCCCCCGGCCCATGGGCTATTAAAATACGTCCCCGATCCCCGGCTTTCCTTCCCCTTCCCTTTACTAGCGCGAGCCCAATCCTTTTTTTTATGCATCCCAACCTGGGCCAGCTTCCCTTCTGGGCCCATTCTCTGCCTCATCGCACCACTCGCCCGCCTGGTCTTTCAGGGAGATGAAGCCCACATGACGCGTGCGCGTTCCCGACATTCCAAAGGCAACGGAGGAAATCCCTCTTTTTCAATGTTCCTGGCCAAAAGGTTTGACCTTCCGAATCGCACGCGAGCCCTAAAATTGGACAGACGGGCGGGACGGGCACGCAGATCTAAATGGCCCTGTGTGATCGGCAGTTGAGCAAGTGTGAATCCGTCTCCGCAGGAAGAAGAAACGCTCGGATCGTTCAGAGGAAAGGGCATCGCCCCAAATTTCTGCACCGGGCAGTATTTGCGACAGGATATAAAATGAACTGCCCGGATATAGTCTGCCGAAATGACGCGTAAACCAAGCAAAAGGCCTAATTGCGGTATGATTGACTGATTCAATTGGGCCACCACCACCAACAACCACCCTTCTCAACTCTGTACCACATCCCCGGCCTGGCTCTTGGCCTGGTCGCCGATCAATTCGGCCTCTGTAGTCTCCCCGGCTCTCGCTTTCTCCTCCATCATCTTTATCCATTCCAACACCCCAATCGTCGCCGGGTAGTCCGGACCATGAGTGTTCTCGCAGTAGCGAGTAAAGTCGTGCTTCTTGAGCAAAGCCAAAGCCTCTCTGTGGCTCCCTCGCAGATTCAACGTGCTTGCATGGTTTGCCACCGACCCCATTGTTTCAGGGTGTTCCTCTCCGAGAACCTGCTTTCTGAGATCCAATGTCCGTGACCCTATCTCTTCGGCTTCCCCTAACCGACCCTGGTCGGAATAAATTGCCGCGAGGTTTGTCATGCTGGTCAGAGTATCTGCATGTTCCTCACCAAGTTTCTCCTTTGTTACTTTCAGGACCCTCAGCTCGATCTCTTCAGCTTCTTCCAATTGCCCTTGACTCCAATATGTCGATCCTAGGTTCCCTAAGCTGGTGAGCGTGGAGAGATGTGTTTCCCCCAGCGCTTGTTTCTTCGTCTCAATGACGTGGAGTTGCAGCTGCTCCGGTTCCTCCCATCTTTCTTGATCTGAGTATGTCGATGCCAAGCTGCTCATGGCGGCGAGTGTAAACCAGTCCTCCTCTCCAAAAGCCTTCTTTGCCCTCTCCATCACCTGCAATTGTAATTTCTCAGCCTCTTCCAGATGAGCCCGAGAGCTCTTGCCATTGGCGAATTGCAGCAGACCTTGAAGTGTTTCTCAATGCGACTCCCCTAATTCTTCAGTAGCTAGATCTGTAGTTTGCTGCTGCAGCTCTTCCGCTTCCTTCCACCGTCCCTGGCGATAATAGACATTCGCAGCAAGATCCATGCAGCCAATGGTGCGAACGTGGCTCTCCCCACATCGCTTCTTGCTCATCTCCAACAACTTCATTGCCCATATCTCTGCCGTTTTCGAATCGCCCTTGTGTAATAAATGATGCATTCCTCCTTCCATCAAGTCACTCCATTCCTCGAATTCGCTGTCAGTCGAAGGCTCATTATTCATAAATGGATCCTTTTGGGGGATCATGATGTCGCATTTCTCCGGTGCCTCGAAATCTACAGGGAAATTCCGCGCCATTTCTTGGAGAAAGAGTCGCTTCCATTTTTTTGTGTCTCCAGAGGACGCGGGCCATAATTGGGTGCAGAATTGCACGAGAGAGTGTATCTTGAGGATGGACCCATCAGTGGCCAGCGATACCAAGGAATAGCCTCTCAATATATCCAGGTTATCCTCAAATTTGTCAATCTGGTCTTCTTCGTCGCCAGAATCTTCGTCCTCAACACTGCCAATTTTCTTGCTGTAGCCGTGCAAAAGGAAATCGGGAATTGCCTACGGGTTGAATTAGCTCATGAAGGAGAGTAACTGCGCCGCCGAAGGCTTCTCAGCGCGGATCTGTTCAAAAGTAACCTGCCAAGTGGTGGCCACCGAATTTGAAACAGTCTAGTCGCGGCGAAAATCGCCCGCGTCGCTATTCAGTAAACTTCCCTTTTTCCTGTCACTTTTCCTTAAGTTTTCAAGGTATACGGCCAACGAAATCCTTGGACTGCGCCTGTTAATGTACGTCGCTGCCTGGCTCAACGCCAAAGGGATGCAATCCAGAGCATGTGCTAGCTTTTTTGCAGCATCTTCCTCATACCCTGCAATGAGCTTATTTTGCAACAGTTGCGCTGCCTGTGAAGCTTCCATTGCAGAAACCTTCATGATCAATTTCTGGTTTCCCGCCAAGCGCTGCGCAGCATCCATGCCGCGCGAGGTGATGAGGATGGTCCCGCCGCGACGTTTCGGCAGGAAAGATGTGAGTGGTCCATTCACTGTTTCTGCTCCTCCCGCCCCGCTTGACCCATCATAACCGCCAGAGCCATGCCCTGGATAAAGGATATTAATGTCGTCAGCGTTATCCAAAATCATAAGCCAGGGGCCGACGTCATCCCTCTGGAACCAGTCACAGACGATGCGCAGTGTGTTTGATTCGGGGAGTTCGCGCTCGGGGAGTTGGAGGCGGTCGGCGATTGCACGATAGGCCTCCTCGAACCTGGATCTCGTCCCGGCATGGACCTAGAACACGCTGGTTTCAGGCGAAACATTCCTTACCTCATGAGAAAATTGTATGGCGAGCTGGGATTTTCTGTCCGAGTGTAAGTCTCATGGTGCGCACTAGCAAAGGGATGTCTCACCTAACTCCACCTATACCCACGAGGCCGATGCGACTCATTGATTCGTCATACAGGCTCCTCATCCACGCTAGAATGTCGGCGTGTTCGACAAAGTCTGGATCTACGTCAAATGGGATCGAAAAGCAGCTCTTGAACCTTGGCTCGGAAGAGGCTAATAGAGCACCTGCGGGTTGCTTGGGATTGTGGGAACTGTCTCGGATCTTTTGTCGAATATCCAATAAAAGAGTCCTACTCAAAATTAGTCTCGTGGTCTTTTCGGTCGCCTGATGATTTGATGAATTCCATTACTCACGTTTGATCGATCTGCAGTCCGAGGGACAGAGTTGTTTCCCAGCGTTCGAGTTCCACCACGAGCTTGTCGACCTCTTTCTGGGAGAAGGGCCATTGAAGTGCTCGCAGACCACATCGTCGCATTGTTTTTCTGGTCTTTCCAGGGTCTAGATTTTGCTGCTGTCTTTCCATATCGGCTTTGCACCCCTCAAGAGACGCAAGCAGCTCCAGAGATGCCGCAAGAGGTATTCCATCTGTGCTCTCCACAAGTCGCGAGCCTGGCGAACAATAGATCCCAAGCTGCTGATTATCCTCTGGACCCGATGTATATCCTCACTGGCGTTCTTTACAGAAGCTACGTACTCGAAGCATAGCTTTCCAATCCGGCCGGTAAGCTCAGCCAACGCGATAACGTTTGAGCCTATTCTGGCAGTTTCGCTCATGGCTTGCGCAGACGGGACCGAAATGGCCAACGTCCTTGCATCAGAGATTTAGGGGTGAGGTTGAAGAAAGATTTATTCGGGGACTTATTTGCAAGAAGGGATGAGTGTGTTTTAACAAGTCACCTGATAAAGTTAGGCAAGTGGGAAGCTACGATTGAGGCTGAACACGATCTGTCCATGTCCCTCCGAACAACCCCACTCCGTTAGCTGCTAGTGCAAGGACATGAATTCCTTTTGATCACAAAAGCAATCCGTGTTATCTAAGGCAATTTTTACTCTGGATTCTGATTTCCCATACATAGTCTTTACGCTTTAATTTGGATTGACGCCTTGCCTACCCTAGAGTGAAATTTGCCCCAACCAGGGAGCATCAATGTATCAGCATCGTGTATTAAAATAGGCCACTAGGGATATCAAATTGCACCGTTGTATAGATTTGTGTAGATTTTATTGAGATTTTATAAATCATTTACAATGAATGTGGGAAACATGTAATGTTTAAAGGAAGGTCAGCTATAGACAAACCACTGGACTTGGTCAAATTGTATACAGTCTGTCATGATCGCAAGAAGAAGAAGAATCAAAAGCACACCCTTTGTATATGTGCACAAATTCTGTCCATCTGTGGCCCTGAATCCATCATGCTAAAGTGATGCACATCCTTTAGAACCTCGACGGCCAGTCTATCCCTACCAAGCAATGATGCCCACCCATCTGCAGAGAAGTCAGTGCGGTTGTTGATCAACCAAATCATTTCTCGGGGATCGTCAGGCCGAATCTCTGGCCTGGGGCCATCGGGATCCTTGCATACTCCATCTGGAGCATAGATCATGAGCGTTTTCGGGGCCAGACCCAGAGATTTAGGCCAAGCGACTGGCTCGTACCTATCCAGCATGCCGATAAACGCGTCAAAGTGTGGACGGAGCCATTTTGGAATACCCGAGCCAGTTCCAAAGATACCAAGCTGCTGAAAGAAGTCGTACATGCGAGCCGGTGGGTTTTGTAGACCGATTGGATTGGGAGAGTCGATCAGTATAAGAGACTCGACGACGTCCCCAGAGGAAACCAGCTGCCGCGCGGCTTCGAACGCGCAAATGCCTCCTGCGCTCCACCCTCCTAAATGATATGGCCCGGATGGCTGGCGGCGTTTGAGCTCAATGACGTATTTTGCCGAGAGTTGTTCGAGGGTGCAGTTGGACCGGGCCATGTCCTCGGGTGTGGTGCGCCAGGGACAGTTCAATCCATAGACTGCCAATTTGGGGTCGATCTTGGAGAGCGTAGCATACGAGGAAGCCGAGCCCGAACCATCGGGGAACATGAACAGAAATGAATTGGCCGATTTTGGTGAGCCTTGAAGAAGAACCGATGTTGCGTGGGGGGCGTTTTTTATGACTTGATCTCCCAGAAAGCTGTGCCCTTGTGAAGGCGGACCTGTAGTGGGCGTTGCCTGTTTCGCATCAAGCCCCAGAATGGACCCAATAGCGGTCTCCAACTCAACTAGGGTTTCATTGTCGGCAAAGAGAGTAGAGGGAAGCTCTACCTCAAAAATTTCACTCAGCCTCCCTAAAGTTGTGAGCGCAAGCAGCGAGTCGACACCAATCTCGTCCATGCTCGTGGAGCCAGACAGCTCTTCCAGCTTGATTCCCGTCTCGTCAGCAATGGTGGAACGAAGAATTAGAACATAGTCCAAATCCTCATTTTCAGATGCAACCGAGGTTTTTGGCGTTGAGGTGCCTGATTCCCCTTCACTGCTGGATACATTGGTGCTGGAGGAAGTGGTCTCACTGACCCCATTTCCATAGAGTTGTTGGAGATCATTGACAGAGGGGCAATCAATGAAAATTGAAGAAGGTAGATCCAAGTCCAACTCTTCCCTCATGCGGCCTGTGACGGTTAATGATAACAGAGAATCGAGGCCTAGCTCGGCGAATTCGGTGTCGAGTTTCAAGTCTCCAAGATCGACACCGACTTCTTCAGAAATGATGGCCAACATTCCAATCCAAACACCCCCAGAAGAAACTGGAGCGGGTGGTTCAGGCTTTGAGACCGGGCTGATTTTCTTGGGCCCCGGCACTGGTTGCATCTTGGGTTTTGGCCCATGAACTGAGGGAGAGGCTTGAGGGGATTTGGCAAGCGTGGATCCGGCCATTGGGCGCAATCCATCCAGGGCGCGACGTGGAACTCCCAGAAACTAAGATGGTTAGAATGTTATTTTTTCATCGATACTGTATTAGCGTACCTTGATTTGTTGGATGAGTGCAATAATTTGGTCACCGTCAAAAATATACGTGTCCCCAGCATATAAGGTTCCCTCAAGCAACTGCATGCGGTTGTAGCAGTAATATGTCTTGCCGTATTCTGGCTTAGCGATCAACTTCATACTTTCCCATTCGTTGTTGATGAAGACTTCAGCCTTGGGATGCGGGCTGTCAGCGCCGTTCATAATAAAACCGGCGACCCCACCAACGCTGTCCATCCATTTGGGGTTGAAGTAGAATCCTTGATCGTCAACCTGAAATTTGACAGTGGAGACTGCCTCGAGATCATTGCTATCGAGAATGACCTCTCTCATTCCCTGATATTCAGGACTGTACTCAACGATGTTGGCGAAGAGTCTGTAGACAATAGCCTGCTTCATGCGATGCGCCTCGCCATCTTCGACAGCATTCCGCAAAGCATTGATTCTGCTCTTCACGAGGTAAGAATTTCTATTCCACTCTTTTTGCCAAGCTTGGGTTTGTACCAAGCTAATAGTGCATGTTGCATGATTAGCACTCTTCTTGCCTTGGGCGTTGACGCTGAAGATACTGCATTCGGCTGTATTGTTAGACCAATCCGCGACCGCCGAGACTCGGAAGAGCTGCGAATTCATGTTGGGGTTATAAACGAGCGGTTTCTCAATTTCCATATGAGAAACATCCATTCCCATAGATTTGGACGACATCGATCGCTGTTCCATGAAATAATGGGCCAGGTGTAGGGTAATGTCCCCCCACAACGACTATGCAGGTTAGCTAGAAGTTTACAGCGGCAATGGATTTAGAAACATACCGAGGGGCAAAGCTCTGCTCCATTAACTTTGTGGCCAGTGAAAACAGGCAATAGTTTTGGGTCATGAACATCTGATTCCACTAAAATAGAGGATCGATCATCCCCATGACACTCTTCAATCACTCTTTGGAGAGACGGAGAGATTCTTTTGAAGGGTTTCGGGATTTCGATTATGGGTGCCTCCTGGGCTGGCTGAGTACCCTCGCCCTTGGTTAAGCAAAAGTCATTGCGATACATGATCCAATAATTTTTGAGATCCCAGCTGTAACGTGGTAGTTCAACTACAGCGTTAAACTGATCAAAGGTCCGATGGTACTCATTCCAGTCAAGGTCAAATCCACTGAGATACAGAACCTCAAGGCTCGTCGACAAGACTTTCCAGGGATCTGTGTCCTTTCGCATTGTAGCCGCCGTGTTGGATTTGCTACCCAGGGTGCCCTTCACCATCCCAGAACAAACAGGATGAGAACCAATTTCAAGCCATATCGTCTTTTCATTTACCAGGCCAGAGCTTGATGCTTCTTCGAGCGCGCCTTGAAAATTGACCGCTTGACGACAAGAATTTACGAGATAAGAGCCATTCAGGGTGTCCTTTTCGGTGATGACTTGAGAAAGCAGTGGTGAGAGGTATGGAACGGAGGGAACTTTGAAAGTCGCTTTTTTCGTGACCATCTCAAAATCTTCTAGTATTGAATCAACCTGAGACGAATGGAAAGCGTAAGGAACGTCTAAAATCGTGGTCTCATGCCCTGAATTTTGAAAGAGGTTTTTGAGACGGCCAATTTCCTCGGCACTACCGCTAATCACGTTACCCCGCGGCTGATTCAAACATGCAACCTCAGCGGAGGAGTCCTTGGTGAGAGATTCTATTTCCTCCTTCGTAGCTTTGACAGCCAACATGGAATGGGTGCCAGGTTTGCAGTGACGTTTGAGGAGCTGTGCCCGAGAACCAACCAGGTATATCGTATCAGCGGCCGAGAGCACATTGGCCGCAAATAGTGCTGCATATTCGCCGAGGCTGTGTCCAATTGTGAGACCTGGCTTAACTCCCCAAGACTTCCACATTCGGGCTAATGCCATTTGCGTACAAGTCATGGTGAGCTGGGTGATGACGGGATCATCCACCTCAGTTTCATCAGCATCTTGGACAGCATCAAGAAAACATGGAAATCCAAGTCTCTGGGCGATTCTACTGAAGCGCTCCATATCATCCCTGAATGATTTAATATGGGAAAACAGTTCCTTTCCGATCCCGCAGTAAAATGAACCCTGGCCCGTGAAGACAAATGCCACTTTTGGAAGTTTGGCAGCGGGTGGAATAGTCTTTGGTTCTATGGTGCTCAGTTTGGACTTCAATGATTGCGAAATAGAAGCTGCGTCATTTCCAATAGCGGTCACACGGTATGAGTGGTGAATTCGCCTTGCTGTTGTTGTGTAGGATAGACTAGATGCCTTGATTTCTGGGTGACCCTCAAGATGGCTGATCAAAGCCTCCATGTTTCCCTTGAGAGAGTTTGCCGTCTTTGAAGATAGCGCCACTAGGTGAAATGTTCGGGGGTCATCATTTCTCTCATCTTTGCGTAGCGGGGCATCCTCAAGAAGTATTGCAGTGTTGCCCCCAGCTGCACTAAAGTTGTTCAAAAATGCCAATCGCTTGCCGCACGGATTTTGGGCTCTTAGCCAAGGAGTTGGTTTGAAAGCGATGTTGACATTTCGATCCTTTAGGTCAAGGGGGTAATTGTGGTTGATCCTTGTTTTGATGCCGCAGTGAGGTGGGATTTCGCTGTGCTTCATCATCATCAGGACCTTGATCAATGATGAGACGCCGGATGCAGATTCAGCGTGACCCATGTTTGCTTTGGCAGAACCGACATATAGAGGATATCGTGGCATGCGCTGTGTATCAGGCACAAAAACGGATAATACAGAATTCATTTCCGTTGCATCTCCGGCTTGGGTCCCTGTGCCATGCATCTCAATGTAACTGATGTCAAGTGGATTGACCCCGGCGTGTCGAATAATCCTCTTGAAAACTGACACCTGATCACCTTCGTGGGGCCTGGTGATGCTTTCTGTCTGACCGCAGTGATTTGTGGTCGCGCCCGAGATGATACCGAAGATGGGATCGTTATCCATTTCAGCATCCTCGAGCCTCTTGAGAATGACTGACCCAACTGCGTCGGCTCTGCAGTAGCCGCTTGCGCCGTCATCAAATGTGTTGCAGTTTCCTAAAACTAGTTAGTATTTATTTGATTGAGAAAATGGAAAAGATTTTAGACGTACCAGACGTAGTCAAGAAGTGTCCTCTGTCAAGCCCCACGAAGTTGTCCGGGTTGGTAAGGATGTTAGTGCCTCCAGCTACTGCAGTATCGCATTCTCCTCTCCAAAGATATGCACAAGCGGTCTGGATAGCGGCAAAACTGGAAGAACATGCTGTATCCATGCTGAGACTTGGCCCGGAGAATCTGAAAAAGTAGCTGGATGATATGTTAGTGTTTGGGCTCGAAGAAAATACTTTATTGGAACGAACCTGATCCTGCCTGGCACGAAGGCTCTGTTCCCGCCGGGGATGAAGTAAGTATCCACGTTCTGGGCACTATTCACCTCTCTCCAATCATCACTTGTAGTGCCAAAAAAAACTCCAATGCGGTCTTGTTGTGTAGATGGGGTTCGATTCGGCACCATCCCAGCCATCTCCATTGCCTCATACACTGTTGTAATGGCGAGCCTTTGAGCAGGGTCTGTGTTTTCCGCTTCCCGAGGAGAAATATTAAAAAACCGGGCATCAAATAATCCTGGCTCCTCAATCCAGCAGCCGTACTTGACGCGACTTGTGTTCTTGGTTTTCCCGGTCGGATCATAGTGTGTCTTCCAATCGAATCTGTCAGCTGGAATTTCTCGATGTAAATCTCGACCAGCCTTGAGTTGCTCCCAAAACTCTTCGTTTGAGGCAGAATCTGGAAAGCGACCAGAGTATCCAATGATGGCGATTTTTGAGTCTGAAAAATGCCCGCATTGCGTGGTGCTTGTTTCGGAGGGCGCAGATACCTTCAAGATTTCTACCTCAATCTTGACTCCTGTAAGGGAAGTAGAGAGAAGTTGTGATGCATTGCTGTTTACCAAGAGTAATTGGCAATGATTAATGCTATGTTCACGAAAACCCTCGATCATGTAATTCACAACTTGGTCCCATCTAACTTGCTCTCGTAGACAGTTTTTGATCACAGATTCTAGGAGATCATTGTATTCATCTGCGGGCTCAGCTTGACCAGTCGCAGGAGAGAGCAATGTCAGGTGGGGCTTGTAAGACTTGAGGGATTGTGTCTTGATGATGCTTTTAGATATATGCTCATCGAAAAGATGTCGTGCATGGTATGGTGAGTGGATGGGTAAATCGTGGGCCTTTGCTTGAACGGAGGAGATGAATGTTCTGAGCACGGGTGGGGGGCCACTGAGAGTGATGTGATTGGGAGTGACTGCACTGATGTATGGTTTCCATTCTTGTTGAAGATTCTTGTATTGTTAGAAAAAAACATTTTGGAGGGGATAAAGTGGCCAAGCTTACATGTGAAAAAGCAAAGTCATCGATCTTTTGCTGAATATCGGATTCCTCTCCGGACACTACCTTGGACCACACGCTAGCATCTTGGCCATCACTTCCAATGATGTCATCTCTCACAATGAAAGAGTAGAGGGAGGTATGGAAGGAAGTAACCACCGCTTCTATGGCCACAGGGATGAGTTCAGTAAGTGACCGGGAGCAACTGACAGCCGCTGCAGCGAAGGCTCCGGCGCAGAGTCCAAGGCAATATGTGGTTTGCGAAGACGGATATTGCCGACCATCCCGACCGTAAAAGCTTACATCTCGTTAGCAATAAAGGTTGTATAGTGGGAAGGCGCAAACTTACTCCAAGAACTGTCCAACTTGAAGTACGGATAAAAGACAGAATTTGAGTATGGGCGTGCCATCGGTCTCACCAAGCTTGGACACGAGATCAATAAGCGTAGTGAAGCGAGGAAATAAGTTTTGCCTCTCAGTGCTAAGATGACCTATCTCATCCCTAATCTTGGACCCGGCTTGTTCTAGGAATGAGGACAGTAAGGGGTTGTCGCGAATGTGGAGAAGGATCTGGAGATCTTCCTCAAACGCGGTGGACAGGTCCCCAAACAGAAGAACTTTGCGAGATCCCATCGTGATTTCTTGGTGGGAGATAATGTTGAATTGGTAGGTTGATGTTTAAAGTGCTACATTTAAAATATATAACACTGCAGAGCCCAACCTGCGCTTTATGTTCCAGTTGGTTTTGGCCTTGGCGCGGCGCAATATCCCTCTATGACTGAACGACTTCTGGACTGAGCCACGCTTATTGTCAGATTAATCCTATGAATAGAATAATCCCCCACGAATCCCCTCTGAAGGCAGCAGTGTCATGCATCATCATCTCGGCGGGATCGATAGGCGGTGCTCGGCGCCCGACTCGCGGCCCGGGCATCACGCCCCGGATGAATCGATGCCGAGACAATATCTCAGTTGATGGATATGTACTGAGGTCAACATATACAGGGGTCATTTATTGATTTAGAGACATAAAAGCCATCTTCGCCATCCGACTTCCCCGGCACCGGTCGCCTGTACCCTTTTCGATTGAGCAGCGACAACACCAATTTTTAGATCCATCGTGGAATCAAAAGTCCCATCGCAAGCATTCGAATCATGATGGAGAAGTACTTTTCGATGACCATCTTTGGCTACCGAAAGCCCGGGATGGACGAGGAATTTTACCACAACTACGTCAGCCAGACGCACGCCAACCTCCTGAAGGACCTGCTCATCAAGAACAAGATTCTTTCTTATCACATGGTAAGATCACTGTCGATCATCACCTGATCATGCATATTTTAGACAGTAAGCTTATTTTCACAAGCAACATAATTCTACGAAGGGTCGCTCCATGTTGAACCAGATCTTCCCTGGCATGCCGTCGGACAAGGCGGATGATTGTGATTGTGTTGTTCAGATAGTTTTCAGGGATGTGGATGACTACATCAGAGTCAGAAATGATGAAAAGTACCAGAACGTAGTCAATCCGGATCATGAAGTCTTTTCAGACCCATCCAAGACTAAGTTTGTTACTGGCTGGTTCGAGTTTCACGTGGCTGGGGGAGAAGCGGTTTGAATCATGAGTCTAGCAACCGTTTGCCATTGTTCTGCACTGTTGCAGTTATTGATTACTCAACTAAGAAAAGATGCTTTGAAAAAAATGCTGTTCCATGTGCCCATCTTCCCCGCATGTTGCATGTCATGATGAATCGGCCCTTATTTTAGGGCGCCTGGGCCTCCGCGTACCCATACCAAGCCGCATCTAATATGCATATCGAGTCATGTAGTGAAAAGCAAAGCCGCCCGCGTATGTCAGAAATCTACCCAAAATGGCAATCCCTATCTCCCGATTAGCTCCGCTGGTTAACATTTCGTTAGCGTCAATGTCGATTATAAGAAAGCCTAAACGCGGACCGACCCGCCGCAAGGGACAGCACACGAGCAACTGCTTGGTGCATTTGGACGAATAAGTCAAAACATGCGAGGAGCTTGACTAATGTCAGTTTAGTGATTATCAAATCTGAAATGGCTGTAAGCGCCGTAGAGGCTGTGCACAGAGTTGGAATGAATTGAATAGAGTTCTTTGGCACGTCGTCATTCAGTCAGATGTTGAATATCCAATTGACGGCTGGCACCCGCCCTCCATCTCAAAAAGGACCAGACTCGAATCCCCTTGCTTTTTCCCACACAGATCACGCCACCAGCAGCCATGTAGCGCACAGGACCTTGATGTACCACTCAATATAGACATTGTCTGCAAATCATTAGAGTACAAGGGTGGTTGGCCAGGCGGTTTATCGGTCGTATATGCAGCTCTATGCAGAGTTGGTGCAACCGAATTTCTCATGGGGACGCCAAGTCTAGCGTAGAGTCCATATCACCAGCTCGGTGGGAAATGCTCCCCGGTCAGTCATGGCACCCATGCAAGCCAGGTATTGGTATAATATTGGTTGGCGGTGATTGTAGAAATTAAAGTATACGGCACGGCGGAGGCTTCACCGAGCAGTGATTGAGAAGCCGTAGCGCTCCACACAACTAATCAATAGAACATGCATATGCAGCAACCCCTGTCGCCCCCGGGATCTTTGCCGGTCCATGGGCGAATCTCAATGTCTCAGCCCCCAGACACATGCTCTGTTCGTATCCAAGCAAGGAATCCGCTTAGAGTTCTGACTTCTCACATCCGCTCGAGGTCTTGGGCTGTAAGCAGGCCTCTTCGGCGCCCGACTCTTGAAACAATGCTTCAACCAATCTGACAACCATGTCACCAGAGGCGACGACAGAAATCTTTTCCAGAATAACGGCAACCTGATCTCGACCAACACCACGGGCGAGAAGTGATGGTTGTGAAAGGCCCAGCCCTGCCACTAGCTCGTCTACATGTCGCGCAACCTCAAGGGCGTCAGCCTGATCGTCACCACACCGGCCCTGGCCGCCCAGTAACGGCAGGAGACGGGCAATCTGCTTGGCGGCCACGGTGCTGGTCTCTGCCTGATGACGGATGACAGGACCCAGCGTCAGACAGCTAGTTTCACCATCTAATGAGCTTCAGTCAGCGCGGGCTTCGGAGATGTTATATGATGGGAATCTGGAATTAAGGTGCCATTGATCCTAGTGTATCGATACGCCACCCCGTTATAGCCACATTTGCGAATGGCGGAGGCAAAAGGCACGGCCATGTAGCAAGACGACTAAACCTTAACTGCGGATCTAGAGTAGATCCCGCACGCCGTAGGTGTGGCCATCCACTAGATCCCCAGGAACTCGATTGTGAACAGTAAAGGGGGTGAGGTGAGGGTGGGGTTCGTGACTTACGAGGAATACCGTACGGGCTTCCAATAGCATGACCCAAGGAATGAGACAAACCCATCCCACCCTTGAAGTTGGAGCCTCGAAGTCCAGAGCTTGCAAAGGCAGCCAGCTGCAGCTGTGTTGTCACGTAATGGCCATCATCTGACCCGTGAAGAGCCTTTGCCTGTGGCAGGCCTTCAGCCAAGCTGGCAAAGGCCCACATGGCGAGAGCCTTCCAAGGCATCTCCGAAGCGTACGGATGATACATGGTCTCGACTGCATGATCGATGGCACGCAGACCTGTCGAGACCCAGAGGCGATGGGGAGTGAACTGGGCAAAGGTGGCGTCATAAAAAATAGCGCCTACCCCCATGGACGCGTGCATGAACCCGACCTTTGTGCCGTCTCGGCGTGTGAAACCACCACCTGCAGTGCATTCAGCCGCGCTAAGGGTCGTGGGGATGGCGATGTGCGCAAGGAACTTCCCGGTGCTTTCGTGTATGCGGAAGCAAATGGTCTTGGCTGAGTCGATGGGCGACCCCCCGCCCACCGAGAGGATTGTATCGACAGCCTCTATCTGGGCGACGAGCCGGGCAGCTTCCTCCACCCCTTCTTCCTGACCATGTTGTTTGATCCTCCCGTAGGTTCCGGCGTGGTGGTTGCCCAAAAGTGCCTCCAGCTTCTGGATCAAGGGAGTGCTGGTAGCGATAGATGTCCCAGTGACAATGAAAACCCTAGAAGTAGACGATGGCAAAACGTCAAGGAGGTGTTTCTCGACGCACCCAGCCCCGTAGTAGAGGTGCTTCAAGTGAGACTGGGGCTTCCACAGGCCAAATAGAGGGTAATCCGTGCATGTAGTGGTCATTGCAAACAGGATGAGCTGGTTTCCAGGACAAGGTCTGCAGGTTCAAGTTCAAGACTGGGGCAGTTATGAAAGAGCGAGGTCGGTTGCGCAGTATTTCTACCTGCTAAGCGGTCAAGTTCTTGTGGTTCACAATGTGACGGGATCACATAGCCCTATCGACAAGATCATCACACCTGCCGATTCTAATTGACCGGGCGTGTCTCGAGGTGTACCGGGGCGCAGACCAAGGAAGGTACAGGCCGTAAAGAAGGACAGTGTCATTAAAAAAGGTAGTACAACACCGCAAACCCGCTTGAGGTGGATTCACATGATGCTCTTCTCAGCCCAGGCCATGGACCCGCCGTCTGCGCCATAACTGGGATGTAGGCCAAGCCACCGACCAGCCTGGCTGGGCAGAATGTGAGAGGAAAAAGAGAAAGCATTTCCCTAAATCCGGCAGCAACAGGGCCTGTTAACCATCCTAATGAGCCTGTCGAGAATAAGCTCTCGCGCCGAGCAACGAACTGCGCCCCCGCCGTGTCTCCGACGGGACGGAGTACGCCTATCCTCATTCGGCTACGGCTTAAGCAGGGCTCATTATTAGATTTGAGGACTACGTTATATGTGATCGAGTTTCTCTACATTGGGACCTCTCCACCCCCAGCACAATTGTCCAAATACGAGATGTGGAATAACCAAAACAAGGAGGTTCGTCTCAGGTCCAATTCGCCAGCGAAGAGCCCGACAGCTGACTACAGAGGGTGCAGCAGCCACAAATGTGGTCTACCCATGATCTGGCATGTGCACATTGCCGGGCCCGGAAGATTCGTTGCGGCAGAGAGCGACCGCAGTGTGAGAGCTGCAAGCGAGATGGCGTCGAATGCCGTTACTCGTCTCCAGGCAAACGCATCAATCACGTTAAACTTCTGTGAGTAGGCTCTCCATATGAACTCTATATACTCCCCACCATTATGTACGGAGCGCTTATGAAACGTGTTGTGTTTCAGGTGCCAAAACTTCGAGGCGCTCGAGGACCAGTTGAATAACATACAAGGAGATCTCTCCGTGTTGACGTCACTAGTAAAGAATGGGGGCTCCGGAAAGTCGTTTCCTACACTTGAAGACGGCCTACTTTCAGAAGAACTTTCAGATGCTACCCCAAATAGCATCCGAAAAGACCGCCATGTCGTTAGGAATGAGACCTATGCCACCGACCGGTACCATGGGCCTGGTTCTCTCTACTCCCTCTGCAAACAGTTCCGGGAAGATCCCATCTTTCAGGGCCCCGGAAATGGGTCCTCCGCCGAAGAAAACGATACCATCCGCATGCTGCTGGAAAAGATGTGCGTCGATGCTGGAAATGAAGAACATGTGGATATTGCTTCAGAACATGCTGGGATTTGTCTTCCACCTCGACAGTTCCTCAACATTGTCATTGGTCCATTCTTTCAGAATGCAGACTACGCAACTGATTTATTCGTGCGATCCAACTTTCATGCTCAGCTGGATCGTGTCTATTCGCATCCTCTGGGCCCTGCAGATGAGGCTTGGGCCGTCTGCTTCAATGTCATCGTGTTACTGGCCATTGGAAAAGACCAGTCATCTCAGAAAAACAGTCCCTTCATCCAACCTTTTCTTCAGACCCTGAAGATGACGGTGAATAATCCTCGTGTCTTTTTTTCTCCCAGACTTGTCAACGTACAAGCTTTGGCTTTGTTGGTAAGGGGCCCCAGAAATAATGCCATGTTGCTGTGCTTGCAGCTGGTACTAACTGTGCCTGAACAAGAGTTATATAGCCGAACAGTACAGTCCACCAGGTTTCTCAGAAGTCGTTTTTGCGCAAGCTTGCCTTTTGGCTCGGACTATGGGTCTTCATCAGCACTGCGCTTCCACAAACGGCCACGTCTCTGAAGAAACGATCGAGAAACAAAAGGTATTCCGGTCGCTCTATATTAGAGACAAACATCTGGCCATCTGCAGAGGATCTTCTCCCTGGATTTCGAGCTTTGACTCTGATGTCCCACTATTTTTGAATACATCAGCCGGAGAGGAGGCGGCAAAATACGGACCCAGAATCGAGCTCGCCTGTATTCAAGACGAGGTTTACCGCAATCTGCAATCTGCAGAAGCGCCGAATCTCGCCCCAGCTAAGCAATCCCACTTGCTGTTAATACTAGAACAAAAGCTCGAGCGCTGGGCCACGACGCACCAAATCCTTAAGAAAGCGACCGCGTCGAGTGAATGGGCTGCGTTGTCACTGTCCTTCTTCGCGACCAGGATCTGCATTTCCAGTGGTAGCGATGATCCGAGGCTGTCTCTGTTTGCTTTCAATGACGCCAAAGCCAGCTGCTTTCTGTTCCTATTAGCCACCACAAACAAGCCAGACCCACGTTTTGTCGAGGGCCTGGAGCAGATCCTTGGCCGAAAACAGACCCCAAGTCCTCTAATTGTTGGTAATACGGACAGAAGCCGCGATGGCCCGTTGCGCTCACATCTCTTTGGCAACGATGAAATTGAGCCCACGGTCTCGTTGCCCCGGCTAGCGGCTAGTTTTCCCTTGGCGGCCATCTTCCAAATGGCCAAAAATGTTGCTGCTCGGCCAATAGCAGCGACGGACACTCCATCCAATCGCCCTGATGAGGATATGCTTCTGTTGGAGACAATGCGCGATCGCTTCCTTACGGCCACGGACTATGCCCACGTTGAAAATCTGACTCAGAAACTTGGTCGAGTCTTAGACACGATTGCGCGTATTATTCGCCAGAAACGCTTCCCTGAATCAGCCAATACACCATCCATGATCTTCAATGACATGTCGAGCATCCACTCGAGTGCCTCGTCCGGCTCCCAGCATGGGAATTCCAGCGGCTCCCGTCAAGATGCTACCCCGGATCCCGACGCCCCGTCGGCGCTGATCACGGCCAGCGAGGCTGCAAACACATCTTCTATGCTGCTACCCTTCATGCAGCCAATGGATTCACCTCGCAGCTACTCTCCATGGCTATCGGGTGTTAACCCAGCAGGAGCCAATGGACTTGGGATATCACCTTGGCCCATGTCATACAAACAGCAGATGGATGCCACAGGACGCGTAGGCAAACGTCCGAGGTTGCCGAGCCAGCCAGAGCTATTTGACGCAACGACAGCTTTTTCGGAGCATTTCCAAGTACAGCTACAGAAAGCTGAGGCCGATCCTTTATCAATGTTTGACTTTATCTCTACAAATAACGATGTTGCTGTATTTGATCCTGATGAATAATATGTATCTATGATATATTTTCTTTCTTTTATAACCCTGAATTCACCTGCATTCATATTTTACGTCTTTCCTTATCTAGGTATTAGCAACAGGCCGTATTGAATCCACCTGTTTCATGAGCAAATTACACGACAAGCCTGAGCTTAGTATCCCCAGAGTCACTACAACAGGACAAAGACTATCCATAGAAGGATAAATTCTAGTCACATTATACAAAATAACCATTATTATTAGATCCTTTCACAACAAACTATTCGTCAGACTTATCATCTGCAGGTACTTTCTCTGCTGCAGCTTTCTCCATTGCAACCTTTTCCATTCGCTCGACATCAATCGCGTGGAGTGGGATGGTCGCAAACCTAAGCAGAGCTGCCTTGTTGATTTCGGGTGTCAGTTCTGTTCCATTCCCAATCAAATTCTCCAAATACTCGAAGTACCGAAAGAAGAACCCTGGCGTTGCCGTGTTGATGAAGATGGCCTCTTCGTCAAATGGATTGCTAAACTTATGGGGCAGCCGAACGGGGATGGTCAGCATTTCACCTGCCTTGCAATCTATATCGGGGCGCCCAGGTGAGTGAAAGCGCACAGTGCCCTTCTACAATGCAGTTCAAATACACGTTAAACTTGTGAAGGAAAAAATGGGTTAATGGAGGCCATACCGTTACGTAGAAGCCTTCGTCGTGCATCTCGTGAAAGTGGAAAACTGGGCCGTCTGTCTTTGGTGGGAGAAGACTCTCGATGACAGCCAGGCGGTACTGGGTATTGGAACCATTCTCGATAGGCCGCCACTGATCTAAATGGGCAGAGTAATCAGATGCCACAGTCAGGAATGTGACGACGTGCAAGGCAAAATGATTATGGCAAACATGACTTACACTGCCCAAGGCGGCGCCAAGGAACCTCGCTCGGTTTGAAGTGATTGATGCGCAGCGTCTGCGCGTAGGCTTCGGTGGCAGGGTCCATGTTGGTCGTAGCTCCACGGTCCAACTCTCAAACCGGCTGGTTTGGCAAAGCGGTGATCGGTGGCTTGATAAGAGACCACTAGTACTGGACGTGATTGCTTGTGTTCTCCTTGGGTTTGTTTGTTGGGGCGGGTTACGGACTTAGCAGCAATTAAAAATTACCCTTTTTGGACATCATCCACATATCAAGCACAATCTCACGACTTGGATATTCGGCGGTATATGTTAATGCTTAAGCCCGCTAAGTCCGCTTCCTGTATAATATTTTGGCAGTGTTTACACATGTAACCTGCCTGGGCGTTCACCGGCTTCCGGGAGCTGGTGTACCCTAGATGCCGAGTGATTGGATGCTGCATAACTCAGGGCCAGCGATATAATATCAACCAAACGAATGAAGCAACTCAAATTACAAATATTGACAAGTTCTATTGGTTGACAGAGCCGGCTTCCGTCGTTTGAGGCATGCCCTTCCCGCGTAGACACGGCTTGTGTCCCGCCAAGCGCTACAGTTTGCCGTGAGAACCGACTTGAACGACTTATGTGAATCACGCACAACATGAAGATCATGCAATTGCATTGTCAATTATAGAATCCGTTAACTCCGCCCGCGAAGGCCGAATGCAGCACCAGTTCGCAATCCAAGTCGCACGCACCTTCCAGCTTGCATCCCGCTCCGGGCCACTGTGACTGCCTCGAGAAGGTAGGCGAGTGTTAAAAGGAAAGAGAAAGGAGTTGATTTGGCGTTTATCAACCTTGCTAACAATCCTGGGGCGCCTCTATCTCAATTCAAGCTTCCAACTTGTCACCGGAGTCGCGCGCTTCTTTCACATCACGGTCCTTACCGCCAACATTCTACGCTAGCATTATTAACTCGCTTCTCCAAATGTCCGATACGATGCTCCAATATCAGGCCACGCAAAAGGGCGGGCCATTTGCGCTTGCAACTGTTCCGAGGCCGGCACCCGAGCCCACGGAGGTGTGCATTCGTGTCAAGGCCGTAGCTCTCAACCCGCTGGACTGGAAGATGCTGTCCCGCGGCGACATGATCCATGATTGGCCTGCAACATTTGGACTCGATGTCTCTGGAGTGGTTGAGCAGGTGGGCGACCAAGTCACTGCCTTCAAGCCGGGTGATGAGGCCTTCTCCCTCGCTGGCATTGGTGGCAAGACGGCTGGGTTCCAAGAAATTGTTACAGTGCCCCAGCATTTCGTTGCTCAAAAGCCTAGCTCATGCAGCTTTGAGGATGTTGCCACATTGCCGTAAGTGTACTGTCGGAAACAAAGGCTTCGATGCTTTGACCCGCTGTTCCGCTCGTCTCGGCATCACAGCTAACACAACCTGACCATGACCAGGATTTGCTACCTTACGGCTGCTTCCGCAATCATCGTCGGTCTCCACATTCCGATTCCTCACATCTCCTCGGAGGTACCAGCTGGAACGAGCCGTCCTCCTCACAGCATCCTTGTTCTCGGCGGCGCCTCTGGCGTAGGTGGTGCAGCTATCCAAATGCTCCGATCTGCCTTGCCTGACGCTACCATCATCGCAACAGCTTCTATCAAGCACTCGGAAAGACTTCGACGACTCGGAGCTTCGCACGTCATCGATCGCAACACTTCTTCTGTTGCGTCCGCGGTAGCTGCAGTGGTGCCAAATGGCGTTGACGCGATTCTGGACTGTGTCACAGCAGCCTCAACTGACCCAAACATCCTCAAGGCCTTCTCCAGCGATGGGCCTCGCCTTTACTCCCAAGTTTTCACAGGACAAAAGGTTGTCATTCCCGACGGCATTAGATCGACAGTGGTCTTCGGAAGACAAACTTTTGGTGTGCCTGGAGGCCTCAACGCCATGGCTGCGCTGGGCAAGCTTGTCGAGAAGCAGGAGTACCAGTTCCCGATCCCTGCTAAGGTTATTGGAGAACGTTGGGATGCTATTGGGACGGGTTTGGAAAGATTCGAGGTCGGTGTGAGCGGAGAAAAGTTAGTCGTTCTGATCTGAGGATCAACTGAGTATTGGACGCCACTAGAAACAAAGAAGCGTCTCGCGCATAGTCTATTGATGCAAGTATGATGCTTTAGGAGACATCGCCTAGAGTGGCTCCAGATGGGGACCGACGTCATGAACTGTTTTCGAGCCTAGAAAAACCCAACTCGGTACAATAACTATCCCTGCCACGTCCCACAATGAATCAGTTTGTGCTCCAGAAAATGTAAGCTGCAAGTATTTACGAAGTGTGGTTACCTGAACGGGCTCACCGAAGTGTTGGCTTAATTGCGTAACAAATACTCTTGGGCAACACGAAGCACACGACCAAGCAAGACGCAAAAGATGTACAACGCACTAAGTTCCAGGCTCGTTAAAATATGGGCAACCCAGCAGTGTAACTCTGCCTCGTATTCTTATCTCATAGATGGAACACTCGGTAGAGGGATCTTGGCATTGTGTAGCCTGTGCTCCACTCCATCAGCAGAAGACTAGTCGAAGACACTGCATCACATCACTGACAGCCCCTGTAGCTTGTAACACTTTGCTTTTTTCTTCTTCTTTTTCCTTTTTTTTTTTTTTTTTGCTACAGGGAAGTTTCTTTCGCCTCGGCATTATTGGTGGCGGGGAAGTGAGCAGCGGGCGCCTTGTAGCACTACTCAAACAATCGTTCGGCATCCGTGAGGAGAGCTTGGCACGATCATACGAGCATCGTCAGGTTCATACGACTGAAGATATTTTCGTCGTCAGGTACCTATGCATTAGCGACATATTACATCCAAGCTACACTTCTCTTAAGGCCGCCGAAGAGGTGCAGCAATGTTCGGGTTCCGCTGCTCGGAAACTACATCGAATTCGGCATCCTCGAGGCGTTGATGTGCAATGTTGCAGATCCAAAGAAAACGAAACTTACATCACATAGGGAAACGGTTTAAAAGACTCGAAGGCCGCTAGAGCTGTGCTTCCAACATCACTGACACCCCCCCTTTGCTTGTGTCTGCCCTTTTGTTGATCACACGACATCGCCATGCTCGTAATTCTGCCTCGCTTCCACCTCATAGAGATCGAGGACTACCCCTGGTGTCCCGAATGGCTTCGCGAGTACGCGCACCGGTCCCTAGCGGCCGTCTGGCACATGGTCGGCTTCAATCGCACCACGTCCACCGCTGCGCAAATCTGCGACGTCATCACCGAGAACCTGCCCGGTCATCCGAGCGAGTACCACTTCGTGGACGCTTGCGCCGGCGCCGGCGGGCCTACCCCGATCTTTGAGGAGATCCTCAACCAGCGCATGGTTGCGGAGGGGAAGCAGCCGATTGACTTCCTGCTGACGGATCTGTATCCAGATCTCGAGGCGTGGAAAGCCATTGTCGCCAAGAGCGATCACATTTCCTACGTGGAAAAACCTGTCGACGCGACCAAGGCGTCTAGGTATGCGCCCAGGGACAAGAAGGAGCTTCGAATCTTCAATATGTGCTTCCACCACTTTGATGATGCTGGCGCGCGCAAGGTCCTTCGAAGCTGCGTCGAAGAAGCAGACTCATTCATGTACGTTCACTCACTAAAAATTGACCTTGGTGATCTCTAATCATCGTAGGATTTTCGAAATCACTCACCGAACCCCATCATCCCTTCTCAATACCACATTGATCATCTTGTCCCCTTTCATCACCACCCTGTCATGGTGGTGGTGGTCCCCCATGCACATGATCTTCACGTATCTTGTCCCTGTTGTTCCGCTCTTCTTCTTCATCAACGGCTACGTCTCATGCCTGCGGGCCCGCACCCCCCATGAGATGCAAAAGCTGATGGAGAAGGAAGGCATTGATACCACCAAGTGGAAATTTACGCACGGGGAAACAACAGTGCTGCCTCCTCTCGGCAAAATCTACCACTACATCGGTACTAAGGAGCAGATGTAAAGCCATGTGTAGATTCCTATGTAAACATCCTTTATCCAATGTGTGGGGATATTCGGTGTTGTTGGCTCATGGATAGATGCGGGCGGTTTGAGGACCGGACAGTGACTTTAGAAACCAACTAGAATGGGATCGTGGGATCTTTATCACTTTGAATTGTTTAATACTACTGGTTTTCCAATGAGGAAAAAACTTCTGTTTGGGGTTTGTGATGTTGAGCGATTCGACATGGCTATTATTTTCCGTACAATGGGTTAGCCAGCAAAGCAGGAAACAAACAACAGCATCCGTACGGTTGATAATGGCATGGCAGCTTGCCATTTTCCATTAATCGCCATCATAAAAACTTGCACGCAAGTTAACAACGTCTTCTCGAAAAATTGCTTCATCTCACTCTGTCCTATACTACTCGAGGCCGCAGTTTACATAGCAGTGGTGGCTTGACCCAAAACCCATAAATCTTCTGCCCGTCGATCCAATCCCTACTCTTTTCGTCCAGCTCAACGTCGAAGCGCCAGAGAAGTCGAGCCAGAATCATTCGCATCTCCGCCTTTGCGAGGTTCTTACCCAGGCAGTTTCTTGGGCCCACTGAAAACGGCTGGAAGCTTTCCTTGCGGTCAGGTCGGTCGCTATTCAGCCCTGCATGGTCGCTCAACCATCTTTCAGGCAGAAACTCCTGCGCCCGAGCAAAGTTCCGCTCTGAATGGTAAGTTGAGAGATGATTGACGCCCACAATAGTGCCCTCCGGGACAAATGCCCCATCAATGGCCGCCCCTTGTTTCGGGACCACTCGTGGCAGAGTGATGGCCACAGGAGGGTAGAGCCGCATCGTCTCATTAAACACCGCATCAAGTAATGGAATTTTATCTCCATCAAGATTTGCGGATGTGATATCATCTTCCATGTCAAACATTCCCCGAATCTCACCAGAAAGCCGCTGGTAGATATCCCGATGTGTTAGTAGCAGGTACACAGCTGCAGTGAGTGCAGTCGCGGTTCCATCGGAACCAGCAATGGCGATGCTGAAGGCATTAACGACCATTTCTTCTGACGTGAGACCTTTGGTTTTATCCTCGTCCTCATCGGCCGCAAGGATGTAATGCCAAAAGTCCTTTCGGTCGCCAGTTGGGCCACGAGCGATGCGGGAGTCAACCATTTCCTTTGCCATGTAGGCGTTCTTGAGGCGCGAACCATCCCGGCCTCTCAAAAGAACCCGCTTTCGAAACCAGCTGATTCCGTAGTACTGGGCCATTTGGTTCATGATTAATTCTCGCGATACGTGTTTGATTGATGCCACAAAGGCATGCGGCTGTCCAGTCTCGACGCATGAGAAATCTTGACCAAAAGCGAGAGAACCTATAAGATCAAAGGCTAAAGGGTCTATCAGTCAAAATGTTCCAAGAAATGAAGGGGTGGCCTACTGGTCAAAGGAAACCACTTCGCAAGGTCTATTAGGCCTTTGCCACACTTGGCTTCCAGCTGGTTGAGCAGTCTGGTGCAGTATTTGGCCAAAACATCCTCCTGTTCTCGAAGCACCTTTTCTGAAAATGCGTGAGAGAGAAGGCGTCGGTGTCTGGAATGTGTGAAGCGATTGGCAGTCATGATGCCTTGTCAGTCAGCATGAGCTTCCGTGACCCGTCAAAATAGCCACTTACTTGGGACTCCCGTTGGTGTCGCGAGCAAAAATATTGGATCTTTCTTCATTTCCACGGATCGCTGCCCATAGATAGTTTTCCATGCAGTTTCAGTGTTGTAGGAGACTTCATCGGGAGCGACTCGGACAGCAGGCCCATACTGTTGATGCAGCTCCAGAAGCCTGTGGTTCAACCTACCACGGTACTGGTTCCAGCACCAGGGTAGTCTCGTCGCTGCCCATAATTTTGGCCCCTTGTGGTGCCGTAGTGGGTGCATGTAAGCATTGTAGAAGCTTTTTGCTAGTGTCTGAACCCGTAAGTGCTTGATTCTATTGGGTGTGATGTGGCGGCGACTTACGAAAACCCCTAGAGCTAGGAGAAGCGAGATCAAACTGGTCCACCACATGCTGAAAAGTGCTGAAACGTTCGTCCGTTCTATGTCTTCAAACTGGCTATTTTTGAGATGTAGCTCGATATTCTTTCTCAAATTATTATTGAAAAATGAGCCATGTTCGGCATCTTCGCAATCGGGTGGACGGAGCGCGAAACGGACAGCAACGGAAGTCGGCACCCGAGTCGTCATCATGCCGGCATTCTGACCTTAGACACAATAATCAGCATAGCCACAACCTGTGAACAAAAGGGCGGAGTTCTCGTCTTCGACTTTTTCATCTAGACGTCCACAAAAGTAACTTTCCATTCCATAAACCTCCATTCTTACTTTTACACCATGCCATCTCAAGACCTTCATGTCATTATCATTGGCGCAGGTACGTCAAAAATAAAATGCCGAGTAAACCTCACCACTCACAATAGCTCGTGCAATCAGGTATTACCGGCCTTATAGTCGCACAAGGTCTCAAAAAGGTTTAGTCCCTCAACGAACAAGCCTTGTTCAAAGCACTAACAGGATCAGCTGGGAATTCGGTACTCAATCTTCGAGAAAGAGGTTTGTCTTAACTATCGCAGCAATGAGTGGACCATGGCCATCCACTGGTCCCTCGATCTTCTGGAAGAGATTCTTCCTCAAGAACTATTGGCGAAAATGCCCCTCATCTCGTGCAATCCTGATGTCCCGATTGAAGATGGTGGTCTTTACCCCATCATCCAGGCAGAGACGGGAAATCTTCTAACCGGTGTCCCTTATGCGAAGGGACTTCGAGTCTCTCGAAGCAGGATGCGGGCACTTTGTTCTGAAGGCATTGATGTCCAATACGAGAAGAACCTCGTCGACATCGCCTTCAATGCATCCGGACAAGGAGTCATTGCAACTTTCTCAGACGGAACCATTGTCCCAGGTTCTATCATCATTGGTGCAGATGGGCCTCGCTCCAAAGTCAGAGAGTTTGCCATGGGAGGCCCTGATGAGGCCGCAGTTAGCAAGTTTCCCATCTTCCACACTAATATGACGGTGTGCTTTCAAGACGCTGAAAAGGCCAAATACATACGGCAAGAGTTCCCCACAAGTTACTTGGCTCTAAGCAACCGATCTTTCCATGCGTTTCAGTCAAGTATGAATACCAAGTCGCTCCAGTTATGTAATTGCTAACCCAGCCAGTCTCCAACATGCCAGACGGCCCCGATCATCCTGAGACGTGGGTTTTCCACATGGCTATGGCTTGGTTAGGCGACGCGGATAACACTCTCAGCTACCCCGAGCGTCTCGCACTAATCAAGGAGCGTGCAACCTGCATGGGCGAACCAGCTCGATCCGCCTTCATGTGGCTCCCAGACGATACCGAGGTCCATAAAGCGGATATCAGCTACTGGATCACAAAACCTTGGAATAACCACGATGGTAGAATGACTCTGATCGGCGATGCCGCCCACCCTATGCCACCTTGTAAGTAAATACTTTCCTCCAAACGTAGTATAGCGGCTGACATTCTTTCAGACCGAGGTCAGGGTCTGAATCACTGTATCCGCGATACATCCTTCTTCCTTGCTGGAATGAGAGACGTCCTGAACGGTGTGAAGAACCTCGCCGAAGCAACCAAAGAGTACGAAGCCGATGTTATTCCGCGAGGCCAACATGAAGTCAAATGCTCCGTCGAGAATGGGTACATGCTTCATGATTGGAAGAAGGTTGAAGCGAGTCCCGTGTTTACTCGAGGTTTCAAGCCCATGGATGGGCATGATTCCATGCCAGATGAATCAGTGGAAAACATCAGTGATCACGCCAAGGTTCAAAGGAAGCGAGACGAATAAGGCGCTATGGTTTCCAAATCCTAAGCACTTGACTATCAGCGCTAGAATGCCACTTGGGCTAGGAGCACATCAATGGCTAGATTAGGGTGCAAGGAAGAACACGGGAGTTCTGGACGTGTAGTTTTGATTAGATTTATAAATCGACTAGAAAGGAAATTTAAAATGAGTATTACTGGACAAGTCGCTCCATCAAATGGTGTAGGCTTTAGAGTACAAGATCAGAAGCATCGCTTCTAAGCACTCAAAGCCTCACTAGGTAAACTCCAACAGGCCACTGATGAAGCGAAGAGAAAGGAAAACAAGAAAAGGAATAGAGTTGGAAAACATAAGTTTGGCCCCATCCCCCGACATTCAATTCTGGTACAACGCCGTCGCTAGTTCTCGAACATGCGGTCCACGAGGTGGTCAGTGAAGTTCCAGAGAGCGCCAGTGGCATGAGAGATGATCGCTGCTCCAGTATACCAAGTACTCCTATAACCCTGGAGATCATCAAGCTTGTTGTAAAATCCCTTTTCGATCTCCTTGGCGCTGACATGCAAGTTGAAGGGGTAGTGGCTTGCGTAAGCCAAAAGCTTTGGTGCTACAAGACCCTTGCTTCGTCCGCCAAGCGTTCGAGCTCTGACTCGGTCAAAAGTCTTGACCATGTCGCTCTTGACGAAGGCATCCGACAGTGCTTGTGGAGACCCGTATCGCACCAGGTAGATATCACGAACCGAGGTTGGGGACATTTGATAGAGTGCCGGGAGTTGTGGGAGATTGCTGGGGGTATCAGGACGGGTGTTCTGATATGCAAAGTTTTCTGGCAATCCAGAAGCTTGCACAAGCCCGACATACCATCCTGTAGCTGTGAATTTGGTGAGCAGGGATGTTTCGGTGCCATCCAAGCCAAACGATGCCATATTCGACGCTAGTGGCGGCATTGAAATTAGGAGCTTCTTCGCGACGATCGTCCTGACCCCCTTTAGGGTCTGCACGATGACCGTGACCCTATCCTTTCCTCGAGATGCCGATATCACCCGAGAGCTGACCAAAGCATCCTCGCCGAGAAACTCCTGGGACTTCTTGTAAAGTTCCTGGTTGTACCTCCGATTCGTCACCAGGGCCCCCTTAGAGTCCGGGCCGATTACGTCTAGATACTCCCGGTTGAAGTATCTAAAAACGTACAACGTTGTCTGAGACAGCAGATCTCCAAAACCTTCCAGGTTGTAGTACATGTTGTAAGTGATGTCCTGCAGTCCATACTTGGCCAAGAAGTCTTTGAACGGCAGCAAAAGATCTTTCGGAACAGGAGTTAGCAGGCGGGTCGAGTAGTAAAGGTACGGATACTTTTTGCTCTGGGCTTGGAAACCGCTGAGATCCAAGGAGAAGGTGAAGTTGGGAACGACTTGACCGTTGCGGAAGTCGACGTAGTTGGAAACTCCAAAGCCGGTTTCAGACAGAGCCAATTGGTCAAGAGGGATCCCGAAACTGGCAAACTGATTTCGAATCACAGCCTCATTTCCATACCCCTGGACACCAAAGTCAATGGTGGTGTTGGTACCCGGGACATGGTATGTTGCCGTATGCCCTCCAAAGGCCTCCTGTCTCTCCACCACGGCAACAGACTTGCCCATCCTGCGAAGCTTCACGGCCGCGTAAGTTCCCGAGGAACCCCCTCCAATAACAACCACGTCCCTCTGGATTGCGTATTTGGCAGCATTACTCGCCAATTCGCCAGGTACTGCATAGGCAAGGTTCAGTCCAAACCCAGCAGTGATGGACAATGTAACGAGGAACTTCATCATGAATGGCTAAAAATGTGCAACTTGCAGAAACTTCTGGAGGAGAATTGCTTTTTTTTCCCAAGTACGGGAAGAGCGGTGGCGAGGCCATTTTGATGGCTGAAGCTGCAGTGAAACCCCCTTTTCCCGACATCCCGATCGAGGCATGCTGGAATCGCTTGGTTCAACTGGCCATGACATTATCGTGAACCCCGGGTTTCCGCGGAGTGGCTGAGATTGTCTAAGACTGCAGGTTCTCGCAATCTTTCCCACTTTGGTGAAACTGATCGACCTCAGCTGACAACCCTGCTTTCGCCCGGTCTTCGGGAGCCGAGTGTGGATCTGACCGGAGGACCGTATCACGGATGACGGCCCCACCGTATATTTGCGGGTGCCGTCTCGCGTCCCTGGAATCGGACGAGAAGATTATCGTCTTTGCGCTGTCCGAATCAGATCATACTTGCAGAATATCGTATGCAGAGTAGGAACAATCAAAGGTTCATTGATTTAAGCTCCGGCCCAGTTCCCCTCTCAGTGAATTCCAGCGCCCGAGATCGCAACTAAGCCACCAAACATCATGGATCACAAACATATCGCCGCCATTGCCAAGAGCATCTCAAAGGAATCCGAGGCCTTGGCTGGAATTTTGAGCGACTCGACATCCCGTATCCTCACTAATGACACAAGCCCACGCGGAGATTCGCCACCCGAGGTCAATGTGTCACGAATCCGGACTCGGCTTCTTGAACACATCCGAACGCTAGACCAAGCGCTGAGAGGACCAGATGAGTTTCTCCATCACATCATTGGCTTCAACTGGGACAAGTGCGCATTGTACACCCTGGTTGAGAATAATGTCATCCAGCAGTTTCCATCCAGTGGCACCATTACACTGATGTCTCTTGCTGAGAGAACCTCCATTCCAGCTGAAAAGTTGCTGCCTATTCTGCGACTTGCAGCCTGTGATGACGTAGTCCAAGAGCTTGACGATAGACAGTTTGCACATGGATCCGTCTCCAAAAGACTCGTCAGTGATCCAGGGTTGATGGCATTCATTGGATTCCAGTATGATCCTGTTGCAGTGGTGTGTTGCTTCGATACTGACATTGCCTCAGGTTATACGAAACCCGAGTGGCATCTGCCCACCTTTCAGACTCTCTGAAGAGACCAAACCCGTTTTGGACAGGTCAATCAGCATTTGAATATGCGTAAGTCTCCCTTGTCAACCTGAACACGGTACTGACCTGACCAGATGGGGCGAGTCCATGTATGACTGGCACAATAGCCACCCAGAGAAGGGAAAACGGTTCAAGGCCGCCATGAAAAGCGTAACCGAACGTGAGTACTATCATTTTACACAAACACAAACACACTAAAATGGTTCAGAATTGGATCCCGGGAAATCCCTTCTCCAAAATTGGTTCAGCAGCACTGTCAAGGGCAGCCCCGAGACGGGTCTCACATTGATTGACATCACTCGGTTCCCCACTGAAGAATCTCACTTTCTGTCTGAGATGTATCCCTCTGTGACTTTTCGGGAATACGAATTGAAGGAGTTCGAAATTTCCAAGTTGGGACAAGCAAGCTCCAACGCCGCTTCCATCTACCATCTCAATTCCATCTTGTGGAATCTTCCTGATGAAGAGTGCATCAAGCTCTTGAAGGCGTTTGTTTCACTCCTAGACAAGTCTCCAAGATCCACTCTCCTAGTTAACGATCTCTTATCTCCGCTTCCTGGGCAATTCGAGTCGCATTTAGACAAGGCATACCGTAGGCGGGACGTGACCGTCATGACCATGCACAATGCCAAGTTGAGGACGCTTAAAGAGTGGGAAGAAATATTCGTTGCCGTCGATCCCAGCTTCAAGGTGAGTTATGGAACAAGCCGCCTAGCCTCAACTTACAAATTCCATCGCTAATCACATCATCTCTCACAAAGATCAGAGTCTCAGAGGGAAACTCTTCGCATAGTTGTCGCGGGCTGTGGGAATTAAACAATCATGCTTCAGAAACTGAAACAGCAGGGCACAGCGTTGGCCCAGATTCAGGACAGGATGAACATGAGGAGACGCAACTCAGCCAAACCGCATCTGTCATCGAGTAATAGAGTAGATAGCGGTCAAATCTAGAACCAATCCGATTTCTTTTGCTTCGTCTATTTCTTCTAAATTACATTCATCAGAGAATATTGTACACTTGACACTTCCGTCCTTTATTCCTCTACCTGCTCCTGAGGCTGCTTCTTTCTTTGAAGCAGACAATGTCGGCCCCATTTTCTCTTGAACTTTTCAGGGACAAAGTTTAGATCGGGGATCCACAATACTCGTCCAAGGAGATGGGTGCTAGCAGCATCCAGGAATGGCTCGCACTTCACAATTTCCCAGTTTTCATCATCGGCGATGTAATCGGGCTCATTGGGGGGAAGCGGGTCAGTCCGTTCAGGGTACTGGGTATCAACCAGCAATTGGCAGTGGCGCAAGTCGGTGTACTTGCCCATGTCTTCCTGGTTCTGATCATTCATACCAGTGGTTGGCAACCAAGTGCCGCTCCAAAATCCAAAGCCAGTCTCAGCCTCGGCAAATTCACCCGGCAACAAACCACGGAATTCCGAGCGCACAAACTTGGGATGAATGTCACGTGGGAGGAAGTAAGATGTAGGGAAACGATACCACTCTTTGCCGAAGCAGATCGAATCCTCAGAGTTGCCAACGGTTGACTTTGCTTCGGGCGTGTCCCAAAGAGGAGAGTAGATCTTCAAAGGCGCAGAGTAGCCTGAATAAACTCCGTACACTCGAGCGAGTGCAACGCCGACGGAGAGAGCTGTTGCAGATGCAACTGCAAGGAATTTGAGCTTTGCTGGGATTTTTCCGACCAAAGTCTTGGGGTCTGACTTGCCCAGGCCACTCAGAAGAATGTGCAGAGAAATAGCGGCATTCAATGAGAGGAAGGGATAGGCCGGATACATGAATCTCTCCTCCTTGTGTGGCTGCAGTGTGAAGATAGCAAGCCACATGTAAAAGGGCGACACAAAAACAACAATCCTCAAAGCAGACTGGAATCCTTGACCAGATGGTGCAAAAATCTTTTGCAGCATGAAGAGCGGAAGAGAGATAAGAGCCAGGATGAACCAGATATTGAAGTTCAATGCCAAATTCTTAAAGTAAAAAGACCACGGCTCTGTGCCATACAGCTCGGGGCCACCGGTTGACGAGAAAACGTTGTACTTGACAATGTTCCACGTCACGCACTCTACCTTCTTGTAGAAGAACATGTTGACCGCAAGGTCAATACCCTAGATTTGTCAGACGCAGTCCACGAAATTCCAATTGAAGAGACTCACGAGCAGGGCCAAAGCTCCAATGATACCTCGGCCAACCCGAATGATAGCTTCATAAAGGTCCTTCTTGTTGCTGAAAAGAGCGAGAAGGCCCTCTTCAAGCATGTACGGTGCGCACAGGGCTGCAGCAAAAGGCCATCCGAGAATACCAGACATGGCAAACCAGAAGATTCCAAGCGAGGTTCGCAGACCATCTCGCCAGTTCATAAAGGCAGCAGCGCCCAGAGTGACCATGTACATGGCAAAACTAGACGGGAGGAAGGCGGTGCTTGCATGGAAGTTTCCAGGGCTCAAGACAGTAGCAAACAGGAAGAAGACTCCAATGCGACTGTTGAGGGTCGTACTAGTGACCATGTACAGGATTGTCTGGCACAAGGCGCAAATGAAGGCCAGGCTAAGACGAATAAAGTAGAATTCGCCGACCTATAAAGATGCGTGTCAATTGGATTGTATTGTCGGAATCCCATTTTGAGGCGCACAAACCTTTGTGGTCTGCGGCAATAGTCTCCGCACATTGCCCACGATGGCGTGGAGCGCAATGTAGAACCAGCTTCGGATCGCATAATCGGGCGAATACTCCCAGGTCTGGAGTCCGTAGCCATGCGAGAGGTAATGGGTCGGCTCCCAGTAATTGAAAGTCTCATCGCAGTCTTGGATCGGGGCGAACCAGGCAGAAACGAAGCCGGCGGCGAGGAACCAGTAGAAGGCAGATTTAGGCTTGATGCCGTAGGCGCTGGGGACTCTGGTTGGGGCGCGGGAACAGGTCAGCAAAAGCTCCAGGACATGGCGGAAAGTTGGAAGAGTTCATACTTCTTTTTGGCGTGGCTTGCGTCCGGGTGCACGAACTGCCGCCCTCGGGGGGCCTGTGTCGGAGCCATGGTTGACGATGGTGGGAGTTGCAGCTTCGGGAATTCTTCCCCAGCTGCAAGTGGGCTGCTTTCAACCGTTGGGACAATGACGGGACACTTCACCCCAGCTGTCTTAAGCTCTCGGTGGGCTTCGGTGAGCCGTTATCAAGACCCACCCTTATCGCTCACCTTGATTTTTTTCTTTACCGTCCAAGCGCAGCGTTGTCTGCGGCGGGCGCTTCCTGCTTTCTCCCATCCTTCTTAGAGAAATCTCTTTTTCAAGGCGCGAATGTTTTGACGCCCAGATTTTGGAGCCACTATTTCCATTCATTTTCGCCTCCCATCACTACTTGGTATAATAGCGCAATCGATTCCTGAATCTCGTCGTGTCAAAACATCTCGCCCCTGGTTGTCAATCGACATCAACTGCGACTTGAATCTGCACCAGTTGCCTTAACCGATATCGAAGCGCAACATGTCAGGCTTCCAGATCCCCGGCTTAGGCCAAGCCAAGCCTAACGAGACCCTACCGCCACTCCCTGCCGATATTTTGGCTGCTGCCGCGAGCGTCGAAGGCACAGAAATGCTTGTTGAACCCTCAAATGCGACGAGCGCCCCTCCACAGGATGCCTCCACGTTAGAAACAAAGCCTGCCGAAAATCAATCCGCACCTGAACCCGATTCCATGGCTATTGACCAGCCGGAAAGCCCACCCTCTCTTACGGGCGCTCTCGAAGCCGCTCTTGGCGGACTCGACAACCCCAGCACAGAACAGACCCCCGCAAACCCGCCGCCCGCAGAACTCCAGAATGACCAGGGAGAGAACCCTGAGTGGGAGATTGATTCATCCCCATACGAATCATCATCCGAATCGAGCAGCTCTGATGATTCGTCAGACGAAGACTCTGACAATGAGGGTTACCAGCTCTTGGGTGTGGAAGAGACCGCTCGACTCTTGATGCAAGCGGAAGGAGGGTCCGACGATGAGGGTGAACGAGGAGGCAAAGGCTCTAGCTCTGCTCAAGTTCGTACCAAGAACGAAATCGCCGAAGAACCAGTCACAAAACCCGAAGTTACAATTACACCAGAGATGAAGATTGAAGAGTTGGGCTTTATCGAACACATCGTTGAGACAATTGCTCTAGTCAAAGCCATCACTCCAGGAGAGTATCAGGTTCTGGATTCGGGCTCGGTTCTGTGCACAGCCGAGCGTGCTGTTATTGGTTCTGTTTGCGAAACGATAGGGAAAGTCTTGCAACCCATGTATACTGTCAGGTTTTCTTCCGAGGAAGAAGTGAAGGAGTTGGGGTTGGAGGTTGGAACCAAAGTGTACTATCCTGTCGACCACGCAAGCTTCGTCTTCACGGAGCCTCTCAAGAACATGAAAGGTTCTGATGCCAGCAACCTACACGACGAAGAAGTTGGCGACGACGAGATGGAGTTCTCTGACGATGAAAAGGAGGCCGAGTATAAGCGGGCCCTCAAGCAGAAGAAGAAGGATAAGTGGAAGAACAACAAGGCAGGCAAGGAGCCTCACCCACTGCGACAGGAGGTTCGCGCCGATGGCGGCTTAAACTACGACGAGGAAGATGATGGCCCGTACAAACCCCTGGCACGACCTCCGGGCTTCGGCAGCGGACCCGTCCCCGAAACATACGAGCCGCTGCCGGGCCGAAACTTCCAGCGAGGCCGACGCGGAGACGCCAGAGGTGGCCGAGGCGGACGAGGCCGCGGTGGCGGTGGTGGTGGAGGTGGTCGCGGAGGACGTGGAGGCTTCAGACAGCCCCAGGATGGCTACTCTCTTCCCCCCCAGGGCAACCAGCAGCAACAGCCAGCCGCCCCCCAGGGACAATGGGGCGGCAACCCAGCTCCCGCCCAGGGTACTGCCCCCGCGATACCCAACTTTGGCTTCCAGTTCCCCGGCTGGCCTCAACCCCAAAACACCAACGCGGGCGGTGCTGCCGCTGCTGCTGCTGCTCCTCCGCCACCCCCCGGCTGGCCTGCTCAGGGCCAGCAAGGTGCCAACAACAACGGCGGTGCCTTTGTCAACCCTGCCTTTTTCGCCGCGTTAATGTCACAGATGCAGCAGCAGCAGCAAAATGGTCAGGCGGGGTGGACACAATCTCAGCCACCAAACAATGGCCAGGGCCAGTAATTGCGTCATCTTGGTGTTCGGATAGGGGAAAAGCATTGTTTTTTTCTGATGGGCAAAGCATGAGGCGGCGCAGGGGGAACCGGATTCAGTATTATAGAGAAAATGGGCAGACCGTCGAGATCGAGTTACATGCAATGCAAAAAACATTGATATCTTTATTGCAGTCAAAATGACCAAAGCACAAGCACTTGCCACTCAATTTACACGCAAGAACAATCATCTTATTCTAGTTCTAGGTGGTATATCGTCTTATGTACCCAAAAAATCCCATTCATCATGTATACCAAATCCCATCAATCTAAGCCAATCTAGCATCATACGCCTTCATCCATCAATCCCAAAACCCAGGCAAGTAATCAAGTTCTCATATCCGTTTACAGATCACGCCATTCGCCGTTGGACTGACCTTCAAATCCGTAGAAGCCGAGCTCGTAAACGAGACCCAGAGTCATACGAGCATGCTGAAGCATGTGGTCAAAAGAGAGGTACTTGATGTTGTCATCAGTGGTGTGGATGCGGGGGTCGGAGTTTTCGAAAGCAGACTCGATAACAAAGGCGGAGGGATAACCAGCCTTGGAGGCAGAGGCGTGGTCGGAGCAAGCATAGCCGCACTTGGTCTCAACCCACGGGATACTGCAGTACTGTAGCAATTTATTAGATGTGGGTTACAAGAATTATGTCAGCGATTACTAACCTCTTCGATGACGGTCTTGATGAACGAGGTCAGGCCAGGGTCAACATAGTCAGTGATGACGCCGACACTCTCGGGCTGGCCAGCGTCAAGTGTCTTTTGGACATAGCCGGTCATGTCCTGCTGGAGCATAGCCTTGACATCTCGGTCGTCTTTCTCGTAGGCCTTGAAAATATCCTGCGATCCCAAAAGACCACCCTCTTCCGCACTGGAATGATGGCGTTAGCTCGAACTCAAAGGTTGTGCACGTGAAAGCCCCTTACCTGTACCAGTGGAACTCGATGGTGTTGGCGGCATTGCCCTTTACGACCTCCTCAGAGTTGAGGAGCGCACGGAACACCTCCAGGATGGTGACGGTACCACTGCCATCGTCATCGGCGCCAGGAGCAGCAAGAATAGAGGGGAGGAAGAGGTTGATGGAGTCCTGGTGGGCGCCAATAACAACAGTCTGGTTCGTCTGACCAGGAATGGTAGCGATGACGGAGTGCTGCTTCCAGGCATGAGGGAAGCTCTTGGCGGTGACGGTGTCCTGTGCGCCAGCCTCCTTGATGATGCTGTTCACCTTCTCAAGGACCCAGTCGGAGGACTGAAGGCCGTAGTCAGACTTGTAGTATCGGGTGTGGAAGCTGGTCAGCTTCTCGAGGTTGGCCCGCATGTTGGTCTTGTCGAGCTTCTTCGCAAGAGGGGCGACCTCGTCCTGCTTGACACACTCTGTGGGGAAGTTGACGACGGCTCGGCTCTTGGCCTTGCTACCGAGAGTTCGGGTGTTGGTGATGTCCATGAACTGCTGGCCATTCTGCGCGACGGAGGCTGTTAGCAGATCATCAGTAAAAAGGGCACGAGACGAAGACATACGCGGCGCAGCTCCCACTTCTCCTCCTCAGTGACCCATTGCGTCTTGCCTGGAGCGGTCTCGATCAAGAAGGTCTCCTCGGGGTTAAGGACGACGTTGTTGATCTCGGCCTTCTCGATGAAGCGCGCCGAGATAGCGGGGACGCACGCAGCGAGCAGAGAGGCTTGTGAGAACTTCATGATGTCGCGACTCAGGGATTCAAGGCGCAAGGTAGATGGATGTGATTCAAGAGGCTGGAGATGTTTGTGATGCAAGAGGATGAAGGTTACGGACGGAAGATGATCGGAGACAGCTGCAATCAGCTGCGGCCAGGCACCGATTAGTGAGCTCACCTACTGGATTCGGCAAAACGGTCTTGTGACAGTGTGACGCAACTCATCACAACAGCCAATCGGGCCCAGCAACCAGCCCACCGCACGGACCATGGCGCAGGTCCGGGGTTCCCCATGCGCCTCCAAGCGGTGCCCTGTGGGGGTGCTTGCATTTCAACAGGTCCCGAAGCTCTCCGCGAGATCAGACGCCGGAAGCCTCCAATGACGACCCTGATAATGGACGAAACACCTGTTCACGAAGCGCTTCAAGCAGTGAAAGAACTTCACAGATACTTTGCCCCTTGCTACCTCAGAAAGCTGAAGCGAATGCTTTCGGGAATGGATCGCTACTTTTGGCGCACCTCGGCAGAAGCACCCATTCCTATTCGGAGTTAGCGGGGAGCGAGGCCGTCATGATAAGACAATGCACCTAGCTGAGCAGTACAACATTTTATGATTAAGTTCGATACTTTGCTGCCACGGACCCCTCCAAAAAGACCACATATCTTGATATTTTTCGCTACAATGAATATCATTATCCACAGATAAGCTCTTCTGGATTTTTAGATTTATTTTTTCTTTGGATATCATCGTAATTTTACCCAAGCGTAATGTCATACAACGGAGCACATTACAGTTATTTAAGAGTTGGATTATAAAGACTACCTTGGCCATGATCAAAGCTAGGATTTCTATTGAAACTACAAGACGAGACCAATGGAATTACTCAAGCAAACGTGTTCGTGTGTCCGATAGCAGACATTCATGTATTCGTTGAACAAGCATACAACAAAGACCTTTCAGTGTGCATCCGTGTATTTCTCAAACACAAAGACCTCACAATGCACAACCCTTTTTTCCTTTCTCGCAACATGGACAATATTCACTTGTTTCTTGCAGTTCTTTGTCCACGAATGCAATTCTCATTGTCCAGTCTCCTCTAAGAACGGCCAAGCCTTCAAAAACCCATATATAAATATATAACCATGCAGCTTGTCTGATTCATCTCCCTTCCTGTTCAGTAGTTGTCCATTCACGCTCAGACATATCCTCTTATTTACAGATTCACGCTGTTATTTCTAATACATTCAACCCCCGCAATGCCCAGAAAACCGCAACCAACACAGTCCGTCCGGCAAACCCGGGCGAGGTCCAGACTACCAGGTGCACCGCGGCTGATGAGTGGGTTGGGCCATAGAGGGACGGCAGTTGACTCGCTAACGCCCGACCCAGAACATCTCACCTACTCCCAGGTCCAAGAAAGGCTGCAGGACCTCGTCATGGGCATCACTCCTCCAGCCGTAGTCCTGGCAGTAGCATCTGCTCAACAATCTGATCCAGAAGAGAGTTCACCCCTCAGTCATCTCAGTACGCCTGAGGATGTGTCTCCCGTCAACAGCCATGACGAGAATAACGCCGCTCCAGCGGAAATCGCAGGAAGCCCCAGTTTGTTAGGAGAGGATATAGAGCCACCATCACCCAACACTGTTGGCCTTGGCCTCACTGGTTCTGCTAATATTAGATCCAGTGGCTCTAGAGCCACCTCAAACCCGATATCTTCCAGTGGCCCACGTGGCAGTGACGAGTCAAGTGACTCAAACAAGAGCACCGGAAGGAACCCAAGTGAGACTCCATGCCACAGTACGCCAATCAGAAATGGAAATGATGCGGAAAGAGACTCAAGCGAGTCGCACTTCGAGACCAATACCAGAAACAACCAACTTCCTGGAAATGGTCTGAATAACGACGGCGACGGCAACTCAGTTGATCCAACGGGTCTTGAGCAAACAGCACTCGTCATCATCAACGCCTCACCAGAACCGCAACCATTAGCCAGCCCTAACCATGAGCCTAGCGAAGAAGTGCAGCGCACTCCTGATCCTTCAAGTCATCAGATCAATGAAAATAGTAGCAAATCGGATTCAACCACCGAATCCTTACATATTGCTAATCTCTTCGCGACCCCAACCTTTCCTAGATCTGCGTTAACGCGCCCCGTGGGCCCGAGGTTTAGTGCCAGATATAGACCCAGCAGTAGCTCTACCACAGATAGCCCTGGCGGGGATGAGTCCAATAGCAGCCCAACGGGCGGTGACTTGGCCGATGATGAAGCAAGCCCCAGTGAAGCAAATGCCAACTTAGAAAACAGCGACAGAGAAGGTGAGATGGTTGGCAACAGGTCGGAAGAGCCACTAGACCAGGACGAGAACCCTGGCCGACGATACGACAACACAGAACCGCGGAACGGGCTATATAGTTCACCGGTGCCACCTGAGCCAACTGATGGCAATGAGGCTTCTTGCGAGGCGGGTGATCCGAGTTCCTCTTCATCCTCATCATCCTCATCCCACTGCACTAACAGCTCGGGACACAAAAGAAGATCCGGGGATGATACAGACGAAGACCGTCCTCAGGGGGGCGATCTCTTCTTTTATGATACGAAGCGTCGGTCACCTCCAGTGAGGCCGGACCGATCCGAAACAACACGTGCAGTAAAGAGTTCAAACACAGGTAGAGTCGTTGGCTCTTGTTTCTCGAACAGAATCCAGGTCAAGGTTACCAGTCCCGTGAATCACTCAACTCCATCAGCTCCGAAAGGAAAGCGAAGTTTCGGTAATGGTGACATACCAGGGCTCTATGGATCTCCAAAGCGCCCAAGGCTGAACTATGATTGGTATGAGCAGTATCATCAACTTGGCAACGAGTGTCCCCAAGTTCACGGTTGCAGTCGTCTTGAGGCTTGCTATGAGCGTCATGCCAAGTGGCAGAGAGACTGGGACGAGTTCTTCCGAGTTGAAGATGCGCATCTTGGAGCTTCGCAGGGCTCGAATAATGAAGAAAATCAGGCGCGGCAAGTCGAAGAGGCAGACAAATTCCATGGACTTGATTCAGTTGACATCAAGGCCAGGTTGGATCTTCCAAAGGGATACAAGGTGAGAACCCATCCTGCGAGGTTAGCCAGGAAAATGCGATTGAAGAAATAAATGATATGGCGGGTTATATACGGCGTTGGAGTTAGGTTTCTGAATGAGTATTAGACTTAGCAATCCTCAAAATCGATGTTGATGGCACCAGCTTACTTTTTGGCTTGACCGCCGAGGTTCCTTTTTTAAACCCCAAGCAAGTCTTCATTTCCTTCAAAGTCTCTTGGTCACTCGAACAGCATAAATATGCAGCTCATGAAGCTTCCATTCACAGACCCATCTCATCGTCACTGTCATCCTCACCACCCTCACCACCTCCTCTTACTTCATCCTCACGACGCTTAGCCTCAATGCTTGCGCCAACTTTCCTGACGCCGTCAACGACACTAGTGACAAATCCCCGGCTCTCGGCGAGCTCCATCGCACCAACACCTCGCAAACTCATGACGCCATCGACGCCCTTCTCCAACTCAGCTGTACTCGCACGCATCTTGGCCGCTCTCACCTCCTGCAAATCACGCAGCAGCGATCTTACTTCGGCCGAATTAGGGACATCATCCGCGGCGTGTGCGAGGAGCATTTCTGCGAGTTCAAACCAGTGGTATGGAAGGGCTCCCGACGGCGCGTCTGCCGTGCAGGACGGTAGAAATGGCGAGGACAGGACGAAATCATCATCCTCGGGGTTGATTCTTCGAGCGTTTCCCTGACTATCAGCCCGCACAGGGGGTGGTGGAGGGGGGGCCCATCCCCGGGTATCGATCTTCGTCTCGTGATGGATGATGTCGCGTAACGAATCGGGATGTAGCCACGGCGGGGTGAGAATGCTTGCCCTGCGCTGTTTCTTGAGAAGTAGTGCAAGCCACAAGGGTAGATTGCTTCGGTGCGGCGGGCGGAGTGTCGGTGTCGAGCCCTGGCAGACTATTAGAATAGCTGAAAAATGCTGGCATGACGCGACAGGACGCGCTCACCGAGAGAAGGTCAATGCTGTCCAGTCGCTGGCGAGGAACGACTGTAACAAACTCCATTTCACAGAGAAAGGAAACTTCCGAGGGGACCAGCCCCGGGGGAAGAGGCAGTGCCATGATGAGGATTATGGTGAAGGTGGTTACTGAAGAAGTGTTGTAGTTCTCTGTTGGCAGTTGCGCTGACTGCCCCTCATCAAATGGTGCATGGCCACCCTGTACCCCACCAACAAAGCTACATGTGAACTTAGGGAGCCATTACAACCACCATTCCGGACAAAGAAAGTTGTTTAATTGGCGTTTTCTAAAAAATAATATCGAATATCTGTTGGCTTGATTAATGGCAAGGTGTACAGCTTTTTGATTGTGCTACTGTGGAGAAAATAGCAAGACTACAATCTAACCTTTGAATGATAGCAACTGAGATTCTTCCCCGCTACGGCTAAGTTGATCTTGTCAATAACTAACCACAATTTCTAAAGTAAAATTAAATTATAAAAGATCCTACGAAATTAGTTTTAGAACAAATTTGTTTATTCTTTAGCTCGAAATACTGAGACTTGTGGTCTTTCTGGCAAGGCCTTTCCAGCAAAGGGTTAGACTGAATCATTTCAAGGGTTGTATTGTATGTCTCAGTTTCCCCTAGACTTTTATGCAACCTCACAAAAAATGAACCAATCATTCTCCACAAGGCTTCATAGGTGAAAAACAATATTATTATTTGGCATACATTCATATATCAGTCATCGTCATATTTTCCGTAGCCTTGGATTGATCTACTCATCCCAGGGTGTGTGCAACTTTGGTTTATTCATTCTCTTGGAAGACAGCTAGGCCGTACAACAGCGGCTTATACAAAGTCCTTACTGATAAATATCTTGAAACTAGTCGTGGCTTCTGTGCACAAATACCATGTCTATTCTGAATGTGTCATTCCGGGTGAAGATTGTCCTATCTGCTTTCTCTCGTTTGTTCTCTTCACAAATTGCCTTGTGTTTTCAACCTTCTCCGAAAACCAAGGCACAGTCGGCAACTTCAGCCCTAGCAAGAGTCTTTACGAAGACAACCAACCTGTCATATGTTGGTCAGGTGCCATTCGGGATTTTTAGTGACTTTTTGAATCCCCGCTAATGGGTCTAGCAATTGAAATAACTCTCAGGTGGGGGCGGGGCACACTTGTCACCTGAAGGGCGAGTCCGCGCCCCGTTTCCATTATCTATATATGATTAGGGAAATTCTCGCAGCCGGGTTTAAACTGATGGTAAGACGCAAACAAACCATTGGACTATTCCCCCTTCATTGATTGATCTTTCAACTTCTAAACCGTACCGATGGCTTCCCACGACAACCTTCCCCCAGTCTCTTCACCCTCAATCATCCTCACCCACCCGACTGATGCAGAACGTCGTCGGACCTGGGAAGGCAACCATTACCTGTGGGGATCTGCGCTCCCCATTGATGAATATCTTCGTCGCGAAACAAGCTTTCTCAGCTTGCCCCTTTCCGGGAACGGGGGAATGCTGTCTTGGATTCTTACAGATGGAAGTCAAGAACCAGACAATCGCCCTATTCTTTCTAGCTTTGAAAGCTATAAGAAAAAGGCATTAGTCTCTGGTCCGGATGGAAAAATTCAGGAAGTGACGTCCTATGGCGTTGCTAGCGTTTTCACCTTTCCCGAATGTCGAGGAAAAGGCTACGCGCGCAAGATGATGGCACTCTTTGCCGAGCACCTGCGTTCGATCCAGGACAAGAAGAATGGGGATGCAGTATTTTCTGTTCTTTGGTCAGATGTAGGAAAGACATTCTACCATACTGTAGGATGGAAGCCATTCGAGAGCACATGGCTGGAGTTTCCTATTGCCAACTCTTCAATTGATCCCGATGGCAACCTCCAGATCATCAACTACGACGACCTTCCCGCTCTTACAGCCAAGGACGAGCAGTTGCTACGAAAGAAAATCTCAGAGCCCTCTTCTAAATCCCGTGCTGTTGTACTTCCAGATCTGGACACGCTCCAATGGCATCTTTTGCGCGAGGAATTCATGTGCCAAAATATCTTCTCAAAGACACCTTCTATTCGGGGTGCCATCTACACCCCTCCTGACCGCCCCGACTCTCGAATTTGGGCCATATGGACACGCTCTTTCTATGGTGGCAAGGCTAAACCAGAGAAAAACACTCTTTATTTTGTGCGCTTTAGGATTGAAGACGAGACCATCTCTGATGAGGAGTTAGCTAAGGGTCTGAAGGCTATTGTAAGCATTGCACAAAAGGAAGCGCCAGAGTGGTTGTGTGCCAAAGCTGAAATTTGGAACCCGGGCGAACGAGTCAAGAGGGTGGCTCAGGGCATCGAGGAGCTGGGCGCAAAGTTCAAGGTCAGAGAGGATAACAACATTGCTAGTCTGCAGTGGTTTGGGGAAGGCTCTGTTGATGATGTCGAATGGGTGGCCAACGAAAAGTTTGCCTGGTGCTAAGCATTGGACACATGAGCTTCAGGAAATCTATAAGTATGTGGGAGGGTAGATCATGGATAGTTTTATTTATCTCTCTATACCCTTAGACCTAGCTACTTTTTTGTATATTGTTTTCCCCGGGAATCGCCCTCCTGTCTCAATTCCTTGTCATAGACGCATCGGTCTTAATCAATCACATATGAGTATCATAAACATTCCAAGTCAACTCCTCTTGCTCCCCACCTAAAAAAAATCACCTCATCGTTCCATCCTCTAGTAGCTTCGTCCGAACATGGTCCACTTGTCGGCGTGGCGCTCGCATTCAGGGTTGAGACATTTCGTCTCTCCAGCGATAATGCCCTCCGGCTGCTCAAAAGGAACACACAGGCTCTTCATGCCCATGGTTGCGGCTTTCTGACCCTCAGGAACATCGGGCTGGTCATCAGTGCGTGTAGTAAGCTCCTTGATGCGGTCCTCACACTTGGGGTCACCACAGAAAGGAATGAGGACAACGTTCTTGTTGTCAAGAGCAGGAAGGACATCATCCCACTTGGTGATCTGGATGCGGTGCTCACGGAAAGCAGCGTCGGCCTTGTTGTACATGTCGCTCTGAATGGTCTCCAGGAGCTCAGGAATCTTGGTGGCAATATCTGCCAAGGGGATGACGCCTTTCTCACCAGTGTCACGTCGGGCAAAACTGACAACCTCCTTGGCCGCATCTTTGGGGCCAAACTCAAGTCGCAGAGGAACACCTCGGAGCTCCCAGTCGTTGAACTTCCAGGCAGGGGTGTAACCCTCACGCCAGTCAGAGTCAACACGCACTCCAGCCTTCTTAAGAGTGGCTCGAATCTCGTCAACCTGCTCCTCGTGCTTCTTGCGGTCTTCAGGGGTAGTGTTCTTGTTGATACCGACAGGGATGATGATGGTCTGAATCTTGGCAACACGGGGAGGGAGGACAAGACCCTTGTCATCACCGTGAATCATGACCATGACACCGATAACACGGGTCGAGAGACCCCAAGAGTTCTGCCAGACGTTGATGTGAGAGCCCTTGTTAGCAGGATCCTCCACGGTGATGTCAAACATCTTGCTGAAGTTCTGTCCCAGAGCGTGGGAGGTAGCGCCTTGAATACCACGTCCGTTGGAGGGAATGTAACCCTCGACAGTGGTGGTATAGTATCCACCGGCAAACTTCTCATTCTCGGTCTTTCGGCCTCGAACGACGGGAACGGCGAGGAGTTGCTCGTAGACACCAGCATAGAGTTCGAGAATCTCAAGAACCTCCTTTCCGGCAAGCTCCTCGGTCAAGTGAGCAGTGTGACCCTCCTGCCAGAGAAACTCTCGAGTTCGGAGAAAAGGGGTCGTCTGCTTAGCCTCCCAGCGCACGACGGAGTTCCACTGGTTGAGGCGGAAGGGAAGGTCTCGGTGGCTGCGAATCCACTTGCTGTAGTAGGGGTACATGACGGCTTCGGAGGTGGGACGAACGGCAACGGGAACCTCGAGGTCCTTGTCACCACTAGCAAGTTGTCAGAGAGCTTGCGCAAGAAGAAACAAAAGGAAATACTCACGCCTTGGTAACCCAGGCAAGTTCGGGGGCAAAGCCTTCGACGTGGTCCTTTTCCTTCTCAAGCGATTTGCTGGACAGGAAGATGGGGAAGTTGGTCTCCTCAACACCCATCTCCTCAATGTGAGCCTGGAACCACTTGCGAATCTCGTTCCAGATGTGCATCGACAGGGGACGAAGGATGAAGAAACCGGAGATTTCCTGGTAGTACTCGACCATCTCGGCCTTGAGAACGACCTCCTGGTACCATTGTGGAAAGTTTTCGGCCTTGGACACGGTGATACCAATGATGTCGTCGGTCTTCTTGCCACCAACGACGGGGAGGCTGGCCTGCTTAGCGGCCTTCGCAGCCTTCTCAGCGGCGAGACGAGCCTGCTTCTCGGCCTTCTTCAAAGCGCTCTTGGATGGCTCGGCGGGGGCGTTCTCAGACATTGTAGCGAAATCGGAGCGTAATTCAGCTGTAGTCGAAGAAGTAGAAGAAAGAAACAGGGCTATTGTACTAGCCTGTGGAACTTTTAGAAGACACAAATATCGCAAGAAAAAGAAGAAGGAGAAAAAGGTGGGATATCTGGTGTAGAAGGGGAGAAAGATATGAGTCGACGCGGAGTCACTCCCGATTGTGCATTGCCCCGCTATCTCAAGGGAGTGTGAGCCTGTGTCTTGGGGCCAGGAAGGAGGGGCACAGATGCCAATCGCCAACGCCTGGAAAATTTCCAGCCCAATTTTGACGCCTGGCCAATGGCGGGGCACATGGGGAAGTGCCCTGCTGCACTTGCTGCTGCACAAGTATTCCCAGCTTGATGTGTCAGGCTTTGGCCCGTGCCCTGGCCTAGGCGCTGCTCTCCGCTGACTGCTCAATGGAAGGTACTGGAGCCAGGTGCCTTCCTCGCTACCAGACTAGGATTTCGCGGCAGAAAGCGCCCTCCCCCTGGTACCTGCCCGCCCATCACTCGGGCCCCCCCGGCGCCGGAACAACGCACCCCTCCGACAAAAAAGTCGAGGGGCACCAACCGCACCCGCAAGGAGCTTCACAGCTTCTGGAGCCTGGCAGAATTTCCAGACGCTTCGCAATTCCGCTCCTCTCCCCAAACGTTGACGCAGCCGCCATTCCACGTCAACGACCCAAATAGCTGCAACCATGGCTTCCATGTTCGAGCAGCCCCGAAATGGCACCCTTTTCCTTGGTGGCCAGAAGATTTCTGGCTCAGATATCCGTGACCAGAATGGTACGTCTGTCTTCTGTTAGGGGGCATGTGGGGGGCCCATGATGGCGGCGGTGATGAAGATACTGACCGACTTGTGCTACAGTCCTCGCTACCCAGGCCATCGCAAACGTCGTGAAGAGCTCCTTCGGCCCCAGCGGTCTTGATAAGATGATGGTGGACGACATCGGTGTAAGTCAACTCCAGTTTGGTCCCTGACTTGGCGATATCTTCTATACTCACACTGCAGCTAGGACGTTACTGTCACCAACGATGGTGCCACGATTCTCAGCCTCCTCGATGTCGAACACCCTGCCGGAAAGATTCTCGTCGATCTCGCACACCAGCAAGATAAGGAGGTTGGCGACGGTACCACCTCTGTCGTTCTCATCGCCGCTGAGCTGTTGCGTCGAGGCAACGACTTGATGAAGAACCGTATACACCCCACCACCATCATTACTGGTTACCGACTTGCCCTCCGAGAAGCTGTCAAGTACCTCAACGAGAATGTCAGCATCAAGGTGGAAAACCTCGGCCGAGAGTCCCTCATCAACATTGCCAAGACCTCCATGTCTAGCAAGATTATTGGTGCTGATTCCGACTTTTTCTCCAACATGGTCGTTGACGCCATGCAGGCTGTCAAGACTACCAACAACCGAAACGAGGTGAAATACCCAGTGAAAGCCGTAAACATCCTCAAGGCCCACGGAAAGAGCACACTCGAGTCCATCTTGGTCAAGGGCTACGCCTTGAACTGCACCGTCGCCTCGCAAGCTATGCCTACCCGTATCCAAGACGCCAAGATTGCTGTTCTGGACATGAATCTCCAAAAGGAACGCATGAAGCTTGGTGTCCAGATCACCGTCGACGACCCCCAGCAGCTTGAGCAGATCCGAGCACGTGAATCCGGCATGATTCTTGAGAGGGTGGATATGATTCTGAAGGCTGGAGCTAATGTCGTCCTTACCACTAAGGGTATTGATGACCTCGTGCTGAAGGCTTTTGTCGAGAGGGGTGCTATGGGTGTGAGACGGTGTAAGAAGGAGGACCTCCGACGAATTGCCAGGGCTACTGGTGCCACTCTTCTCAGCACTCTGTCTGACTTGAACGGTGACGAGAAGTTTGACCCTTCATACCTGGGACACGCCGAGGAGGTTGTTCAGGAGCGTATTTCTGATGATGAGTGCATCCTGATCAAGGGAACTAAGGCCCACTCTTCAGCCTCTTGTATCCTTCGAGGCCCCAACGACTTCACTCTCGATGAGATGGAGCGCTCTGTGCATGACTCGCTCTGCGCCGTGAAGCGAACTCTTGAGAGTGGCAGCATCGTGCCTGGAGGTGGTGCCGTGGAGACTGCTCTGCACATCTTCCTTGAGGAGTTTGCTAGCACCGTCAGCTCCCGAGAGCAGCTGGCTATTGGCGAGTTTGCCCAGTCTCTTCTTGTTATTCCCAAGACCCTTGCCGTCAATGCTGCCAAGGACGCTGCAGAGCTCGTTGCCCAGCTGCGATCAAGGCACGCTATGTCACAACGCATCCAAGAGGGTGAGGGAAGTGAGGACGAAAAGACTATTGCGAAGAAGAAGGGTTACAAGAACTACGGTCTGGATCTCGCCCGCGGCAAGGTCGTTGACGAAGTCAAGATTGGTGTTCTGGAGCCTAGTATTAGCAAGATCCGACAGCTCAAGAGTGCTGTCGAAGCTTGCATCAGCATCATGCGTATTGATACCCTGATCAAGTTGGATCCCGAAGTTCGGGACGAAGACGACGGACATGGTCACTGATGAATTGTAATGAGCCGGGCTGTCAGGGTATAGAGTTAAAAAAAGACAAAAGCTGGACTGTCCATATTGCCTCATATTCCATGTTTTCAAGTTCTGTGATGGGTTTGCAACAAATCACATCCCAGGTTATAATCATTTGTTAGCACATAGATATTTTTAGAGTCCCTTCGGCACAGCGGCATGCGGCCCCTCCGTTTGGTTTACAAATATCGAGGCTATAGCAACTCACTTGTTAATGAAATTGCACGGATGGGCTATGTTACATTCACCGCCTTCAGTTCAGTTTCTGTGTGCTCTAATCAAGCTAGCGTTGCTGAACTCTTGTAAGATAGCGGGACGCCTACCCAGCCTCGACACCTTGGTCACGTTGGCGGGACAGGCCCCAAGCCAGGCTAATTTCAACGTATAAATGGAACAGGATCAATTAGCCAGCTTCTCTCACATGGGATACATCGGTCCACCCCGTATTCCTCCTTTTGAGCCCATCGTGTGAACTTTCCTAGGACGTTTTATTTTTATACAATGGACCGTGGCCACGTCTAAGAAACAATAGGTGCGCCCACCGGGACAAGTGTCTTCTCCCCACCAGTCTATGCTTCCCCCACCGCAAGATATATCTCCCCCTAATATTCTTACACCCGTAACTCGTTTAACCGACAACAAGCTTGCCGTCCTCGGGGAAATCGTACTCGGGAATCTCGAGGTTGAGGGGAGCGGGTCCCTTTCTTATACGGCCGGAAATATCGTAGTGAGAACCGTGGCAAGGGCAAAACCAACCACCGTAGTCACCAGCCTCGCCGATGGGGACACAACCCAGGTGGGTGCAGACACCTAAAGAAGCCAATGTTAGTATTCGTGCATGTGCGGATTGGTCCGGTCTAGGAGTTTGGAAATTCGGATCCGGGTCGTATTGTGGATCAGGGAAAGAACGCACCAAGCATGACAAGCCACTCGGGGTTCTTGACACGGTCGTCATCGGCCTCGGGGTGTCGGAGAGAAGCGATGTTGACCTTGTTGGCGGCGTCGATCTCCTCCTGGGTTCGGTGTCGGATGAAGACGGGCTTGCCTCGCCACTTGATGATGACCTGGGTTGGTTTAGCAATGCCGCCTTGATATCGAGGCCTGTCTCATGACAACTCACGTTCTTGCCCTCAGGGATAGCGCTGAGGTCAACCTCGACCTTGGCCATGGCCAAGACGTCGGCAGAGGCGGACATGTTCACCAGGAACTCTGCAAATCCATCGTCAGCGCCGCCAATTGAGAGTTTTGAATGCATTGGAGACCATTGGAGACTTCAATTGAAGCTCAATGGCAAAGCATCCATCCATAACCAATCCACCCACCTTGCACAGTGCTCTTGGCACCGGCGGCACTGACGGCACCGAGAGCGCCAACCATGAAGTAGGAGAACAGCTTGTTCTTGTTCTCGCCGTTCTTGGAGACGTAGGCACCGAAGTCGGGGATCTGGGAGCCCTTGGTCTCGCCCTTGAAGGGGCTAGAGTAGGCCGAGGCCGTCGCGCTGCCGGGGCGCATGGCAGTGGTGCTGAGGGCGCGCACGGCGGGGACGGCCGGCTTGGCTGCCGAGCGCAGGCAGAGGCGGGAAGCGGTCGCGAGAGTCGCCATCGTGAGGATCGGGATGGTGGCGTTGGCGAGAAGAGGGTCGTCGAAGGGAAGGTTGAGGTCTTTTCCTTGGTGGATATCGGCTGATGATGCTTTGCCGAAAGTTTTGGGCGAAAAGTGCGGCCTGAGGTTGCAAATCAGCTTCGAGCTCGGAAATTGGTGGACCATGATTGGTCCGGTCGATTTCGGGTGGGGCTTCCGAAGTCTCCCGGATATCTGGGGCCTTCACAAGACTTCCCACGGATGAACCATAACGCCCAGCAGAGCACTGGCAGGTGTAAAAATCATAAGGCTATGGCTCTTTTGTTTTCTCATTACATCGTTCTACTTATTCCAAAGCTTTCGATCCCTTCATCACCGTAAAAGAGGGCTCAATTGAGTCTTGAACAGGCCCATCCCATGTCATCAATTCTGACCAATCGCCATCGACCCTTTCGTCCTTTACATCTAATCCTTGACGAGTGGATGTCAGCCAGCAACCAGCCCAGGATCAGCGCAATATGCTCAAACTATTGTCCACTGAATTAGTGACTCCTTTACTGAGCTTTAATGCATCCTCCGCAACTCCTCAATCATGTTTCGCAGGTCTTCGACAGTAGGCCCCAGCCCCTCACACACCAATTCTTGTTTCCCCTCATCCATGTCCAAGAATCTCTCAATCATTTCACCGTCGACAAATCTGTACGGGCTATCGCTTTCTTTGTTGTCATTTCGGAATGCTCGCCACACTTTGAATTCGATATTACCGGGCGTGTCTATGTATTCTTCAAGTCTTGATTGGAAGGTCATCAATAAATCTTGATACTGAGATGAAATATCCCCGTACAGATAGAGAGATCCTTCAGTCTGGTTCTTATGTTAGCTGGAGTGGCATGTCCGATCATGATTGACTTACTGTTCCTAGGAATGCTCTCGGTGAAACGATCGAATTTTCGGTCTCCTGAACGTGAAGCTTACGAATCCGGTTAATCTGTTCGCCGATATTGATCTCACTCGTAACTTCTAGTCGGCTACGGTCTTCTTCCGTTGGAGCATCTGCGTTCCGTTGAAGTACGATGAGATTGCCTTGTGCATCTGCCTCGAGCCACCTCTCGCCTTCAAGGTGGCAGACCGAGGTCGCCCAACCCGGCTCGAAGTGTCTTGCAATCTCTTCGAGTTTCGCTTTGTTTCCATCTTGCGGCGGGGTGAACTCAACCAACGACAAAGATTGTACCAAGTCGACCACACCAATTATGTTGTCTGAAATATCGAGACTCACTGGAAAAGCTGCTGGACGATAAGATGCGAGTTTCTGTAAAGACCCAGAGCTGCTAGTTTCCTCGACGAATTTGTAAACAACGACAGTCTTGGACAAGCCAGCAACAATATGGTCATTGATCACACCCAAGCAACGACAGGGCCCCTTCAAGTTGTGAGACAGGATCTGATATGCCTGCCGGTTCTCGTCGACACCAAGCACAAGAATGCGGCCCTTGGTATCTGCTACATCTTGGGTCTGGCCATCGGTAACGAAGCTTGTTCCCACTATGAATCGGTCGGCGAGGTTTCCATTCGAATCCGGCAACTCTGCACTGATCACACACTCTACCATCTCCAAGGAGCTCGATGCATTTAACAAGAATGGCGCCCCTAGCTCTTGGAATATGATTTCATCCACCAGCTTAAATGTGCTGGTGATGACTTCTTCATTTCCAACTAGCTCCTTCTTGATGCAACCCAAACCGAAAGCCTTGAGGCCAGGAGAATAAGCTACTCTCCGGACAGTTTCGTGCACAGGTAGTGCTTTCACATGGGTGAGTCGTTCCTTATCGACGCGGCAAATCTTGACATGATCGTCTGTGGATAGGACGATAGAGTCGGGGAAAGCGTGCGAGTCGAAAGGAGCGACGAATGTGGCATTATCAGCAGTGGTGGCAGAGTAAATGATCCGACCCTCAGAGCTGTAAATGAGACTGGCATGTTCGGTGGTTGCGAATACATTGCATGTGCCATCTTGTTGTGGCAGAATGTGCAGCCTAGCTGGGCTGCTCCCCAGAGTGACGCTCTTGCGGCCAGATACAGCAAAACCTTTGGTGGAAACATTGAAAGTGACGACGTTTCCATCATCCATAGCTACTAGTAACGTAGGGCCGGATATGTCTGGTGGGTGAAGTTGAACGAGTGCAATATCCCGTGGGACGGTCGCACTGTCTTCGGTTTGTCGCAGAGACTCTCCATGAATCGAGTTCAATGTGGTCATGTCAATTAAAGAGATGCGGCCTGATGACCACCAGCCAACGACTCCTAGGTCTGGAGGATCCCGAGCCGCATGAATGCATGATATCTGATCTGGCTGCCCAGAAGCAAAGGTCTGGGATTCCTGGGAGTGGGCAGCAAGATTTTGCAACAGATTTAAGCACACCAGGGTGGTGCCCTCAACCGAAAGCAACGCCCACTTGCTGTTGGCAGAAGCTCTCGTGATGCATTCTCCAGCGGGAGCATCCCATCTGTTCACTACAACTCCGCTCTCAGGATCAAGCAATATGACAGCCTTGGGTGTAATTTGCAGCACCTGCCCATTAGGCAGGTTGGTTGCCAAAAGCGTCTCTGCGTCCTGGATCATGCCTTGAAAAGAATATACCTCTTCAATGCCCCCTTCAGTATCAAAACTGAATATTCTGGTTTCCGCCACTGATGATATGACCAATGTGTCGACAAGATCAGAAGCGCAAGAGCGCAGTGTGAACAAGCCTCTCGTACCGCTTAGCTCGTCGAGAATTCCTCCGTCTTCCAGTCCAACACCACTTCGAATACTCCGAAGACTTCCATCGCGGTATGCACCGCAGCCCGCCACAATCCTTGATTGTCCTGAGGAAAACGCATTTCCAGACTGGGTATCTCCCTCTCTGTTACCCATATCCATGATGGAGAAATCCACAATCGGCGCATTGTTGGAGATTGATTTAATCAGCATCAGCGAATTAGACGCGGGGTCGACTTGGAATAGCTGAGAGTCACCGTGATGTGATGCTAAAAAGAGAATGTTATTGCCCATGTAAACAAGGCTTGCCGCCCTCGACGTAATGGCAATGGAATCCTCGAACTTCATGGGGGCCACAGTCATCCCTGTCACAACAACGCCAGTTGATTCAACCCTTGTCTCGATTGTGAGGAGGTCGAGGCGGCCATAATCATCTGCAAGAAAGTAGTGGGTACCATCATATTCGGCCCAGGCGACAAAGATTTTGGCTTCTCCAAGGCCAGACGATACGCTGGTATAGGTCAAGCTGTCAAAATACGTCAAAAGGGTCTCTCCAATAACGAGGAGCCCGCCAAGGTGAGCCTTGGCGCCTTCGTTGTTTCGCACATGATAGCGCTTTTCCTCATCCACAGGCACGGGAATAAGCATGGATGCATAAGGATCGGGGATAACAATGTCGAGCTCCCGATCTCTATGCGGATCAAACTTGGAAACTTCGCCACCTTTGTCATCTCTTGTAAGCCTATAGATGGCAATTCGAGACTCCTCCTGATCCAGTTGAGCTTTGTAAAGAAAAGCAATTCTCGGGTGGCCGGTACGGCTGTGGATAAATGTGCTGGCCTTCATCCATAGTTCTGTCAGGCGTACTTGGTCAAGAGCTTCCAGCCTCGTCGTGGATCCTTTGCGCGTCGGTAGTCGAAAAACATTCAGAACGCCCTCCCAGAGGTGCATAGCCAAGAAACGCCCTGTAGGGTCAACTAAGCATTTGTTTTGGCTCTGAGAATGTCGCATGTACGGCTCCGCGCTGTCTTCAATGACCCGATCGACCGTGTCGAGCTGGTTGGTTTCTGGATTCCACGAAACATTGAAGTATTGCAATCGATCGGTGCCGATGAAGAGGATGTCGGTGTCGGAGCCCTTTGGCTGCAGGCGCTGCAGCATGGATATCGTGCCATGAATGAGCTTCGTGTGGAGGCAGTCGATTCCATCGTCTGTTAGCCGCCATATTTCCAGGCGGTTCGCTTTGCTGAGTCCTGTCAGTGGCCCGTCTCGACATGGCTGATGGGAGGGCTTACGCGACGATAAGGTCTTCGATATCGGGAGCGAGAAGCTTGGCCCGGAGCGCATGCCGAATGCTAGTAGCTCTATGGATGGGCGCGACGTACGACATGGTGCTTCATCTAGCCGCAGGGCGTCAACGGGGAGGGGAGGAGGTGAAGGGTTGGTGAGGGTTCGTTTTCCCGAACAGCTCCATGGACAGGCTGCTGGTGTTGAGGTACCCGACGTCAGTGATGCCGGAGTTAGGACGGAGCTCAGCGGGCGCGGCGGGGCTCCTGGCACTACACTGGGCCGAGCCATCCGCTATTCTCGTTTCTGTCCAGGGCCTGTTGGCGGGGTATTACAGGGCAGCCCTTTCGGGCGGATTCAGGCAAACTTTTGACCCATAACTCTCGACGGCGCAAATAAGCAGGCCTGCTCGGAGTCTGGATTTCAACTTGGGTTACATATTTTTCTAGGATCTCTATGTCTCTACCAACGATGGTCACCACCAGGTCCCTAGGATTGAACAGCATGTGCTCCAGGCGAATCACGAGATCAAGAGCGGATGCACATCTCGTTATCTTTTGGTAGCGACTTCCTCATTTGGCCTGGACATGTGAAAAGCAGACACAACGGAGGGGGAAAAGAAAGGGAAGGGAAGAGCTAAGCGAGAGTTGCCTTTGTTGGAGCAAACACTCTGCCTGAGGATTGTATCACTTAAGTTTCCGGAATGTACTGAACAATTTGCCATGCAGTCTCGCTTCACTCCTACAAGCATCCTCTAGCTGTCTATCTAATTTTTTAATGACTCTCAAGTTTTACCTGCGAACATGACTGATGCAATCAATTCTGCCCGACAAAATGAGAGCGCCGCTGATTACGCCCAGTCGCAGAATTGTTTTTACCCTCACAAAGATGACCCGTTTTGTTTTAATGGTCAAATCAAACACCTGCAAGAAACGATTCTGCAAAGGGACGAGCTGATAGAAACACCTGACTTAGTGACTGAGCCGCTCCCTCCGACACAGATCAATCTAGATTTCATGGATGAACCAGGACCCCCCGATTCACCAAGCCCGGATTTCGTTGATTCGATTCCGTTCACCCTGGCTGACAGTTTGGACACCCCCAAGCAACTACTGTTACCACTGGAGACGATGGATTTGGGGTATGATTTAAAGAAAGATATCCGCCAATATTTGAACAGTATCTCATCCAAAAGTTCATGTAACCTTTTGTCTGAATGGTTTCCTATGAGTCCTGTCGATATCGACAAAGACGAAGGTCTTTTATTCCCGTCGACGGCATCAAGGTGGCAGCGATTGGCATTAAGGGAACTTGACCGTGAGAAGATCGAGGTGTCTTATGAAGCCCAGAAATTACTCCAGGGTCTTGATCGTCTCCAAACAACTTACAGCCACTCGACTCTAGAACCGGAAGACTTCGGGCTACATCAAGTAAGACCTTGACTTTTGACCCAAAATGTAAACAAAAACACCATGGCTAATTTTCTGTTAGCTGGAAAGAGTGCGCATATGTCCTATCTCTCCTCCTATGTCGCCGCCATCTGATGTTGACGGCCCGTTCATACCCAGCCCCCGCGTTACCATCATCGACTTGACATCTGAGCCCAGTAGTCCCCCAAACCCTGCTGTCAGAAAACTCCAACAAGATGTACAAAATGGCACCCTGGATTCCGAGCCTATTTCTCCTCCTGCCAGATCAAGTTCTCCTCTTCAGGATTCTCTCCAATACTTGATGCCCCCACAACTCAAGAGTTCTGTCCTCAAAATTGACGTTCCGCTAGCCGTTTCTAGCCCAAATGGCAATCCAAACTGGGATTCCGACTTCAGGGCAACCGATTTAGTCATAGACAAGCCTGTGAAATCAGAGCTTGGCCAAAATGAGCCGGCTGGCTTTTTTGATGAAGCCATGGAGGCAATATTGGAATCTTGCCACCATCACACAACCCAGAAAGTTGAGAGTGAGCAGCTGAACGCGACACACTCACTTTTAAGGATGGATATCTCAAGTCTAAGTTACGAAATCCCAAAGCCGGAATGGCATAATCATTTGATGAATTCAGAAGCCCAATTTAGATGGATGAAGGTGAAGCTCGGATTGGCATTTACTCTCAAGCCCGCTAGCATATCCGCTCGGCTTTGCGCAGAGCTAAAATGGTCACCAATACCCCATGGTAGCGGCCGAGTCTCGCTCAAGGAAGTCTTGAACTCGCCCGGACCAGAAACTCGACAGCATCTTGCTCTCGAAACACCCCGTGTATGCAGTGATGACTACATCACATGCCCCAAAAAGCCTTCTATTCTTCATATTGCCTGCGACGAAGAGATTGAGGTTGACACGCCATCGAATTGTGACGACATGTATCCGGCTCAAGCAGAAGTAGTGGCAAGTGATAACAATTCATCTATTCTCAGCGAAAAGGGCCCATCGGTTGACTTTTTAAATTCTCGATTCTTTGATGCCTCCAACAAAGGAAAGAGAAAGTCTGCTTATAACTCGGATAGCAGTTTGCTGCTTTCAAATGATTCCACCGCTACGGCTAAGTTCTTGTCAAATTTTCTTGAACTCCAATGCAAAAAGAAGACCAAGACGTCAAACGAAACTCCTCGGAATGAAACCCCGAGAAATGAGTCGACCCCGAATCATAAGACCTCAGCCTATTCCTCTCCACAACAACCTAGTTGCGCCAACCTCCCCGATGCCCCAGTACCAAAGGTTATTATTCCATCGACACCATATAGACTTATTGTCTCCACAAGTTTAAATCGAGCTATTGTATCGCAAATTGAGAAAGAATGGCCGCAGTTGGAGCTTGTTGACAAAGATTTCTCGCAATACAATAAAATGACAAGGTATCCTGGTCCAGCTTCATCTGAACGCCGCGCATCTTTGCTTTCGTTCGAATCAGACATCTCGGTCTCACCAGCAACGGGTATTATACTTACATCCTTGATCAAAGTGAAGCAGAAATCGCTCCCAGGGTCGAATCTACTCATCACGCCACTTTGCCAAAGAGTCCAACATGTAAGTGAGAAGTACGAATCGTTGTTCATTCTTGTTTCTACGGCAAATCCTATGGGGGAATATCTGAGTGATCTGAGCAAATCAGATAGAGCCGACTACTCTAAGTTTGTCCAGTTTACAACCGCCCTTCGGCGAAATATCACAGTAGAGCTTGTACATGGTGCCGAAAAGACTCTGTGTAAATGGGCCCTGAGCATTATGGTGCCGTCTGTTGAGTCTGCGCCCAGCATCGGAAATGTAGTCACATCGAAGGACACGAGCTGGGGAATTTTGTTGCGAAGAGCGGGAATGAACATATTTGCATCGCAAGTGCTTGAGATGCTGCTGGCAGCGGAGTACGGAGCCTCAGGAATGGATCAGTTTTTAGCCATGTCTCCGGAAACGCGGGCTTCAAAATATGGTCAGACGTTGGGGGGTAACAGAGTACTGATGCATGACTTCAACGACATAAGCAGGGAATTGTTTTGAAGGCGTTGTTGGTTGGAATTGAGGTTCACGTATCGGGTTCTGGGTCGTTGTCGGTCAACAATGGTCCGCTCTTGCAGTACGACACTCAGGTTGGCCAACGCAATGGAAAGCGCAAACGACGGGATACACATAAATGGCAGTCTAGATTCATAAGGTCTCTTATTCTTTATTCTTTTCATCTCCTGACTTCTTTGCTGAGATACAGTTATCTCTCATTATGACGACTCCACGAGGGCTTATTTCAAGTTCATTTTGGGATGAAAATGGAGTCCGCGAGAGGTCAATCCCCGCGTTCATTCAAGTTGAAATGCACCGTCGCTGTCGTAATCGACTCAAGAAACTTGCCGAGGTTCACTATCCTGTAAAGTACGCCTACACGTGGGGTTTTGTCTGCTATCGTACCGTTTACACGCCAGGGTCAAACGATTCTTTTGCAGCCGCCCTCTGGCGCATACACTCCTATGTTGACCACGTTATCTTTTCCGATACCCGACTCAGCGGTGGTGGGTCTGCAGGGTTATTAGACCCAAAGCCAAACTGGGAGCTCATGCATCGATTCTGGAACCTATACATCGACGACCCAAACATCCTTGGCGATGCCACCATAGACAAGGTTGGGAGGCTGTTTGCCAACTGGGTTGATCTACAGGTGGGCGTGCAGGTGGATGCGAGGCCATGCCATATCGCCGCTCGAAACCCTCGGTTCCGGATGTGTCTACTGGTCGACAAAGAGGTGATTGACAACATTCTACGACTTCCCGGGGACCCTCTCCGCGCTAGCAGCGCGATTGATCAGAACTTACTCAAGGTTGTGGTCCCAAACCGCGGAGGTGGCCCAGCCCGATGTCACCCTATTTCCATCACCGAGCTACCAGAGCTGTGGTTCACCATTCTCGATGTGCCCGTTCCCAATGCCGGACATGTTCCAGCAAGTCAGGGATGAGAACAAGGCAAATATGAAACAACGAAGTTCTGATAGGCCAATTTTACAACACGCTTAGCAGCCTATTACAAGAGAACACCGAGACTTCCCGTTGTTTCTGGATGTTGTGCTTGACTGTTAGGACAGTATTGAGGGAGAGGACAGTGTGTCGATGTGCGTTTTCTCTAGCAAAACGTTTATGCTCATGGCCAGGGTTCAACCAAAATAGGTATGCTTCAAACGGGCTTTCAGAACAGACACATCCCTAGTTTAAGCTATTCATAGCCAAATATGATCGAGCTTGTTCAAAAATCTTCCCTTCAAACGTGTTGCCGTGTTGATCTGCAAGCTTCTCACGCCAAGCAGAGGGTTCTGTGTATTATGACAGCTTGCATCTTGCAGGTGGGTCCAAAACCTCCTTATCTACGCCTTCAGATGGCAAAGTGCATCACAGTTAGTGAATCACTTTGGTGATAACAACCATCCAGAACAAATTACATCCCCAGTCCCAGCCCACTGGGTTTCATTTGCTTGTACCAGCACTGTGAGGGGGGAACCAGCCCATGCCTTGATTGCCACACTCTGTGTCGAAATGATGCTTAAACTAGAGTTTGATATTCGCCCAGGATATTGCCTCCCAGGCCTCCATCGAACAATACATCATCAGGAGATGCGATCTCACCAAGACAAAAAAAAAAAAATATCACACATGGAGCACACCCCGCAATCCCTGCAAGGCCTGGTCTATTTCCCAGCCTTCAATCTACAGTCTATGGCTGAAATGTCTATAAACATGCCATCTAAGGATAGAGAAAAAAAAACAAGTGTACTCAGCCAGTTACGCACATCAAGCTGCTTAACACAACTCCCACAAGGGCCGAGGCAGCTTCCGCGACGGCGGCAGCGGTGAGGCTTTTGCATGCAGTTGCCTTAAACCCACGTAAACGACGCGGCGAGACGGGTTTTCAAGGGTCACAGAGCGGGATTGTAGGCCGTAATAATCTGAGATGGAGTGTGTGAGCCATCGCCTGGGAATATGTTAACGAATCTCCTCAGTGCTGATGAAAGGAGGAGAACCAACTTGTAGGCAGCGCTCTCGTCGTTGCCAAACGAATCAAACACCATGCCTGAATCAACCTTCTCCTGCGATACTTCTCTGTGAGCCTTCTTCCACCGAGTTGTCCGCTTCTCCTGTAGCTCTCGCATGGCGCCATTTCTCCCGACAAAGACGATCTCTTCGTCGTCGGAATCCATTTGCTCGGCTGCGCTATCCAGATCCTCCTGAGAGAGGTCCGCGTCGCTCTGTTCATTCGGTTCGGGCTCCTGGCTGCTACACAGATAATCTCGGACCGGCTCCTCGAGGGCACGCACCCAGCTTCGCACAACAGGGCTGCGCTTGGCGGCCTCACGCAGATCGCGTGGGACCTCGCCTGCACCTAGACCGGTAGCGCTGCCCGTCTTGAGCTGCTGCTTCTTGCGTGCCGCCTGCAGCTTGGCAATCTTGTCATCGTGGTTCTGGCGGACCCCGCGGTCCCAGAATTGGGCCAGCTGGTACGGGATGTGGTGAACCGGGTGCGTGGGATGCACTTCCCAGTCGGTCGGCAGAGGCGGCTGGACGTTGGGGACGTTGACGAGGCGATCTGATGGCAGGAATCATCAGCATGGTGCTTGACACTGGCGCCAAAGGACAACGAGGGTCGGAGTTGACGACGTACCATTCTCCCAGCGTCGCCGCTGTCGGCTTCCCTCCTTTCCCTTCAACACGGCCTCTCGCTTGCGCTGGCTGTCCCTTGCCGAGGGCGGTCTGCGGGGGGGCGTAGGCGTAGTGGACGTTGGGAAGCTGACACGCTGCTCAACCACCGTGATTGACTCCTTGACCTTGACCTTGACCTTGACCTCGTCGTCGAGCGGGATGGCAAGCGGGGTGCCGGTGCCGCGGGCAACAGGCGACACGCTGAGGGATTGAAGAGCCGAAATGGTCCAAGCTTCAATGTCAATGGCGCCGTTCTTGACGGGTGTCGCGGGGGGGTTGATGGCAGGCGTGGGAGTCGTGGGGGCGGCGACAGGTGCGCTGGCGACGGCCGTGGCAGCGGGAGTTGGAGTTGGCGTCGCCGACTGGTCGGGCGGCGGTGGGACGGCGCTGTAGATGGCCATGACGGGGGGACTGCGGGGTGAGATGATAAGGGGACAAGGGGATACGGGCGGGCGAGTGCGTGCGTGTGCGTGTGCGTGTGTGTCTGGCGCGGGTGAGGAACACAGGGGAGAAGCTCCGGGAGAGGCACCAGGAGAAGCGGGAGAAGAAGAGAAGGGGAGGCGAGTTAGGGCTCAGGCCGATTAAGGTTGGTGGTGATGATTGATGCGAGGGCTTTGACTGTTCCAGCACTTTAGACATGATAACTAACCGCAAGCCCCAATGAGGTTTCCCCTCGGCGATGAATCATCCCTCGTCCGTCCGGTCCGCGGCCAATCATGGCGCGAGCGCATCCCACACCTTCCAGGTTCCAGCCCCAGCATCCCGTCCGCCCGTCTTCCGGGGGCGGGCGGGTACATTAGGTTGTGTGATGCGAGTCACCTGGCTGCCACCCATGGCCATGACCATGACCGTAGCTATACGTAGCCATGACCATCATGGCCCGCGAGGGAGGTTTCAACCTCGACACGCATGTAACCATGCAGCTTGCCCGCGGAATGCGCCTACGCAATTGCCTGTCGCAAACGTCCACCTCTCCAGCTCGGCACTCGCTCACGGGTGGATCCCACCCCGAGCTACAAGCCATGATGACTCCAAACCCAAGCTGAACGGGACGCATGCAGTCACTAGGCAGCTGCCGCTAATAAGCGAGATACGCCTTTGTACACTGTTTCGTCGACGCAAATGGCCCGACTTTGCCACACAAACACCCCCTTGCCAGCTGCGCATTATCCAATTGAGATGTGCTGTGTAAATTGTCATGTTCGCTGAGTGTGACCCGAGGCTCGAAACCAGAAGAGAAAAATAACAATCCCAAAAGTCATCATGCTTCGAATAAAAAATATATCGATCAACGTGAGAAACCCGGATATCAAATACTTCCTTCTCGGCCGCCCATCAACTATACCATCCTTCCTAGTGCCCAGTCGAGTTATAGTTCCTGTGCGGATTGCCAATGCCCCCCGGTCGAAGCAATGGCTGGTTCTCTCTCTCAATCGCACGCTCTTCCCGCTCTACAATGTCGTCCAGATCCTCCTCTGTCTCGGCATACCGCTCCGGGTGACCCGTGAATGGTCCTGGAAGTCCGCGCTCCCAGCCCTCGGAGTAGGTCCGGCTGGCCGAGGGTCTCCGGGGCATGCTCGAATACTCAACGGGCGAGTGGGGGATGCTGTTTGCGGTTCCATTGGCGTGGCCGCCTTCCTGTCGTCGTCGCGCAGCAAGTTCGTAGTAGACGCCCATGAAGAGCACGGATCCCTGCATCATGGCCGTGATGAGATAGATAACCCATGTGCTCCATCCAGCCCATCCGAGACGGGCGAAAAGGCTTCCGGCGAATAAGAAACCGCCGGGAGTTTGGATGCACATCATAGGAATGCTCAAACTTCCGACATGCTTCAGGTGATACGTCATCCAAATCTGCGGCATGTACTGGACAGCAGCGAGGACCGTGGCCATGATTCCCAGCAAGTTGGCCCAAAACAACAGATGATCCGGGGCGGCGAGGAAAAAAACTGCCGTGAGGATGATGACAATCAAGCCGTGTAGCACGCAGAGCAGACCCACCATGACGGCCGTCTGCCACCGGGGCGCATCGCCGCGGAGCTCCTCAGGCGGGACATTGGCCTGTCGGTAGCGAAAAAAGATCAAAAAGAGAACGAGACTGCCCAAATGGTTAGCCAGCATGAGATTGTGTTACACATTGCCTACCCGGCGTGGTGGGTGACCTACATGAGACTGAAGCAGACCCATTGGGCGCCGAGCTGGGCAACACCAAGGAGTCCTGCAGTGCACTCAAAGGCGCCGAGCTGCTTGCAGCAGCCGATGGCGACCCGGGAGGGCGGGACGGTGAGGATGTTGGCGAAGCCGGCAGTGGCCGAGGTGGTCCCAAGCAAAACAAAGTAGGGAGAGATGCCCTCAGACGTGCCCCGCGAGATGATGCGATAGTGCTGCGGGAGGTACGAGACCAGAATACCAAGCAAGAGGATTCTGCAAGACTTGTTATTAACCTGAAAATTCCACACAAACGAAAAGGGGAAGAAAAAAAAGGAACAAATTGAATTCAAAGAAGTGCAGATTGGGAGGGTAGCAAACGGGGCGCGTCGTACATGGAAACGAAGAGCTCAACGTAGGAGGGAGTCCTGAGGCTCTCACATTGGTCCTCTGGAACAGCGAAGATGTCCATGCTTGCGGACGTCGTAGGGAGGAAAACAAGGGCGCGGCGGCGCAGCGAGCAAAACACACACAAGAAAGGAAAGGAAAAATAAAGGGACAATAGCAGCGACCGGCGAATGCGGCTCTGCCGGAGGTCAAAGGAGAGAGAGAGATGGTCGAGAATCACGAGATTCGGCGGGCCCCAAACTCGGTTTCCCGGCGAGGAGTGGTGTGGGTAAGAGGGTAATAAGAGGCAAGGCGAGGAGGGTGCGGAGGGCGTCGCGTTGGAAGGGTGACGTATGGTGTGGGGAGCGATGGGCGAGGCTGTCGCGAGAGCAGGGCCTAGCTGAGTGCTAGGTTGAAACAAGCGAGAAAAGAAGAGAGACCGCAAGAGAGGGAGAAGGGAGAGTGAGTGATAGACGGGGTTGGGAGAGAGCCGGGCTACGATGGGATCATGGCTGAAGGGAGCGTGTGCGAAAAGGCAGTCAGCGTCTCTTTGTGGTGCTGCTGCCACCGTCTTGTCGCTGGCAGTGGAGAATGGTGAGAGGGCGATGGAGGCAGAGCAAGGTAAAAAGGTCCAGGAGGGAATGGAAGGAAGGTGGACGAGCGCGGAACAGCTTTGGCCGCTAATTGGAGGTGAGTCGGGGGGGAGGGGGGCAGTTAGCGGCCGGCCCCATTGGAGCTAGGAGGGCCCTGCGGTCCTGTGGTAGCCCTTTATAGCGACGGAGCCCCCATTGGCCATGTGCGCGCTGAGGCCCGGTGGATATTACCGGGGAGTCGGCAGCTGTCAGCCCGCCAAGCTCGACCACAGGAGCCACTGCTCGCTGCGCTCTCGCTGAGCCGTGGATACGTTACAGCACGCCTGCCGGGTCCATCCTGCTACAGCCCAGCAGATCTTTACCAACATGTGACTTTGAATCAGGCCAGGGCGCATCATAGAACAATGCCATGGACTTTGTGCGATGTGGCCTTGGTTGATCTGGATTTTCAATTAAATTTAATGTATCCGCCCTGCCATTTGGGATGCTGTCACTACATCATCATAATCATCATCATCGTCACCCTAGCAGACGAACTCGACGACTAACACACATGTCTACCAAGGTAGCTATACATTACGGGCCACCTCCCTCACCTTCTATCGAGCGTGTGGGGGGGGCCGCTGGCCATAGGTCAGGCCAGCACAAGCCTCGCATCGTTTTTAGTGGGTGGGTGGGCGTTTTCGGCTGCCCCTACATCCTAGGTACAGGCACCCGCTCCCCCTCTTCCCCTCGCCCATGACGTCGCATTTCGCATTGATGGCCTTTCCACCAGCACCACCCCCAGGCTGCCAGCCTGCTATAATAATTGCTACCTCAGCAATCAACACCCTAGCAATACGGCCGAGTCTCCTCTCCTCCCCTCCCGCCCCGCGCGCCCGAACCCACGGAGCGAGCAGGCTAATACGAGAACACCCTCCGGAGCATTATTCGTATTGGCAAGCTTTTCCTTCTTGTCTCGGAGCATTCTCTCAAGAGCATGCATGGCTGGTCCCAATCTCCACCCAGCGCACAGATGAGCAGCCGACCAGTGCCTGATCACGAGCTCGGTCTAACCCACGCCCAAACTTTTTCCGCAGCCCACTTACACACCTAATTGATTCGCATCGCGCCCGTTGGCACCTCAGCAATTCGTCCGCTCCCTCATGGATGACCCAGCCGGCGCCGATGATGCCCTTGTGCAACCCGAGAACGAGCACCATGCAACGCGGCATCCAGACTCCGGCCAAGGCGGCGTCCCCGTCGTCAACCTCGTGGCCGAGAGTGCCCTTGCTCGACCGAATCGAGACGACGAAGCTGCCGCAACCACCAACCCGTCATCGTTGGTGACCAATTGCCCTCTCACACGCGACTTTTACACATCCGCCCAATGGACTCCCGATGGAACCTCGCTGATCGTGTCCTCGTCGCGAAACTGCATTTCCACCTTTGTTCTCCCCGACGACCTCCTTGACCCGTCCGCCAGTCGGCCGCGCCAACTCCCTCCCCAGTCTACCATCTCGCTTCCTGAGCCGACCCAAACCGTCGTCTCGGCACCTTACTACTCCCTCGCCGAGCCTTCATCTCAAACCGCCCTCGTCGGGTGTCGTGACCATCCCATACACCTCTACCACCTCTTCCCCAACGACAATGCGCCCGCCGTGCCCCTGGCCACGTACAAGCTCATCAGGCGCGAAACCGAGGAGTATATAACACCGTCCGCCATGCTCTGGGAGTACCCGGGCACTCACTTCTTATGTGGCTCCGTAAACCGCCTCGACTACTTCGACTTGTCTCGACACGGTTCAGATGGTCCCATTCTAACCATTCCCACGATCCCTTCCAAACGGCATATATCAAAGGGCAGCGGTGTAGGTATGAAGGGTACCGTCTCTGCCCTTGCCGCATCCCCAATGGATGCCAATGGGGGCTATGTTGTTGCCGCGGGCACCTGGACACGCTGGATTGGGCTGTACGATCTCCAACGCACCGACAAGACGGTGGCAAATTGGAGCATTTCCAACACTGACGGCATGGATGCTGCCGATGGCGCTGCTGGGCAAGGTATTGTCCAGGTACGCTGGAGCCCCTGCGGCCGCTACCTGGTCGTCAACGAGCGCCAGTCCACGGGCTTGCTGGTCTACGATATCCGTGGTTCTGGTCAGCTCCTCAGCGTGCTGACTGGTCGGGATGGCACCACCCAGCAAAAGCTGACATTTGACATCTTCCAAGGCGACCCGTACTCCGAGGCGTCCTTTTTCGAGGTCTGGGCCGGGGCGAAAGACGGCTCCGTAGCTGTCTGGGAGGGCGTAGGCAGCAGCGTCGGCGCCGTAGAGCCATCATGGAGCTGGAAAGCTCACGAGTCCCCCGTAGGAAGCACCGTCGTCCACTCGAGTGGCTCCGTGGCTGCGACATGTTCTGGGGGATGGGGCGCCCCCTCCATGAGAGACATGGACGAGGGGTTCGGGTCAGCCGCATCAGCTTCCAGCTCCCAGCATATCTTTGATGAGTCTGGAGTCAAGGTGTGGTCAATCGGGAGCTGAAAATGCCCCGGGAAGCCTTCTCGGCCCATAACTCGCATTCGTTTGCCTCCCTAGTATGTAAAACGCTACCTACCTTTCATAGACGATACCCCGTGAAGCCCAACCCCCGAGGGCTTCGATCCTTCATGTTGAACCGTAGTAGAGAAGACCTTGCTTCGTTGTCCAGAAAGTCCTAATTGATAGTGCACCCGATTGTCCGTTATACATGTACGCAAAGCAATAATGAACCCAACGATACTTTTGCCCTAAGGCTTGTCATATATACGATGAAACTATATGAATATCTACTGTGCCAATTTCTAAAGTTCTCGACCGTGGGGTCGACCTGTCCTTCACGAATTATGCCCATGTACTCAATTCCAGCTGATCCGAATCCTTTCGGAATCCATTTCCGATTAAGATGATCAAAATTATGCCCAAACACGCCACGCATGGACGTTATGCTCGTTACTTTTTCCCCCCAAAAAAATGCCCGTTCTAACCACGAACAAACTCCATGTGTAACGCCGATGAAATCCAGGATTAATCGTATCTTCCGTGAGGTTCAATACCTCTTCCAGGACGTGAGTCTCTGTCCTTGGTTATGCTCCAATAAGCACCTCGCGCTCGCATACCTCGTGAGAGTTCATTAGACCCAGCCCGGTCCTCTGTTCTGCTGCCACAGTGGACCACCACCTCCTCCACGGGGTCCTGGATACGACCCCATGGGGGTCATGGGAGCGGTGTTTGGTCTAGAATCTTCTTCATCAATCGGGCCAAGTGCCGAATTGTAAACTTGCGTGAATTCGTCGGTATCTCGGTTCTCTCGGGTCAGCGGTATCTCGTCATAGTCCAGAATGGGATCCCCGCCGACGGCCATGCCGATATTCGAGGCTGGCGCGAATCCGTAAGCGCTGCTTTGAGTAGTGTAAGGTTCAGGCTCTCGGTCGAAGTCTCGGTCGTCCACAGTGTTAATGCCACCACGTGCCACAGGCATCGGGGGTGGGGGTGACGAGGTGTTGTCGACTTCCCGCATTGGCGGCGCCAACAGCGGTTGGATGTTTGGATTTCCACCAGGTCTAGATCTGTCAGCATGGTTAACACATCGTTCATTGTCATGTCTCGTTTCGGTCACATACTGGTCTCCGCTGGGGTCCTGGCTGCCCTTCTTACGTTTCCAAAGCCAGACGCCAAGGACAACTAGGGCAACCAGAGCGGCGACACCACTGATGGTGCCGCCAATAATAGCGCCCGTATTCTTCGAGCCATTGTCTTTGCCATCCGTGTCAGGGGCCGAAGCCGAACTTGACGATGACGAATCAGAGGATCCCGTAGCAGAGCTGCTGTCGGTTTCGGTGCTGGTTGCAGTCTCAGTTTCGGAAGTGTTTGAAGTGGTAGTTTCAGTGCTAGTTTTGGTCTTGGTCTCCGAGGCCGTTTCTGTGGGGCGACTGTTTGAAGCTGTCGACTTTGAAGATGCCGAACTACTCCGCGTTGCGCCAGATAGAGTTGTCAGCTCAATTGTTGGTTTTCCAGAAGCAGTCACCACCACAGTCGTGGCCAGGCCAGTTTCAGTACCGCAGCCAAATTGCGAATATCCTCCCTCGTAGTTGTTCATGTAGCAACGCTCAGCGCCGCTGCAAGTGAAAACATAAGGGTTCGACTCTGACTGCGGACCACTGTCCGAGTCGACACAACCAGTGAAGACACCCTGCGTACAAGCGCCGCTATCCGGACAACAACCAATAACTCCTTGGCCAGCATCGATGACGCAATGAGATCCAGCAGAGCAGGTGGCCGGCAAATCTGGGTCGCCTCCTATGTAACCACAAACAGTACTCAACTGTCGGCGAACCAGCTCGAGCTCAGGACCGGCCGTCGCAAGAGGCCAAGGCTGGACATTAAGTTCGTAATATTCGACGGTCCTCGTCGGTTGCGGAAAAATAAAAGGAGACGCGGTTGTGCAAGTAATCAAGTTGGAGAGTGCGAGGAGCGCGGCTGCAGCTGGCAGACGCACCGCTCGTGTGGTAGGGGACATGGCAAACAAGGTCGTCGGTGTCTCACTGTAACATGGTCTGTCCGCAGAGTCGGGAATCGCGGAAGGTAGTCGACGGCGAAGAAAGGAGAGTGGTGGTGAGTATGCCCAAGCAACGCTTCTAGTAAATCGGGTGGCGGAATCAAGGGAGAGAGGCAAGATCGAAGAGCAGCAACCAGGAGAATTAGTGGCGGTTTGGTGGAACAAAGAAGACAAGAACAAGACGAGGTGGGTGCACGCGAGAGAAAAGAGTGACAGGGCAACGGCAGGCTGGAAAAGACCCAGATTTACAAAGAATCTGAGGCAAGCAGCAGGAGCACGAGCCGAGAGCCCAGGATCCGGGGCTTGTGCTGGTACCCGCGCTGACGCATGGGGGCCGACGACTCCAGGAACCCGGCGGCGTTCCCTGTCTGCGCGGGCGTATCGTTGGCGTTGCTGGGCGAAAGGTGCCAAAGCCAAAGCCAAAGATGCGACGGGGCAGGATGGCTGGGGTGGTGGTGCAGGTGCAGGCGATCCCAAGATTCCCGGGGACCCTGCGCGCCACGCCTGCGTGTGAGAGGTCCGACAGGCCATCCAGAGGAGGCTACATGACCAACCAGACAACGGCCAAGCCCCCGGGGGCAGGGGTGCGACGGAGAGCGACAGGGTGCAGGGGGCGGCAGCAGCAGGATTTGCGTTGTTGGACTATCCGTTAAGTGCTGGCAGCTCCGATGGCGTAGCACTACTTTACGCTGTATAATAGGCTGGGCGCTGGAGGGGGGGGAGGCTGGGCCTGGAAACAGGGTAAAGTTGCGACCGGGGGGAGAGGCTGGGGCGAAGCGTTGCGACACCTAGAGCAGAAGCAATGGGCAGTAGGTGGTTGGGAACGTCGTGTAAACGGATGATGAAAGGATGGGAAAAGTGGGAAAAGAAAAGGAGGCAAAAGAAGGCGAGCGGAGAGCATGAAGGTCTATATGGAAACTGCCGGTGGCCTTCATGTCGCAACAATGGGAATGCCACCGCCGCAGGTTTCTCAGGGGACAAAAAGACAGCGGTGCAGAGAGACAACGGCCCCACGCGGACCGGCCGGTGGTACCGTCCGTCGACTTTAGACGGCCTCTGATAAATGAGCCTGAGACCTGGGAATTTTTTTAATTTTTTTCCTTTCTTGCACCCGAAGCTTGGCTCCATGCGGCTCTAGCAGTGGCATGGCACAATGTGGCTTCAGCTGATAATTAATTTCACAGTAGGACTTGCAAACTAGCTCAGGCGAGAACGACAAACTTGGAAACTTGGGGGGCACCCTTGTCAATCGCCAAATCTCTCGCTCTCGACTTCGCGTCGATGGTTGCCCGATTCGCACTTTTTCACAGTTCGCCCTCTGCGTTACAGCCCGTCTCAGGGTCGTTCCACGACGTGACATCTGCAGCCGTCACCCGGGGGCCTCCAAACCCGTCTCTGTCTCTGCCTGCGTGTCTCTTCCAACTGTCTCGCATCCGCCATCCACCCACCTGTCTCTGTCTCGTCTCGTCACCAGCACGGCATCATCAGCATAGCATCAGCACTGGCCACGTCGGCATGCTCCCCTCCCCGCTCCGCAACCGTCCGCACACAGCGTCGCGCCGAATCCTCAAGTCAATTGTGTCATGCAGCTTTTTTTGGCCCGTCCTCGGCGCCGGCATCAACCCCATTGAGGGCCCCTTGCAACGTCCCGTCATATCCTGTCGCCTGATGTGCGCTGCCCCGCACACGTCACGCACTGTGCTTCCAACCACCCCTCACCGCCAAAAAATACAGTGTGCATATGCCTCCATCCCCCACTCATGACCAAAAGTCCTAGCTTGAGGCAGTGCGATGCGTTGTGCTTCTAAATCGGGAACATCGTCCAGACACGAGCTTTCGTACATACGTCAGATGGTCCCCCGGCTTATCACGGACGCTATTACCATGTCTCAGATTGAGCGGAAGAGGACGATCACCCGTTGAATAAACATGTGCTTGTTCGCTATGTCATTGGTAAAACTCCGTACCTCTCGTAATCTATAGAGCACCGTTGTATACTGCCAAAAAAAAAAAAAAAAAAACACCCAGCTCGAAATCAAAGTACACATTGCCCGGCATATAAATCAAAAGACTCCATCCCGCTCAGTCTATGTAATTAAACAATCAAGTCTTTGGAATTCACCCATTCCTTCCAGGCCCCAACTGCCAAGCGCCACTGTCGCGAGTCCGCATGGCGCTGGTATGCTCAACTGGAATCTTCGCACGTAACTCGTCCACCGATATTAGCGCTCAAGCGAGCCCCGACCCACAGCTACAATGGCTGTACTGAATCATGTCTATCGTCATTAGATGCTGCTGCTCGTCTCACTCATTCTCATGGTCTCATCAACTCTTGGGAGCTGCCATGGCCCGAGTGTGATCTTCTTCCAGAGCTTTCTCGTCGGTGGTGGTGACGTCCCTGTCTCGAGCTGCCACGACGAGAGTCGTGCCGGTGGGGCTCCTCATGTTGCGTCTGGTCCTGTGCGTACTCTTGGAAGGAAAACTGACGGTAGGGTTCATATCGAGTATCCTCTCGAGGAGGGCTCTCCACAGCGGCCTCTTCCTCCACAACGCTGTCGTACATTTCGTATCCACCACCCTGCTTGAGGGCCTTCTTGGCGGCTTTGCGCTGTTTCCTGTCATCCTTCTTCTGTTGTTTGAGGGCCTTCTTCTCCTTGCGACTCAGACGCGGGAAGTCGCTGTCAGGGCCCCGGAGTACAATACCCGGATGGATAACGTTCAGGAGGACCAAGGCGAAAAGCATGGGGAATGCATCAAGACCAAAGCCATAGTTCTCGTTGGACAAGATCGGGTTGTTCTCGCTTACGCCGGGGCCGAACTCGACGAGACGGTAAATGATTCGGATCTGCCGCGACATAATTAGCTCGCATATCCGCCTTCCAAGATGGAAAAGTCTAGACTTACCACCACGAGAATTAGCACCAAAAACATGGTCCAGATGAGGTACCTGATGCGCCCCATGTTTCGTCCCTCCAGCTTTAGCAAGAGGTGGTAGAACCAAACAGTCATGGAGCCAAAGATGATGATGAAGGCAAGCTGGACACCAATGCCTGCCATGTAAATATGTTGCCCGATTCGGAGGAGTTTTGCACTGGAATTGCCAGAGAGCAAGCTGCCACCACCAACCTGCACAAGAAAGCAGATGATATCCAGCCAGATGAAGATGGTGCCCAGCTTGATCGCCCTGACGCCCCAGATCTTCTTGTCGGGAAGTTTAAAGTATACCATTCTCGCGACCGTCATGTATACGAAGGCGTTGATCCCTTTTGTCAAGTAGTCAGCCAGCTGTCGTTCAGGTTCGAATGTGTCAGTACTCACATAGAGGGGCAAGCAGGAAGAGAAGGGTTCCATAGATGGAGAACTGAATCTGCTGCTGATCGTGGCTTCCAAGTGTCTTGATGACAAAAGCTCCCAGCTCCCAAATGGCTCCCATAATAACTACCCAGCAGTATCTCTGCGACAAAGTCAGCCACAAGTTTGTTTCCGTGTTTCAAGCCGAACCCCGCGGGGCGGCGTTGCAAAATAGACCCACCTTCTTGTAGACAATGGCTTGTATAAGATGAGCTACAGTGGAAATTCCAAACAACACAGCAAAGGCAAGGTTGCCCTCAAAGCTGGGGTTGAAGTTGTAGTATGAGTTGCAGGCTCCAGGAGGCACATAGCCATATTTTCCTGGTACGGCTGTGGTGCAGCTTTCCGATGCCGAGGAAGCTGTTGTTGTGCTCGGAGCACGGTCATCAAAGGTCTTGGTGGCCATGGTGTAATTGAGGGGATAAACGGAGCCAGCTATGCGGTCTTGGCAGGGTTATCGATGAATTAGATATTGGACAAAAGAAAAAAAAAAGGGTGTAGATCTCCAACTTGAAGTCAAATGAAGCTGTTAATTGCTGAGTAGTACAGATGTTCCTGCATTCTAGGCAGTCTGAACGCATCCTTTAAATAATCTACAAAAAAAACGCCCTTCGTCCATGATAACCCCAGTCTGTTTCTTCCCAGTTGCGCATCCGAGCGGGATTTGAAAATTGACGATTGGCGAGGGCAGTGTTCAAGGGCCCTGAGGCTCAGTCGGATTCGTCGCTTTCAGCTTTCACGGCTTACATGGTCGCCTGGAGTGTGGGACGCGTCACTGGCGCTCGCCAAAGCTAAACCCCAACGGTGCAGCCTCAGCCTCAAGCTGACCCGCTCCAGCCCAGAGATTGGGGCCCAAGCCTCAAATCAGTGCGAGATCGTCCCCTGTTCCACGCGCTATCCTGCCGGATGGGGCAATTCACGCAGCGCCCGAAAGGCGGCGCTGGGGCCCAGGATGTGGCCGATGCGACGTAGGGCTGGGCGCTGTCGCGGCGCCAATGGCGAGAAGGAAGCCCGCTCGTGTATTTTCAAATCCCACCGGGATAGTCATCTTCAGCCCATCCCGCCCGCCGTTAGCTTTCGCTCAGCATCTAATTGCCGGCATACGTCGAACATAATTGGTTTGTTCTGCGTCCGTGGCTGAAATTCAAGGCCAGAGGACATACGTAAGTCTGGGCGAGCTGTGGTTCAGATTGGGGATGCATTCTTGTCGCAGCCACTGCGTTCAAAGCTCACGACGACTTACCACGTGCAAATCCCAGCACCCGTCCTTGACGTTTATTTTCAAAGGCATACTTTATTCTGTTTCCATTCGCCCAGGGCCGTCTGGGGTTGACATTATCATCATTCGGGAATTTCCTAGCAGGGCAGTAAGCATGACGCAGATATCAATATCTGCCTTAAGGGTGGAACCCTCCGGCAGTTCGCTCCGGACGCTGGCAAGAACATTTTCATCATTCGTTGTGATTCGCTAGATGAATGATGCACCTTTTGATCAATTTGATTGCAGATTGCCTAGGTCTGGAATTCATTGCATCCCCAGAGTCTCAAGTCAAAACCGTCAGCCCTAGATCCGTGCCGCAAGCTTAGACCATCTCCCCCTTCCACTGACGTGCACATGGCATTCGTTTTTAGTCCCCTGTGGCATGTATCGAATTCACTTCATCCCTTGTCTGATTTTTCAACTTTGGGATTTCTCCATATATTATCCACTAAATCCCTATCATAGACTCGACTCGCCCAATTCACGCATCCGACGGGAGCAGCTTCCCCATCGTGTTCGTTCCACACTCGATCACTTACACGCATCATTCCCAATGAAATGGAATATTAGAACGGAATGCTATAGCACAAGAGCTTTTTTTTAGGGGCCGGAGTGGACATGCGGAAGATTCCAAGCGGGTCCGACGATGCCAACTGCATCAATTATGGGAGGATGTCGGGCTGGCTTCTAGCGACTTTTGCAGCAAACACTTTCCATCACTCTCATAAGTATGATGTTCAGATGGAATAAATGTTTGCGGCTGAATTTCCATATCGCCGCCTCTATTCATTGCAGCAAGATCCGGTTTAGCTTCTCCCGATAACAACACTACCTCTCGATATCCCGGTTGGTAATTGGGCTGATAGCTTGGGCTGGGTGGCAGTGCGTCAACCAGAACCTCCAGAGACTAGGTCCCCTGAATCCATACCCGATTATAGAATTCCTTGATATCTTAGTTGTGAAAATGAGGACCACAAAGACTGATTTCAAGAATCTCAATGGGTGAGAAGTTAAGCTCGGTGGGAGGCAAATGCGACACGAGCGGCCAAAGCGATTGCGAACTACAAAAACATTTCTCTGTATCAGTAGCCGTTTCACAGTCAGCTCAACCATAGCTTTGGTCACCATGATTCATCCATACGACTCGATGAGTCGTCCAAACTTATGATGCCATACGGCTAAAATGGGAAGCGACCAGCTAGTGCATGTGTATGGGTCCTGTGGTCTCAGTTTGCATGTTGTTAATGTTGTAATTGCTACCACTCACCGTTGAATCACGTTTCCAATCTTAGTTTCGTGCAAGTTAAAATTGGTGTCCGGAATGTTATTGGCTGCTTCTCGGCTCGAGTCGTTCGTTTCGTTTTCGGAATGAGGCGCTCTGAGCGTTGGGGGATCCAACATCTGATGACCTTTGTCGATTTTGGTGGGATTCGGTGTAAATTGACTTCAGCCGCAGGCCCAACGCTACCTGTCATATTGATAACGGCTTCTCACTTGATTTCATCATTGCTACATCCGGCCACCAATGCTGGACTCGCCATGGTTTTGAAATATGCATATCAATATTGGTAAATCCATCCACGCTTAAAATAGCAATGATACGATATGGTTTGTTGGTTTTTTTTGGTTTTTTTTTATCGAATGAACAAAGTGGGTGTGCATGGTGTGCAATTTGTGGTCGAGGGGCAATTACACATGCAAAAGAAATGTAACAGTGATGCGCCACAAGTTCCATTGTGTGATTGTAGTGTGGGGTGAGAGGTTGCAGCAAAGAAGCGAGTTATCATCCCCAGAGACATAATATTGCTATTGTAGTATTTGAAGAATTGACAACATGCATCAACAGGATTAGCATCGTCACTCATTCAGATTCGTGTATTTAAACCCGGAGGAAAACTCAATCGACGGCCCCAGAGTGTAGGGTAGGCGGCTACGCCCGGAGAAGTTGACTGCCCCGCCACCGAACATGCCAGTGACCAACGGGCGCTGTCCCCCATCTCAGCCACCTACCCAGGTGGGCAAGTCACACACTTTACCAGGTCCCTTGCAACCTTGTTCCCCAATGTTTCATCATTGGTAAATTCAGGCACGTCGCGTAAATGGTCCTACGGCAGGTTTACAGACGTCGTACCACTGCTGCCGTGTTCTACAGCCAACGTCCCTGCTGGGCCTGACTCGTCGCTGCCCACCTGTTCACATGATGGCTGATTTGCTCCAGTGCCTGCCGCACATGCCTTTGCCCCTCAACCTAGGTGAAACACAACAAAGGCCAACCTATCGCTCCCTCGATCCGGCCATCCAGGACCTCCCCAGGACCGTGATTCGCCACGACGCCAGGCGCACTGCCGGAATATCAGGGTCGACTGTCGTTAGTGGCGCCAAGGTGGTTAGGGGACCTGGGGGGCCTGGATTTGCCCCCACCGGCAGCTGGCCTTTATCCATCGCTGCTCCAGGGGGCCCGCTGCGCAAGAGGAGTTGAAATCGAATCGCGGCCGGCGCTAGGCTTGCTGGTCCCCAGCGCTGCCTGGGTTCGGTCGTCTAAACGAGCATTTGACTCTGGATGAAGCAGTGACATTCGGCGCTGTCTTGCGTCGGCTGTCAGTGATGCACAGGCCATGGTTCACCTGAGGGTTGGTTAACACTGATAGCGCGCTCGCCGCTTCGCTGCCGTGCCGTCACCGGGCTCCGCTCCGTTTTTTCCTTTATTGATGCGCCGTCTCCTCACATCTTCCCTCGTTGGACTCTGTCTCTCCTCCCGCCTCCTGAATTCCAGCCCACGCTCTCAACCTCGCTCTGCTTCACTCCCGGGCGCTGGGCGGACAAGCAAAGCAGAGGCACAGCATTTTCACAAGGGCGCATCGGCAACCGACTGCTTACACGCAGGTAACCATGCCAATCAAGATCAAGTCCAAGAAGCTGCCCCCTCAGCGGGATGGCAGCCCGGTCCCCGTGCGGAACGAGTACGACCTGCCCGACATTGGTGCCGACGACGCGTTCCGAGATGTCGTGAAAAAGCTTTCGCTGTGAGTTTGTGCTAGGAATTCCTTGATGCGACGCTGTGCACTAATCATCTCCAGGTACTTTGTCGATGTCATCGAGCTGCCCAGTACCTTTGAGCAGCTGCGCACCACAGCCGCTGGAACCTGCCTGCGGGTACTGGTGGATCACTTGGCCGAGACGTGCACCAATCGCTGCATCGTCAATGCTTTGCTGTAAGTCCAATGCGCACCGCTTTTCTTTGCATCATGCGTTGATCGGAGGCAATCGGACATCCATTGACCTCCCTCCCTTTCTGGTACTCATCATGCCTTCACCATGCTATGCGGGGTGATGTTCCCCCCTGGACCCCCTGAAGCCGCGTTCATAATGCTACGCCGCCACGTTCAGCATGCATCACCCAATGACGACTCGCTTCCGGGTTAACGCTTTGGCTGGTTACTGACATACCATCCCTAGGGCGCTCAAATGGCATTACGATGCCGATGTCGACAACCGCTTTCTCAGCGAAGCCCGGTCTAGCGCTTGTGAAATTGTCGCTTGGCGCTTCCTGACGCGCCTCTCAGAGCGCGAGGCTGTCGACTACTGTCTCTACGAGATCCCTGGTCCCAATGCTGAAGATGATTGCCCCCCCAATCGAGATGTAGACGAAGAGGCTGGGGAGCTATCACCTCTCTTGGCCCACTTCCATCCCTCTGACTATTCAATCCGACGTGCTCCTGCGGGAGGCACAGCCAAGCGCTCTCAGCTTTTGAGCTCCCTGTCCCAGCTTACCATGACCATGAGCGACGATGATGAAGAAACTGATGAAAAGGACCCTACGGCAGCATTTAAAAATTTGAACGCCCTTGAGATCGCTGCCATCGCAAACGCAAAGCGCTTTCTCAGCCAGCACATTGTCCAGAAAATTATTACTGCCATCTGGAGTGGTGACATTATCTTTTGGGACAGCCTCTCGGTTACCTCGACCAAGAAGCACAGGTTTTATAACCCGCGCACCGCTGATCCTTTCTCCCGCCTACGTGTTCCCAAGTATCTGAAGAGCTGGGAAGTGCTCTTCTTCTCCGCCTTCCTGTTTTTATACTATGTGGTGCTCATCACTCGGAACAACACTCACTTCACGATCCCCGAGATTGTCCTGTACCTGTGGATCGCGGCCTTTTTCTACGATGAGCTGAGTGAATGGCTTGATGCGGGCTCAATCTTCTATGCCACGGATATCTGGAACTTGTTTGACATGGTTATGATTACTATTGGCTTCGCGTTTGCTGTTATGAGTAAGTAGCACGATGCATTCTCCATTCTCCATTCTCCATGCCCCATTCACTAACACCATGCCAGGGGTCATTGGCATCACACAGGGCAAGCCTCATATCGGCGAGCTTGCGTTTGACATTCTCTCTCTTGAGGCCCTGTTCATGATCCCTCGCATCTTCTCCATTCTGAGCCTCAGCCCGTACTGGGGAACTCTGATTCCCTGTCTCAAAGAAATGGGTAAGGACTTCTTTAAGTACATGGTGCTCGTTGTCGTCGTCTACTGCGGCTTCCTGACGACGTTTTCCCTCATCGGCCGTGATGTGTTTTCGTTTAAGGGGATGGCGTGGATCTTGACCAAGATCTTCTACGGATCCGCCCCCATTGGATTCGAGGTGATGCACGAAATCGACCCCTTCTTTGGACCACCCTTGATGATCATCTTTGTCACGCTCTCCACCTTCCTGCTTATGGGATCCCTCACTGGTATGCTGTCCAACAGTTTTTCGCGAGTCATGGCCCAGGCCAAGGAGGAGTACCTGTATGTGTATAGCGTCTATGTTCTGGAGGCGTCAACCAGCAATCGCCTGACGCACTTTTACCCACCGTTCAACCTTTTGGCCTTTGTCATTTTCCGACCCTGGCGCCTGATCCTCCCCTCCGATGAAAGGATCCGGGCTGGCCGTATTGTGTTGCTGAAGATGACTCACTGGCCCTGGGTTGGCGTTATCCGCCTGTATGAAACGTTCCGCAACCGGGCTGTTTCGGATGGGTTTGCTGGGTTTAAGGGCCCCAAGCCCCAGAGGGATAGCCGGCGCAAATTGGCCCGAAAGCCATCGTCATCCAGCAACGGGAAGGCTTCCAGCCTGCAAGAGGCTAGTGTAGTTGCGGCTATGGAGTCGCAGCTCAGCGAGCTCAACCACAAGCTGGATCAGCTCACGGCTGCAGTCCTAGCGATGCAGGAGAAGCAGGTGGATGTTTCTCAATCGTCTGACAGTACGTTGGCCGCCTAAGGTCGGGTTATGATCATCGGCCCGGACCTTAAGGTGTCGGAGGTGGAGCGGGGTCTCCGCAGAGCTTCCCCGTTCGGGTGGGGTGCCGGGCTTGGAATTGAGTGTTTGACAGTGGGTAGCGGGCCGCCTCGGCTTATGAAGTTTCCTGAGGCGGTTTGTTGAAGAGGACGAGAGATGATTGACTTTGACTTGATGATGAATGTTGGAGGTAATTGTTTTTCTGTTTATTTCTCGTTTGGGATGGCATTTTCACAAGATTGGCACGATTGCACGACGACCATCAGCATGTGTGAGCGAGCATGATGTAATTGACGACTCCAGAGTGGCTTATTTTGGATTTGGTACGCAATATACAAAGCTTATTGTCAACAGGACAGCGCTACCTGTGAACGATTGTGTGACATGTAAGCCGAATCTGACCGCCGACCGTCATTATCCTTCATACTATGGATGTAGCGTTGCTTTAGCGACTGTGATTGTGGACATGATGGCCGTGCTAAGGGCAATATCGGTCGAGTTTTACTTGGGATTATACGGTGGTGACGTACAAAGCCGTTGATTCCCGTCGCATATAGAGCAGCCTGTCAAAGGTTTATGAGGGCACGCGAGCAGAGGAATGGGGACCTGCATGACGCAGTGGTTCCTCTGCCATGTTGAGAGACGTGGTCGGTGGATGGCGGGGGAACTGAAGTTCGGCCAGCATCGGCGTGGCTGTCAGCTGGTTATTTGTGCGAGACGGCAAACTATCAGTGCCGCAGCACGCATATCTGTGATGGCGGATGAGATCTGCGGAACACAAGCGGATGCGATTAAATCAATTGAAGGAAAGCCGGGTGTTTGGAAGCCGCAACGTTTTTGTTTGGCTGATTGTTCTGGTGTGTCTCGGGGCTTGGGGCCGAAGGTATGGTTTACGGAAGGATGCGGCGGGCCAGGATTTCGGCGTGGGATGGGCCAAAGCCGAAGGGGAAGCTCTGGCAGCAACGATGGGCTGCTCGCGATGAAACGGCCAATGCCAGCCTGGCTTCGTTCTACCCACCACCCGCAAAGACCCTGATGATCCTGGGGCCCCGGCTGGAGAGCCTGTTAATCCCGCTCCCACCCGCTGTGCCTCTTGCCTTATGCCTTGGCGCGCCAGCCAGTGAATGTGGTGCTGGTACGGCCTGGGCCCGAGTCGCCGAGTTGTCGTGTCGTTCCTGCCGTCTCGGTCCCCAAAGCCCAACGGAATATCCGATCTCGGCGCCTAAATAAGAAAAAGTTCCTGGCAAATATTAGACTATCTGTACCATCCCACGCAGTTCGACGCTGCTGCCTCCCCACGCCCCTCTCTTTTCCACCTACTCTGCCGGCCGTCCGGGGAGGGAAATTCCTTTTTCACCGTCATTGATAATACCCCAAAAAAGACCAAGAGAAGACCGGCATTTGGCGCCTCGACCCCCATATTTCTGCCCCCCAAACGTGGTCTTGACTCGCTGGGCTCCGCGCGCGACCCCCATCCCAATGCGCATCCGACAATAAAAATACACGGGCGGCCACTCCCTGTGCCAATGACACAAACCAACCAGCGCATGCGCATTTGGAACTGCTCTGTGCTTGGCGCATACCCCCCTGGCTCCATCGATCTTGCATCATCTCACCGGCTCCATATCAACCAGCATCTTTTCAGGCGTTTTTGCTCCCACGGGGCTCCTGTTTTTTCTCTCCTCTTCTCTCTTCCTTTACGAGGCCCCCCTGGACCCGGTAAAGATAAACTAAGAATCATATCATCCGGGGTTTTTTGTAATATTTGACTGGATACCTTCTGCGTCAGGAAGTGGACAGCGAAAAAAAAAGCCAAACGAGGGTAACAGAGCCGTTGTGTGCGCTTCTTCATGCCTTGGACCTCGAACCTGTCTTCTTCCTCCTCCACCACTCTCACCGTCCTCGACCTCAACTCCCACCTACCTTCTTCGCCTTGCACCTCGACCTCATCCTCGCCATGAAGAACTCGGATGCCTCCGCGGCGACATCGCCCGCAGATGCCGCTGCTACAACCCTCGCCCTACAGAGCCGACCCGGCAGCAGCAGCGGTGGTAGCAGTGCCGGCAGCAGTTCCAGCTCCAGCTCCACCGCGACCACGGCCAACTCCAGCACATGGAACACCAAGAACCTTGCCTTTCGCTTCAGCGTCGATGCCATCAGCGGTGCCTGCGCTGCCTCCATGGTCACGCCCATCATTGCCATGATTGATAGGTACGTGTGCTCTCAATCTCATTTTCTTTTTTCCCACTATTTTTGCTCTAGTTGTTGTATTTTTTTTTCGGTGCCCTTGTTCAGCACCCCTGATCTCGGCAACGGTTTTTTTTGGTCATATTTCGGTGTCTAAAACCCCGAGGCCGGTGTCGGTCAGGCTCGTGATGGGTGAACACCATGACAAGCAACAGGAAAAAAAACAAATACAGGAACGATAATTGGAAACACAGCCTGGAAATTCAAACAAGGAATCGATTGTGAATAATTGAATACTAATTCGCCTCTTTTCAGATCTATCATGGAAAACGCTTCCGGCCGCAGCACACTCGGTGCCTCCATCGCTTCGTCCCTCCGAACCCTCCTCTTGCGGCCGCACACGTTCCTCTTCTCCAAGCCTACAGCCCTCATCCTCATGGTCTACGGCTCGACGTACCTGACGGCTAACTCGGTCGATACAATTTCCTCTACCATCAATAACCGTCCCGCGTCGTCGGTCACGGCCGGCGCAACAAAGTTCTTCGCCTCGTCGGCCACAAACATCGGCGCCGGCATCTACAAGGACCAGGTCTTCGTCCGCCTGTTTGGCCCCCCCGGCGCCGTGCCCCGTCCCGTCTCCCTACCTTCCTATACCCTCTTCGCTCTGCGTGATTGCCTTACAATCTTCGCCTCCTTCAACGTCCCTCCCATCCTGGGACCGTACCTCGACTCGCACTTCTCGGACCAGCTCCGCGCCCGCATGTCAGGCCAGTCGACGGCCCAGTTCCTCGCCCCAGCCACCATCCAGTTCATCTCGACGCCTATCCACCTGCTTGGTCTCGACCTGTACAACCGCCCCTCGGTCGCTGCCGGCAACCCACCCCTCACCTTGCGCGACCGCTTCGACCTCGTGCGCCAGAACTGGGCCATCAGCTCACTCGCCCGCATCTGCCGTATTGTCCCAGCCTTTGGCTTTGGTGGCGTCGTCAACATGAAGGTCCGCCGCACTCTCATGGAGAAGCTTGAGTAATTGATACAAAAGCCCCCCCTTCTCCTACTTCATACCACCACCTCCCACCGCGCCCACGTCTCCCCCTCGCATGGTTCCCAGCTGGCCTCTGCGGCCTCAATACACGTACATGCTATTTTCCCACCCTCCTCTATAAAACGGGCACCAATGACGCACCGGGGATAGGAGACATGATATGATCCACCCATTATGCACACGGGGCTGCCATGTTTCAGCAGTTCCTGGATATAGTGCTTGCATGGATATGCTTCGAAACTGCTGTGCCGCATACCTGCATCTGCGAACTCAGCTCTTTTTTGAGCCTTCCTTTTTTCCTCCCAAGAAGAAGGGGGAGGAGATGGGGAGAGGTTTTCTAGCTCAGACGACCGGTGGTGCCACGCGCGACGAATAATGCCGTCTGGTTACTGTTTTTTTTATTTATATTTATTTTACATCTTATGACTATGTGTGAGAACAGCAACGAAATGGAAGCATCCCATATGATGCTCGGGTTTTTGAGTTTGGGATTGGGCCAACTAGATTCAAAGAGTTATAGACACTATGCATCTCTAATTAGATCTCAGAGGTTAGTTAGAACGAATAGACAACGAACGGTTGAGAATCAATGCTAGCCAGAGGACGTTGTAGAGAAAAAAAAACAAGTGCTAAATAACTCGCTATAAACCTTGTGGCCCTGATATACCTATGGATCTGGATATTTCACTCGCTTTAAACATTTACATGCACCAAACAAGTCCAATGCTCACAACGCCAAAAAGTTCCTCCAAGTTGATCAAAAGGTCGCTCTCATTTCATGTACGCATCCTAACGTAGTGACGTGCGACTCCTTATCCTCCCGCACACTTCTCCCGCGGCTTTCCTTGCTTTCCATCTCGCCTTAACATGTAATCTAGATCAATCGCCCCCGTTTGTTTGTATCCTCCACCTCGTCCACTCTTCATTTCCTGCCTCCAGCGGCTCGTTCCGCTCTCTCTCTCCGAACCAACCACGACATGGGATATTTAGAAAACCAAAAACACTTCGACAACGGGGTAACAAGAAGGGGAGGAACAACTAAGACAGCAAGGTGAATCCATCAACCCCGTCCAGAACGCCCTGTCCAGCCCCTATCCTCCCTAAGTGAAGCAGAAGAAAGGAAGAAGAAATGACAAAGAAAAGAAGGGTAAAAAAAAAAAACCTGAGCTCAGTCATGTTATCGACACCAAAGTTCAAATTTGAACCGCTATTCACATGAAAGCGTTTCAAATAGAGAGGAGAATCGGAAGGAAAAAAAAGAGGAGACCCGAAAGCTCCCCCAAGTCGTAACGAACGTCTGATCCACTGAATCATGACTCATGCATCATCCAGCTACTAAACAAGCACTAAAGAAGTATCTACTTCCTCGTGACGTATCGTCATCATCCACCCAATGGTGGGTACAAGAACCGAAAAAGAAAAAAGGAGGTGGCCTGCCGAGGACCAACAATATGCTAAAGGGGATGGGCGAGTATAGAGAAAACGCACCGAGCCGGGTGCGGAGTAGTTATCGGCGGGCGCGGCACTTGGATATCAGACGGGAATAGACGTCGATGACGACCAATTATCCTCCTTGTTTGGGCGTCGTCTTAGAGCAATCCGAGACCATGTTCCAATGCGCAGGGGCTGAAACAAGATCGGCGTGTTGCGCACGTGCGGCACCTCAGACAAGCTCCACGTATAGCAGGAGCTTCTCGTTTCGTTCGAGCGCAGTATCAAGATCGTTGTCGCTGAGCAAGCTGGGCTTGTCTCCCGTCGGCTCGTCCTTGTAAAAGAGCTGGATTTGTTCTCCAGCGGGCACCTTGAGACGGTCTTGGATCTTGTCGTAGAGTTGCTGGAAGGAAATATCTGTCGGTACGCGGATGGCAATCAGGTCCCCGTTGTAGTACATCTTGATCTTCATGGCAGATGGAGGTTGCTGGGTTTGCTGTTGCATGCTCGGGGTGAGGGATGTCTGGGAAGGCTGCGAAAGTGACGACGTCTGTCGTGTCATGCCTGGCTGCCCTCCTCCGTTCTGGCGAGCGGGCGCCGCAGACAGGCCCGAGTAACCGCCACCATTTAGGTTGTTTCGCGACGACTGTCTCGATGTGCCGTCCGCAGGAGATTCGGCAGACGAAGGCTGGGAGCTTTGGGAAAGGCGGTACTCCTCGCCGTTGGTGTTGTTCGGGTCGATTTCGTAGTCGCCTTCTCGAGGAGCGAAGAACTGACGGACCAAGTTGCATCGAGAAATGTACTCGGGCTGGTTGAGCAGGTTCTTAACATACGCATCCAGGTTATGGAGTCTGCCCTCGGTGATTGCATCCGTTACGTAGTTGACAGGGCCAGGCATGTACGGCAGGGTGCGTTTCTGGGTGCCCGTGTTACCAGCCTCGGCAGGGAACTCGGTGAGCAAGGCAATCTGGAAGTCGTAAAAGTCTTCGTAGTATCGTGAGAGCTCCCAGTTTCGGCCATCCTCGAGGAGGGCCTCGATGACGAACCAGTACTTGTCTTCTGCAAAACAGTATCGGGGGATCTGGGCCTGCAGGGGGGCGAGGAGCTGCGGCGTTGGCTTGGGGTTGAACTGGGCCTGCTGGGGCTGCTGTGAAGTTCGGGTCTGGTTGGAGAATGCAGGCTGCTGCTTGTGAAATGTTAGTCAGATTTTGACATTTGCAGGAGAAGAAAAAGAAAAGAAACGAGAAGACTTACTCCTCCACCGCCGTTCTGGGAGTTCTGTCGGGTGTGCTGCTGAACACTCATTCGCTCCATGCCCTGTTCGATGGCTTGTTGTTGCTGCTGTTGCTGACCGGGTTGTCCAGGGGGGCCACCGCCCTCAAATTTGCCCAATGTGATACTGCTGTTCTTATACTCAGCAGCCATCTTCTTCCATTCTTCGACCCTGGGAACACCAGCTCGTTTGATGGCATCGGCAGGGTTCTCGATCGGCTTGTCGCTGGCCATGTCTCGGATCTCGACAAACGACACGGGGATCAGGCCGGGACCGCCCAGGCGGCCGATGGGCTTCGCCACAAACCATTCAGGGTTCGACTGGGCAATGACGATAATAGCCTCACCAGCCTTGGCCTCGAGCTCGTCGGCTCTCTCCGCGGCAAAATCGTACATGACAATTCCGTAGACCATGGCGCCGGACTTGCCAGACTTGGACATGCGGTGGCTACTCATGGCAGCGATGGCAGCGGCAGCGGCCGGGTTCGGTTGCACTTGTGGCTGTGGTGGTGACTGCGCCGCCGGATTGGGGGTCGGTGCGGAAGGCTGAATGGTTGACGTCTCACTGTATCCCGAATCGTGGTCGGGGTTCTTTGTGGGTTGCGTAGGAGGGCCGTCGGCGCTGTCTCGCTCGGTTCTGCCGAGAGATTGGAAGAAGGTGACGGGGACGAGACCTCGAGCGTCAGGCAGGGCGGGGTTGCAAGCCTCGTACCAGTCCTGATCGTGTTCGCGTCCGATGACGTGGAAGAAGTCTCCTCTCGAAAAGCTCAGCTCTTGGGCGGATTGGGCTTCGTAGTCGTAGAGTGCTCGAATGACCTGCAGGATTGTTGCGGTGTCAATAATAGTACGGCATAGTGTTATGTTTCTGGAACATGGGAAAACGGTGGGGAGACGGGAAAAAAAATAGACCAGGGGATGGACGCAAGCGAGACATTGACAATGGCTAAACCGATTAGGAGGGAACCAACCTTCTTTGGGGGAACAATGGCGACAGCCGACTTTGGAGTAATAGAGACGTTGACTCCCTTCTCCTTCTCGCCCTTGATCGATCGTCGAAGTGCCTGATACATTCGCGACGTTGTTAGCATGGTGTGGCCTGACATGGAAAGCCGCTTCTGCGGCGTGCGATTGCCTGGTTGCAGGCTGAGCGATGCGGGGGATGGAGGAGAGGACGGCGCGGCCTCAGCGGCAGCATCCTCTGGCGAGGAGACGCTGACCAAAGGTGAAGGCATCGTTGAGGCGCACTCTCATGGAAGGGCTAGGTTGAGGGTTGAGGAAATGAAGCGAGATGTACGACAAGTTTATCGGGCATCGGGCATCTGGGGGGAGGGATGATCGAGCAAGGGACGAGGGCAGTGCGGGCAGCGCGGGCTGTGGACAGGCAATACCCTCGCAACCCGGCGGGAGCTCGCCTCGCAAGCAAGTGGGCGGCGGAGTAGAGGCGATTACGAACCTTCATCTTGTGTAACTGGGTGCCTCCCGGGCAGTCGTGGGTCTGAATCTCTTGTCGTCACTCGGGGGATGAAGGGTAAAGGGAAAAGAGAGACCAGAATCGCGAGAGTGGTTTGGTTGGTGGTACTCGCTGGGCCCAGCAGCGTGCTACTGCTGTTTCTGTGGTAGGACTGGGACTGGGCGCGGGACCGGGCGCACACTCACACACGCACGCAGGCTTCAACGCAGGGGGTGTGAGGGGGGTGCCGTAGCGTCGTGGTTGTAGCGCAAGAGTGGTGGGCGGAGGAGGGGGTGGGGACAGTGGTCCGGGGCCTGGATGATGGCGAAAAGAAAAAAAAAGTTGTTGCTGTAAAAGATTCCCTGTGCTTTGGCGTGTGATTGATGGAATGACTGTCTTGACGGTCGCTGATTGATGATTGCAAATGCCGTGATTTCGTGCGCCGCCTCTGTGCTTTTTTCGAGCGGAAATGATGAATGAAACCCGATAACACGCAAATCCGCCTGCAACCCTCAGCTGTTCGGCTTCGCTTTCAGATGCTGTTGGCTGTCTCAACGGCTCGCTCGCTTCGATTATCGTAGTCGTAGTTGCTGATCCTGGGCGTTGCCGCGTCGTCGCGCAACGACTCCGACGCCGACTCTGACTCTGACTCTGGGGCCCTGGACAAAAGGATGGAGGGGTCCCGTTTTTTATTTTTTTCCCTTCCCTCCCTGTGCGCCTTGGTTGCCGTCTCGTCGCGGAATCGCCACCTCGTGCAATCGGTGTCCAGGAAAATCTCAAGTCCTTAGGATGGGAAAACGACTTCGAAAAAGGGCGAAAGGGACCGAGAGCGCTACTCAATTTCAATGTCGAAAAACCAGGATAAAGTGTCACTCTCCCTGCCGAAAACTTCCAGTGCCTTTTACCTGTGACCAGGTAGCGGGGGGTCAGAGGAGGGGTCGTATCGCATCCGCCAGCGGCGTCGGGGAGGGGCCGGGTGGGTTTTGTGCTTGTCGTCGTATGTTAGTCACAAAACCCGTCGAGCATGGGAGAAGAGGATGAAGGAAGGAAGGAAGGAGAGCGCCGGGGGGATATGGGCAACGAGAGTTGAGTATTAGGAAGATGAGAGTCAGGAAGAAAGCAAAAGAAAGAGGAAGGTAAGGGATGAAGGATGAGAAGCGTGGTAATAGCTCGCTATCACGCGCTGCAGCCTTCAGACCACCAGATGCAGATAGATGTCGGCCACTTGCAGCGTGCGTCTCTGTGCTGGGCGGAATGACTGGTGGTCAGTGGTGCAATGCGCGCTTCAGCAGGCACCAGGCCACTGCAGCATGCTCCATCAGTGGCTCTGTGCTCTGCTCCAGTGGGTGTTAGTGAATAGGTGGGTGCCAGTCTAGTAGCTCAGTTCAGCTAGACCCCTTGAGCTTCCCGTTCTGGGCCCAAGGCGTCATCTCGGGATTGGCGGCATCAAAGCAGCCAACCTTGATTCAGAAAGGTTTGTCCAGTCGAACGGATTGGACGCCTGTCCGTCCACTCGGGCTTCCCTGCTGAGCCTATCCACACCCTAATTCCCTCTTCCCCCAGGCGTTCGATGATGGCACCGTCCCAGGGATAATTACTGGCCGTGAACCGACATGGGGTGTTTGGAAAATGGGAATCGCCCACAGGAGCAGCCGTGATGACAGCCCAAAGGCCCGGCGATTCCCAAGTCCTATCCGGATGCCACCCCGGCAAATGACTTAAGATTTCAACAGCGAAAAGACTCGATAGCCAACAAGCTCCCCAGCAAGGGGGAGGTTCCGTCGTCCCATCACAGCCCAGGTTATGGGGGTGCGGACAAATTATCCAGGGTGGATGGTGGATTTTCTCAAATCCAAAATGGCCCGGCCTGATCACAACGGGCCGGCCCAAGATGACTTACAGAGCCCAACTCATCCCAGCAAGCTGCGAAGGCAATTCGCAAGGGATGAACGACTCAACCTTGGGAGCGCGGACACACCAGCCACCCGCGCAGGGATCCATCTTGCATTCAGCAAGGGGTGCAGCCGCTCTGCATAAGTTGAAGACACGACGTGCGCTGAGCCGAGAGAATGCGCAATCGAAACACAATAGTACGGGGCTAAAGGAAAAAAAAAAACGTTTTGCCTCCCCACAGTCGCTGTTGCTGCCACACCCCCCGGTCGTCCATCGCAATGCCGATTCACGCCCCCCTCTAAACTGGTTATAGCGACAAAGATGGCGATGCCGCTGTTGAGAATCCCCAGCTGACTTTAAGCTAGGAGCTCGCAGCTCACCTTGCTCACCTACCAAAATGCAAAGACAACCACATGGCACAGCCACCAAGACGCGCGCGGGATGTCTGGCGCTTTCTATTCGATTCCCTCTACCCCCCCACAACTAGCCCTCTTGGATTTGGATGACGATGACAGCCTATGGCGCAGGCGGGCTCACGGCTTTCAGCCCAACCTCGGCCGCCAAGCTCCAAACCCAAAACAGGTAGTTGGTCGTTGACTGCTTTGGGCTTTTTTGGGTGGTGAACGCTAATGGCTAATGGGAGATGCCATCATGACGGTTGCGGTTGTGGGGAGATGACAGGGCCTCGACAAGCTGGCGATCACCCAGACACCTTCTCGGCATTGAATTGTGTGGACATGCCGTGCCCTGACAACGCTCTTCCGGTTTCATCCCATCACGGTGTGGGTGTTGCCCTTTCTTGCTTTCCGCCCTCTCGGAATAAACTCATGCCGTACCAAATGCGACGCCGCGCCATTCATGCACGCATTGAGATTATTTATCATCAAATCTTGAGCCACTCTTGGACTTGCTTGGACTTTGCAGAGCCATACAACTCGGCCTATCCGTGGCTTACGAAACAGCCGAACCTTCTCGTCTTCCCATGCTCATCTCGGGTACTGCACGCAAGTGCCTTCTCCCACGATCGCTTTGATCCATCCCTGACCATGGCTCCATCGTCTAGCACTTGCGCTGCATTCCCACCGGAAGCGTTTCCCCGTCCGACCAGGGCGCTGTCTAGCGCGAAGACAATTACTCGGCGTTCCTCGTTTTGGTCTGCCTTGCCTCGTGGATAATGGGGCATTGGGTCTTAATTTTTTTTTCTCCTAGGACAACCCACTGCGCGCCAGGTTCTTTTTTTTTCTTCTTTTTTTTTTTTCCCCCTGTTTTGAACACGCCTTGGCGCGAAACACACCCATCCCACTTTGTCGGCCCTACGGTGTAAACGCCTTGACGCCTCACTGCCAACGAACACCGGAGAGGGTCCAAGAGATTGAAGTCAAGTGACTTGTTTGCCCCGTTTTTCTTTTTCTCTCCCCCAGCATCAGAATTTGCGAATGGCCAAGGACCCTGGATTTCGTGCGCTTTGTGGTGGTGGCCCTGCGCAAGCGTGTTTCCATTTCTGATATTGCGGCCTCGGTGTAAATGCTTGATGGCGTTGATTGTATCGTGAAAATCCAGAGCACACCACACCAACAGAGAATCGCGCGTGGTGAGTGGTTACCATCCCTTGCGATAACCGGGTTAGATCACAAGCTAATGGCTGTCTTGCCCTCTGTATCAACCAACGGACGTCCCTTATTTGCTTCTCCCACAACCGCCTCGTTCATGCCATGCATGCATGCCCTCTCCGGCCGCCCATCCCAAGTCCCCATTCGATCTAGGCTGCTGATCCGCGACGCACACATGGTCATAGCAAGCGTGGGAAGCAGGGACCAGATTCGTGGCCCGTATCCCGTGTCCCAGTGATTAGACGCATGCGCTGCGCATACAGCTCCCTCTTTATTAGCTTCGCCAATATCGGCCATTGGCCGCTAAAAAAACAAAAAAAAAAACAGCAAAGACACCAGACGTCAATTCATGCCCATGTTTTGGCCTCGGTCCGCGGGAAGATTCACATCTAAGACAGGACAAGACATCTCTGATCTCCCCCCTAGCACTAAAGCGTCCCTCCCGACACAGCGGCACACCCTGCCAACACGCCCTGAACGCCCAACGTCAGACCCCTTGTGCCTCGTGGCCCAGCCCCCAAGGTTGGGTGCGAACCCGCTCTCTCGGAGGCCGCTACAGGGACCCTCGTCCTCGGTCCCGTCCCCATTCCTCGGTCGCGGTCCCAATAAGGCAGGCCTTGTTAAAATGCCAGACTATCACCATTTCGCCACTGTCGCTATCATTTTTCACTTTGCCTCCTACCCTTGCCGCCGTCTCCCTTTCTTTTTTTCACGTGTTGTCTCATTCATGCAACCCATCTAGGGCCGCCCGGAGCCTGTGGTCCCCTTTTCTCCTTTACTTGAAACCTTTCCCCGCCATCAGTCGTCACCTCCCCGCATCTTGCCACTGGGGTTTTTATTATGCACTGTAGAGTTCGAGTCATATCTTGTGTGTCAATACCAGTTTGAGAAAACGAAAGAAAAAAAAAAGGGGAAAGAGGGAGAACCAGCTCATTTCTTCTTCATTGCGTCATAATTCGTGATGACACACTAACACGACAAGCCACCTGTAGACAACACAAGTACCTATGTATCCATACATCCGGTGGAAGCAAGCCCTTGCTCCGTGGCCTTTGACTCGACTCAAGTATATGTTCCTTCCCAGGTATACCCATACCGATCCATCGCAAGGCTGGGCGGAAATCGCATTCCCATCCTGCTGCATGCTTGTAGTCACCTCTGATTTGAAAACTTTAATGATCTGTCTGTGTGTTCGCACTCGAGAGATGAGGAGCGGTGGCCCATCCGCTCATTTTTAAACCCGGTTTACACTTGATATTTTCATCTCTGCTCGATTTGATGGCATTCATACGACGTGGTCGTGACGTTTGGATCAAAATGCATGTGGATTGGTGCAATACCTAGTTAGAATCTGAAACTCCAGACATCTGCCATCTATGTAATCTAAGTGCGCTATAAGTGTCATAAAAGTAGGAAGGGGCAATAAAAGGGCATGCCCCTACCCTTGCAGGCCGTCACCCTCGGTGAAGGTCGGGGAGTTGGACATATTCCCCAGTGTATTCGCCCGCAATGTATCAAAAGCAATAAAGATGCTGTTGCCCCAGTGTCCCACTTATCCAACTTTTTCCCTCTCCTCCAAAAATTAAACTCGGCATCTGCTGTTCCGCATCAGGTAAAACGGAGGAGGACTGGCGTAGTGGTTAGAGTAATCGGTCGGGGGGTCAGAAAGCAAGCAACTGGGAAGATCGTTCCTGTGCCTGTTGAATCCGACCATCCAAATTCAATCATATGGAAACTTGGAGGTAAAAGAACGGGTATCAGGTGTTGAGAAATGTTGGTCTCTACATGGATGACCGACTTGTCATCCAGACGGGAGGAGTCATAACATCATCGAGCACAAATCGGCATGACCGACATGCGAGACGCTTGAAGGTGGCGTGACAGGAGAGGAAGAGGGGAGGAAGCGAAAGAGAAGGGAGATCAAATCTGGCCTTTGATGTCGACTTTCCTGAATGCATCGGATCGAGCGCCCTCGAAGAGTAGGCCGGCTTTGCCGGTCAGGAACGCAATATACTCTGTTCGATCTTCCAGGAGATGTTGACCTTTAAAGTCAATGATGAACTGGGCCGCATCAGCATCGGACTCGAATCCGAGTTCCTCAGTGATGAAGCGAAGTTTAACATCCGGCTTGTATCTGTCGACAAGGTTAGCCATACTGTTTCGCCGAGCACGGTACGGGGATAAACTTACGCTTTGCAAATATTGCACAGTGCAGCAAGCCGCTCCCGGGCAACAAACATATCCATCAGGTATGCTCCCATGTTAGGGGTGTCCAGGTAAAGCTGGAAAAACTTGTGATAGTTGCCCAGCGCCAAAGATGATCGCACCTCCAAAGCATGCTTGATCGGCCTCTCCTCCTTCTCTGCTGCGGTTAGATCTGCCAAGGTGTCGTTCAAGCCGGTCCGGTTGGCGGTATGGATAAAGTAAAGGATACGATACGCCTTGAATTCGATGGGGTTTCCCTTCAGGCCCAGAGCATACAATGATCGCAACTGGGTCTGACACTGGTTATACTCACCGATATCCCCCTTCTCCAAGGCAATGCGGGCATGAATCTCATAAACAGACACGGTGAATTCGTTCTTGATACGCTGAACAGTCAGGTCCTGGCGCATGGACTTGAACTGATCACAAATGTACGAATAATTGCTCTCCTTCTTCCACTTCTTCTTCAAGAGATCCAGGGTTTGGCGAAGGACACGTTCAGGTCGGACTTTGGAAGGGACTGGAGGGGCCGTAAGGCGGAGGTACTTCTTCTCCAGGGTTTCACATGTGCCGACGATGGGTCCGGACGAGGGTGGTGGCGGGCTGGGCGATCTAAACGCCTTGTACTCGGTTTCAAAGCGGCGCTTTCGCTTGTTGGCTTCCTTCTGGAACTTACTTGATTTCGGTAGGGGTTCGTCCATGGCAGAGCGCTTTTCGGGAGATGGATGGGTAATACGATCTTCAAGGGAAGATCGCAAGTTAGTAGTTCGCCATGGGGTATCATCAAAATCTGAAGATTTTCGCTTCTTAGGGTTGGATGGCGTATTCACAGCCCGCTTAAGGTCTGAATCGCGTTCAGCCTTAACCAAGGCCTGAGGCAAAGGGTAATTATCCCAGTTGATCGTGTACAACGTGCCGTTCTCTTTAGCAGTACCGATGACGTTCTTAAGCTTGGCTTCGATATCTGCGCGAGATACGGATGGTTCGTCGTTGTGTGGGAGGAAGGATCGCTGGACATAGTTTCGGACTGATTCTGGCCATTCAACTTTCCCCTTGGCCTGATCAGGCGCCGGGGGTGTACCATTCACAGGCGAAGCGGTCATTGGGGGCTGTACGGGTGGTGCTGGAGGAAGGTATCCGGTATACGGGGCAGCTGGGGCGGCTCCGTACTGACCAAATCCTTGTCGGACTTGAACTGGAATGAATGCTGGGTCTGCCACATAAGTCAGCGTTGAGACCTTTGCTAGGCGGTGTCCTGAAGTCATCAACTTACTGGGCGGGTAGGCGTAAGATGTGGGAGTCGACTGTTGAGTGACGCCTGGGGCTTGTTGCGTCGCTGACCAACTTGGCATCATGGCCGCGGTGTGCTGGGGATCGGAGGTTAGTTTACGAAGGTGCAAGGGGGAAATGACGATATTGGGAGCGTGGCCGACGACAGAAGTGATGGCGGTGATGGTCTTTACTGAGGGAAAGAGAAGCGCCCGTCGGAGGTATTTTCGGCCTGAAATGTCGTGGCGGTCAAATCTCGTGACCCAAGCACGGATACGTGCATAACCCTCTAATAGTATTCACTCTTAGCATCTTATCGCGGTAGTGGGGCCGGTCTCCGACGAGGGGCAGTTCACCTCTACTCAGACGGGATGGCAACATTTGTCTGAATTTGACCTGTCGCAGTCGCCGTTTTGAGCTGATACTAAATTAAGGTCCAGACTGAAGCCGCCCAGCTGCCTTTTTTTTCTCCTGCTCCTCTCTCTGTGGTCTACCGACTGGCAAAGGCAGTTATATGCTTCAACCTCCACGCACTCATCGAGACATCCAGTGGCTGAGAGATCGCGCAGCCGCGTCACCTAACCCCCAACACGTGCTCTTGTACATGACGAATGTTTCTAAAACCCATCGACCTCACTACTGCTTTACGGCCGTCGTATCTGCCGGATGAAGTGCTGCTTTTCGTTCAAGACAACGTGGGCTTGTATGAGGGGTAAGTTGGTTGGCTGCGGCCTAAGAGAATACACGACGCTCACAGAATACCAGAAAAGAGAAACTCCCTGATCATCAAAACGGTCAGGTATACCTGACATCGCATCGAATATGCTACGTTGATAAACACGAGCCACGGAAACATTCGGTGGCCATTGATTTGAAAGATGTAGACCGTTATGAGTTTTATGCTGGATTCTTTAAATCCTCGGCCAAGATCACATTGATACCAAAACCTCTGAAAAGAGCCTCGTATCATACTCGTGTTCTGTCTAATGCATCAAACCCATCGAGGAGCGCCAATAGTTCGCCGGCTAACTCGGGGGCACCCTATCGGCCCCCAACTGAAACTCCAGCCATCACCGCTGCAACCTGGGTTTGCACAATATGCAGTTTCTCGAACCCCGTTCCCTCCAACTTTGATCCAGCGGCTGCAAATGCACACACACCTCTTCCGCCATGCCTAGCCTGTGGCATCAAGCCAACCTTGAGTCATGTTTTGAAGGCGTCCATCTCGAGCGCGAAAAATCGCCCTCTCCCAACACCTACCATCTCAAACAACTCATTGCTACCTCACCGGCCAGCACAGCCCGAGTCCCAATCAATACCAGCAAATGATGGCGATGGATCCTGGCTCCAATCGAGCGAAAATTCACAGAGCAACTCAAATGGTACAAGCGACTCTCGGGCATCATTTCAATGCCCTCGTTGCACTTTTTCCAACCATCCTTCTTTGAACGCGTGCGAGATGTGCGGTGCTTCTCTCATCTCCAAAGATGTCCCGACCTCTCTCCAACAGGAATCCATAGCCGATAGCATGAGAGCCGAGTCGCCCGGCCCTGTAAAGGACAAATCCAAAACGTCTCAGAGTGGAAATGATACTTTCGAGAGTGTCAAGCTTTCTTTTCGAAATGGCGGAGAAAAGATATTCTACGAACGTCTGAAGGGCTCCCTCACCCAGCGCAAATGGTTGCTTCAAGATGCCCCTCCAGCTCCGAAGAGCAACCAAATGAACGAAGGCGTTGGCAGTAATTCCCCCAGCAGCCCATCTGCACCCCGGACGAAAGGCGTGGGCATTGCGGGCCTGGAACAGCTGGGGTTGAACATGCGCAAAAATAACGAGATGCTGATCGGGAGCGCCTTTGAGGATCTAGAGGCTTTAATGGCTTCCGCTAAAGAAGTCATTGCTCTTGCTGAGCGGTTTGCACGACAAGCCAACAACGGACAAAATAGTGCCACAGCCGAGGAGAATGCCATATTGGCAGAATCCGCCAGCCAGCTCGGCCTCATTACAACAAAGGATATCGTGGGTGGAGGCAGTTCTGAGTCTCTATACCTGTCCGAACTTTCACGTAACCTCGCAGAATTCCTAACCGATGACTCCAGAGGTGTTCTCAAGAAGGCCGGTGGCATCATTACGCTCGTCGACCTCTGGGCCATGTTTAACAGGGCCCGTGGCGGCGTCGAGCTCGTCAGTCCCATGGACTTTGAAAAGGCCGCACGTCTCTGGAGCAAACTCAAACTTCCGGTACGCCTTCGTACGTTCCGTAGTGGCGTCATGGTTGTTCAGGGCAGTGATCGCACCGACGAAACCACCATCAAAGCCCTGCTCTCCTGGCTGCGGGATCTACATGAATTTCCTCCAGAGCGGGATGTGCCCTGGGATTGGCAAAGTTTTGGCCGAGGTGTCACCCCGCAGGAAGCTGCCGAGCGATTCGGTTGGAGTCTCGGTGTTGCAGAAGAGGAGCTGCTGATGGCGGAGGAGCAAGGGGCGCTGTGTCGCGAGGAAGGTCTCGAAGGCCTCAAGTTTTGGGTCAATTACATCGATAGTGGAGATATCAAGATGCCCAAGACCAAGGAAAAGAGGGAGCACGACCAGATTTTGAAGGCATTGCGGCATAGTGGTTTAATCTGAAAAAAACCAACCACCGAGGTGGAAGGGGGGAATGCATTAGACGTGGCGTGCAAACAACGGCGTTTGGATGAGTTCGATCACTGGCAGATCACAAATACATTCGTCATGCAAATCCTCATAATAAACCCCATAAGCCAAAGCTTGATAGTTGAGCCATCGGCTAAACAACCTGCAAAGTGAGGCATTCGTTCGTTCCGTTACATCTAATCATGAAAAGGTATTTCCATCCGTCCGTTTCAATAATCCTAACGCCGTTGCCATTTCCGATAACTCCATGCATCCTGTAATTACGTGCTTTTGATGCCCAGACCTTAGCGCATTCTCTTTTGAACCAGATCAATGCAAATTCGCACACAAACACTAACGGGAATTTCAAACCACAACATGAGTGGACATGTGTTCCACTGCCTCTTTAATGGTTCGCAACATTCTTTGGTTCAGGCAGAAGGGACACCTTACTGGTCGGTCGTGGTTAGAGACCGGTCCCTCAGAGTTGATCGGCGTCAGAGTAAGCTCGGGAGCGATCTCCTGACCAGGTGTTGCAGTGTATCGTGTGACTGAGGAAGCTCGCCCTCCAGGGGTGGTCATAATACCTGTTGGAGGGAGGCCGGCTCTCTCAGCACGGTCACGTTCCTCTCGAACCGCAGCGGCCTGTTCTTCAGCAGCCTGTTCCTCTTGTTGCAGCTGGCGAAGTGCATTTTGCAAAACCACTTCTGGGTCGTCGTCGGCATACATGGGTTGGTCCGGCTGGGGAGGGGGAAGGGGCGGCTCGCTCGTAACCATTGGTGGAGGGGGAGGCGGTTGAGATTGGTGATTTAATCGACGAACAATTTCATCCCGCACCAAGGCGCAGGTTTGAAGGCTAGCTTCAACACCAACCACGCGAAGGACCTCTTCCTTGATAGCAGCCGGGCTCGTGTCAGAGACAATGCCCATGAAGCGGGGAACACAGTCCGCGAGGTAACCAATGTCCTCAGCAGGATTCATGACCCCGTCACCATGGCGGCGCTGTCTGCGGACCAAGAGACCGTATCGTTTTTTGAATCGATGGATCCAACCAGGAGAGAACTCGGGAGGGTTTTCGTCCTTATAACGTGGCAGCTGGCTGAAGATGGTCTTGGCCTTTTCCCCCAGCTCCTCGTTCGTAGGCTGGCGACCAGATGCCTGAACCTGTTGGTACCAGAGAAGGACCAGCTTCTCTACGTCTGGCCAGTTGCCAAAGCGGAGGCGAGAACCAGAAAGCTGAGGGTTATCACCATCTAGGCGGGAATACTTGGGCGACAACGAGTGAGACACGGTGGACTGGCTGATCTGCTGGCCATACTGCGAGTAGAACCAGTCAATGCAAGCTTTGTGGGATGGCCGGACGGTTTGGCCATTGGCCCATCGCCGGAGCGCACGACGCTGGTCGAGGGTGAGGGAATGCCGTTCTTTGGGCGTCGACGAGCCGATAGGCGCTATGGGTGAGACCTGGGCTACCTGAGCTTGGGCGGCGGCGGCAACGGGGGAGAGGTCTGGGGCCGGAGCGGCGACAAGGGCCGGGTCGGTAGTGGCAGCCGACATGCCCAGGACGGCTATCTCCTTAAGAAGGTGTGGGTTCGGGATTTTGGGGGAGATGGGTGGGATCGCGGAGAAGGCTATCGTTGTATCCGAAGGGGCGTGCGAGGGTGGTGTGGGATGTTTTCGATTAAGGGAGATAGTTGATGGTTTTTACGAAGGAAATTCGATGACGGGGGAGGATAAAGCGGTGTTCCGAGCTTCGATGTCTCACGTGACGTGCTTTTTTCGGCGCGATTGATGCGTTTACTACATTCAAGACACGTTATGTAAGCACCGGTATTAGACGAGCTTAGATTGCATGCAAATAGTTGCATTTCCGGAAAGGTTATGGGCAACGGAAATAAATATTTATGAGAAATCCTCCCATACATTCACGTTAATTCCATAATATGGAAATAATAACTACCTACACAAAGCTCCAAGACGAGTCCTCTTGCACATCATGCCAAACATCAAGACTACCTAACATGCGGATTTGTGCTTTCCGGAGACTTGTTCGTTATTCATTTACGGAGTACTATTTACTTTTTTTTTTTTTTTGCACCAAGATTACGTGCCAGCCTCTGTCTATGCAATAGCAGAACGATCGGCAACCTAAATCACCATGTCTAAGAATAACTCGCCCGCATCATGTCCATTGTCACGAGGTTCAGCGGCTTGTTAGTTCGACATATGAATAAAGCGTCCGTGCACTATCGCTACAGAATGAACCTGCCCCGTTTGACGTTAGTTCCTTCAAGGCGGCAATTCGACCATCCTAAAATGCGATAGCACCCTGGACGGTTATTCATTGCCTAATTGCCTGGAGGTGTTAATCCCATCATGAGTGGACTTACTCCCCAATTCATCCAGCTTAACCGATGTAACGTCCACGCTACCCTTGCCAATTGAGGGGATTCGTACTGTTTTTCACCTTGCCAAACCAACGGATTTAACGGGGACTTCCCGTCGTGGCCATATCCCATGCTCGAGACCCCAGTCGCGCATCTCTAGTGTTATGCACACGGTGGAACTCTGGCTAGAAGGTACCATTGAGGTTTCGAGAATGGGCTGGCCCGTAGCATGTTTGTTGGTTGATGCAAGGACGTGCGGTTCATGTTTTAAAGCGGGTTCGAGGCATTAGCCCCTCGGCTCGCTATTTGGACGAAAGGATTGCATGCCACACATGAACTGATCTTTTCCCCGTATCTCGGTTCTGTTTTCCTTTACCTTTGCTTGGTCCTCCCCGGACAAGCACATAGCACCTCCTAGTTATTTCTCTGTATTGATAACATACACACTCCACTACAATGGCTTATCAAAAGACGGCACTCGTCACGGGTACCAGCAAGGGTGGCCTTGGCGACTACCTTGCCCAAGAACTCCATCGGAGAGAGTTTCGAGTTTTTGCAACGGCCAGAACGCCATCAAAGGTTCAGCACCTCAAGGATATGGGGCTCGACATTGTTTTATTGGAAGTGACAGATTCCGAATCGGTCAAAAAAGCTGCCGCTCATGTTAATGCTATCACTGGAGGCAGGCTCGACATTCTTGTTAACAATTCGGGCATTGGTACGATCCATCGCCACGATAGGACCTCCAACTCTTCGTGCTAATATCCGCTAGGCGAGAAGGCAGCACTGCTCGATACTGATCTTAAAACCGCCAAAGCAGTGTTTGATGTTAATATATGGGGCGTGTTAGAGGTCACGCAGGCCTTTAGCCCTATGCTAATTGCCTCTAAGGGTACCATCATCAACATTGGCTCTGTTGTTGCAAGAGTTCCGATCCCCTTTAACGGCATTTATAATGTCAGCAAGGCTGCACTGGAACATCTCTCGCGGCAGATGCGGGTGGAGCTGTCCCCGCTCGATGTAAAAGTCATCCATGCAAGTATCTCCGTGTCATGCCGTTTGTGATTATTTTTCTTCAGAACTAACGAAAGCCAGGTTGTTACCGGAGGTATCAAAACCGACTTCTTTTCTCATGCTGGAGAAGAACATGTGCCAACGGATTCAGTCTATTATCCGGGAAGAGAAACTTTGGGTCCATGGATGAATGGGAAGGCCCAAGAAATCCACCAGTTGAGTAAGGAAACCTGACCACAATAAGATATACAACCTAACATGTCTTAGCACCGCCTGAGGATTATGCGAAACAGGTCATTGATAATGCCCTGAGTAAATCCCCAACCTCGTTCCTTTACTCTGGGAATGGGTCATTCGCAGCTTGGTTCTTTTCCAAGTGTCTCTGGAACGATGCCACTGTAAGTGCTTCTGGCTTCAAATGATTGCCTTGACTCTAATGATTAGGATGTGCTGCTGCGCTTGATGGGTCTCCCCGATATGAAAGAAGCTATATTTGGCGGGAAGAAAGACGTGTAATAAGTGTGGATATGATACTTTAGCGATTATTTTATGGCGTGTATGTAGTCTAGTGCAAGTGTTGGCCATGGACATCACTAGCATTTGTTTTTTGAAAATGGAGCCCCTGGTTTACACAAAGCGCTTCACGCGACCGATTTTCAGTGGTATTTTATTATGGAGAAGCAATATCCGACCTGCCTATATAGAGTACCAATACTGAAGCTACTTTCTGTTTTCATCAAGGAAATTAGTGTGACACAGAAGTATTAATTTGGCATGCTGATTGAACACCAGTTTCATTCGGGCGATGGCTGCTAGTACTTCAGGGTAACACTGCTGCAGCACCAGCCACATCATACAGTGTTATCGCTCAATCAACCAGACTCAACATTGCGCTAGAGATGAAAATAAATAGCAAGACTGATCATTACTTGTTTAATTATTTCCCTGTGATTCGCTAGCGGATACAGTAAAACAACAAGTTTGACTTTACATATAGACTCGGATGTTGACGGATATCTGTCCTGTCACTGTGCGTGTACGTGTTCATGAATGTAATTTGCTTTTGTTGTTAGAGTCAACACTTCAAAAATCAATTGGAGATAGGATTTACGGTGGTTGTGTTTATGAGGTTTCGAATGGGGAACAATGATCCTGATGGCTGATGGTATGATGTGGTCGAGAGAAGGCTCCGAAATACGGAGATGTCACGAAAATCGAGAGACCAGCATTCCGGGATGGTTTTCCTGGGCAATTCGAGTGCGCTAGCAAGAAAAACAACTAGAAATGCGCAATACATCACGGTTATAACAATATTAATTGAGCTTGTTTGATGGATGCCGCGAATCGCAAATCCGGCCTTTGATGGTATTGAATTCGGCTGCCCGGGTCGCCGGACAGCTATATCTCCATGATTGATAAACGTACACCGCGTCCGCAAGATTATACAATTGCAATTTTCGATTCCACCGCTTAGTTCTTCTTGTCCTGCTGGTCGAGGAAGTTCCTGCATGTTCGGTTAGCCAGCCAAGGTCTGGCGCGAGGGTTGAATTCGCGCACTTGATGAAGTCGGCCTCGTCGGAGCTGGAGGCATTGATGGGAGGAGTAGCAGTGACATTGGGCTTGGAGGAGCCGCCGGAGGTGGCGAACTTGATACCGCCGACCAGAGTGACCAACCAGCCGAGGGCGAGCTGTTTTGCTCGAGTTAGCATGCGACTGCCCTTGGTGCTGTGGGTGCAATTGAGAGCCACTCACGTAGTGGCCGCCGACCTGCTGGCCAGCAATCTTGTAGTAGGCAACACCAGCCATTGTGAATGTGTGGAGAGACCGAGAGTGGGCGGATGGGATACGTGGACGAGGTGCAATGGATGGATGTCGACGCTGCGAGGATGAGATACTTTGCCGAGCTCTGAAATTCGAAAGCGTTTTGCCTGGAATTACAGGCGAAAAGCGTAATGTCGGACTAGCGGCTATACTCCGGGGCTAACGGCTGCCGGGAAGCCCCGGCTGTAAGTGGGCGACGTCACAGATGTCGAGAGCTAAAGCGGCGGATCCTGAAAAGTTGACAACCTCTTCGGCTGTTGAACATTTACAAATCGACGTTTGCTCCAGAAATACCTTCGTTCTTGTTCTCCAACTACATCGGACACCGCAAGACCGGTTTTCCCCCCAAAAGTACCTTCTTTTTTTCGCTCTTTTCATCTCAATACAGCTTGCGATGCCTTGGTGGGGAAAATCCCAAGACCCTAAGCAGGAGGAGCAGCAAGTGGTGGAAACGAAAAAGCTGCCTCAGACGGTGCAAAAGGTTGCCCAGAATGGAGATTCACTCGATGGTGTGAACGAGAGCCAGTACGTTGTGCATCCTGCTTGTCTCACGACCTTTGCTAACCTATACCCCTTAGCGGCACATCTACAACGGACACCAACCTTCGTTATGCTGCCTACGGATCACGAATACGGACACTACTCATTTCCTCACATCGCTATATCGCTTACTCTTCGGAGGTCGGAGAAAGCTTTAGACCTGTGGCCCATCCGACTCTTGTGCGGGCGGCTTACGGTGTCTCTTGGATCTATCTCTTCGGCGATGTTGGATATGAAGGATACAAATCCTACTGGCGCAACCAGCGTGTTGTTAACCCACAGCTGCAGCTGACGGAACAACAAGAAAAGATGACTGGAATGCCCGCTGCCCCGATTCCCGATGCAAAGCCCGGCGTTGTATCCCCGTTGGAGGACTACCGCACCGTCATGGTCCAGCGAGCCATCTTCCAGAGCCTTGCCAGTATGGGTTTGCCAGCCTTCACTATTCACAGTGTGGTCAAGTACTCGGGCAAAGCAATGAAGAATATGAAGAACCAGTTCATCCGAACCTGGGCACCTGTCGGACTGGGATTGTCCGTGGTTCCGTTTCTGCCGGTCATGTTTGATGAGCCTGTGGAGCATGCAGTTGAGTGGGCGTTCCATAAGGGATTTGAGGCGTACGGAGGCAAGGAATATGTGGCACATGTACCAGTCGGAAAGAAGGAGAAGGAATTGTAAGAAATACCGGAACCGGCGTTCAGGAAATATAGAAGGTGCTCAACTCTGGAAGAAATGTATCAAAACCCATATGTTAGCGATGAGAAATGAATGTGCTCGCACAGCTTCAAACTGTCCAAGCTGACACAGGGCGGAGCATGAGCTTGGCGTTCAGTTTCGGCACTACGGCGGGGTTGAGGACGACCCCGCGATGGCTGTGCGCAGCTCCATGTGATAGCTGCCACTGCTGCAATGGGGACATTCTTCCACTAGCATTGTCGCTCGTTGGCCTGCCTTATTTCCTTTGGAATTTACCACCATTTCCTCCGCTACTTGACACTCTTAGCGGCGCTCTGCTATTTTGTGGCGAGCGCTGAGCCTCATCGGCTACACCGTCCAGGCTTGGTCAGGCACGGACACTTCCAGACGATTCCTCGCCGCCCACAAGGCAACCTGTCATCCGTCGCAATCGCACTTACGACTTTCCTCTGCCTACGACCGCGCAACCGACTAACTGGGGATAAAAATACAGCACGGCATCTCATCATGGCGTCTTCATCGAAAAGCGACGCTCAGGACACGAGCTACATCGAGATGGACGATAAGCAAGACGCAACACTGATTGGCAAGCACTGCGAATACACCTACTGCAACCAGCTTGATTTCCTCCCCTTCTTCTGCCAATCCTGCCGAAAGACCTTCTGCCTCGATCACCGATCAGAGACAGCGCATAAATGTACCGATGCGGGCGCATGGGCTGAGCGGAAGCGCCTGGCGCAGCTCGCGCAGCCGTCTATCGGTCAAGGCAAGGTGCTCCGCGACAAGGTGTCCCAGAAGCCGTGCGCATCAACAGACTGCAAGACGGTGGTTGGAACCTCACTGACACCTGGTGTGCACTGTCAAAGCTGCAACCGAGACTATTGTCTGAAGCATCGACTGAAGGAGGATCACGACTGCAAGAACCTAGTACCAATAGGGGCACGTCCAGCACAGTTCGACATCGCCCAGTCGACCAAATCGGCGTTTGACAAGCTGCGCGCATGGGGCACCGCGAAGAAAGAGCAAGCCGGGCGGGCACTACCAAAGCCAAAACCTTCGTCTGCGTCGGCTCGGCTGATTGCTGTCAACAACCTCAAGAAGTCAGCCAAGGGCGACGCAAAGGTACCGCCCGAGAAGAGAGTATATATCTACGTGGAAGCGGAGGCAGAGACAGCAAAAGCAAAGTTTCCCAAGGGCGAGTTCTTTTACTCCCAAGACTGGGTCATCGGCCGCGTCCTAGATGCTGCGGCCAGGAGCCTGCAGGTGCAGAACATCAACAATCAGAGTATGAATGAGCAGGACAAGCTCCGAGTGTTTCATGTGGAGGGTGGGAGACTTTTGGAGTTTAATGAAAAGGTTGGGACGGCGTTGCAGAGTGGAAATACTATTGTGTTGCTGAGGGGCGTCGGTCCCCCACCGGATCTGATTGAAGCTTGAGTGAGACAAGAAATGGGCGAAAGATGCATTGCTTGGCGTTGGGGAGGAGCTATTTGACACGTGCAAAATTCACGCAAGTGTGTTTCAATAATGGCTAGCGAAGATGACCTCCATTTTCATACATCTTTTCATATCATACACCTTTTCAAAGCTAGACAGTAATTTGAAAGCTTCTTGATCGACATACATCGATCCCGGACCTTGGATGGTGCGCTGTGGAGTAGCTCAGCGTGCTTGTACTAAGGGGTCATAGTCAACTAAACGTTCGCCCGCATAAAAGAATAGCGGGTGCTGGAAGTGGATGCAGGTAGATTGAGATCACGTGCCTTCGCGTTGTCTCGCGTTCAATGACGACAGGAATTATACTCCCGACTCCCGTGGGCTGCGTGATGATGCAGCCTGTCAAATTAGGAGGGTAGAATGCCTCCTCTTGTGCCGCGCAAGCGGCTGGCTAAGTCACCGCCTCCAGGCAAGACAAAGCCAGCCAAATCTGGGAAACTCAAAGCCGGCACCACGGCACGCAAGGCAACTTTGTACGATGACCTGGATGCGACCGCGACACCTCAGCCCTCGAAGAACTCTAGTTCCGCCCTTCAGGGGTTGGATGGCGATGATGAGGAAAGTTCCTTGACATCTCTTTCTGACGAAGAATTCGAGGATGTTGTGCCACCAAAAAACGATAAGGCGCAAGAATCGAGCGACGATGAAGATGCTGAATTTGAAGATGTTCAAGCACCCGCTGCGCCTACTCCGGATGTGCCGGTTCCGACGGGCGATTTGGAGTTGACACTCATAAAGGACACTCGGGTTTCTCTTACGAATGTATTCGATAAAAAAGGCCCTTCCAAACGTGAGCGACAAGTTCGTAATGCCACGCACTGCGTCCACACTTTACTTCTCCTGTGGCACAATGCCATACGGAACTCCTGGCTTTGCGATACCGAAGTAAAGGCAACCATGATTTCTCATCTTCCGCCGGAACTGTGGGACGAGGTTGACCGCTGGAGACGGAACAGTGGCCTCATTAAGGAGCCCATTGCAAAGGGCACTTCTAGCAAAAAAGGCAAAGCGAGAGCCACCGCCGACAGAAAATCTCGAGATTGGGGAGAAGCAGCCAAAAAACTTGAAGAGGGTGCCGTTGACATGAGTCATGGCGATCCACTCTTTCGCCTTATGAAGGCATTGGCATCTTGGTGGAAGCAAAGATTTCGGGTGACTCGTCCAGGTCTGAGAAAATGGGGCTACATGTCTCTCGAGAGGCTTGACCGGCTCACAAAATCCCACAAAACCGAAGACCATGACCCGGAAAAGTTTGGCGAACGAATTGCTGGGCTGGAAGAGTTCCGTCAGTGCGCTCGGGACTGCGAGGGGAGCCGGGATGTTGGAGCTCAGCTTTTTACGGCCTTGCTACGAGGGCTGGGACTTGAAGCCAGGATGATTTCAAGCCTCCAGACCTTGGGCTTTGGTTGGAATAAACTTGAAGACGCTGAACCGGAGAAAGAAGAAGATGCCGCCAACGACCATTCTACACCGGAAAAGAGCAAAGAAAAAAAACCATCCCAAAAACTTGATAAATCAAAGGGAAAACAGCCCAGAAAGAAGGCATCACAGGCCAAAAGACCTACACGGGCCAAGAAAGAAGCCAAAAACGTCATTATCAGCGACTCCGACGAATTGGAGCTGGAGTACAAGGATACCGACGATGAATCAGTTGTGGAGCTGGAGATCACTCCTAGGGCTCGAGTGGCGTCCACGAAAAAGCACGATAATGACCTCGAGTTCCCTCATTATTGGACGGAAGTATTATCGCCAGTCACCAATAAGTATCTTCCCGTTGAAGCCTTGGTCAAAAACGTGGTGGGGACGAATCGAGACCTGATTGAATGCCTAGAGCCGCGTGGGGGAAAGGCGGAGAAAGCGCGCCAAATTATAGCGTACATCATGGGGTATGCCCAGGACGGAACCGCAAAGGATGTGACCGTTAGGTACCTAAAGCGAAACATGCTGCCTGGGCGAACCAAAGGCGTCAGGATGGGTCCGGAAAAAGTCCCGGTTTACAACCGGCACGGCAAGGTGAAACGGTACGAGCAATTCGACTGGTTCAAAACGGCAACTTCCGGATATCTAAGAGGCACAAGGAAACATCCGATCACTGAGGTAGACGAGTTAGAGAACGCCACGGACTTGAAGCCAGCTCAGCCGGAAAAGAAGGAAGTGAAGGAGGGCCAGGAGACATTGCAGTATTACAAGCAATCCAAGGAATTTGTCCTTGAGCGGCACCTGAAGCGGGAGGAAGCTCTAAAGCCGGGGGCTGTACCAGCCAGAGTATTCAAGAACAAGGCCAAAGGGGGAAAACTGCAGGAGGAAGACGTTTTCCTTCGCAGCGATGTCGTCCAGGTGAAGAGCGCAGAGACCTGGCACAAGCAGGGCAGGGCACCCATGGCCGGGGAAGAACCCTTGAAGAGGGTCCCGTACCGAGCAGCCACGTTGAACCGGAAGCGAGAGATTATGGAGGCGGAGGCAGCCACAGGGGAAAAAGTGCTCCAAGGGCTGTTTAGCTTCGAGCAAACAGATTGGATCATCCCGCCACCGATCAAGGATGGGGTCATTCCCAAAAATGAATACGGGTACCGCCCCCAAAATTTTACTTTTGAAGGTGTATGTGCTGACATGGCCTAGGAACATTGACTTATTTGCAAAGCATATGTGCCCAGAGGGTGCGGCGCACGTCCCTTATCGGGGTGCGATGCGGGTTTGTAAGCGACTGCAGATTGACTACGCCGAAGCCGTTGTAGATTTTGAATTCGGGCATCGAATGGCTGTCCCTGTGATACAGGGTGTTGTTATTGCCGAGGAAAATTACGACAAGGTCATGGAGGAACTCGAAAAGGACGAAGCGGAGCGGATACGAAAGGAAGACGAGAAACGTCGAAAGGCAGCGCTGGCCCAATGGAGGAGATTCCTCATGGGAATGCGGATCGCGGAGCGTATTCGTCAAGAGTACGGAGAGATCAATGACCAGATCTCAGTGTTTGGACACAACAGAAACTCGCTGTTGACCAATCAGCAGCCTCAAGAGCATGATGAGGACACGGCCGGTGGGTTTCTACCAGAAGGGTACGAAGGGGAAGAAGAAGAAGAGGAAGAGAGGCCCATGCACCAGACATCGAGTTTCTTCCCGGCTATTGACGAGGACGATGACGGAGATGACGAGCTTGTAATGGAGGACCATACAGGGGGTTGAACATCGATGGAGCGGATCATGATAGGAGTGTGGAAGTGTGAACTGAAACAGGGCAGGTGAACGCAAGCGCGCCCAAGAGCTCTGGCAAGCATTCCGAAAACGGGCATCGGGCGCGGCATCGGTCAATGAAAAGAAGTACGACGAGAGCGGTCAGAAAATTTGGAGGAGGAAGATGACGCGATGCGTGATCATTACACAAGATCAGGCGAGGATGCATTGGTCTAGAACCACGTCAATGAGGTATTTGGATCGACGGGCCGATGCGATTTTTGCGATTTTTGCACGATTGATAACTGGGACTGACATTAACGTTGAGTCCTGTTGGACCAAGAGGGACTGGTGCTATGCAAAGCATTGTCATGATGTAGCTTAATAACGACTTAATAAGCCTCCACCAGAAGGAATTTGTAACGGCTTAAGAAGAGTCAGATGGGAAAAGTCAGCGTGGCAACGGTACTGGACCTGGCCAGAACGTGTCTCATGCCACCAATTTGTTGTATCTTGACTCGTAGCGTGAAACGGATTTCCCGGTTGCCGCGTCACATAGGAGGAGGAAGAGAAAGGCGATAGAGATGGATGATGGCACAGGGTCCTCCTCCCCAGACAACACGGACTAGCGAAATAGTTTAAAAAAAAAAGTGGTGGAAAAAAAAGAATGCAGGCCGATAGGCCGGCTACGACGTTGAGGTCTGAGCGGGCAAAGGAGAGCGAGAAGGTTAATACGGTGCGTCTGCTGTCTCTCCGCGTCTAGAGAGGGGGAGGGTAGGGGAGCAAAGCGCCCCGGTGAGGCCGAGTCGGAGGGCGGTCGGCTTAGGACTGGGGCAGGATGGGGATTGGCCGGCGGACGGGTCGGGAGACACACCGAGGGGTCGGCGGATTGGTGAAGAGCCGGATCCGCATGGGAACCGCCCAGCTGGCGCTTTTGGCGCTGGGGTGCTTTCTTTTTACAATGTCTTGGTGGCGGCCATGCGTTGTCGTATTGCCTATGCGGGAGGCCATAATTTGATATTTGCCCGTGTTTGCGACCATGGGATTCTGATGGGAACACCCAAGTGCGCAACCGTCCGTGTGGCATGAGACTGCGACGCTGCTGGGTAAAACAGCGACGGAAGACCCTTTACCCTTGGAGGGAGGGAGGGAGAGGGAGCTAAGCTTGAAGTAGGTCTGGGAAGTTTGATGACTTCATGATAGTGGACGTGGTTGTGGTATGTCTGTCGCGGTGGTGTGCTTGGTGCTGTGCGTGTTAGTCGACGAGTGGATCGACCTGCGGCCAGACTATTGCTTGGGCAAACACGATGGCGAGTTACCTCGCGAGCTGATAGTTGGACTTTTATGTCCTCAGCCCGATTTCGTTTACCATTCTGGAGAGTAGTCGGTGCCGACTGGTTCTGGGTCTGGGTTGATCGGAGCTGCAAGAAAGTAAGTGCAATGGGTCCATCTCTCCCGCTGTGGAGGTTGTGGACTGCGATTGTTGTCTCATGGCTGACTTCTCTCTCTCTCTCTTTTTTTATCCTTTTTTTTCCTTTATCCAGATTTGCCGTGGCAAAGCAACACCCAACCCAACCCCCCCACACGCACAAGGAGCTTTCCCCTACCTTTTACTACCCAAAAGCGAGCGAAGTGTGTGGGAGGAAGTCAGACAAACATGTGGCAGACGCTGTGGTGACAGCCGCCGGCGCTGGCCACTCACGCCTCCGGAGCACACTTCCCCCCTCCTTCAGCCTCAGCTAGGCCTGCCCGCGGCTTGGCAAGGGTCTCCAAAAACGGCACCCCGCAGCATGGCATGGCATGGGAGGAATTGACCTTGTGATAGTCGGGGTGCAACGATGATGGCAGCTCAGGCCCCGGCCGGCTCTGGGCAAAACGGGAAAAAAACCAAAAATAAAACAAGACAAAAAGGCCAAGCGTATTACGGCATCTCATTTCTCATTTCTCATCTCCTCCCTCTCCCAGCGCCTGGTTTCTCTTCCCCTTGGCCATGCTCGGCGATCACTTCTAAGTCGACCTGTGACGCCCAGGTCGGTTCCGCTCCGCTCGCCTATGCCTGTGCCTTTGCAGCATCTCATCTCTGCCCCAAGCATCAGCCGCACCCGCGCGGCTTGGGTGTGCAAGTCTGACACGCCCCTCCTCCAGAGGCGCCGCTGTCTCGCTCCAAGTCGAGTCAACCTGAACGGCCCGCTCATTCTTCATCGTTGTCATCGTCTCCCTTCCCCTGTTTTCTGCTTTTTCATGACTTCCCACCTGTCCGGGATTTCTGTGTCTTCTTTTTCCTGTGGCTCAAGCCTCCTGTAAGCCATATTGCTGCTCCAGGCCTCTGATGCATACAAACATACGACACGAGACCACGCGGCCGCACGCACACACCTCCCTCGCTCCAAGACTAACTACACACGCCCCCTCGCACGCCCCTCCTTGCCTCGCCCTCAAGGCAAAGAGATCTCAGGCATTAGTACGGAGCGGTTAGATCGAGAGTCATATCTGGCGGACAAATAAAAAATTAATCATCCGGGCTCAACCACAGCCTTTTCGGACTTATCCCGGAATCGCACGTCCGGGCGGCAGACGGACGAGTAGAATCGCTTCGGTTTGACGGTCAGGGCTTGCGGTCTGCGGACCGAGGCTTGACAGATTGTCCGGCGGCGTCAGTTCCTGGCCGCTGGAGTGTAATGTCTTGGGCCGTGAATCACGTCGAAATTCCATCTGGTTCTGCTTTAGTGCCGGGTAAAGGTTTTGGTTTACTCAGCTAAAGTAAGTCAGGGTAGGTTTTGGTAGCGGAGGTAGAGAGCATTGGTCGGTGAAAAAAACCCTAAGGTAGGTGAGGAAGCTCAAGACATGGAGGTGATGCTTGCGAGGCACGGCAAGACAGTTCGGATTTTGTTTGCTTAAAAAGCTCTGCTCCGTCTTGCTCGGAAGACAGCGACATCGCCAACAGCCATCCTCGCCTAAGACGAAGTCAACATATAACAACGCCCTGCACGCTTCTGAACACGAGCATCGAGCATCGAGCATCGAGCATCGAGCATCGAGTATTCATCATCCATCATTCATCAAGAACCCACGACCGAAGCATTGTTGCATAGGAGAGCCCTCATTCATCTTACCTCCCGAGTGCCAACCATATCCACATCTGCATGTAAGTGGCACATCTTCTTTCCTGTTGACGAGAGCACCGGGGCGCCTTTTTGCCATGACCAACGTTCACGGACACTTGGGGTGAAAGTTGTGTTGTGTTGTGTTGTGTGTCAGTATGCGCGAGAAAAGAATGAATGGCCGCCAACGAAGCGATTCACTGCTGGCCTGCTTCCCCAACAGGCAACCGCACCGGGTCCTGACTTCTGCCACCTGGCAACCCGTGTGGTCAACCTCAGCCCATTCACTCAGGCAACTCATCCACAAGGCGTCAATGGCCTCCTCCCTCGTCCGGTCTGTCTGGTCTATTGTTCAGTACCCTTTCGGTTGGAGGCCCATTCACACCCATTCACCCATTCACTCGTATTCACCTTGAACAAGCCATGTATCGTGTTGAATTTCCACGCCTTTACCGCCTTGATCATGGTGATAAAAGGGGAAAGGGGCCGCTGACTCTCATTCTCTTACTTTGCATCGAATATCTCTGACAACAGCCAGAACCGACGCAGTGACAGGAACCCCCAAGACGAACAGACAGCTCAGGTTGTCGATTCCATCCCATAAACTCAAGGCATCCCTCTAACGCCTTGTTTGCGGCCACCTAAGGAGGCCCACCATGGACCGTGAGGAGCAGACGTCTTGTGCTGCCGCCAGAGATGGTTGCATCCAGGCCGTCAGGGTATTGTTCCCTGAAATATGTACCGACTTTTTCGAGACGATCGCATCACCCGCTTCTTACAATGTCGAAACCGTCATCAACCACATCATTGATCTGGAAGAGAACGGACAATCATACACCAGGCGACCTCGGATCTCCATCAAGCGGAAGCGTGATGACGAAGGCGACGATGAGGTATCCCAGGCAAAACGTAGATATTGCGGTTTAGACCGACTTGGGACATCTCCTCGCTATGCCAAGACAGTGTGAGTCTCCCCACCTCTTCACCGCATTTGGGTTTGAGTTGCTATCTACATATGCATACTGGGAGTTGTGGGCTGCACTTCGGAGATTACTTATTGACACGTACCCATAAAGGGGCTCATGTGAACTTTATAAAAGCTGACAACTTGTAGGAAAAGATTAATCACTGCAGATTTCCCCCTTGTTCGATCGGCCAACATCCAGAAGCTCTTGTTAGAGAACCGTCAGAATCTCGCCCCGACCTATTTGGCCTTGACTAAGATTGTCAATGAAGGTTCAAAAGACGATACGCACTCAGATATGATGAAGACACGACCATCTGCACAGTACCCTCAGTACTTGCCTGAGAACATTGATGACACCATCAGAAACTGCCAGGACAAGGACGAGAAGGAGATTCTCGAGGAATTTCGAGCCATGCGTCTGGTCCGAGGCTCGATCGACGACGAGAAGGATAAAGATGCCAAGTTGAAAGAGGCCGAGCAGAAGAACTTTGACGAAGCAAAAGCCCGAGGCGAGCTGATGGAATGCGAGTGTTGTTTCGCGGAACAGCCACCTAACCGTCTTGTGCATTGCAATGCAGAGAACTTTCACGTAAGTAATCGCTTGAGTGCTTTTCCAGACTGGTGGACTGACAATTCTTAGTGGTTTTGCTACGACTGCGCCCGCCGAAATGCCGAGCACTTGGTCGGGCTTTCCAAGCACGAATTATCTTGCATGTCCATGGATGGCTGTGATGCTGGGTTTTCTCTATCAGAGAGAAAAAGATTTCTTGACGAAAAACTCACAAAGGCCTTGGACCGCATCGGGCAGGAGGAATCCTTGCGACTTGCTGGCATAGAGAACCTTGCTAGTTGTCCGTTTTGTCCCTACGCTGCCGAATGCCCACCCGTGGAGATTGATCGAGAGTTTCGCTGCGAAAACCTTGAGTGCAAGATGGTTAGCTGTCGTCTTTGCAAAGCTGAGACACATATTCCTCTGACCTGTGAGGAGGCGACCCGCCAGAATGGTGTTCAGGCAAGACGTCAAATCGAGGAGGCTATGACGGCTGCCCTGGTTCGCAAATGCAACAAATGTAAGTTGGATGCTCTAATGAGGACGCTGAAATACTGACGATTTAATAGGCAATGCTCCCTTTATCAAGGAATCCGGGTGCAATAAGATGGCGTGCGCCCTGAAAGGATGCGGAAATATCCAGTGCTACGTGTGCTCCAAGTCTTGTGACTACTCGCACTTTAATGACCCTAGACGGGGAGGGAAAAGTGGCAACTGCCCCTTGTTTGACGTCACCGAGACGCGACATGAGGAAGACGTACGGAAGGCAGAAGCAGAGGCGAAGAGATTAGTGGCCGAGCAGCATCCGGAGGTGGATCTGGACGCCCTCGAGATCAAAATGTCGGACAAGGTCGCTGAGGATGACAAGCGACGCCAAAAGAATGATCCCTTTGTCAATCAAGGCCAGCTGTACTTGGGAGGCAGGCGTGTTGCTGCGGATCCTGCAGGCGTGGTTTTGCCTGGTCCTCCTGCCGTTGCCCCCATTCAACCGGGCCAGCCTATTCACATGGGACCGTTGGCACTGCCCCGAGCATACGACCTCAATGTTCCCGCTCCTGAGTACCATGGTGGCCATGTGCAATACCACGGGGACAGAGGTGGCCAACACAACGTTCCATACGTTCCATTGCAGGCTGGACATCACAGAGAACCGGATGACCCTGAAGCTTATGCTCAGGCTCAAATCCAGGAGGAGTTGATGCAAATCCAGAATGATTTTGAGCGAATGATGCAACAAAGAGCTCACCATCAAGACCCGTTAGGGAGAGATCAAATGGCGCATCAGCAGCTGTTGTTACAACAGCATCAAATAGCTCACAACCAAGCTCAGCGGGTCCAGCAGCAAATCCAGCAATACCAGGTCGACCAGGTTCAACACCAAGTCCAACACCAAGCCCATCACCAAGCCCAACACCAAGCCCAACACCAAGCCCATTACCATGCCTATCACCATGCTCAACACCATGCTCAACACCAAGCCCATCACCAAGTCCCCCACTTTGTGCATCATCATCAACGGCACGCAAATGCCCCCCCTGTGTTGCAACCATGGCAGGTGCAGTGGCACCCGTCGCAAAAACAGCATGCCAGTCAAGCAGGCCTTCCACCAGTGCAAAAGCATCCAAACCAACCAAAGCACCAATCAGCCTCAAGGTCTCATCAACAGCATAAGAGCCAGCATCAAAAGCAGAACCGTCAAGCCAAGGTAGAAAATGACGGCCGTCAGTTACAATCACATGATGTAAGTGCGAAGAAGAAGAAGCACGCGGTGCCACCAGCGAGGAGCGGCCAACAGAGGCAGCAACCACAAACAGCAGAGCAGGGGGGGCCACATTGGTATAATCGGCTACAGGGTTTATCTCTTGGTTTCGGACCACTGCAGGGCACAGATTTTGGTCGCACCATTGTTAGCAACAGCAGAGAGCTACTTGGCCAGGGCTATTCTCACAATTCCCCTGTGAGAGAGGGCCGACACATGCCGCCCATGCCGAATGTTAACCAGAACCCTGCTATCAGAAGCAGGGACTTCCAGGTTTACCCAGGCCACCATGATTACCAGGAAAGATGGGCAAATAGAGAAGCGACATTTGGAGTTCGTCATGCAGTTTTGGGGCAAGCATCTGCACAGCCGCAATAGGATGTGAGTCTACAACAAGGAGACACGAGTAATGATGATTTGACAGGAGCGAGATGAAGAGAAAAGGTACAGCGCAATCTTAATTATCTTGATGCTCGGGCTGTTCAAAGCTGTAAGGCAATGGTCAATGAGTACACAGGGCATTGGATGGGGGTAGGAAGATGACGAGTCATGAAGCGTTGATGTTGTGAATGACACGCCTTTTGTGTGTGTGCGCGCGCGTGTGTGTTTGTTTACATAGTTCAAGGAGACATTCGTGATTTCGTTGGAGAGCAATGCTTGGCCATACTTTGTTTTACTAATTCATAATTGTTTTCCCCCAACGCCATGCTACCGCAGATGCCTGCATATGAAGTCATAGAGTGTGCTCAAAATGTGCAGTATGTGACCTCTCCAAAAAAGACAGTGGAGAGAGAGAGGGTATCTTGCTTTTATCGATTTCTTCCAAAACGCTCATGCCACTTGCCCTTGCTTCCCGTGCTCTTGGCCGTGTTCCCAGCCGTGGCGGTTTTGTCTGGCACAACCTCGAGTTCTACAGTCTCACGGATGGTGGAAACGATGGCAATTCCGTCGTCGGGAGTGTCTGGGTTGCTGTGGGGTGTAAGGAGCATGAGAGCATTGGACGTGTTTTTCTGACGGAGGGCGTATGTTTTGTCAGGCGTTTTGAGGAGGGCCGAGGTATCAGAAGACTCGAGGGTGAGGCTGGTAAACTGCAGTTAGCTTGGACGTCGAGATGCAGCTTAACGAATGCGGAGGGAGGACAAACACGGGTGCTTGGTCGGACTCGAGGAGGCTGGCAAGCTCCGGGGGCAGCTCGATGAGGCGATAGCCTGCGTTGTCGGGGACGTGGCGGATGGGAATTCCCCCGGACTGGCTGGACATAATGAATGGCGCAATCGGCGGTCGGGACGCGGTGGCTGGAGTTGCAGTGCAGCAAGCAATGTGTCGTCGTGTATGCGTATGTGTGATGCTAATGGGATTGTTTTTTGTGCTTTTTTTTTTTGGCATGCATCGAGGGGCACTGATCCCAGGCTAGGCTTGGGCGGAGTGACGTCGTTGGACCGGCAATTGGACTTGTTGATCGGACTCGCTAGTGGTAACTCTCCCACGTGAGAGACCCGTGGGCCCCGTGGATCACTAAATTTAGCACCCATTGGCCTGGGCTGGGATGCTCTACCCCTCACAGGGCGTTGAGGTTTCCAGCTCGGGTGCTGATTACAGGGCTACAGGGGTTTGCGGGAGGGGTTTCATGTTCGCTGTGTGTATGTTTACAGCGGGCGGGGTGTTATGCGCCAGGGTTTCTTTTGTGACGCTGCAGGACGCGTCGGACGCGTACAGAGGGAGGGAGAAGAAGAAACAAGATTCAACCACATGCACACCAGTATCAGCCACTGACACTGAGGCCGATGCTGATAGCGAGTAGTAAAACAGTGGATTGGCAGCCAGACCCAGGCGGGTTTTAGACTGGCGGGGGGGCCCCCAGCTTTCCGCCCGCTTCCCTCAGTGGAGAGAGGATACCAAGCAGATCCTTGTTGGGGTTTCGCTGCAATGTTGTCGTTCTGACCGCTTCCAAAACAAACCGTCCTGCAGAGAGTTCCCTGGGCCAACAGACCGGCCACCTTCAGCGACCCGACCGACAGTATTTTCTTCCTCTTCCAACTTACCGCACGCCTGGAACTTGGACCACAAGATAAACATAGCGGGACAAGACGAAGAATTTTGTGGACGCCGCCGCCTGGGTCTTTGTACATATTCTACCTTTTCCTTCATTTTCCCGGCGACCAACACATTCATTTTATTCAGTCTTTCGTTCCTGCCCGTTCTCTTTTTATTCCTTTTCTGTTGCTTTCTTTTTGCAGTTTTTTTTTCTTCTCCCCAGCCCCCCCGGAGTCAGGGGTGGGAGCAGTTCCAGCATTGTTGTTATTGCAAAGGGAGGGAAGCTAACCGCCACCACCCGGCGGTACACACACACACACACGGTCAAAAGCCTGACGCGGCGACTGACCTGAATGTTTACTTTGCGACGGCGGCCCACTTCCGCTCCTTCGCCCTTGGACGCCGACTCCCGCCTGTCCTCGACTCGACCCCGGGACAAATCCGCTTTTTGCATTGTGCGAGGGAGAGCGAGGGTAAAAACGGCCAGGGCCTTGATTTTTTGCTAAAAATTAAAAATAAAAAACCCTGCTGCGGTTGTCGCACATCTCAAACACTGCTGGGTTGGGCCGAGAGACGATCCGTCCACGGCCCCCCAGACCACCACACCGACCGCGGCCGGCACCTCTCTATTTTTCGTCCTCATCACACACCATCCGGACGACCACTCCGATCCCCTCTGGGCCGCTTCGCTGCAGGCCCATTGAACTGTGACGAACCGCCGCCATGGTTCGAGTCACCGACGAGCTGGCGTTGTCGCCCGACCACGTCACGCTCTACCACGCTGCCGACCCGCTGCTCGGCCACCTCCCCATCCTCATCTTCCACGGGCCCTCGACCACGGCCAACTACACCCTCAACAGCTCCCGCGTGCAGGTCCACGTCCTGACCCCGGCCGGCTTCCAGTGCTTCCCCCGCATCACCATCTCCCCCAACTCGGCATTCTACTCCGTCGTCAACCACCTGCCCCGCGAGTTCCAGGGCGACGAGGTCTACCGCGCCCTCGCCTTCGGCCTCTTCAAATACTTCACCGAGCTGCCCGATGGCGTCAAGACCTACCTCCGCCGCCTCTACCCGACCCGCAACCGCAGGCCCAGCAGCGCGCCCGCGCTGTTCAGCGAGCAGCATGCCGCCGACATTGTCAAGGAGATGCTCCCCAGCGACCACACCGCCGAGATCATCGAGGTTCTCCAGGATGCACTGCAGACCCAGCACGTGAGCAACGTCGACATTGACCTTGTTCTGCCCCCCGGCAGCATTATTCCCCTCCAGCCCGCCGATTTTGAGGAGGTTCCCGACGACGAGGATGACATTCTGGACCCGACCCTGAGGCAATACGGAGCCTACACACCCCTGGTGAAGCTGTTTGGAGACCCAGTGTTCCTCCCCACCAGCCGACTGCGACGAGCACCCTCGAAACCTTCAGCTTTGAACCGGAGCAAATCCTTCACCAAGGACCAAAAAACCGAACTGCGAATGAAATTGATGGAGCTGGTGAACACGGAAGAGCGATATGTGGCTAAAGTGAGGGAGCTCGTGACCAAGGTGGCGGCAGATTTCCGCGAAAGCGCGCGCTCCAGACCCGCTGGCAGCCTCAGCCCGTCCGAGGAGGAGTTGGAGAGGCTGTTCCCCCAATCGGCAGATGCGATCCTTACGATGAACTCGGGTTTTATGGAGGAGCTGCGGAGGATTATGGACGAGACGGAGGAGGATGCCACAAGAGACATGGACACGACGACACCGCATTTGCTGGGCTCTAAAGTTGGACGTATCAAGGATCCCAGTGGTGCTCTGGCCATGGCGAGACTGTTCCTGGAGTGGTTCCCTAAATTCACCGAGTGCTACCAGGACTACATCAAGGCCAGCCAGCATTTCCCGACCCTCCTCAACTCGTTTCTCGACCACCAGTCCAGCTTCAAACAACGAGTTGCCCAGACCGGCGAGCAGACGATTCGGTCCATTCTCATCGAGCCTGTGCAGAGATTACCACGATACAGCTTGCTCATTGACCAAATTGTGGGCTGTATCCCGATAACCCACCCTGCTCTGCAGCCCATGCTCAAGGCGCGAGACATCATCACCAATATCTGCTCCATGGATGACCCCTTACCGGACAAGCCGCATGTGGTCAGCAGGCTCCGAAACATGGTTGAATCGTGGCCCCTGGATTTGGAGCCACAGGGTCGTCTAATAACAGCAGCAGACTTTGTAGAGGTGGCACCTCCGTTTCAGGCCTCGATGAACCAGTCTGACAAATCTGGTGTATTTTTGCTATTTTCCGATTGTGTTGTCATTTTGAAGAAGCTGAGCGGAAACATGACTGGGCGTGACTTGCTCCGGGAGATTGAGAAGCCCTCAGCGGCTGGTTTGCTAATTTCCATGACCAATGCCGCCGGTGGGCCGGCCTCGTACGAATATGTTTTCACAGGATGGCACTCCCTGGCCGATGTGCGATTCACAGAGGCGCTTGACGGATCCCTGTTCTGGATGACCTCGACTGAGGAGATGAGAGGAGCTCATCCGGGCGAGCATCGTGTGTCCCAGTCCGTCACATCTCGTTGCTTCCTTCTTCAAGAAACATTCGAGTCTCGCGCCGCCAAGTGGGGAGAAGATGTTGTCAAAGCTCGGGTCGAGGCCCGTTTCTCCGAGGCCGAACGAGAGGATCCGACTTGGACGCTCCGATCGGTTCGCATGCCAGATAGCAACATTGGACTGCATGCCGCAGTCTTCCAGGAGGGTGCTGATCAGCTAATTGAGGGACGCAAGGAGCCTGCCCCGATCCGCATTGTGGTGGATCACGAAAAGGGCACCAAGGGTGCTCCTGTTGGTCATTATGGCGTCGAGATTGTCGTTAATTTGACATCGTCAACCAAGGATGCAAACAGAGTTTCGTTAATTACAGTCGGACTTAATGGAAAACAGTACCAGGATGATGTTGCGATCGAGGACGTGCTACCTACAATGTCCCGACGAGGTGAGCTTTGGATAGTTGAAAATGGATGCAATGAATGCTAACAGCGGAACAGTCATTCAACTTCAAAGCACACAGCATAATGTTTCAAATCCTGAACTCACCGCTTCTTTGGTTTCTTACTACTCGAAGACGCTTCACAGCCTTCCCCTGGCCGGGCGCGCAGAGAAGACTCGCTCCTTCCTGGGCACTTCCCCGGTCAAGATCTTCTCCAGCCTTTGGACTGGTGGCTCCGCACATGCCCCTGAGTCCTCGCCGGCGGAGTCCAAGCACCGCAAAATCCCATCAATCCATCGGAACAACAGCCAGCAGTCTGTGGTTGGTTCGCTTCGCGGCAAGGACAATGCAAACCACGACGACGGGCGTCCCGAGAATCCGTTGGTGAGGTTGGAACAGACATTCACAGGATACGTCGCCGCCTTCCAGTCCCGCAAGGGCCAGATTGTCAGCCGCACGTTGATGAACCGCGCCAACGTCGATGAATTGTCCGTCAACGACTTTTACAACCGACTCATTGAGAGCCCGTTTGACTACGAGGCTGCTTCTGACCTGAGCACCGAGGTCATCTTCATGGCTTTTGAAAAGTTCCTTCGCATTGCCTGGACAGAGCAGATTGGGCCGGTCATGTCGATGCAGTCACTCAACACCCTCCAGGACCGTGTTAGCAAGCGGGTGCCGGGTGATTTTGCTGATTTCGTCAACTTTTTGTTCGGCGACATGGCGCCACAGAACCGCAGAGCTTTTACCGCACTCATCAAGCTCCTGGCTGACCTTCTTGACGGGTGTGGCAACGATGGTGACAGAGGCGCTCTCACGCTCGCGTTTGCCGAGCTTCTTGTGCACGATGGCACTGCGCCAAACTACATCAATCTCCTCGATCGCCTGGTGGAGGATTGCGATCGCATTTTTGAGGAGCCTGGATTAAACCACAGTTTCAACCTGGACAGCACCACCTACGAATCAATCAACTCAGCCATCCGTGGCGGAAAGCCGTATACTGGCTCGGTGACATCCAACACATCCTCGCTCCGTCGCAAGTTTGGTTTCGATACTCTTTTACGGCAAAACAGCAAGGACGATCGGTCATCAATGTGGCGAACGCTCAGTAAGCACCGAAATCCCGCTACTGGCGAGCCCTCGAGCTTTTCGAAGGCGTCTCTTGGGCGGTCCCGCTCCATTGATGATAACGCGCTGCCAAAGAAATTGCAGCGCCGCGGCGGCTCCCGTGATCGTCCGCCCATAGCGGGGGCGTTTGACGAGGTAAGACCGGGAAGCTCAAACAGGATGCTTGAGACAATCGGCGAGCCAGAAGCTGAGCCAGCGAGTAAATCGCAGAGGAGGAAGCGACGCAGCTCTCTGTCAGATCTGCGCAGCCTCATGACTGCGGCATCACTCGAGGATGACGAACCACCACTGCAGCCATTGCAGGAGACAAGCGAAAAGGTCAACTCGAGCCCGAAAGCGCCAATAAGCCCCAAGACTCCAACACCACTGAGCCCGACTCCGCTGAGCCCCAAGATTCCGACGCCGTCTAGAATACCGATCAGTCCCGTGGTACACAGCATGCGCGCATCTCGTATAGTGCAAAAGGAGAACCTTGCAGAGGCGTTCCAATATCGCCCTGAGACAATCGACCCGCCCACCAAGACAGAGAAGTCAGAGTCACCAACAAAGGGTCACAGACATTCCAGGACGTTGTCAACAACAAACATTCCCACGCTGCGGCCCGCTCGGCCAACCACGTCTGGCGCTGATTCACCGACACGTCGCCAGAGCGCCAGCCCAAGTCGCATCAGTAGTCCCACAAGACAGAGCTTCGGAAACTCGATAAAGGCAGGCAGCCCTACGCGAGTGGGAACACAGAAACTCCGACTCCAGTCCCCTCAGAAGCTACGCGAACGACTCCAAACAGAGAAGCAGGCCGTCGAAAGCGTGGACGCCGACTTGCAATCAGAACTCTCCAAGATTGGCGAAGAGATGGCCCGCGTCAACAGCTCAAGACCCCCGGGCGCTCACTCAGTCGACATGCGACGCCTCGGAGCAGCGATCCGGCAACTGGAGGACCGCATCCCGACGGAGATGAAGGATGTGCAAGACCGACACGAGGCACTCCAGCGCGACATGGAGACGACAGTAAAAGCGTCCGAAGCCAAGGTGCGCGCCATTGACCAGCTGTACAAGGAGGCCGTGGCGGAGAACGAGCTGCTTTACGAGAAATTCAACGGAGAGCTGGGCAAGATTGTCAAGGCGCTCAAGGGCAAGGGCAAGGAGGATAAGGAGGATCTGATGGCGAAGCTGCGGGACCAGAGCGAGGAGACGGCACGCATGAAGAAGGAGAACGCGCGGCTGAAGCGTGAGATGGTCAGCCTGCGCGCGGTGCTCAAGGGCGCAACAGAGTAAAGGGCTGCTTTCCGCCCTCGCATATGCATGTGTGCGTGTAGGAAAGGGGAAAAATTGTCTGGTTGTTGTTCTTGTCCTTTATATCATCATGTCTTATGGGATGGGCCTTTTCTGTTGTATATTACACCACCCGGCGAAGGAAGCTCTGGGAAACGAGGAAGGAGGAGTCTGGAGCACAGCCGCATGGCATGGAATTGGGGCTGGGTCTGGCATCTGGTCCAAGACGGGGAAACAGAGCGAGGTGATATTAATCATGAGTGACTCGCTTCATAATTGAGCCCTTAATGAAACACACGAGATTCAACATTTCAACAAAGTGGGATTGTGCGTGGCGAAAGAAAGTTTTTTTTTTTTTGCCTTTCATTTTGGCATGTGATAAATGATGAAGAAATTGTAGCGGGGTTGATAGATAGATATCATATACACATTCTTATTACATTAAGCAGCGTTGATCTAATTTCGTGGATGGGTATCATAAAATTCTAGTTTTCTTTGTTGTCGTTCACCGTCATCTGGATGGTTTCCGTGCAGTCGTATCATCGGCCTGCTCCATCCAGCACTCAAAGAAGAGCGGACCGGCGTGGACGGAACGGATGGCCGTGGTGCTAGTGATGCCGCCACCACGCGGTGCACCCCGGCCTCGGCGGGATTTTGAGCGGCGGCGTCGGCGACGCGGTCGGGACGGGATCCAGGGTTGAGGATGCTGGCGTCAAAGTCAATTGTTTAGCGGAGGGCGGCAAGGGACTGGGGACTGGGGGGTGGGTTGCTGAAAGGGGTGATGGTGTAAGCTTACTCCGATGGGCGGCGGCTCGTGATCGCGGAGTTCGACGGCCAGAGAAAATGTGCTGCCCTTGGGAAGTGCGGGCTTGGACTCTGCGGCGTGGGAGATGCGGCATAGGGCGCCGCGGAGGGCTTCATTTACTTCGGTCCAATTGATGGGGCCTTCGTCATCGTCGTCCAGCTCGTCATCGTCATCATCCTCTTCTTCCGGCTCCATCTCGACGTCCTCGTCATTCTCGTTCTCGTCATTGTCTTCCTCCTCCACCTCGACATCCTCGTCGTTGACATCGACGTCGTGGTCGTCGCCAAAGTTCTCCTCCTCCTCGGGCAGCACGTTGCCCCAGACGGGGAAGGTCTCGACGTCAAAGACCCAGCGCTCGAGGACCTTGAGGTTTTCGGGGGCGTGCATGACGACGGCGATGCGGCGCACAGCGCCCGACTGCAGCTGGGCGGCGACGGCGGCGACGGCATCGTTGATCCAGGTGCAGAGCCCCGGGTGGCGAGACTGGCGGACGAGCAGGTTGAGGGCGCGGGCCGTCAGGAAGGTGGCGGGCGGATACAGGGCGCGGTGGTACAGCAGCGCGTGCAGCGACAGGGTCAGGAAGGTCGTGAAGGAGGCCAGCAGGGGCGATGCGTCGGCGGCGGCGAGCGAGACGCCCTGGATTGGGGGTGCCGTCGTCGCCGACATGGGACACTTGCAGCATCTGCCAGCCCAGGAAGGGAAAATAAAAAGAAACGTGAAGCTGCAGGTGACGGCCGAATAGCGACTGGGGGGTGGCGAGCCTGTGGTTTGGCCTGCATGAGATGACCGTGGCGAGTTCGCGTTGAGGGGAGCACGCGCTGTCACGTGGTATTGCCGGAGTTTAGCTGTGTACTGTAGGCATCTAACAGGTATTGGTGGCATCGTCTGCCTAGGTAGGTAGGTAGGTAGGCAGGCAGGTGGTACCTACTACGGGTCCAACTCATCTATGCGAAACATCAAGTTCTTCCGGGCCATCCCAAGAATAAGCTTATCTCATCTCTGATTTGCTAGGTTTTATCCCTCCAGACGTGCCACTAGTAATATGAGATGTCATATCCGATATTTCTCATTGGATGGAGATCAAACGCTCTGTGCCTGTCTTCTACAATGCTACATTACAAAGTATAAGTGACCATTTCAAAAAAAAAAAAAATGATTGGCTCTCTTTGCAATAATCTCATTGAAAATATTCCATGGACGTATAAAAGTAAAGAGAAGGTGTTTACTTTAGTCATGGCATGAGATGCAGGACTGTTTGTATGTCCCCGTCGCCGCTTGGTTCCTACACGAGCGCTTGACTTCAGAGACGACGAGGCCTTCCTCTATCAGCAAAGCCGTAACGGCGACTGAGAGATGGCAGTGGTTATTCGAGGCAGAAATAACTTCCATGACTGGTATTTTCGAGGACATCCCTCTAATGTCAAACCAGTTGTGGCGTTGATAAACCTGACATCGTACAACTCCAGAGCCACAGAAGAATGACCTGGAAGTGGCAATGTCATAAATAACCTTGAGGTCCAATCCAGATCAACACAAGCTTTATTTGGAAAAGTTAAATAATACCCTTGTGGCATTTTATACTCATCATCGGAGATAACCTGTCCACCAAGATAAAGTGCCCGCCTTTCCTGCCAAAACTAATCTAGCCTCTTTCCCTCTTACCATCATCAACCTCTTGCACAAGTCCACTGCAGCAGACCAGCTGCCTGTCAATCATTTTCGCCGGCTTGTGCAGCACGATATATGCCACCGACGCCATTGTTTCTGTTGACCTGCGACGGTCAAAAATAGCATCGAGTCTCAATGTGTACCGCACTGAGTACCAAGATCTGCAGCCGTATGTGCAGATAGAGGGGCCCCGTCGGCAGTTTGAGGCGGTTGCCGACTAATCTTACCCTGGGCTTCTCAGCAACCTCTCGATTTTACGATGCAAAACCCTGGTCCAGAGAAATCCGCCCATCATCCATACACGGATCACCTGTGCTGGGGGACTGGCACTATACAATATGCGGCGCCAGCTAGCTCAACGGGCCCAAACAAATCAACAAGGCCCGCTTCCCTCTTCCCTATCACAGGCGAGAGATATGCAGAGCAAGAATCCGAACCGCAGCCACATTTCTATATACATCCAGCTACAGCCTGTACATGGAGCAGAGAAAAAAACTGTTTGTGGCCCAAATGCCCTTTGTGCCGTACGGGGCTGGGTAGTTATTTCCGAAATCTTTCGAGAAGAGTTCAAAAAAAGAGGTGTTCTCTGCTGATTTTGCCTCATTCAGCCCGTCCAACACCATAAAAAAAAGTACGAAGTTGGCTACAAACTATCATCGTTGTGTGCTTATTGTACCCGATGACACGAATATCCCCAGCTGAGACATAACTCTAATGAGATTGAACCAGGACCCTATGCATGGAAGTTAAAACAGCAAGGCTATTTAACTTGCCTAGCTTCTTGCTACGGATATGCCTCTTGCGAGTACTGAGATCAATTTTTCTGAGTTCCTTTGAGAACAGGAACAGTCCAACACGCAGAACGGATAGACCTTTTTAGTCTATCGGTGCGATTGCCCTGGCACAAAACCATCAACTAAGAACCCATGCAAGATGAAAACTCTGACAAGAAAAACCGAAAGCAAAAAGGATGGCTTGCCTACCAGCCAATTCCAACACATAACACTCAGTCCGAACAACAGTCGCAGCAATGATTGACGCGAATTCAACGGCACATCGATCACAGCCGCCTCGCTCGAACAGGCACGACAATTATACAACGAAAACAGGGACCATGCCGCTATGAATGAGGCTCAGACTTGCCCTCTTCGGACTTCAGCTTCTACAAGTCAAATTTGCCACTGGCCACACAACATGATGATAAAAAGGCTGAGGGACCTGCGTGAAGTTGGAAGAAATTCCTTTCCTCTACACAAGCATCGCAACCTGACAAGGCCATACACAATAAACACACACGAGCGAGTACAGGTCTCAGAGCCTCAGTAAACGACCGAGCCAACAGAGCAGCTCAAGGCCTGGTTCAAACACACGAACCAGTCACCTACTTGTCCCTTCCTAGACCATCACCAACTCCAACAGCCAAAGTAAGCACAGCTCTCAAGTTCCTATTGGAAACCAGCATTTCCAATAGATCTCAATTGGACAAAGAAAGAGAGGAACATATCAATGATATTGAAAAGGAGCCTAAATGCAAGGCATGAGCTGTACGCATAATGAACCTGATCAGATCAACAGAAGGAAGGGGAAAAAAAAAGAGATAGTTGCATCAGGAAATTCAATAAAACTTGATAAATATGGACTAGGTTTGTGCCAGAGATGAGACACGAAGTGATGTATGGGTTTGCATTTCTACATCTTAGAATCTCTCTGGAGCTGAGGGGAAGTGCTCTCCTAAGCTATTGCCCTGGGAGATCTCAATGGCCCAAGGCAAATCGCGGTTCCGTCAGAAGGCTTGGCTGGACTTTTAGAATGTCAGGATGAGAAAGAAGTAGACGGTGGACCCATTGTAAATGATGATGATGGTGAGGGCAGGAATGGTAGGCAAGATGAGGTTTGAAGTAGCTAGTTGGCAACGCGGGGTACGCGGGAATCTAATCTGTAGAAAATGCTTCAGATCATTCTAAAAGCAAAAAAAGGGGAGGGGAGAGGAGGGTTGGGTTCTCTCTGTGCTCCGACTCACAATACAACCCTTGAATGATTATCAGTTCCACACTGCTGCATATGGTCCTTGACTAAGGATATCAATCTTAGCATTCATTGTTAGCTAAGATATAATACCCAAATAACTTATCTACATATGGTTTATGGGGCCATTTTGTAATCGCTTTTGCAATGCCGTTGTATACTCGGCGTACCTTGCCAATCATTGAACATGGTCAACAAGCATCTACTGCACTGCTCCAAACTGCCCCGCTGTGAACATCTTCACCCGCGTGCTAGGTCATGAAAGGAAGGCGGTGAGCCGCTGACTAACGCGATACAAAGAGGAACTGCAGTCCGGCCCTTGAGTGAGTGCAGCGCAGGTACTTTGCCGAGGCCACTGCACAGGACTTATCCTAGCTAAAAGCAATTCTAATAGAGGCTAGGAGATTAGTGTTACGTAAACATACATACTTGTTTAGGTATCATGTTGGTTTATTTTGTATTTTGGCCAGAAATACTGACATGTGTCGTCTTTGAAAGTACCCAAGTGTCAATCATTCAAGGTTTGTCTTGTACGTCCAAGCTCCCAGTCTCGTCAGTGGCAGCTTGCTGGCTCCACCGTGCCCAGGAATGGAATTCAATATAGGTAGCTATGATGCTTCGGATGACGTATTTTGCATCATGACACAAAAAAAAAACGTCTCCTTTCTTTGGCGGCTACCCATGGGCATTGGGCATGGACTTTCCAGGCTCTTGGTACCCTATCCTATCCAGGCACCAGAGACACAGGCTGCAGGCTGCAGTGGGATGCCACTACAGATTGGGACAAACCCCCCGGGCTTCGGGTGCTTTAGGCACTGAAGCACTGCCCCGCAGCGCCCTCCCTCTCCACATATAGGGCTGATGAGGCACCCGAGTTCATGACGCAGCCCCTCAGTTCTCACCAACCTTCATCCCATATCTTGCCATCCGTGCATCCCATCCCGTCGCCACTCACCTCTCTCCACATCAGCTTGATCCACCATCATCCATCATCAATCATCAATCCTAAACACACCGATCACCATGGCCGACTCGCCCCTCAGCACGGCCGCCATCCTTCATGGCATGGCAGATGCCCTGCCCACACACACACCGGGTGACGATTCATCCGATCTGGCCTCGTCCTATGAGGCCATCGCCCTTCTCGTTCACGCCTACATGGCCGCTCTCGGCTTCAAGCTCCAGGGCTTTGACGAGGAAAAGAAGCTTCGTATGTCCGCTCCTTGCCCTCTCCATACCCCGCAACCATCATCTAACAAGAGCGATATAGCTGAGTGCGAGGCTCTCGCCCCAAGGCTACCGGCCAAATGGAACACGGGCTTCGGTTCCCTGAGCTTCGTATACAGCCATAAACAGTCCGCCATGCAATTCGTCATGCGCGTCGATCGCATGGGCGGAAAGGTTGAAATCCGTGGTCTCGCCGTCGGCGATGAGAGAATCCATCGTTTCGAACGGACGGTGCGAGATGTTGTCCAGTCGAGCAAGCTGCCCATCCGCATCACCATGGATGGAGACAAGGAAGACCGCAGCGACCTCACCGACAAGCTGCGAGCCGTATTTGTCTCAGAAGAGGCTATTTCTGGTATGTTCATCTTGTCTTTCCGGCACTCAGAATGAGAATAATCATTTCTAACGCTGTATTGAAGGCATCCTCAACGACCTCAAAGTCAACATCATCCAAAAACTTATTCCAAAGCTCCAGAGCGAGGGCTACGTTGAAACCGCCGAGGCCGAAGCTGCCGCCACCGACGAGAGGCGCGCGCAGGAGGCCCGGGACCCAAACCGTCCCTTCCGCTCACCGGACCAAGGCCCCATCGTCCCGGCGCCTCCGCTGAACCCGCTCCCGGACATGGCCCGTCCCCATCCCCACCCTGTCGGCGACTTTCCTCCCCCGGGCTTCGAGGACGAGCATCAAATGAACCGCCCCCCGCGCGGCTTCGTCATACCCGGCCGCTCTCCCTATAACATCGGCCACGACGACCTGAACCCTCCGGGGCTCGGTCCTCATGACCCTCTCCGAGGTTCCTTCGTCGGCGGCGGTGGTCTGCCCCGTCCTGGTGGCGGATCTGGCATGCACCCGACATTCGATGATCCCCTATTTGGCGGCAGCGGTGGCTACGGTGGCGCGCCCGGCGGCTACGACCCCCAAGCACCACCCGGCGCGCGGTGGGATCCTCTGGGCCCCGGCGGTGGCCCTCGGTTCCCCGGCCCAGGAAGCGGTCGAGGCAACAACCCCTACGGCGGCTTTGGTGGCGGATTCGGTGGTGACATCATCTGAGAAAAGAAACAACCTTGAATCAAAGCAGTACTGTATGATATGAAAACAAAATAGTATAAAAAAGGCGGGCCTTTTTATGAGGTTATGACCAGAATGATGTCGAATACGATCGATTAATGCATACAATTGTACACACAAATCTTGCTCCCGTCTGCGTGATATCACCAATATGTCTTTTCACTGTGCCCTAAACTCATCAAAACAAACTTGCTAACAAGCCCCTCTTGTCGTATAACTACATAACATTTCGCATTTATTCGTCAAACTAGGCTAGGGAGGCATACATCAGCCCTTAGGTGGTACTAGTATCTATTTACTCTTCGCCGCAAAGAAGATAGAGTATTAACAAAGGGCTAGGTGAGGACCTTCCCTGAAGTCTTTTGTTTTTCGTTGTTTTTTTCTGTTCTTTTTTCTTCATTTCTCTTCGTTCCAGAATCCATTATTCAGAGATCACACCTTCAGAACTGCATCTTGCGTAGGTGGCGCATACGGGCAGACCCCGTTGTCTCAGGCATCATCAACGGGACCCCGGTGCTCGATCCCGCAGGGTCTTCCTATTGTCCCGCCGAGCTGGCCACCTCGTTGAGCCTGGCCTTTTCATCCTCCGAGAGCATGTTGTACCAATCCTGGAAGTTGGCCACATTGTCTTGGCCGCAGCGCACAAAGAACTCGGTGAGGTATTGCTGCGTCTCGTTATCTCGCTGTCGTTGGCCGCCATTCTCTACGAAAGACATGAGGTCAGATTTGGTGGCACCAAGGCTCAGGTCAAGGGTGTCATCTTCGTCCTCCCAGCCTTCGTCGTCACGATCCTCCTCCTCGTATTGAGCATTGGCAACGGCGGCAGCGGCAGCGTTGGCGGCAGCTCTAACGCCGGACGCCGACACGAGCTCTTCGATGAGCACCTTGATGATCTTGAGAGGCGCGGGGATGATGGTGTATTGATCGGGATCTGCTTTTTCAGGTGTCTTATTAGCTCGTTGTTCTTGGGTATATTGGATGTAGAGTTGATGCAGAACAAAATCTGTCGTCGGAACTCTGTAGAGCGTTGGCAACATACGCTTCTTAGCGCGAGAGCGCGTCTTGATCAGACCGTCATCGGCATTGACAATCAACTCACCCTTGACACTGATCTGGGAAACTCTGGCGTCGTTGAGAGAGTACAACTTGGATAGGGCAATGACGCTGTCGGATTGTCAGTGATGTATATTGAATCCCAGGACAGGACACCCACTTTAGTCGAATCTCATCGTAGCCTGCAAAGTTGATCGAGTTCTCTAGCCACTTGGCCAGCACCACCTGCAGTCCGCTCTCGCCATTGATCTGAATCTGGCTCAAGAACTCAACAACATCATGAGCACCAGAGAGAGAAAGTCGTGCAAATACTAGGATAAGGGATTGGATGAATGCGGCGGCTTGAGCAGTGGCAAGCCTGGTGGCAACAGCCTGCAGAAGTTGGGGGAGGAAAGGTCCCAGACGTTCCTGTCCAGCCTTCTCCACGAGCTCAGCAGCAAGTCCTCCAACCTCGGAGGCAGAGTTGTCTTCAATGGAGGTGCCGAGAAGTCGGTCAATAATGTGGAGGCAGACCTCCAGGCCAGAGCGGCCGTTGCCGTCTTGCCAACCCAACACTTGCTGGTGGTCATGCTGGAGGATATACTTTACCGTCTCCGAACCGGGTCGGAGCACTTCACCCTCTGTTGATTCCATCAAGAGACGGTTCAGCTTGGGGAAAATTGCTGCCACGAATCCAGGTGGCAAAGGCTCCGATCCATTTTCAACCAACACAGCGAGCAACTCAGTAGCAACCTATAAAACATTAGATTGGCTTCTGGATGAAAGGCGATTTTCTCAGCTTACAGTGACGAGTGGGTTATCCTCCGTCAGGTCGGCGACATCAAAAGCACCAGTCAAAGTGGGCACAATTTTGCCGCAGAGAGCAGCATATGAAGCAGGGTCTGATAAAGCACCAACGATTGTCTCAATGGCTTCAGTCACCAACATTGTGACTTGAAAGTTGCTAGCACCCAGCTTCGCAAGCATAAAGAGGAGATCAACGGACTGCACGTCGTTGGAGAGAGAAATCCTGGTATCCAGGCAGATGGCAGCGCGAAGAGCTTCGGCGAGAGTGACGAGAAGCTCGTCGGCATCCTCCATTTCGGCAGGGTCTTTGCCATTCATGTATGTCTGGATGGCAGTAATGATTGGAACCTGATGATCAGGGCTGACACGTCCAGCGTTGATCAATCCCTCGACACCCTTAATGCATGCCACCTGAACAACCTCGGATTCTTCATGGTTGATGGAGCTAATGATGCGGTCAAGAAGATTGGGGGGAGTCTGGAAGGCGCGGCTGAGAACACCAGCGACAAGATAGCCTCGGGCACGCAAGAGAGGCTCGTCGGCGCGGTTGATGGCGACATCGACGAGCTCAAGGTAGGCGTGAGCGACGGGCTCGGGAATGGGCTTGCCCAGATCCTGGAAATCGCTCGCCAACATAACGAAGAGATAAAGTGCCGATTCTTGATTTCGCCAGGATGCACCCTCGCCAGTGAACAGAGTTCTTGTGTACGCAAAGAGTCCGTCGATCGTCTTTTGGTCAAACCACTCGCCCATCTTGATCAACAAGTCTCCAGCAGCGGTTCGAGCCGTGTAGTTGGCCGTGACAGAGGTTTCCTCGGCCAGATACAACGAACAGTCGATGTCCCAAAGCTCCTCCTCTTCTCGGACAACACGAGAGTAAGATACAAGTAAGTTCATGATCTCCATCATCCACGGGACATCCTGGGCGGAAGCGTGAGCCTTGAGCTGACCATCAAGCTCGGCCTGGACTGGAGCAGCACGGAAACATTGGTTGAGGAAATCTAGCTCTTCCAGGACAAGAAAATCAAGGGTGTATGGAAGACTGTCCGAATCTTCTAGCCTGCCCTGTGCATCGTTCTGGATGTAAAGTTGCTCATGGGCATCCCGCATCAATGTAAGTTCTTCCCAAACAGCGCTGAAAAGTGTAGTGCTCTGGGGCAGGAGCAAGGCTGGGAATACGCGACGAATTCGCAGTAGTGTCTTGACGACCTGAAGCTTGAGTGCAATAATGTGGCTCCACACGTCGGGTTGGTTGCCGTCAGACAGATCGGCCTCGGGCAGCCGTCCCTTGAGCACTGTGATGAAGAAAGGACTCCATTGCTGGAGCAATTCCTCAGCAAATGCCTTGACCTCTTTGCTATGGTCCTCCTTGATCATATTCATCAACTCGAAGCAGCCACGGAAGATGGAGATGGCAAGGGCTCGCAACATAGGTTTTCGGTTCTCGTTGAGGGCGACTTCGGTCAGGGCCTTGGCAATGTCCCGTGCCATGGAAAAGAACTGCTCCTCGCTCACGCTCTCTTCGACTAAGTCTCCGAGTACTTTCAACGCGCCGTGGAGCTGGACATCGCTGCCGGTGGAGACAACAGCGAGGACGGCAGGGAGAAGATTAGGCCAGTTCTCGGGGAAATCATGAATAGCAATCTTGCCGACGGCGTAACTTTGGATGACGAGATATTAACAAATCTGACGATTGTCTTGGGGGCTTTCTGGATTCCCTTTAAGCTTACCTAGCAGAAATCTTGACCTTGCGGTCATCCTCTTGGCTTAAAGCCAGGTCGAGGAGGGTTTGCTTTAGCTGGAGGCGAGCATCGTCGGCGATGGGAACCTGGGGCTCGTCGGTGTCGTCATCGGAACTCCAGTTCCTCTCGATAAATAATCGAAGGGTTGAGAGGGCGGATTGTCGAATACCCGTGTCGATGGACGTGTGAGAGGCGATGTTGGCGAGAGAGACGGGGAACGCAGGGTTGGTGCTGGCGAGCTTGAGATCGTTCTCAGCCTGCTGGCGGGGCCCATGTTCAGCGAGCTGGGTGTTGGCCAGCAGCTGCACCAACTGTTCCTCCATGATTGCGACAGCTGCAGCTTCAGTTAGAGGAGTTTGTGGGAGGGTGGATTGGAGGGAGAGGGGGGAAACTCGCAGCGAGGAGGGAGAAGAGGGATGAAAATGGACGAAGATGGAGATGATGATGAACTTGGCGTTAGGTTGGCGCTGGCGGGGAGCGGGATTGGATAGTGGGGGAGGAAACAAAAAAAGAAGTGGGCACCCGGTCAGTGGTTGGATCTGCTGCGCAGGCTGCTCAGTGTACGGCCCAGTGAAGTTGTGTTCGTAGGCGCCCAGCACCCCCAGCAGCAGGCAGCACCTAGCACCGAGCACTGAGCACCTACCTAGGGTACGCAGCACCACCCAGCCAGCTGTTGGATGACGATGGCGGGGCAATTTTCACGTGTTTCCTGCTTCTTGTGTGCTTCAGCTTACTACACGCCGCGTTTGAGGACGGCCGGCGCGTCGCGTCCTCGCACGCCAGATTCGACCTGTGTCTTTTCTACAGGATGTCCGAATTGGCACGGAGCCATGCGTCTCATGCTTCCAATGGTACCCAACGCAGCTTTTCACCTAGACTCCCCGCCAGCAATGCCTGTGCGAGAAAAAAAAAAAGTGGAGGGTGTCTCCTCACCTCCAGTTTTAGCTTTCCCGTCTGGGTACCCATTGCGACGAGGCGGTGACACAAGCTAGGTCCATCCGCCAACAATTGCTCCTGGCCGCATGTGCCTTCAGCTCTTCGACACCAACAGGAGAATTTGCAGAGATACATATCCATCACGCTAAGGATCGCCCAGGTACCGACAGTCTGGTTCCCTCTCGTGGGAGATGGGTAAGGTAAGCTCATCTGCACCCAGGGTCCACGGCTCTGGCTCGGGGCGAGTGTTTCGGGCGAGCGATGGTTTCGTGAATCACCAGATGGTTGAATTGCCACACATCGGCGGTCTCTGTCGTGATAAGTCAGCGCGGAATTTGGCGTGTACGGCATGTGCCCTAAAAGGTCAATTCGCCGCAGGTTGACCGGTGTAGCCCAACTGCCGTGGTCATGACGAGAGCTTTAAAAGAAATTCCATCCTAAAGCACATGCATGAGATGCGCCCTCAGTCTTGGCAGGATTCCGGGCTGCTAACGCAGTGTTCCTCATGCAGACTGAGCTGTCCCTATTTTGGCGGCTCACATCCTTATTAATCAATTCATCGGCTTGCCGCGAACCCTTGCCCCAACTGAGAGGCTTGTACGTAATCATGCATTGAGCGCAGCATGTTCATTGGGAAGCACCAAATATTTAAGTGCTATTCATGTTGCAAAACATCAGCAGAGGCAATAACTCTATGGCGGTTGCATAGCATTAGTTAAAAAGTGTATGGATCAATAAATAAGCTAAATTCATGCCCTGGTCCCTAAAATCGATCAAGTGCACGCTGTATGTTGTTTGGCTGATCTAAGTTTGCGGCTATTACGAGAAGTGGTCTAGATTACGAAAACAAAGCCGAAAAGTAAATAGGTAGGTAGGGAACAAGGTTACGACTTGCATCGTGGACTATTTCCTTTCGCGGATATTTGGAGGAGTGGCCACCATCAAGACATCACAAACAAGAATTATTCAACGGCCCGGCCAATAGCTGAGAATAGCCAATTAGCAGAAGGGAGTTTCAACTTGCAGCAGATTCGCCCTGCATGCATACAATAAACGACTCAAGATGCATCATGAGTGGTCGCTCTCTCCGCGAATACAGACGGAGCCGCCCGCTGGCGTCAATGGTGTCGCGAGCAGGGGACACATCCTAGCTCTCCTCCACAGGTATTTCGCGAAGGGAATGCAGTCATGTGAGGATTTACCGGCACCGGTTCCGATAAATAAGGGTCTCGGACGATGGAAACGAACCGGAAATTCGGCCATTGCGAAAAACTGTGAGGGGTAAGAGAAACACTGGGCGGCAGCTCTGACACATTCGCATCACCAATTTTTCATGCAGTCAAACGAAGATGGTGGCGAGCTTCCCATTTCGTATCAACCTTTTTTTAAACTGTTGCCATAAAAAATCGAGTAAGCCTCAGCTGGACCGCAAGTGGATGTGCAATGGCAAGCCACATCACGAGAACAAGAGGAAGAAGAAAGGGCAAAAGGACCGAGGAGGAACTTTTTAATCTGAGATAACCCCAGGCAACCAATTGCGCCGCTTCGATCGGTCATTCGAGGGTGATTTCGGAGTTCTGGAACGGCTGTGGCGTCCCAAGTGGAAGGAAACCAGACTGCCGGAGTAAAGGCTAGTCACGATGCTGTGGCCCAACCTCGCTCGTAGGTGAAAAATCGAGATAGGACAGGACATGGCTTGAAATCTTGGAAAGACGCTTGGGCGGATTGACTCGATGAGATCGAGTAATAAGTACCCTCAGTCTCTCATCTGCAGAGATAAAACCGATAAACTAGCCGGGTCGGATGCAACGCTGCATTATCAAAGTTGGGCCAAGGCACTGATAAGAGTTCCGAGGAGTTGCTGCACCTGCCAATCGCAGAGCAGCAAATGCGCCCACACGGGGAAGCCGTCTCTCGTGCATGGGATGGTGCACTGATAAGTTAGCGGCCTGCGGGTGAATCCTGGGGGAGGGCCACCCACAATGGCACTGGGAGAGGCCACTGAGGGCAGCCAGGACAGGCCATTACCGGGCCAGAGGTGCCAAGGTTGCCACTAAACCACTATGCCCCGGCCGAGCGAGGATAGCACTAGCCCTACACCTTATCCCAGACCCTCACTCAGTATCTGAACCACGGGCCACGGCTTGCAACGATACGACGGCCATGTCTTTAAAGCCTCAAGGCTCTGGGATGCAGGTGGGGGTGCACCCGCCTGTATCGAATGGTTTGCCCCCTCTCGCGCCTCGCCCAATGCTAAGCGCGGGAGGCCAGCATCTGTGCCCCTCAGACACCCAGACACCACCCATATCAGCTTCCCTTCACACGCCAGCCAGCAGCCAGCAGCCTAGGTAGCTTTGGGACGCTGGATTGACGACTTATTGCCCGATACGTACCCGCGTCGTGACCACCGGCGGCGCCCTTTGCGGCCCATTCACACTCGCTCGATGCAGCATGGGTCCTGACGGCCGGCGGCGGCCCACTCGCCTTGATGCTCGGCTTGTTATCGCAAGCTACCGGGCCTGGGGACTCGAGATCACCAGGGTTGATAGCCAATTTGGTTGATACAACGTTTGCATCTTTGTGGAGGCGTTCCCCAGAAGGATCCTCCTTGCATCCAGGATAAATACCGATCATGGCCCTTCCCTCCCCGACCATGGCTCTTGGGTGAAATCAGCGGGGATTCCTCAACAGCTGCAACGCTCTACTTGACGCTGCCTGTCTCTCATACTCTGGCCCTTTACTGTCATACTAGCCGAACCCCTCCCGCAGGCTCACGTCATTGACCCGCCCCAAACATACAAACACAAGGGACCCCGATCCATCACTGGCTCGATTATATACTCGCCATACCTTTTACCGAGGAACCGCCTCGTTGTATTTCCCAGATCCTTCTTCTTTCTCCTCAATTGTCAAAATGGCCACAGGAGCTCGTCTGAGAAAGGTGGCGGACAAGCTGGCCGTCGAATCGGAACCAGGCTTGACCGCCACCCAGCTCATGGTACGAAAGAAGCAAGACATTGTAAACTTTTACACATGCTAACCAGCGCCGTCTCAGCTCACCAACCATGATCTGAAGCCCGTCGAGAAAGAACGTCGCCAATGGGGCGCCTGGAACTTTGTCGGTTTCTGGGTTGCCGACTCCTTCAACATCAACACATGGATGATTTCTTCGTCCATGATTGTTGGCGGCTTGTCTTGGTGGCAAGCGTGGATCTGCGTCTGGATTGGATACACAATCACCGGTATCTTTGTCGCCATGAACGCCCGCATAGGTGCTCAATATCACATCGGATTTCCCGTTGCTAATCGATCCTCATTTGGTATCTGGGGCAGCTTGTGGCCTGTCTTCAATCGTGCTGCCATGGGTAAGTGAAGAACACCAGTATCGTCCTCAAGCCATCAATATTCTAACACTTGTGTAGCATGTGTGTGGTACGGAGTTCAGAGTTACATTGGCGGTCACTGTGTCTATCTCATGATCCGATCCATTTGGAAGGCTTGGGATCGCGACCGGATTCCCAACACTTTCAGCGAGAGCTCCGGAACGACCACAGCTGACTTTGTGTCCTTCTTCCTCTTTTGGCTTTGCTCTCTGCCAGCTATCTGGTTCCCAGTTCACAAGATCCGACACCTCTTTACCGTCAAGGCTTACATCGTCCCTTGCGCCGGAATTGCTTTCCTTGCTTGGGCTGTTTCGCGTGCTGGTGGCATTGGTCCCATTGTCAAGCAGAAGAACACCATCCACGGCAGTGATCTCGCATGGGAGATTGTCAAGGGAATCATGTCTTCCATTGCCAACTTTGCCACGTTGATTGTTAACGGTAGCGATTTCTCCCGATTTGCTCGCAAGCCCAGCGATGCGCTCTGGTCCCAGATAATTACCATTCCGTTCGGTTTCGCCATCACTTCCTTTATCGGTATCATCGTGTCGTCATCCTCGGCTGTCATCTACAACGAAGCTATCTGGGACCCTCTTGATCTTCTTGAGAAGTTTGTCGACGACGGCGGTTCGGCCCAGCGTTTTGGCGTTTTCGTCATCTCCATGGCCTTCGCTCTCGCCCAGCTTGGTACCAACATTGCTGCCAACTCCGTCTCGGCCGGAACCGACATGACTGCCCTTTTCCCTCGATACATCAACATCCGACGAGGTGGATACGTCTGCGCTGCCATTGGCCTTGCCATGTGCCCTTACAAGCTTCTCACGGATAGTAACCAGTTCACCACTTACTTGTCTGCTTACAGTGTGTTCCTGAGCTCGATTGCTGGAGTCATGGTTTCAGACTACTATGTAGTCCGAAAGGGCTACCTCGAGATCAAGGAGTTGTACGACGCTCGCAGCTCTGGTCCTTACTACTACACCTACGGTGTCAACTGGCGTGGTTATGCTGCGTACATTTCCGGCATTCTCATCAACGTGGTTGGTTTTGCGGGTGCGGTCGGCACCAAGGTACCTATTGGCGCCACATACATCTACAATCTCAACTATTTCTTTGGTTTCGGCATTGCGCTCGGCATGTACTGGTTGCTTTGCAAGCTGTTCCCCGTCCCCGCTACGAGCGACCGATGGATGGAAGTGGGCGCTGACATGGATGATGTCCGCGTTGCCTACAACTCCGACAGCCCAACCTATGACGAAGAGAATGTGACTGGAAGCCCCAAGGCAACTGACGGCTTGGCAAAGCCGTTTTAAAAGCGTGGTGTTGATGGTTATGAATGGATGAGCCTATGGGCAAGCAAAATGATGAGAGTATATGGAGTCTTGATTTGATGAATGATACCACTTTGGCTTCTCTGTTTGGGAATTTCTTTGCTCAACCTCTTTTCCTATTCGTGATTAGCTCATCTCTATGATTGAAACGTAAACCGCATCAAGCCAAGTGCCGGTGATGTCAGTATGACAAGTTTATTTACGAAACTAGAGACTTTAGGGCCTAATCTTATTTTTATTCTGTTCCTGACGTAAATGTTACAGAGCCCGTAGGTAGATAGATGATGCCACTATGAGCAATGCCAAATTCATGGTCTATGCCAACAGCTACGATTGACAGAGTTTTCAAATATTTCCTCGGGACCTAGTCTTACCAGTAAAGTAGAGGCATGTACAAGATTTTTTTTTTCTTCCCGTACCAGCGCTTACATGTCAAATCCCTGTAGGCTGGAGGTACTAAAGCACAGTCGAGTTACAGTGTGACGCCACCTTATCGCAAGTACCGACACAACCTGCATCAGCCTTAAGCTTAGCTGGTGGAACTTGTACCTTGAATGTGCTCCTCTCCAGCGGTTGAATAAACATCTTGCTCGGGATCCAACAGCAGGCTTGTGACGGACAAAAGGCCTCAGGATGAACACAGCCAAGAGGAACCTACTCACTTGAAAAAAAAAAAAAAAAAACCATGGTAGGCAATTCTGCGAAGAGGAAATACGCAGCTCCCTCACACTACAGGAAAAAGAACAAAAGAAAGTTGCAGGTTCCTGCATCGTTGACACCACCAAACCGACGAATGCCATCATATTGTTCCCACTCTTGTGCCAAGTCGTGCCGGCTCTCTTTTTGGGACTTAATATCTCGACCCGCCACCACCGCCCCGTTGGCTCAGTGGTAAAGCGTGTCACTAGTAGCCCGCAGTGTAACAACACTGTATACGAAATGACAAGATCACTGGTTCGATTCCAGTACGGGGCATGAGCATGCAGTGGGCCTTTGAGGCCTTCGATTTTTGTCTTTTTGAAGCGTTTTCTACATGGAAATAAGATGGGTGAGAGAGAAGATATTTATTTTTCCACTGTCGCAATACAGGACGGGTTAGAAAGGTGCACTATGCAAGGGCCCCGAGTAGCAATATCTCAGTCTTATATTGACACCGGCGTCATCTAAGTAAAGTATTCTGCTGCTTGATTTACAATTGTTTTGTTGACAGATGCTCCGCAGATCCAATTAAACTACAAATAGTCAAGTCAAACCCATCAATAAGATGGAATCTTCCCGCATATTCATACACTGCATATTTCCAACCCGTGATGTCTATACAACAATGAGCGTGGCAATGAATGACAGCACAGGTGACGAATCACATAGTTTGTGTCCCCATAGCCACCCCGCGCAGGAGCTTGCAGATCTGTCTCTCCGTCGTAATCGCTTTCATGATCAAGCTGTCATCCTTGCCACATGTCAGATCCTCCCCTGCTGACCCACGTCACTGCGCAGCCGACTAGTCAATTGATCAGCGAAAAAAGACGTTGCATGAAGTCCCGTCCAAACATTGCCGATCACACCTCCCAAAACTACATCGCATATGCCATTGCCAATGGCAAAAAGTGAACGGCGGAATCGCTTTGGGACTGCCCCGTACTGGAATCGAACCAGTGATCTTGTCATTTCGTATACAGTGTTGTTACACTGCGGGCTACTAGTGACACGCTTTACCACTGAGCCAACGGGGCTTGCTTTAAGCTGATTTGTTAAAACGAGGATCAGCAATAGAGGTATATATAGCCCCCGCTCACATGTACAGCGAAGGGTGTTAATGTGCAGGGATGTGGCGGAATGTGGCGCGAGCGTGGGGGAACTCGGCGGGCACGAGAAAACAATAGTTAACCAGCTAGTTGCGTAGCACATTCCAGTGTAGGCATTTAAGTTGTCTTGCTTTAGCGCTGGGTAAGGTAATTATCCATTTTCGGAAGGAAGGCGTCTGAAACGTCTTAAACATCGTGGGTGAAGAATCCTAAATCGGTGTCAGACTGCTCTTCTCCCAACGACCAACCTCTCACCTCGCATTGCGATGTGCACATTAAGGAACTGGTGAGGTGGATGGCATGAGAAGAGGAATTGAGGAACCAATATGTTTGAGAGGTGCTCTGAATATCTGTGTTTTGCATTTTTTTCTCGCTACGCTATCTTCAACTCCGAATTCTAATATAATAAACAACAAAAGAAATATTGGCCTATCTGAAAAAGAAAGTCTTGAAAAAAATTATACTCCGGCCCGTACAACTCCATGGGATATCGATGATTAATTTTTTTTTGGCTCTGCCAAACGTTACCGTGTGCAGATTAATGAAGCAGGCCGCAAGTCTAAGATCCTCCACCCCTCCCCTCACCTCACCTCCCCCCCTTTCTAATCCTAGAGCCAGCCCAAGGATGCGTGGGTCATCAGAGCCAGACCCATGCTGATGTTTGTCCCATGATCAGAAATGTTCGCCTCCAATACGTCTTCGCATTTCCACGTGGCACCTGGGCTGGGATGCTTTCGTGAAACTTGTCATAAAGTGACCCCCTCTAGTCCTTGAGCTCCTGGAAGCGGACTCGGACCATAGGTTCATCGTCACTTTGAAGGTCTAGGAAGGTACCAGGCTCAGCCTCCGTGTCTGAGCCCGAGGCGTCCACGCCAAGCTTCCCCTTGGGTGTGTCCTCATCAGAGCTGGCTGTGCCAAGGTTGATGCAGCAGCAGATGATGAGCGCCGCCACTCCAAGGCCAACGCCGATCCAGAAAGCACCCTTATACTGCATCCTGACATCCATTCCAGCCGCTTCAAGCTTGCCCAGTGCCACAGACACAATGGACAGGAAGAAAGCACCGGCAATGAAGATGGTGATGTAAATTAGCGCGCCTGCCAGACCCTGCTGGTGGCTTGGGAGACTGCTGGTGAAGTAGACATTGCCCACGCTCCAGAGCATGACGATGCAGGTGGCTTCGCAAAGCATGGCGGGGAAGACCCAGGCCCAGTAGTTGGGGTTCTCAGGCATAAGAGCAAAGAAGAGGGGAGCCAGGATCTTGCAAACACCAGCGATAATTAGAAGAATGCGGCCAGGGACGAGGTGCAAAACGAGACCTCCGAGGACGGAGAGGGTCAAGCAACCAATGGCCCAGGGGGCAAACCAAACAGCGGCAATGATGGGGGTCTGTTTGAGAACGGTGTTGATGCTGATCATTGTCAGTGGGAGGCTCCCTACTGTGGCAAACCAAATAAGGCACTTACTAGAAGTTGGAGTAAAACAGGTAGATACCGTAAACACCCCAGAGCAGAGAGAGGGCAGATAGAATTCTCTTCATGAACTTGACCTTGAAGATGCTGGGAGGGAGGAGGGGCTCAGCCGCGACCCATCCCTCAATGTAGAAGGCAGCAATCAGGAAAGAGAAACCGATGCAGAGAGGCATCGTGATACCGGGAGCAGTCCAGCCCAGCTGTCGACTCTCGGTAATGGCAAAAACAATGGAGATGATACCCGGAACAGTGGTGCACAAACCCCACCAATCCATGCTGACGCCTCGGGCGCGGGCTTCGGCGTAGTCACGGGGGGCCGTGAGCATAGATCCGCCGGTGGTGACGATGGTGAGGATGGCACCGATCCAAAAGTACCAGCCCCAGGCGAAAATCTCGCGGGACATGCCGCCCATGATCATGCCGATGAAGAAGAAGCCGGGAGACAAGGCGCCGTAGAGGCAGAACACCACGTTCTTACGCGGGCCCGGGACGTAAATCCGGCCAAGCATGGACATACCGGCCGGGAGGAAGGCAGCCGCTCCAATGCCCACCATGGCCCTACAGCATACCAGCATTAGGAAGTTCTTGCTAAACCCTGTGATGATGGTCCAGAGGATGAACCAGATCATGCCACCGTGGAAGACAATGTATCCACCATACATGTCAGCTAAACGACCGAATGGAAGCAAGAAGGCGCCAGCCATCAACGTGACAACACTGGCGGGCCAGGTCCGAGACTCGTCAGGGATATCCAAAACTTCGACGAGGCCACTCAGCGCAGCCTGAAATCCTCCGATGAAGAAATCCTAACATCACGATTAGACACACACTCGACATCACGGGGTCCGATTATCAGGGTTGTCGTACCGCCATAGACAGACACAGCAGCATCGAAACCACAAAGATGATCTCGACCAGGGTTGAGGAGAAGCACTCAGGCCGTTTACGGCCTAGGCTATCAACTTCGAATTCTTTTTTGGTCTTTTCTTTGGACACCATTTCGCACTGGCAGCGACAATCGCAGTGTTTACCTTTAGCCATTGTGAAAGAAGATTTTGGATGAAGAGAATATAGAACTGATGAAACGAGAGAGTGATAGTATAAAGGAAAGGCTTGACGGTGGGAATGTATGAACTGATTATCTCAAGACAAAAGTCGCAGACTTGTCTTTGAGCGAGGAAGTAGAATCGGCGATAAGAGGTTGGAATGGATTGACTTGGAAGGAGAAACCACGAGGGAGGGCGCAAAGCCCAAAAAGGGGGAATGAGAAGGCAAAAGTTCTCTAAGATCGAGATGTTGAGCTGGCTCTGGGTGTGCTGATCAAAAACATTCACATTTCGAGGCCGTCACCAGAAGTTTATATATTCTCGAGGACTCGAGTTTTCTTGAACAAGAGCCGGCAGTTGCAATCTCGCATCATGTCAAGGCCCCCAAAAGGGCCCGGCCACAAAGGGAAAGACTGGCGAGAAAAAAAAACACACAAGATGATGAGCACGATGTGAAGGTCTAGCGGCGATGTCTACGCACGGTGTTGTTTGATGCTGTTCCCTTTTGGGGGAGGCAGCTCAAGAGTGTGGCCATCATCTCCACCAGAAATGACGATGTCTAGCTGCGATGTGTCAGAGCCAGGAACATGGTGGGAGCTACAAAGGGCCATCAATTGGCCATAGACCAGTATAGAGGCAGGAAAGACCATGGTTCTGCTATCGCGAAGCCATCCATCGGCGCAATCCTCGGTGGAGCTTGTGGAGGAGAGGAAACAAGGCTTGGCTTGGGGAGGAGCGCATGGAGGCCCACGCCCCCAGAAACACGCCTCCCCACCCATGTCTCTGTGGTGAGAAGCTTGTTCATTTGGCCCGCAGGCCATCAAAAGCAGATCGCAAGAGCTCAGGGACGCGGTTGAACGTGTGGCCAAGGTGAGGGCAGGCGCACTAGGCGACGGTGCACGCTGGTGCACCCGCGACGACAGCTTATTTCCCCATTGGGAGCTTGTGCCACGTCTGGGCGGTGGGTGATTAGAGAGCGAGGGCAGGGCTCAGCGGCGATGGGCAGGGACAAGCTTTCTTAGGCTGGCGAGACGGACGGCCTGCCGGGTGGGCGTGGGTGGTAATAGGTTGAGGATGCAGGTCCCGAAGCTTTGGCTGCAAGGCGTGTCGTTCCTTTTCCTCTTTCGGGCGGGGGTTGCGGCCGGCCAGAGTCGGGAATTTGGCACGACTGCGACTCGCCCACGACAGATCAGAATGACAAAGCGAATTTGGTGGGGTTGCAGGCCGGTGTGATCGGTCCAGTCGGTCCAGTCGGTGTTTGCACAGCTCCCGGCCGGATGATGCAAACGGGCGAGGGACGAGGGATGAGGGACGAACGAGGGTGAGGCGGGCGAGCGAGCACATACGTGGTGGCATGTCTGCGCGGTGTCTGGTAACCTGAGGCGCTGAGGTGATCGATTACCTACGATTTAGGTCGAGTCATGGGATCCCTCCACCAGCTCAGTCGTTTGACTTGGCTTCCTGCCTTTTCTGCCTTTACCCCTCGAGCCCGCCCCCTTCCCGTCGCCCTAGAAAGCTCGTCCCAAACAAACCATCAACTCTCTTGATCAACCTAGCATCAGGTCCCTGGCCATGACCATGACGTCCCTGTAGCGCCCGCCCTCAGCCCTCACGCACCGCTGCTGTCGCTCACTGCCACAACCCTTGCCTTCCCCCCGTCATCTTATCTCTGCATCATCCCCGCGATAAGATCGCGCGCGCTGTGAGGACAGCTCCCGGCGCATGCCGCCAAGCAACAGCAAACCGTGTCACAACTGCCGTCGTCGACGCCTGCGCTGTGACCGCTCGTGGCCGACATGCCACAAATGTGCGGTCTCGGGGCAGGAATGCCTCGGGTATGGCAAAGTTTTCGTCTGGACACAGGCGATTGATGCGCACGGCAATGTCAACCCGCCGCCAGTCTCCCGCAGGCTGGCCGACAACCATGGGATAGCAGCCCAGCTGCCGGAAGCGCTGCCGATGCGCGCCACAGCGACAGGTGCCTCCCATGCAGCGGATGTGGCTGGTGCTGGTGATGGTGGTGTTAGTATCGCCAGTGGTGTTGTTCACACTGCTCCCGCTACGCCCACCGCCAACGACCACCAGCAACACCAGCTCTATGACTATCAGCAACTCTCGCGAGATCATCCGCTGCACCAAGATGTCAATCGCCAGCAGCCACTCCCACCTACCTGGCCCCTTCGTCCCGAATCCCTGACGGACCCGTTGTTCCAGGACCTCGACCACAACTCTCGCTTTTACTTGACTTACTGTATGTGGCGTCCCCCTCCCTCCCTCCCTCCACCGGTTGACCGTTGCGCCCGGCACTAACGCATGCACCCAGTTGCCGACCGCGTGTGCAAAGACCTTGTGGTTCGAGACACTCCTGAGAGCAACCCATTTCGCGAGCTGCTCCCCTTAACTCGCAGACATCCTCTGTTGCTCCAGGTGCTCATTGCGACATCGGCTCTCCACTGGTCCAACATCTTTCGCATCAACAATACCATCCCCACCGGCCTGACCGACCCTGGTGGCTATCTTTCGTTGCTTCGCTCAAAGGACCTCGTGACCCGGCAAGCTTTGATTGATGCATTGACGGCTAAGCAAAAGGCCATGAGCCACCTGCGCCAGGTGCTTGACACCCTCGACCCTGCCGGCAGCGAGGTTGCATTAGCCGCCATGCACTTCTTCATCAAGTTCGACCTCATTGACCTTGACAAGTCTGACGGCCCAAGCTGGAAGACCCATCTAGAAGGCGCGGCCAATATCATGAGCTTGATGAGCCCCGATAGCTCCACCAACGCCGCTAGCAGGATGCTGCGGGACCGTGTCATCTCAGACTCTTTCATGTAAGTCCGCTCCCCATCAGCGGCCCATGGTCCAGACCAGGCCTAGAAAATCCTTTCCCGATCCAAATTTGCTTACTAGTCCAACTACAGGTACCATATTCTCGGTTCGACTTTGGCGTCCGGTGGCATTGCAGCCCGAATAGCTCGGCACGCCTTCGAATTTCTCCCCGTCCTGAGGCGGGTCGAGCTAACGAGCTATCTGTCGTGTCCTCCGGAGATTTTGCAAATTATTCTGTCAGCCTCCCGACTCGCTCAGGAGACTCCATGGGCCGATTCGCTGGTGCCAGCTGCGGACGAGGCGCTAGTCCTCCTTGACAAGGCGCTCACGCTCGACATCCCCGCTTGGGCAGAACACCTTCGTCGACACGATGTGGCCGACCTTGACAGCCGGGTACACCTGGCATCGGCGCACCGGTCTGCTGCATGCCTCTACATCTTGCAGGCCCTGCCGGCCGTTCGGGCGGTGAGGCCAGTCGACACGGACGTGCTAGTCGGGGACATCCTCAACAACCTAGCCCATATCAGTGAGGAAGACCCATACTTCAAGGCCACGGTATGGCCAACGTTCATCGCTGGCGCAGAGACGCGTGACCACGAGAAGCGAACGTGGACCATGTCAAGATTGCTGTCCGTCTGGGCTATTTGTCCGTGGGGCTATCTGTTCACGGCCATTGAGATGCTCAAGGCCACGTGGGCTCTGCAAGACGCCAAGTCCAATAACCAAGATGCAAGCGGCGTCAATTGGCTGCGGGATCTGCGGGGGCTTGGATTTGAACACTTGATAGTTTGATTTTTTTTTTTTTTCATGTCTAATTGGGGTTAGGCTTGTGGGAAATTTGTCTTTCAGGGTTTGTCCAAAAATGGCGAGTTGACGACTACACACGTGAGTAGACAGGGAGGGAGCGAAAAGTTTGATGTATTTTGTGCAAGATTGAGCACCACAGCTACAGAAAAGAAATTGGAGAGAGGCATCTCGATGGCTCTGAAGATTTGCAAGACTCTTGGAGTACTGTTGGGTTCTAGGAAGGGGAGGAGTTTGCTCGACCCGTCAAGGACCAATGTATAATGCATCAACCTATCTACCTACTTTAGTTTCAGGCACAAAAACGTTCCGCCACCTACCTCCCCGGCACAACTGTGATCGAAACTTGCAGCAGGGCATCTCAGGTTGTGTTACCAGCGTTTCGAATCACGGGGTGAATCGCCACTCCGGGAGGCGGCTTGTGTACTCTGGGTGGTCATGCCAATGGCAAGATTAGCGCAGACTAGCGAATGAGGGCCTGGCCAGAGCTTCTTTTCATCCACCCTCAGCCAACCTGGGACCAAGAGTGTCTCGGCACTTGACAAGTCACCGGGGCCCGCGCAGTGACCTTCCTCTCGCCTTCGCGCTCATGGCTGCCCGCGGCTTAGCCTGCGGCCACTTCCGGGACCATGTCGACATGGAAGAACCCTTGAGCCGTTTGATGCTGCAACCACCCAGCGTTGCCGCCCACCTATCGACCACCCCCCTCAAAGCCTAAGCCCCCCCACGGGCCGGTTCGAGACCCCACACACACGACGGGAAAAGCAGAGTGGATCTCGGCCGAGATGTACGGACGGTCTCTTCCATCCAATTCATCCTCTGCTCGAGTCAGGGCAAAAAAAAACGCCTTGACCGGAAAGATAGTGTCCCCCTCGCTTTACTATATGCGGCTTTGCATCCGACTCTTGCGAAAAGGTTCCTGGAACTCTCACCCTCCTTCCAGGGTCCCCTCTATCCAATCGCTAGTCTTGGATGCCTTTCATCCAAGCCAAGTTGACCGGCATCAAGCCACAATATATTCTTCCTCTTTCATGCATCGCTGCCACGTTGCCCGCCAGTGCAACCCAAGATTGGCTTTTTGTTCTAATGACGGCTAGTTATATTACTGATAAGATCTAGGATGGACCCTTGTTTTTTTTCTCATGTTTTTTTTTTATCTTCTGAAACGGCCCCGTTTGACTCAACCATTTCCTTCTCTACTACGCTACCCTTTCACTAGACCATCCTGACACAGCAATTGATCGTCCAAGCTTCGCCCCTCCAAAAAAGGTCTCGGGACTTTCGGTTACCGCAAGAAAAAAGAACCCTACTCCACCGTTTTGGATCTGCAACAGTCCAGATCAAATCTCAGGAGCCAATCGCATCCACCATCTGGCACAAAACATGTCCGCTTAAACTCCCTGAAACACGATAAAGCCTTCCCCCCTCCCTCCCCTTCCTCCACTCTAGCGGCCTGCCCAGCCCGGGCGCGAGAGTGATGATCTTTGCGGGGGAGGTCCTATTTTTTGTGATAGCCGAGCTGATGAAAGATGTCTATTCTTGTTTGTATTTTTCTCATGGTGTTTTTTTTCTTCTTCTTTCGTGACCCTTGTCTCCCCCTTCTCTCTCAACCCCTCCCCTCCTTCTTTCAGCGATCCTTACTCGTAAACAAGGGGAGAAAAAAGAGTTCTTGGTACCGAGGGGCGCCCGGACTCCATCTCTAACCCGCAAACCCACACAACAAGCTTACAACACAGTTCTCTCTCCACCGCTCCCCACAGCAAGCAAAAAAAGCCCACAACACGGTCGGCGTACGAATTTTTTTGCCAAGAGTGCAAAAGAGGCAAAAAAGAAAGGTCCCAGAGGGAGTCGAACCCTCGCTGGCGGAATCAGAATCCGCAGTCATAACCGTTAGACCATGGAACCATGGAACGATGCTGCGGATCCAATCGCAATCGCATCAAGAGAGCCCGCCGCTGTGGTCACGGTCGATTCGGGCCACCACCTTTGTGGTTTCTTACGGCCTCATGTTTCCGCCTCGTCTCAATTGACTCCGGAACGACTCTTTCCTGTGAAATGAAACAGACCGGCTTCGTTTTGCTTCCTGAGACAAAACACAACTCTCAGCTCAGTCGTGATCGTAGCCGCCCCATACGCCGCAGGACCCCCACCGAGGTTGCCTGTTTGCCTAGTAATTTTAGCAACATACAGTAATCATGATTCCATCTTCATTTTGCTATATAACTTCCCATCCGTCGGTCCACAACAACTCGACTCGACACCAGCAGCAACCACCATCTTCAGCTTCTTCCCTCTAAACTCCCAATTCAATTCTTTTCTCAAGCCCAGGCGGCTCTCTATTCTTCGCTTCCAACGCCGGTCGTTTCTATTTCCACTACAATTTTCACTCACCTCTATTTTCAACATTCAAAATGCGTTACCAACTTATTTCCGCCGCCCTCATCACCGTCGTCTCCGGCCACGGCGTTGTGACCTCAATCGAGGGAGCTAATGGCGTCTCCATGCCTGGCCTGTCTGGTAAGCCAGATAGAACGACATCGGACCACAAAACTACAAGCTAACATGTAAAAACAGTCGCTGACGGAACACCCCGTGACTGTTCCAGCAATGGCTGCGGCTCCCAAGCCGACACCTCCATCATTCGAGACAGGGAGATTGAGAGCGGTGAGGTCGGTCCCCTTGGCCGCACTCAGGGCAATGGAAACGTCGACCCCGCCGTCATGGTCAGCAACTTCCTCGGACAATCGGGCAACGCTGCACCCCCCAAGAACAATGGTACTGGTGTGGGTGTTGAGGACAACATCCCCAACAACGTCGGTGGCGGTGACGCCGAAGACGCCAAGAAGCGTCGTGAGGTCGCCGCGCGCCGATCTTTCCAGCAGCACAAGGCAGAGCACAGGCGCCAGCTCGGCAAGGCTCTTGGAGGACTTCTTGGAGGTGGTGGCGGCCTTCTCGGCGGTGGCGGCGGCAACAATGCCAAGGGAGTCAAGTCTGAGCAGCCCGAGGAAACCAGCGTGGCCGCCACCGCTGGAGAGGGAGCTAAATCAGGCCTCCCAACTGCCGCCGACGATGGCACTGTCACTCTCAAGTACAGACAGGTATGCAGCCTTCACTTGACCACTGCTCCCGTGATTAACTGATCTTCGCAGATTAACCAGGATGGCGCTGGTCCCCTGACCGCTGACATTGACGGCACCTCGGGTGGTACTGACCCGGCCGCTTTCCAGACCGCAGAGGTCACTCAGAATGTCCCAGGAGCCATCGCCGGTCTGTCCCTGGCAACCAACACCGACTTCGATGTCAAGGTCAAGATGCCAGAGGGCATGACCTGCGATGGAACTGTCGGAGGCGCTGAGAATGTCTGTGTTGTGCGCGTTCGCAACAATACTCCTGCGGGTCCTTTTGGCGGTTCCGCTGCCTTCACTCAGTCTGCCGCTGCCCGCAAGCGAGCCATCGAGTATCGCCTCAAGAAGCGCATGGAGATCAACCGCAAGCACTAGATGACGCGGGGCTGGCACCAAAGCGTCGGTCTAGGACCAAAAATCGCGGGTGATCCGGGAACGGTGAGAGGGACAAGAGGGTTAGCTGGGAGAGGAATGGTTGATCACTCGTTTGTCATGGTGGCTATAGGCAGGAACCTGTAACTCCTTGCAGTGAATGGATCCTGTTTCAAGATACAGGGGGGCATTTGATTGTGCGGCACGCCATCGCAGGACGTCCATCACAGGGGTTGCCCACGTGTGGACCAGGGATGTCTATAAATAGGATAGGCAGCTGAAAAATGAAGCATAGAATAGTGTCAAAACTGGGGGCAAGTTGGCCAGCGAATGATTCGAAGCCGTGATGTCAACATTGAGGGAATCAGGGCAAAATGGTTCCAAAGGTTTCCACAGCACGACCATGAATGGACCCATGAGAAAGTGTCAGAAGATCCCGGGACGGGTTGAATGAATGAGAGGTACGGAGTAGATAGTAAGAATATATTCACGCATACCTCGTGAACACTATATGATAGACGCCAGCCATGAAAGTCTTGGTCGTGACAGTCGTAAAAAAGCAACGCAAGAAAAAAAAAACCTGAGCGCCGGTCCCAGAAAAAGAAACATGCGAAAACAAGGGCATGAATGAGGGAAGTAGTAGGTGCAGAGAATACGCGCAAGTACGCTTCCCTGTCACGGGGATTAGGCGCAGCGTTTATATGCAAGCCATGTCAAGGGGAATGGGGGCACAGTAGTGCACAGGTTAAAGAAAAGGAAAAGTCAAAGCCAGACGCGCCTATAGTAGTCACATTGCAACAATGCCAATAGGTTCTTCCTTCACCAACGTCGACTATGAATTGAATTAGCTTTTATTGTTTCGCTCAGGGGTGCGAGAAACTCACCTATATGCTGAATCAAGTTTTGTTTGGCGTTTCTTGATCTTATTAATGCTAGACTGGCGTCGGTTGCTAACATCATCGGGTGATTTCGATTTCACAGAGCGGCCCAGAAGTTCAGCCTCCAAGGAATCCAAACCAGAAGATGCATTGGAAATGCATGATCGAGCCGATGAAACAGACCTGCTACGGCTTTTGCCACGGTCGACTGGCCGCTTTCGATCTCGAGACCGTTGACGTCTTAGGTCAGGCAGATCTACCTCGCGCACGTCAGGGTCTAGGGGGCGGTGCCGTTTTCGACCCCGGGACCCAAGTGGATCTCGTGTGGTCTCGTCCGTTGCATCGTCTCGCTGGCTTGTCTGGGCGACGGAAGAGTGGCTTGAAGATCGCTGTCGTTTGTGGGGTCGTTCACCCGGGGATTCGACCGGGGAATGGTGTTCCTTTTGATGTTTGTTTTCTTGGTCACTCCCAGAGGCGTCAAGTCGATCAGACTCGCCATCTTCAAAAGGAAGTTTGGGCAATGGATCACCACACGGTAATTTGCCATCTCGTGCAAATGCAGGGTCAAACTCGATCAAGACCCAGTGGTCTGTTTCGTGGACTGGCTTGATATACTCATCAAGGTTGTCCGGTTTGACGAATTCCGAGTCAATACACTTGGAATCCCACTTTCTCGGAAGAAGTACTTCCTCGGAGTAATCCGCTGGCAAAGGCTTTCCAACCTCGTCGGGGGGGTGATGAGACTCCGACTCCTTAAGCAAAACCGGTTCTTTCCAATCCCCGTCATCAAGCTCTGCCTTTCCATCAGATGCTGCATCCGATCTCCTGGGGCTATTGGATCGGCGATCCGTGTCGTCGCCTGTTTTTTTATGAGCATCTTCAGGAACTTCACTTGTCTCCCTTACACAACTATCTTCAGGTGGATCTTCGTCTTTGGTCTGAGGAGACGCTTCCGGTTTCAAAGTTTCCGCTTCCGATGGTTTAGGATTATGTCGGCGGTTAGCATTTTCGCCCGTCTGCTCCCGCGGCTGAGACTGGGACTGGGACGAGTTTTTTTTCTGGCGATTATCGCGATTCCGGTTATGGCGCTCACGCTTCCGCTTATTACGATGATCACGGGTGGGCTCGGGAAGATCTCGATGACTCTGCGGTGGTTTTGGGGGGAGTGAGGGATGAGGAACTGTCGATTTCAAGGACGATTTCCCTTGACGGGACGGACGGGGTGGCCCTGATGGACGAGATGATGGTCCTGCCGATGAACGAGGCGGCCCTGATGACGGGCGAGGGGGTGGTCCTGGAGATGGACCGAGTCTGGGCCCAGGAGATGCTCCGAACTTGGGTGGTGCAGTCGAAGGAGGATAGGGGGGCGGAAATGGTGGCGAGTGAGAGTTATATGAGAAAGGAGGATATGTAGCACCGTATGGAGGAGCGGCGCTATAGGGCTGAGGAGGCTGCGGAGGCTGACCAGGCGGGAGACTGTATGGGGGAGGATATGACGGCGGGACTCCCGATGGAGGAGGAGGGTGAGGAGGGTGATGATGAGAGGGCGGATTGTAGACGCTTGGAGGAGGGCCTGGAGGGGCTGGGGGAGCTCGTCCTCCATATGCCGGTGGGTATGGTTGTGGGGGGTAGCTTGGATATGCAGGATAGCTGGGAATAGAAGACGAATGCGGAGGGTATTGTGGGGGATATGGAGGAGCAGGGCTCGAGTAGGGTGCTGGTGGCTGCCCATAACTCGGAGGAGGGCCGTAGCTATTCACACTCGGACCCGACGCCGGAGGAGGGGCATACTTAGTTATGATGGGGCCCTTGGATTTCTTTGATCCACCACCATGCTGGTCTCTTTGGTTTGGCCTTCCCACATTGTTCGCATTTCTCCAAGCAGTGAGGCCGCTAATAGGACGAGTTAAAAACAACACGAGCGAGAGAAGAACATGAGTACTTACGCAGGAGTCTCTCTTGTGGGCTCCGGGCATGCAATAGCCCAGTGCCCCGAGCCGCCGCAGTTATAACACTGAGCCTCGTCTGGCCGAGCCCGATGGCCCGGAGGCGGGTCGGGCATATCTGCCAATGGGGGCAGACAAATGGGAGCCGAAAGGGTGTGATACAACCGTCACGCCGGGCTAAGCGTTCGATTCAGTTCTAAGTGCTTTAGGACAGGACTAAGTCGGGCCCTTGTGCCTGCAGTGACTGCACCCGCTATTATCGATGCCAAGGGAGACGACGACGATAATCGGGACCTGAACAACGCCACCTCGGGGGCGCCGCCGCAGCCGGGAAGCAGATGAGGCAACGAGTCGAGCGGAAGCACGAGAAGCGAGTATGGCGACGATCATGTGAGATCCAGCGGCAGATACCATAGCAGAAGCCCAAGTAACGGCCTTGCGGTGCAACGAGGGCCGTCCACAGCCAACAGGGGGGCAGGGCACCAGACGCGGCGCGATGAAGTCAAGGGCGCAACGGCGCAAAGATCCCCCTCCCCGAAACCTACTCTGGCGCCGTTAGCAAGGCCGCATCCAGGATCACAGCGGGAAGGGGCTCCGTGTGGTATACGGGACGCCACGGCAGTGTGGTCTGGCTGCGACTCTGCTGGTGTCGCATGAAATGTTCATGTGAGTTGGCGGTCGCAGCGCGGTCGCTACTGTGCCTCTTTGGGGGACAGCACCGCGTTGTGGGAATGCACGGACCATCAATCTTCCACTCATAAGCTTTCCTCGACAAATGCATCTGACGCCCAAACGGCAGCATCTAATGCAACCGTATTTTACCGAGTCTTAGTCAGCCATCGAATCAATATGCAAATATGAAAGGGGAAAATGCAAAGTATTCTCCAGATTTTGGTTTTGGTTTTAGTATGAATTCCATCTTCGCGTGTTGATTGACAGATATCAGAGCCCGCTGAATAGGCAACCATCCATGTATGTGGTCGCTCAGACAACCTAGACAGAACCAACCGATCAACATTCATCGACCAAACCTATCGCCGGTTGGTCTTTGGAAAATGCCAACATCAGCTCATATATATGTGATAATTACTAATATTTATATGTTAGCAAGGAAATAAATTACGGTCGTGTATAAATAGGTTGGGACTATATCTAAGATAGTAGCAATCTCACGGCGTAACGAATCAGGCTCTCAGCCTAAAAGGTAATAGGATCCATAACTACTCTTTGATCCTAGATCAAGAAAATAACGTCCCGATCCCATTATTTACCCACGAAACCAAATTACAGTGGCAAGATGGCAATGTTTTTATTACACAAGATGAAAGGGGTACGATTATGTAATTCGCGGCGGTGTCCTCGAGGTAAGCTTGCATGTGATTTCAGACCATCATCCATCGATTTATACGTCTTGCCGCTCGAAGACTTGTTTTACCAACCAACCGCTCCGCCCTATGGCCCACCTTGCAGCCCAATCCGCCTTGACAGCTCACCCTACCAGCCATCATCCAGCATTGGGGCGCCCATTTAACGCCTTACGTACCAGGCGCCATCCATGCCTTTCAAGTATAAATAGCAAGTCAAGATACCATCAATGCTTTAGGGCTCAAACACGCCAGCTGCCAAAAACCTATAGGGTCTTCGCCCTGCTCCCATTCTGCTATCTCTCTCCCCGGACAAGAGACAGTAAAATCTTTTACCTTCTAAGTACGGTGGACGGAACCACATTTTAGTCTCATGATGAAGAACCATTCTACGAAGAGGCAGGTCAACTACTAACTGGTATTGATTGGGGCACTGTTCAAATTATCGACGGCGGTACCGCAGCGAGCGGATCTATTTCTGCCTGGGTTTCTGAAAACGACGCTGCGTCGTCCAATACCAACACCGGCACTCTGTCCAGTCAAAGCACTGCTGCCTCCGCCGATATCGATCTAGTTTCACCACTAGTTTGCCCAGTTTGTAAAGGTTCCTTCTCAAGAAAAGACGTTTGTGATCGGCATCAAAAAGAATCTTGTAGATTCCGGGGAGCAACAAACATCACAAGATATTATTGTCCATGTCCCGATTGTGAACGATCAAAACAAAGATCAAATCAGGGCAGTGGGTCCAAACGACCAGGGCATCTACAGCAACATCTGCGCCGTTGTGAATTCCACAAGCCACCCACAGACGAGGATGTCTTAGCAAGCCAGCCATCAGAAAACAGAAATGCATTGCCCAGAACCAGCAGGAAACTAAAATTGTCAAAGATCTCAGACCCATATGGACTTGGGGGGCAAAGTGGCTCCAATGTTCGAAGAAGTCAAAGCACAAAGTCGGCATTAGAAGGAATGTATTCGCTTCGCATCAAGGAATTTGCGAAATTGGAGGAGGAATCTGAGAAAGAGAAGGATGCTTTGGAGAAGATGACACAGCTGATTAATGAAATGGAATGAACAAGCTCAGACGTTTTGGTGCTACTCCGAGTATTTACGTTCGGGTCGGGGAAAGGGTTCTGTGTGTGATCTCACATAGTTGAACCAAGCTTCATCAACTGGCCACTTAACATGTGAGACTCAAATCTCACCTTGGAACAAGCAGTGAAAATTAAACGGTCCCATTGGGTTTGATTTATAAAATTAAACTTATATTACGCCTATTTTCAATGATTTAGCCCTCATTTTACCTTGAGAAACCTCATCAAAGAAATCTATTTTTTTCACTGTAACCTACCCTAGACAAGCCGTGATGTGTATTTGCGATGATTTGATGTCCTACTCGTCCCTTTAAGCGATATTGATTATGGCGCTCGATATATTTAGCGAAATTTATCTTTTTTGCTTGAGCTTTTCGTATTGAAACAATTTTCGCACCCCCCTCACGTCTTGTCCCGTCGCAAAGTGTGAATTGCTCCATGTCTCTGATGCGATGCGAATCTCGACTAGCGCAGGAGCCATACTGCAAGATCAAGACGTCAGTGGGGTAACGGCACCCACAGCGCTGTCACCAATCTGCCAGAATCCATGTAAAAACTCGACCCAGGGGACGGGCAATATCTCCGCCGAGCTGCTGGGTGGCCGCTGCCCCTGCTGTCACCTCTCACTAATCCAAGGAGCCAGCAAACACCCAACGGCCAGCCGCCGTGACACACCCACCATCGCCATCACGGCCGTTGTCAAGCCACTCTCCCAAACGCCTCCCGGTCGTCGCATCCCGCTCCCTGGCCCATTGTCGTCGTCGCTCCTCCCCCGGTCGCGCGTCCGTCCGTCCCGCTCTGCCGTCCTGGCCCCGCGCCCATGTGAAGTGAACCGCCTTCTCCCCGATCATGTTGGTACAACCACCGATCACCACCCAAGACATCACCCTCGCTCGGAGCCGAATTCGCCGCGGCCAGCCTTAATGACGCCGGCGCATGACCCTGCGGCCCTCGACTCCTCCCACCTATCCACCTAGACCTTCCTCCTGGCCACAGCAGCTACCCTCTACCAACCTATTTCCACCATGCCCGGGCTTCCAGGTAAGCTAGCAGCGAATGACAAATCGAGCACCAGGCTCAACACTTTTCGCGGGGGGCTGCTGACACGCTTTCTTCCCCCGTACTGCAGCTTCCGTCGACCTGGACGAGTGCATCTCGCGCCTCTACAAGAAGGAACTCCTCGCCGAGTCCGTCATCGAGGCCGTCTGCGCCAAGACAAAGGAGCTGCTCATGCGCGAGAGCAACGTCGTCCATGTCCGCGCACCCATCACCGTAGTGGGGGACATCCACGGCCAGTTCTTCGACCTTATTGAGATTTTCCGAATCGGCGGCTACTGCCCAGATACAAACTACCTCTTTCTCGGTAAAGACTGCTGCCCAACGTGGCGAAAGCTGTGGCTGACGAAACTACAGGCGACTATGTCGACCGTGGCATGTTCAGTGTCGAGACCATCTCGTTGCTGGTGTGTCTGAAGCTACGGTATCCCAACCGCGTGCACCTGATTCGAGGCAACCACGAGTCGCGCGGCGTTACTCAGTCATATGGCTTCTACACCGAGTGCTCACGCAAGTACGGAAACGCCAATGTATGGCACTATTTTACCGACATGTTTGATTTCTTGACCTTGAGTGTCGTGATTAATGATCAGATCTTTTGCGTTCACGGAGGTACGTACTGATCATATCCCCGATCCCCCGGCACATGGCTGACTTTCGGTACTTCTAGGCCTGTCACCTTCGATCCACTCCATTGACCAAATTAAAATTATCGATCGTTTCCGCGAGATTCCCCACGAGGGTCCCATGGCCGACCTCGTCTGGTCCGACCCCGATCCCGACCGCGACGAGTTCTCCCTCTCACCACGTGGCGCGGGGTACACATTTGGCGCCCAGGTGGTTAAGAAGTTCCTCGCTGTCAACAACATGTCACATATCCTCCGCGCTCACCAGCTGTGCCAAGAAGGCTTTCAGGTCCTGTACGATGATCGGCTCAGCACAGTCTGGAGCGCGCCAAACTACTGCTACCGCTGCGGAAATATGGCCAGTGTTCTGGAGGTTAGCGATACGGGCGAACGATTCTTCAACGTCTTTGCTGCTGCGCCCGAAAATGATGTCCACAAGGACTTGCAGCCGGGCGGCGAAAAGTCTGCGGATGGTAATGCCCTCCCAGACTACTTCCTATAGCCCTTCTAACTATTTCCTTTTTAAAACCCCCGTTTGTGCCCTACGCCTGGTACGGACTTGATGATAATAACGTCAACTACATGATACCATATGCTGAGAAGGAAGATGGGATGGGACTGGCAGAACTAGATCACTGTTGGTTTTTTTTTGCATAGCGGAATAGAGCTTGATACTGAATAACGAATTTTCATGGTGAAATTTTTAAGGATGGTATGTGAGTGACGCAATGTACTCTTATGTAAGGTAGAACGTATTGTAAACGTAAATAGTTGGGTAGTGCTCGGTGTTGTGAATCAAGCAAGACATGAAAGTAGTTCTGCCCCCTTGTATCCAATCGAGACCGGTTGACTGATTGTGTTTGTAGGTTTTCTTTTTTTGCTATTCTCCTCCACCCAAGACAGGTATCTCGTATCTCATAACATGTGAGTTTCCTCTCCGTTTGTATTGGCTTCTAGCACGGGGTCGCGTTACAGGATGTGTTGTCGAGGCAGTTTACCAGTTCTTGGCGATGTCGAAGCTCCACTCAAAAGTGAGATGTGTCTTCTTGTCATCATCGACGAACGAGGAGGTGGCGTTGTAGTGACCGCGGGCAAGCATACCACTGGGAGCCTCCTCTTCCTGGACTATTTAGGAGATGGCGAGTCAGTTTGCGATTCGTCCAGCTATAAAAAAAGATCCGACTTACATTGCTTGGTGTAGGTAGGCTGCTTCTCCGTGTTGGGGGCGTAGCTACCCTGCATTCAGTGTGTCAGGTGTCTGCCTCAACTAGACATGTGAATAGCCAACGGGCCAACTTACAATCATCTCAGAATCCTTGGAAACCTTGATTCCCTTGCGCTTGACGACCTGCACGTAGTGCAGACCGCTGAGAATCTCATGCTGGACCTTGAACTGGGCAGCCATTGTGAATTTGACTCCCTCCTTGATGGTGAAGGGCTTGTCCTTGAGAGTCGATTCGCTACCAGGGGACGAGAGGTCGATGGTCACGGGATCGCGGCCGGGCGAAGTCATAGTCAAGGCGAGAATGATGCAAACACGCGGGTCGTTGGGGTCGGACAGGTCCTTGCCGCCGCCCAGACCGAGGGACTCCTTGTATCGCTGGAGAGACTCATCGCCGGCGTCTAAAGGGTGAAGGAGAATTCCATGTTAGTTGTGATACATGTGGCGGTGATTCTAGATTGAGAGAGGGGATGGCTAGGATGGCGGGGTTGCCATGTGCGAGAAGGAGGGGCAGCAACATGGTGTGTGATATCGCGAATTCAAGGTCGAATTAAACTTCCTTGGCAATCAAGACGTTTGAATGGAGAGCAGTAATATGTGATACGATAGTGCAAAGCTCAAGGAGCCCAAAGACGAGCTGGATACGTAGTACGGTGCCACGAGGAGTCGAGACCCGCCTCTTTGTCAAGGCAAAGGGGGAGGAGGATCGGCCCGCACATCGGGGACAGAGCTCCAAACAAGGTATACCGTGGAGAAAAAAGAGGATTACATACCCATCTGCTGGTACTCAGCAAGACTCTGCTTGGGCTGAGAGAGCTTGTAGCCCTCAGTCTCCTCAGGCATGTGGTCATCTTCGTGGGAGGCCATTGTGGAAACGTGTGAGGTGGGGTGGAGTCTAGAGTCGAGAAGCGGAGAGGGAGAAGAGGATGGAAGACGAGCGTTGGAAGTGGGAGAGCAGAAGATGGACTAATAATGGAGGAGTGAGAATCACAGGTAGCAAAGCTCGATGGAGAAAGGAGAAGCAAAAGCAAAGGAGGAATGGGGAGGGAGAAGAGTGGAGGAGGAGCTTGGAGGGGAGCTCTGGTGGAGGAGGGGCCATGGCCTGCTGCTGTTGCGGTGACCGCGACAATGGAGGGGCTACGGCGGTGTTGCTAGTCGCCAGGGACCCTCTATAGCCTCTGAGGCGGTCGGCGGCGGAGAAGGTCGGTGGCAGGTCGCGGGTGGGGTCGCAGCTCGATTTCGGGATATGATTGGGCCTAGGTCCAAATGAATACGGCGAGACACCCAGGAACTTGGCTTTAGGCCAGTAGGTCTTTGCGAAGTGCCATGGCACGCCCTGGTTTGTTTACTTTCGAAGAGGGGAAAGCAGCAGCTGGCTGGCTGTGTGGCCGTGGCTGACGGCCCTGTCGCGAATCTTCTGTTGAGAACCATGGTGATGCCCTGGTCTCGCTGGCAATGTGTAAACAGGAGGCCACAGGTTGTAGTCAATTCTGTGTGGGAGATGTGTGAGAGGTTTCAAGAGCAGCTTGAGCCAGACGCTGCTGAAGCTGAGCTTACTCTGGACCTCCCGCAACGGGGGTAAGTTTCAGACACGAGGGGAGACGTACGAAGCAACAGCAAGGGAGGCTTGGACCGTTGGACGTAGCCGAGCAATATCACCAGGGGACTAAAGATTAGGGAGCAAATGAAGAAGCGAGAGACGGTTCCTGTCTCAGCCCAGTTCGCAATTTCTGCCAGGGCATGGCTTCATCGCCATCCCGATGGAGGGGCTTGAAAAGTGCACCCTTCTGTCATCGGCGTTGAAGAATTGGGGGGAGGGGCTGCGGTCAGCGCATGGCCGTCTTCGCTGTCGTGAGATGGATGGATGGACCCTCGTGCATCGGGCTCTGGTGGGGGAGAACGATCGCGATGACGATTCTATGGCGCCGAACACCAAGGCACTTGGCAAGGTGAATTTTGAGTTTAAGAACGAGTCGGCCACGAGCGGGACGCGGGATAAGAAGCTCAACAAGCGATTCGATCAATGCTCAGAGGTGAGTAGGTCGGATGTGGTCTTGTGTGTATGATCTTGAATCAAGGACAGGTGGGACGAGGCCTTTCGACATCTTTGAGCTGAATTGGTAGCGTGCTCAAGACATTGGGCATCGCCCAGAGCGTTGCTTGAGTTTGGATCGATTGCCTGATAGGACCTGAATGAGGGGACGACCTAGACAGGCCATGTCAAGGCGATAAGTGACTTGTAACCTTGTCATTCGTCGAGATGGGTGGCTGTAGGGCTGCGACAGGCCATTGGGAGTGTGTGGGCATACCAGAAGGAGGAGATGGCGCCCACCGGGTTCGTCTCGTCTCGCCCTCCCTCAGCTCATCTTGGCCTGGCTCCCGTGAGATGGCGCGGAACCCATGTTTTCTTCCCCGCGTTGTCGGGGGTCGCGAACCAGGCAGCTTGATCGTGCCTTCAGCGAGCACCTAGTTTCCGCCAGCCTGTTGGGCCTACCGATGCCTCGTGCTTGCTCGTGGGCAGGGCAGTTTGCGGCGCGGGAAAGGCGGTTCCAGGGGCCCCTCCGGGAAATGGGCAGTGCCGTTTGTGTGCCGGGCTTGGCCTTGATACGGCCTGGGAACGACGCTACTGCCCGCGTGTGCGAGAGTGAGAGTGTGTGTGGATGCATATGAGAGTGTCCCCACACCCCTGATCAGCGCGTGGACTGCTGTCATTGTTGCAGCGAGAGGATTTTTTTTCTGGCAGTCCCAAAGACTAATCGGGCGGGCGACTGCTGTATGTGGATGGAGCCCCCCCTCGTCACGTTACGTGGAGGGACTACGTACGAGCAATGCGCGCCGGGTGTTTGAGAACACACGCTCGATGGAGGGAGCAGAAGGGCGAACTGGAGGAGTGGATAAAAGACCTTTTACTCGGCGTGCCCCGATAGCCAATGCCCGTGAAGCTCTAGCCGGGCTGCAAGACAAACAAGCAGCACGTGTTTTGCAGTTGGTCTTTGTTCCCCGGCGACTCCAAAAGTGTCAGGCGGACGCGAAAGTGTGGACGCGTTCAAAGGGGGATCTGGGCACGGCATAAGAGGATACCTTGATTTCCCAGCAAAATTGGGCGCCGGGTGGAAGTACCAATATATCTCGCAGAGAGCCCACAGCAACTGGTTGCAGGCACCCTGCCAACACCCTGCAACACCCTACGCTAGCCAACCTAGACCAGTCTCGTCTTTACAAACTTACGCAGAGAGAACACCAGAACCCGCCCAACAGGGCCGCCCACTGACTCCTCAGGTCGGCGCTACCTTGCACGCTATTCCGCCTGGAGCACCTAATTTGCGCGACTCGATCCCCGTCCCCAGTCCACGTCCTATCCCAGTCCCCTGCACCGTACCCGTCCCCGTACAGATTCCTCGACTGCTCTCAAGCCGTCGCGATCCTTTTTGCCCTCATCTTGTTGGCTTCATTTTTTTTTCTACTTCTCCATCCTCTCCTTCTGCTGCATTCGCGACTTGGCCTGGAGCACGATCCCCGCCGGCCTTCACGCTTTCGGATCATTCTCTCACCCAAGTCAGCATCGGCCCTTTGAATGCATTGAGCATTGTCTGGACACGGTACGTTCCCCTGCGAGCGCCGGCGCTGTTTGCCTCTTCGCCCTCCGTCTTTTGTCCCGCGCGGATCGCTCCTCGGTTTCAACGTGCAAATCGCTAACGCGCCGGCTTCGACCCTTAGCAGACCTGGCCTGAATCACTTCTACATACACGCGCCGATAACTCAGCCGTTTTTTTTTCGCATCGGCGATCGATTCCGCGTCTATTTTTTCATTTTTACCAGTTTGACTGATCGCGCCGCGATCAGTTCGCACATAATTGGACAAGATGGCACCTAAGGCGGAGCGCAAGCTGCCTGCTAAGCACAACCCCCTCATGGTTGCCGACGTTCCGGATTGTATACATGCCCTCCCACTTTGACGCGATTTCAACGCTTACCAATTTATACAGACGCGGATCTTGTCGCGCGCCGGCGCCTAGGACAGACCAAGCTGACGCCCAAGATGGTTGGAACTGGCGATGCTGACCAGTCGACGCTTGGAGTATTCGACTACGCACACCTGCGCGCTCCTCTCCCCAAGGGCATCGTCTCCGGCATCTTCAAGTCCAGCCCTAACAGCTACTTTTTGATGCGTCGCAGCTTCGATGGCTACGTTTCCGCGACCGGCATGTTCAAAGCTACCTTCCCCTACGCCGAAGCTGCCGAAGAGGAGGCCGAGCGCAAGTACATCAAGTCTCTCGTTACTACCAGTCCCGAGGAGACTGCTGGAAACATCTGGATCCCTCCGGACCAGGCTCTTCACCTCGCTGAGGAGTACAAAATCACGCCCTGGATCCGAGCTCTTCTCGATTCTGCCAAGATCTCTGTCACCAGCGCTCCAGACTCGCCTCCCAAGAACATCACAGCGCCCCCCAAGTTTGATGCAAGCAAGGCTCAAACTTTGGCCCCTCCCACTCCTACGACTACTCTCCGACGCTCTCGTCGATCCGTGAGCCCTACCAAGAGCACTACAAGGCGAGCACCGGCATCTCCGAGAAAGCGAACCACACGGGCCAGGGCTGAGGCTGTTGAGGTGATTCCTGAGAAGACGGAGCAGGTCAATGGTGAGACGAAGCCCGAGGACGTTGTTATGAAGTCAACCGAATTTGATCCTGCCATTGTTCTGGAACCTAGAGCAGAGGACCCCAAGATCAATCTTCACATTGAAGAGGATGTTACCAAGAACGCCGACGGAGTGACAACCAAGCGCACCGTTGCCGAAGTCGAGGTTCCTCTGTTTGCCGCCGGAGCGCCCCCTAGCGCCGAGGAGATTGCTCAGATGATTGCTGCTGCCAAGCAAGATGTTGAGAAGCAGCGCGAAGAAGATAAGCCTGAGCAAGCCGAGTTGGCCGAGGGTGATGAGGGCGAGTCCATGCTGGTGGAAGCGCCTACATCTGCCAAGAAGAGCAAGCGCAAGGCTGCTGACATCTCCAAGGGTGACAAGCCCAAGCCGGCCAGCGCCGAGGGTGAGAAGAAGCAGGAAGAACAGGCCAAGGAGGAGCAGCCTGAAGAACACGTGGAAGAGGAACAGCCTCGAGCAAAGAAGGTCAGGACAGAAGCCGAGGTGCGGAAACAGAAGGTCAAGAACAGGGCATTGTTCGGACTGGGAGCCACTGTCGCTGTTGGGTACGTCTTAACCGTTTCAATATTTTCTGTCTGATGTCACTAACACCAACTAGCGCTATTGTTCCCTGGCTCATGAACTTCATTTAAGAAAATGTCACGTCACGTCGCAGCCGAATACGGGATTTTTTTTATCAGGAGATACGGGAATAGCCCCAACGACATTGGCTGAGACAGGAAGGTGGTTGGATCTGGCGCGGTTTTTGATTTGATCTTGGTTCTCTTTTCATTTTTTTTCCACATTGTGTTTTTTGAAGTCGATATCACCCTTTTATTGCGAGAGCTGCGGGAAGAGCCGCATCTCGCACGGACAGGACCCTTTACCTCATCATCCCCAGAGCATTACACCTTTTTATTACTTTATTATCCTCCCTTTCATGGACTTTGCACATACCCCCATTCACTTTTGAACCCGCACCCGCCGTATTGACCGGCAACTTCAACCCCTTTTTCTTGACTGCTTGTAAAGACTGCGAGACTTGGCTGCTGGGTAGGAGACGAGAGATGAAGGCAAGGGGACGGGGATGCGGAGCGGCGAATGGAGCACTGTAATGAACACCTATCGAAACCATACATTAAGAAAATACAATAATAATATAAAAAACACACCAAGCTTGATGCGCTGCCTATGGCCTATGTGAGATATTTTGCAGATTTACTCCTTTTGCGGCAAGTTATAGACAAAGTTCGGCTCTCACGATTACCGGACAACCGAGGGCATCAACCAACCCGCTACATCCCTGTAAATTCAGGGCACAGCGCTGTAGAGCGGTTGTGATGGTGGCAGGGTCCCACGGCATGCTCCCCCCCCCCCACCCCCGCGCTGGCATTGCCTAAAAAAGGTCGTTACTGAGAGGCTAAGGCCGTCTTCCCCCGCACCGCCGCATCGGACTGAGCGCCATGATCCATCACTCGCGTGCGCCATCGCCAACCACGACTCGACTTCGGCAGCCCGGGCTACGAGCGGCAATGGCCGGCTCTTTCGGGTAACCATTCCCCCACATGTCTCACGATCCCAACGCTGCTCTAGGGCCAATTGCTCCAACTTATTTGCCGTCCCGTCTCTCGAGTGCCGTGACGTCGTCTATTTCTTCTGGAATGAGTGCTGCAGAGGATTATTGAAGGCCGCTTGGCAGACGCCCGCCTGTTCCACCTGTTGCAGTACACGCCTTTTGCATACGTCTTTTTTCGTCCAATATCTGACCTCGTAATCGTCAGTCATGAGACCTTCGACGCGTCTCGGGAGCTTGGTGCTCCGCCGTGGCTTCGCCAGCACGCCGAGGAGGTTGGACAATTACGCCTTTGTCGGCCTGGGACAAATGGTACGTCTGGACAGAGGTTCCATCCCTCTGCTTCTTCCCCTTCTGCAGTTGAGACAGGGCTGACATGGCGGTGTAGGGCTACCAAATGGCCAAGAACTTGCAGTCCAAGCTGAATGCCTCAGACAAGGTGTCCATTTTCGACATCAATGGCCAGGCAATGAAGGGGCTTGAGACGGAGATGCAGGCGACGAGCGGTGGCGCAAAGGTTGAGCTGGCAGCAAGTGCGTTTGATGCTTCAAAGGATGCTGTAAGTGAATCTCAACACATCGATGTTTGGTCAATCGACCTAAGACTCATCTTGAAGAGATCATTGTCTCGAGAGAGGTCTCATTGGTTGTGAATCAATAGCACCGTAAACTTACTGACATGTGTAGGACACCGTGATCACCGTTCTTCCGGAGCCCCAGCACGTCCAGGGTGTTTACAAATCCATCATTACAGACTCACTACCTAAAAAGGATCGTCTTTTTATCGACTGCTCCACCATTGACCCATCTACCTCGCGACAGGTCGCTGGCACCGTGTCTGCCGCCGGCCAGGGCACTTTTGTGGACGCCCCGATGTCCGGCGGCGTTGTCGGTGCCACGGCTGGAACTCTCACCTTCATGCTGGGTGCCGATCCGTCTCTGGTTCCCCGCCTTGAGGCTATCCTGCTATGCATGGGCAAAAAGGTGCTGCACTGCGGCGACCAGGGTGCCGGTTTATCAGCGAAGCTGGCTAACAACTACCTCCTGGCCCTCAACAACATCGCCACAGCAGAGGCCATGAACCTAGGAATGAAGTGGGGCCTAGATCCCAAGAAGCTTGCGGGCGTCATCAACGTGAGCACGGGCAAGTGCTGGCCGAGCGAGGTGAACAACCCCGTGGCCGGCGTGGTGGAGACGGCGCCTGCAAACCGCGACTACAGCGGTGGTTTTGGCATCTCATTAATGAAGAAGGATTTGAGGCTGGCCATATTGGCGGCGGAGGAAGCCGGTGCGCACATGGAGCTTGCCAAGCCAGCATTTGCGGTGTATGAGAAGGCCGAAAAGGAGGACAAGTGCCGCGGTCGAGACTTTTCGGTTGTGTATCGATATATTGGAGGAAAGGAATAATATAGAGGCGACTTAATATGGATAAATAGACTTGGAGGTATACCAAGAAACCGTTTATGAAGAGGGTCGTTGGTTTTGCAACAGTGAATTAGGGATGGTGGCACGATAGCATTGCAGGTGTAGCATGTTTCTCAAAATTATATTAATGTCACATTTGGCTACGAGTCATTACGTGCCCTTGAAGCCATTAAAAAGGCACTTCAAATCTATCAACTAACTGGTACAATCTTTGCTTCATTCCCAACGCCTGTACATGCATTTGTAGTTACTGAGCAGCACCACTTCCGGCCTTCAATGGCGGCAGACCAGCGGCCGCCAGATTGGCATCAATCTCCTCTAGGTGATCTAAAAAGTGCGCCTTAACATCGTCCCACTGGGTTGGGGAACTCGGGTGCAGAGACTTTGAGCCCTCCCCTCGCATAGCCCAGTGGGTCAAGAACATGGGGACACTAATGTGGAACATGAAGGCCATGGTGTCTTCGCAGATACGCTCTGGCTTTAATTCCTTTGTTGTAGCGTCTTTCCAGGTCTCGTACGTCTCTCCGTGTGGCATATAGCTTGCCTCGTAGCTAAGGCCACCGGCTTCAAGGACGTGGCTACTGCCGCCGTACCGCCCGTATATTAGACCCATGATTTCAGTGCTCATGTTGCGGTGGTAGTATGGTGGTCGGAAAGTGTCTGAAGTTGTGAGCCACTTTGGTGTGAAGACTAGGAAGTCTGTCAGGGAGACGCCGGGAACCTTGGACTTGGCTGTGAGCACACAGTAGATTGTTGGGTCTGCCTGGTCCTTTTCCACGTTGGTCATGTTTACAAACTTTTCGATGGCGTATTTATACGGCACGAGGTTTCCGTGCCAGGCGACAACATCAAACGGAGTGTGCTTTTGCTGGCAAAGCTGGAGGGTGCCTGCTACTTTGTACACAATGTCCCAGCCTGACTCGTCAATGTCGAAGCTCGCCACGGGCGACTCAAAGTCTCGCGGGAGAGCCATGCCGTTGGAGCCAACGGGGCCAAGCTCAGGAAGATCGTAGTGGGAACCAAAGATTTCCTGGATGTATCCGCGAACTGGACCATCTGGGAGCAGAACTCGGAAGCGAATGCCCGCCTGGATCACGACAAGCTCACCAGGTCTCACCATCATCCATCCAAGCTCTGTCTGAATGTTGAGACGTCCCTGCTGGGGAAGAATCAGGAGGTCTCCGTCATTGTTTGCAAATGCCCGGTTGACCATGGACGCATTGGCAGAGTAAATGTGAACAGCAAGACCTTCCCTCAGCGTTGGGTCTCCCTGTCCTCCAATTGTTCTGATTCCATCAACAAAGTCGGTCCCATGCCCGCTTTGTGAACAGTCACATTTGTCCAACAGGGGAAAGGGATCCCATGCTTCTTGAGAAGCAACGTATTGGACATTTTTATTTACCGTTGAGAAGCACGCCTCAATCTAGAACGTGTAAGTCACGACACGCTCAATTGGACGATAAGAAAAAAAAAGACGTACATGGGGATTCTTATCAGAAGGGGAGACGCTGCCATGCGCCACTGATGGACGAATACGGTACATCCAGACATGCTGAATCATCTGCCGCGGGGCGATGAAGGACGAGCCATTCAGCTGCTCGGAATACAAGTCATACTTGACCTTTTGTGGGACATTCCTCCCCCGCGGAAGCACGTTGGGGATAGCCTCAGAGCAGAACCTATTTCCGAAGCCCGCCTGGTAGCGGTAGGGATCCGTGGGCGAGGGTTCTGTGCTGAAGGCGTTGGTAGCGGTTGCGCCCATCATGGCTGCTTAGTCTTTTTCCAGTCAGTGAGTGAATGAGTGAGTGTGGGATGGCTTCAAAAGAAGGGACGAATAATGAATCAGTGTGGTGAGTTCAGAGGTGCATCGTGTGTGTCTATTACGGGCAATAAAACGTCTACTATTTCAGCACCGTGGCCGGCAGAGCCGGGCCAGGATGGCGGCAAGTCGCATCCAGGTTGGAATGTGTGGTGGACGTTATCGCCGAGGCGGGTTATCAGCGTTGCTAGCGGGCGCGGCGCATCGTTGCCGGATTAGCGCCGCGTCCAAGACATTATTTGTCCGGCAAGTCAACTGCCGCACGGTTGCCGGCGATAACTACCTGGCTGACTGCATGGCTGCGTGGGAGCTCGTCACTATGACATTGCGTGTGTGCCAGATTCCGTGACTTGGTGTGACCCCGGCCATTTCTCCATCATGGCACCACCACAGCTTGCGTGAAAGCCGGCAAATGCGTAATACACGGAGCTCAATTCGTTACCAACGATTCCCGGGTCGCAAACCCCACAATCTTCCGGTTCCCAGGTGCCTTATCCGGGTATTTCGTGGTTCAATGGGCATTCTTCTATCCATCAGCTCTGGCAAATAAACTGGCTGATGCCGCCGGAGGAGACGGCGCCAATCTCAGCGTATGTCAGCCCAGTCAAACCTGCATTAGCAATATTGGACACGCTGGGTGTTGGCCAATAAATTGACCTGCATTATTGTTTCCTCTTCCGAGATTTCAATTCCTTGCTTGTTGTCATCTCAACATGGCTCTTGCTCAGCTTCTGGCGGGACCCCCGGGGCTCGCTCTCCTCGCTATATGCGCCGTCATCCTTCTCGGGAAGCTCGCTTTATCAAAACGGAAAGGCAGCAGCCTCCCGCTTCCTCCAGGACCTCCGGGTGAACCAATTCTTGGACATCTTAGAGTCGTCCCAGCAGACAATCCCGAGTTTGCTTATATGAAATGGTCCAAAGAATATGGCTCCGACATTCTCTCCTTCAAAATCCTGAACCAGCCTGTCATCGTCCTCAACTCGGTGCGCACCGCTGTAGACCTTCTTGACAAGAGGGGCGCAAACTATTGCGACAGGCCCCGTTTTGTTCTGTTCGAAGTGATGGGATGGGGCAAGACTCTTACCTTTTTGCGATGGGGAGCCTCGTTCCGCATGCACCGTAAAATACTGCAAAAGAGCTTTCAGAAGAGCAGCATTACACAATACAGACCCTTGCAGGAACGAGAGACGAAGATTATGTTGAAAGGCATCGTAGAGAAGCCTGCCAAATGGGAAACCGTTATGCGACGCTTTGCGACTGCGGTTGTCTTGGGAATCGGCTTTGGCATCAAGATCGACAAAGATAGTGACCCGTTTATCCAAATGGCCACCGACGCCAGCTACGCGCTTGGCCATGGCGGTGCGCCTGCTGGAACACCAGTCGACTTTTTCCCTTTTCTCAAGTCGCTGCCGTCTCTGTTCCATGACCGGTCGCTTCGCTTTGCCCGGGATTGGAAGTGGGCTATTCTGAACATCCACAACAAGCCATATGAAGCCGTTGTTGCCTCTGACGAGAAAGTTCAATGCCTCATCAACACCTTACTAGACCAACGCCAGGACCAGATGGAAAAGGGTATTGCGCCGGATCTGTCTGTAGATGACATCAAAGGTGCCGCAGGAGCAGTGTACGCTGCCGGTCAAGATACGACGTGGAGCACCCTAGTCGTGTTTGTTTTGAACATGACACTGCATCCCGACGTCCAAGAAAAGGCGCAGCGAATGATTGATGAGGTTATTGGACGAGACAGACTACCGACTTTCGAGGACCGCCCTAAACTCCGATACATTGACTACATTGTCCAAGAAACTCTGCGGTGGTGTCCTGTCTCCCCCGTCGGCGTTCCTCACAAGTCACTACAAGACGACGTCTACGATGGATACTTTATTCCCGCAGGCTCTATGGTGTATGCCAACGCCCGCGCCATGACCCGAGATGAGAGAGTCTACTCCGACCCCGAGGACTTTAACCCGGACAGATACGTTCCGGTCGAGGAGGGTGGAAAAGGAGAGCCGTTCCCCAACGGCCAGTTTGGATTCGGAAGACGTATATGTGTGGGCAAGCACCTTGCTGAAGCCAGCGTTTGGATTGTGATCGCGGCCATGTTGAGCACAATGAAGATTGAGAGAGCGAAAGATGCACACGGAAACGACATTATTCCCAAGGTTGAGCTAACAAACGGGCTCACCAGCCACCCGAAACAGTTTCCTTGCGTCATGGGGCCAAGGGATAGCAAAGGTGTGGAGGTCATTATGGGAGCAAATGTTTGAAAAATGTATCGAGCAAGCGTGTAAAGTTAACAAAATTAATTTCTGACAATTTTCAACAAACTATGATTCTAGTGCATTTTGAATATGTAGTTGATGGAGTGGTGGCTGTTATCATTAGTATTTGTTTCCAGCCGAAAAAAACAAGCAGTGGGCTCAATTGAACGACCCAAGAGGCAAGCTACTGGGATATCATATAAATACTGTCTAAAAAGTAGCCTTGATTCTGTGAATCTTTTTGTCTATGATTTGTACAAAGGATAAGATTACCATATCTCTAAGAATTAATTTACAGATTCCTTCGCTTCGCGCCTCAACCTCCATCTGGGGGCTATAGTGATTTCAATGTACATCAATGGTAAGAGGCTAAGGCAGATAGCACCGAGCAACACATAGCTCCATCCGTATCCGAGCTTGCTTGTCATTCGGTCAATGACAGATACCAAAATCGCGGCGAGCGAACATCGAACAAGATTTGTCTACAGAGCTTTAGTGCCATTTAAATTACTCTGGGCATTTTGCCACCCACGCATGCTGTAGCAGCTGAGCTGCGTTTTTGAAGAACATCGACGTTGAGCGTCATCGTCGTGTTTAGAATAGAAATGGAGGTCCAGCCCACTAAACAAACGACACAATTAGCCACTAAAAAACTCCAGTTCAAGGCGATTGGGGATTTACAAACAACCTGGAGGACAAGAGGCGCTGCCATGGAGACGCGAGTCTCAATGCACCAGCCCCATCCTACCAGGGCCATTACAAAGACTACTAAATGCACGGGCATAGTTCGCAGCCTGGCACGTTCCTTTGGGAAATCCTTTGGGGAACCACTTTCAGCTAAGGCCTTTTTTATACGGTTATAGTCCCAGTCTAGAAGCTTGCCACAGAAGGTACTGCCGATAATCATACCGAGCCCTGTTGGCAAGTATGACAGACCAAGAACCGTCTCTGACAGCCAGGGATACACTTCGGCAAAGGCAGAAGATATTGTGGAAGTGACAGTGTAATTAACAGCATACACAACTCCGGTAAATACTAGAGTGATAACAATATCCGGAAAAGCGAAAATGGGAAAAGGGTTGATGGAGGTTTTTGGGCGAGGAGGCGCTGCGACAGACTGTCGTTTGGTCTTCGGACCAACCAGGGGAACGATAGCCCTATGGACACCAGACATTGGAACGGAACCATTTCCTGCAATGCCGCGAAGGGTTTCGGGCAAGAATCTGAATTTTGTCAGCTATTGCATACAGAGTCGCTGACAGTCACATACAATAATACCAGCAAGAAGCACACGACGGCCATGATGACAAGGAACCAAAAGATTGACCTCCAACCCAGGTTTTCGGATAAGGCACCTCCAATAGCAGGTCCAATGCAAGGAGCTAGCTTTGAAATGGGTTAGCACCGCCCATTAAACATAACGCGGGAACGGGAAAATTACCATTGGTCCGATGTTGAAGAAACCAACAAAACCTCCTCGCTCCTCGGGTTCAGAAATATCGCCACAAACGCCCATGCCTAAAATATTAGATGATTTTTGAAAATAATACTGCGGACACTCGTACCTAGAGCAATTGTACTTGCGCATCCGCCGGCTTGGAGACATCGCAGCACTAGGAGCAACCAGTAGGCATTTACGGGGCACAAAGCCAATCCGATGCAAGAACCTATCAAGATGGCGAGGCATATCAGAAACACAGGTCTTCTGCCGTAACGATCAGACAAGGGGCCCCAGAGCATGGGGGCTACGGTAAATATGGTTAGCAAAACGCATTGGCAATGGTCAACCGATTAATCATCACTTACACACTCCTTGAAAGACGAGGTACGTCGTGACGGACTGATTGAGGGCTTCTACCGACTCCCCAAACACAACGCTTAGGGTTGGGATTGCTGGAAAATAGATGTTTGCTGGCAACGGGCTGTAAAGGCCGGCTATGGCAACCATGGTGACTATAACCCATTTTTCGCCCTTGGTGTAAACGCTGTACGGCGCATGTTCCTCTGGTACAGCCTCATCCGCTGGGCTATCCTGGGATAGAACCATTTTGGGAGCTGGCGGTTAGACGTCCTCTCGAGGAGAATTGGCTTTCTCGTAGACACAACAAGCACGGTTTTAGGAGCATCAATGCGAAAGTCGAGGAACTCATCAAAGGCAAAGCAATATCCGATTTGAAAACAACGATTCTATTTTTTCGGCAAATTTCTACTGGACACACATACATCGTACCCCGGTAATTTCTTTCTGAAAAAGACATTGCCCCGTGAAATGTCGGTAACGATGGAATATTGCCCTTCTGCTGGCTGGCTTATCTCTGCGATAAGCCCGCACCGTGGCGCATGCACACTTCCCCGACGATAAGGCGCTCCCCCCATTCGCATGGATTGCCGGAAACACGTCGACGTATTGCCGGGGCTTGATCCACTCCGATCCCATGGCTATCAGTTCGGGGTTCTACTCGAGCCCTTGGCGTTTCTCAAAGGATGCACGCCAGCTGGGATGGCATGGGCGATAGTGGGCCTGACTATGGCGATGGACTAGGCAGATTGTGGGAGAAAGTGGCATCCCTTTCATGTTACCGTATCAAAAACGGAGATAGCTTAGATAGGGGGACCCGATGCAGTGGTAGATAATGATAATGCATAGAAATATTGGCTGCATCCTTTCCCCAGACTGCAGGCTGTTTGTTCTGTGGGGTCGAAACAGCATTGGAGATCCAGCTCGAGGGACCAATCTTTGTCTTTTTTTTTTTTGCATAACATCTTGACGACTTGAGCCCATCACTCACTAAATCGCTGCTGAGTCGAGCAACAGGGATCTGACGAACGTGAGAAGACAATGGTGGACTCGAGTGCCATGGAGAAAGGGCTGGCTGTCGACGAGGCGAAATGCGACCCCCCCAGGACCCCAGACGACAACGACACTTCGCAGGGCCAGGTCGAAAAGTTGACGGGATGGAGGGAGATGCTTCTCAAGTTGACCACTTTTGGTCGTGTTGAACTCAGAGGAATCCAGCCCATCCCCGTCGAAGAGCGAACCGATACCCAGGTTGTTAATGTCTTTACCATCTGGTGGTGCATGAACGCGAACCTGCTCCCGTGAGTATCCCTAAATTCAACGGTAAACCAATTTCGCGTTGCTAACAAGTGTTCTATAGTATCACCTTTGGAATGCTCGGTCCTGCCTATGGTCTAGGTCTTCGCGATTGTTCCCTGGTCATCATCTTCTTCACCCTGCTCACCACGCTTCTCCCCGCCTACCTGTCCACCATGGGACCCAAGACGGGCCTGAGGCAGATGATCCAGGCGCGCTTCAGCTTTGGTCGATATCTGGTTGCGGTTCCGGTCATTCTGAACCTTGCAACTCTCACTGGTTTCTGCGTCATCATGGCTGTTATCGGAGGCCAGTGTCTTTCTGCTGTCGGTAACGGAAATCTCAGCCCGACGGTCGGAATTGTCATCGTGTCTCTCCTGAGTCTGGTAATCTCCTTTAGCGGCTTCAAGGTGCTTCACATTTACGAGCGCTGGGCGTGGATCCCCGCCATCATTGCCATCATCATCGCGACGGGAGTCGGTGGCAAGCATCTCCATGAACAGGCACCCGCGGAGCCAGCAACTGCGTCGAGCGTCCTCTCCTTTGCCATGATTGTGGCCAGTTATATGATTCCGTGGGCATGTCTCGCCAGCGACTTTACTACCTACCTGACCCCCACGGCTTCGAGCAAGCGCATCTTCATTTATGCTTTTGCTGGACTGTCCATCCCGACCATCTTGCTCATGATTCTGGGTGCCGCAATGGCGGGGGCTGTCTCTTCTGTTGCCTCATGGGAAGCGGGATACGACGAGAACCTCGTTGGTGGCGTCATCGCGGCCATGCTGGAGCCCGTTGGAGGCTTTGGAAAGTTTGTGGTTGTCATCCTGTCGTTCAGTCTTCTCGGAAACATGGCAGCGACATCCTACTCCATCACCCTCAACTTCCAGCTGCTTATTCCCCAGCTCGTCAAGGTTCCGCGATACGTTTTTGCCATCATTCTTACCATCATTGTCATCCCTGTGTCTATTCGAGCTGCCACCGAATTCTTCGCAAGCCTCGAGAACTTTGTTGCCTTGATTGGATACTGGGCATCGGCTTTCCTCGGCGTGGTTATGACTGAGCATTTCGTATTCCGCAAGGCAGACTCTAGCTCCTACGATATTGACGCTTGGAATGATGCGAAGAAGCTGCCAATTGGTGCGGCGGCCTTGGCTGCCAGTATTCTTTGCTTTGGTCTCGTGGTTCCGAGCATGGCACAGGTTTGGTACACTGGTCCTATTGCCGAGACAACGGGTGATATTGGTTTCGAGCTGGCATTTGCCGTGTCGGGTATTTTATACGTGCCCTTGAGAGCTTTGGAGAAGCGGTTCACCGGGCGATGATTCCGTAATTGCTTTCTTTTGTGTCCATGGCTTGGAGTAGAAACGCTGGGGACAACATCATCTAGTAAATATTTGACTGAGAATTGAATTAAAATGGAAAGTCCATTATTGGAATATGAAACTGCACATTGTTGATAATAGTGGTCCGTGGTAGTATGATTAACGTGATAAAATTATGTTCAAGACTATTACCAGGACCAACCCTTCTTAAAGTTCTCCAACGCACTCGCCTCTGTAACAACATCGGCATATTTAGCATTCAGGTCAAATAAATTCGAGTTCTGAATTGAATCGCTTCTGTCGCCACAAGCTGAACCAACAACCTAGGAGAGAATCAGCATGCGTCATGTGATAGAGATTCGCATCAGCTCACCATGGGTCTAAACCCATATTGCATGGCGTCCAGCGTGGTTGCTCTCACGCATCCACTTGTGCTCACTCCGCAAATGACAACCGTATCGACTCCCTTAGTGGTGAGAGCCGTCTGGAGAGTGGTTCCAAAGAAACCGCTCGGGTACTTCTTCTTGAAAACGGGTTCTCCCTCGCGCGGGACTATACCATCCATCCACTCGTGCAGCCCGCGACTATCTCCTGTGTGCCACACATCCAGCGTCTTTGCCTTGAGCCAAAACAGACCAGCATCCGCCATCTCAGGTTCCGTGTACTCGACAGCGGTCCAGAATACCGGGATGTTATTTTCTCTGGCGGCATCCAAGAGGCGCTTCATGACCTCGGGCGACTTTGCTGATGGCTCGTGGCCGGTGATATCCAGACACGACCCCGGGGTCCAGTAGGCCTTGCAAACGTCAATCAGGACAAGCGCCGGGCGCTTGCCCCAGCCCATGACTGTTCCAAAGCCAGAGGCGGCGTAAGATTCCGACTGCGGGTGCGAAGAGAACTCCATGTTTGCGCCCGGAAAAGGTTTTTGGTGCTGGTTAGTTGCTTTGGGGGGTCAAATTGTTGTTTGTTACTGGCTGGGAAACAGGCCTCTCACAGTATTGTAATGGCTTTCAATCGTTTGCCTTGGCAGCATCTCATCAAGATAGACTAGTCGGGCAATTGCCCCAAGACCCGGCAACCACCGGCGGCCCACGTTTCGGTGCGATTGAGCCGAATCCGGCAATGCACGATCCGTCAAGCGGGGGCCTGTGATAAGCCAGCGCATGACGCATTCGCTCATAGATGTTGGCATTTTTTTCTCGATGTTGGAATAGATGATTTAGATTCATACCAAGTCCAATCATATTTGGCCTTGACCGTTGGCCTGCTATAACATCGATTGATCACCAAAATGTCCAGCCAAGGTCGAAAAGTCTGGCAGCCGCTGCACCCAGAAATTCGGGCGAAACTCGACCCCGAATACGTTGCATTCCATGACGAGTATATGCAATATGTGCAGCCGGATGACCAAAAGATATGGGATGGCACGGCACGAACAGAGCCGTCGCTCCCGTCTGGCGGGTTGCCTCCGTTAACTGTAGGAAGCACCAAAGAATTTACCGTGGGCAAATTCCAACTCAGGGCATACACTCCAACTGGCGAGAGCGATGAATCTGGATGGCCTGTTTTTATCTGGTTTCACGGTGGAGGATGGGCAATTGGTGGCTTAGACGACAACAAGGATTTCGTTACTTTCATCTGCCAAGGTTCGTTCACTTTTGAAGAAACCGCAACGAAATATTGACCAGAACCAGAGGTGAAATGCGTTGTCATCACCGTTGACTATCGCCTTGCACCCGAGAATCCTTTCCCCGCAGCTGTTGAAGACGCTGTCGATGCGTTGCGATGGGTCGCAGGAAATCTACCAGAGCTGGGCGGCATCGACGTCTCCAGAATCGCCGTGGGCGGAACCTCAGCGGGCGCAACTCTGGCCATTGTGGCATCACTGGCAGTCATCCACACCTCTGCTCAGCTCCCATCAGCGACGCCATCGCTGAAAAACGTTGTGCAGTTCCCGCTCGTCTCTCTTCTCCTTATTGTACCAGTCATTGACAATACAGCAAAGTCTGAAGGTGTTTGGGAGAGAAATGCCACCACGGCGCCTTGGTTGACACCGGCGAGGATGGAGTGGTACAGGAAGCTCTACTTCACTGAGCCCAAAGACCGAAGCCAATGGGACGCGAGTCCAAACTTTGCGCCCAGCGTATTGCTGTCGCAGCTGCCACCTACTTGGATGGCCATCTCAGAGCAAGACATCCTTGCTCCAGAGGCGGAAAAGTTTGGTGCACAGTTGAAAGAACTTGGGGTTGAGGTCGAGTCCACCATCATCGACGGTGGCACACATTCTATCCTCTCGCTCTGCGGCAAAATAGCCCGGGGGAAAAAGATGGTGGAGGATGCAGCCGAGCACCTGAAAAAAGCATTTCATCGCTAATCATTATCTAAACTCGTTCCAATCGTGCAAGCAGTCCCTTCCAAGCCCAACCATATCCAGTAGCTTCAATTATTAGCCTGCAAATCCCGGCATCCCCCAGTTCCCCATAAGATCGTAGTGAAACCCCCCATGAAGAAACGCATCAAGTTCGGCATTGAACAAGTCGTCTGGCAGATTACCAGGAACTGCACTTTCAAGCCGTGGAAAGGAGCTGTTATCCAATGGAAAAGAATGCATCGCCTCTCCAAATATTCCTTCTGTCATTGTAGAGCCCGGCTCCGCCGGCGGCGCGGCGCGTCGTTGATCGGTTGCATGGCCGCCGACTAGCGACGGCTGGGTATTTAAATGTCGGATCGTAACATCCTCTGCTGCAGTTTGTTGCGAGGGCGTTGGTGCTGTATGTTCGCTCGCCGGGCTGACTTCAGAGGGAGTGGCAATTTGCTGTAATCCCCTCTGCCACTTGGAACTGGTTGGCCAGGCCACATGCAATTCACTGAGAACTTCGAGCGCCCTTCGAGTCATTGTTTCTGCCTTGTCGGCCAGCGCAGGACAGAGCGTTGGGTTTCGCCACAAGTATGTCGCGAGCGATCCGCTAATGTAAACGCAAAATACGAGAATCTGGGGAAAGCCTTCGTCTGGAGCTCTCATGGTGACAAAGGCCTCTATCTGCTCATATAATCTCCAAACGTTGCTGAACAGGTCATTCGATATCTGTTTCCAGAAGCCATCTGGAGCTTGTTCGCACATCTCTCCAGCATCGTCACCATCTCCCGGTGGAGATGTTGCGTCCGGCGATGAACTTGTTAAGGATGAGAGCATATTTTCAAGATATATGCACCGAATCACGATATTGCTTAGTCTCAGAACCATTGTGATGGAGAGATATGCGAGATGGAGCGATTCTGATTTCCAGCCTCTTAGGTTCCATATTGAAAATGCGTGTCGAGGAGGTATGCTCTCCTCCCATTTCTGTAGATCCGATAATGTCTTTCTATGGTCACTCTTCTCGTCCCACGGAGGCGTCTTATTCAGACTGAAGCCGGTGCGGCCTGCGCGTCGGGCAACTATGCCCCAAAGGCCATGCGCTTGCACCAGAGTAGCAAATAAACATCTTGTTGACGAATGGACCAGCTGGGAATTTTCAATGGCAGGCGGTGTTCCAGCCAAGGCGGCTCGATCTGTTGGAATAGCACCGAACGCGAAATCCGCCTCGCTGCATGGGAGCAGCGTCGTAATGTCTTCTAGGGGAAAAGGGGCGGGTGTTTTGTAGCCTGAATGGAGATTCTCTTGGCTTTGAATCATCCAAAATACTCGTCTAGCACTTTCCGACCGTATCACCTGTTCTGTAGGACAATTCTTGTCGAGGCAATAGGATTCCTCGCAGTGTAGCTTTAACAGGGCAGCCATCCGCACAGCTACACCCATGTCCATGCTGGATTTATCTCTGTCGCCATTTCCCCATTGACTGATGGCCAGCAAGAAGAAGGCCTGAATGCGTTCAAGGGATGGCCTGTACATCTCCGTGGGCACCACAGCCTTGGCGATATCAAGGAAATGATCGGTCGCGCGTCTGGGATTTCCATATCGCTTCGCTAATGAAGGTGTGAATCGGGCAGATATGGATAGGATGCAAGCTAGAAGAAACTTGTTGATGGACTCGGGACGACTGATCAAATCCTCTAAAAACATGGCCTTGGGAATAAATCCCAATTGAAAATACGAGGTAACGAATATGCGACATCCCTCGATGACTTCATCCCAGGGAGGCAAGACGTCGTCGATTTTGAAGGCCGGAGCGGGCATCAAGACCCGGCGGATGCTGGGGCTTGTACACGGTGAGCGGCCCCGAGACCCGCCGGCCGGAGGAGTAACAGGAGCATGGCTTTGTGGCATCCGACCCGGAGAAGTAGAGGGTTGGTTGACGATCCCGGTTGGACTACCATCCGCAGTGGGAATTTGACGGCGCCGAAATAATCGATCCAGGTCCTTTTCGCCGCGCCGTGGGAAGTAACATTCAGAGGCGATCTGAGGGCTGGCAAGCTGACAGGCCTCGCAGGGAGGGTGGATGGACTGGTGAGTGCACCTGGAGCGTAGGCGGCGGCAACGGCGGCAGGCAACTGGATTGCGCCGCTTTGCCGCCGCCGGAGTATTTGACTGGGCCTTGAGAAGCTCGGTGGCGCAGCTTTCTGTCTCCGGATTGCCGCTGCTCTCCATGGTGCTGCTATGCGAGCTGGAAGCGGGCCTCATAGTGGGCAAAGAGTGCTGGATCCTGCCAGAGCGGTGTGAAAGCAGGCCAGGCGGCGGCAGTTTTGCCAGAAGAAAAAAAGAGAGCCGGTGCCTCTCTGGTTATTGCCGTCGTCCTCCATCGTGGTGTTGATAAGTCAAGTGGGGTCCGAGCATGGAACCGGCAACTTGGGGCCGATGGTGCACTGATAAGCACCTTCACTGAACAGGGAACTGCTGAGTAATATTCGCATCGATCTCGCACCGCAAATAAATATCCCGTGCTACCTAGCGCCTGCTTTCTTTTTTGGTGAACTGTACCGGGTTCTAAGCAAGGTTAGAATGCCCTCGAGTTCCCCAAGTGATTCCTGGGACATTGCTTCACTTGCCTCGATAGATGTCTGGTCGCCTAAATCAACAAGATCGAGACGGATTCCTACCATTAATTTTATACAGAGTACCATATTTGGAAAAAGAGCAGTCAGGTAATTACATGATGAGATGAACACAGCCAAAGACTGGCCCTGCTTCTTGGGACACCATATTGAGTTGCTTGTTCGTCAGGAGAGCAGAGTTGATAACTATGTATAAATCAATTGGCAGGGATTAATTTTCAGCTGACTCTAGTATTCACTGTGAGAACTTGCAGGGGGTGTGCGATTTTTACCTTGGCCTCACTCTAGTTCGCTTCGCAAACTAGCAGCGACGACGACTTTCTGTCCTATTGGTTCGCCGCTGCGAAGGGCCCTCGCCATTTATAATCTAAATCCCCACACAGTATTACTCATGCCATGCATGGATGCTCTGATGACGCACCTTCCCAGACTATCAGCTATTGTTTAACCTCGAACACTTGATTCTGCCAATTCCAAAGCCGATAGCATTAAATGAGGCAGCCAACTGCGTCGCCCATGTCCGCAGCAACGCCACAGCAGTCGCCCGACGAGGCGCCACAGGCGTCCACCGACAGTCAATCCCATCAGACGCCCGGAACAGGTACCCAGGGCAACTTGTATGCTCCCAGTAGTAGCTCGCGTCCGACCAAGCCGGCATCGTGCCTCGCCTGCCGACAGCGCAAGGGTCGCTGCGATAGGCAGAATCCGTGTTCCTATTGTAGGCGTGTCAATATTGCTTGCGTCTACCCAACAAGACGAGCGCCTCGCGGATCCCTACTTCCACAGGGTCACCCCGGCAGGAGGGAAGCAGACCTATTGGATCGTTTAAGAAAGCTGGAGGGAGTTGTGGTCAAGCTCAGAGGAGCCGTCGACGTTAATCCAAACGATGTTATCGATCCATCAGTCACCTCTCAAGACACAGTCTCAACAAATACATATACTCCACAGTTCCAACCTAGTCCAGCCTCCGGCGAATCCGGTCAGGGTTCTGGAGACTCTGGAGAATCCACATTGCCCAAGCCGACAGGTAATACAGACGATGAACACCATCAGGGCAGATTTGGACGCATGGTCGTCAATAACGAAAAGGGAACTACCCGATATGTCAGCAATGCATTTTGGACAAAGTTAAATGACGAGGTACGGCTCGGATCAGTTCGGTTGTTTTTTTAGTCACTGACAGAAGATAGCTGGATGCTATTCGAGATGAAACACAAGAGTTGGCTGATGAAAATGCCCAAGACTCCGATTTTGAGATCTCTCGGCTGAGCTCGAGCACGACTTTTGCCAATGAAGCTCAAAGCGGGTTTATTTTTGGATACAGCTCTTCTAATGTGGACCTCCTTAAGCTGCGTCCCCTACCGGCCCATATCCCACTCTTGTGGTCCATCTACGAAGAAAACGTCGAGCCACTAGTCAAGATACTCCATATCCCCACAACACATGCCATCCTCCGCACTGCAAGAGACCACCATGAAAACCTCACGCCCGGGCAACAAGCGCTGGTATTTGCGATATACCATGCAGCCATCACCTCTCTTGAGCCGGCAGAGGTAAGATGAAATATTTTATTTTTTCTTTGAATGCATGACTAATAGCAAATGCAGGTACACTCGTACTTCAATATTGAAAAAGATCAACTCCTTCCCCGGTATCGCTTTGCTGTTGAACAAGCCCTTGCAAAAGCCAACTTTCTGAATACGACTGACATCACCGTTGTTCAAGCATTTGGAATTTTTCTAACTGTCGTCCGACGACACGATCCCAGTCGCTTTTGCTGGTCCCTGTCCGCTCTATTAATTCACATGGCCCGAGGCATGGGTCTGCACCGTGACGGCTCTCATTTCAACCTCAGTCCCTTTGAGACCGAGGTGAGGAGACGTATATGGTGGTGCGTCATCATTCTAGACGTTCGATGCTCCGAGGAGCACGGTACAGCTCTTATGATATCAGAGGGTTCATACGACACAAAGAGGCCGATCAACATCGATGATGCAGACATAAGCCCTTCGACAACACAGCTCCCTCAGCCTCGGCAGGGTCGATCCGACTGCACCATTGCATGCATTCGATACGAAGTTTGCAGTTTTGCGCGGCGCCTGGTTGACGTGTTGTCGGCGCCTAACCCTGAACCTGCAAAGATTGATGATGCAGGCCCTTCTAGCAAGGAAGCAGCACTTATCGCCGCGTATCACGAAATCAAGGAGAAGTTTCGCAAACCGATTCTTGAAGAAACGGATGATCACTACTGGGTCGCTGTCATGCTGTCACGGGCAAGCATAGCCAGGCTCTCCTTCATCCTTTACCAGCCCTCATTCTTCCCGGGAGCTAGCCGCGCATTACCAGCAGATATCCACCACGAAGTCTACATCTCGGCTATGGAGGTGATAGAATACAGTCAGGTTTGGGAGAAGAACCCCAGGCTCAGCCCTTTCAGGTGGAATTTCATCACTTGGGCCAATTGGCATGCTGTCATCTACCTTCTAGTGGAAAGCTGCCGACGTCCGTGGACTCCACTCTCGGAGCGGGCATGGAACGTCTTGAACAGCCATGAGAGAAGCCCCATTGAGATGACGAGAAGCACCGATCATAATGCCGTGTTTCGTCCGTTGAGGAGCCTCTACATGATGGCACAAAAACATCGAAATGCAGAGTTTGTTCGTCTCCGGAAGGACCCTGAAGAGGCTCGCCGACTCGAATTGGAGGAGCGCAAGGCCTACGACGAGGCCCAGTTCGGTACAAAACTTTCAGAGTACAAAATGAAAAGTTCAACAGAAAAGTGGCACGCGATATTACAGAACAGCGGGTCTCTACCTTCCCGCACAACCTCCAGAGATGGCCTTGGCCAGAGTGCGCCATCAATATTGGACCAGTCAAAGTCACCGACAAATATGTCCCATACTCAGCCTCTGAAGGGGTTTCAAACTTCAATGTGTCTCGATCCGACCAACGAGTCTGCTCGGTCTGCCAGCGACCCAATCGCACCAACCAGTGGCTTCCCTGATTCCAACTTCCTTCCCCTGAACACGCTCGAACCCGTGTCTAGTATGAATATAGACACAAACACGCAGCCTGCGGTAGAAAGCAACCCTTTGGCTGGTAGCACCACCCTCCAGCAGCAAATTCTACAGGGCGAGGCACAACAACAGATGTCTCCAAATCAGGAATCACAGCACTCGGCCGTTAATAGTTTACCTCATTGGTTACGAGTTGATCCGTCTCTTCTCGCCAATATTAGCCCCATGGAAGACATTGATACGGCAGATATGGAGCTTTTCGTCGATGGCTTCGACTGGCAAAATTGGCATCAAAATATTAATGAAATGGGGAATAATACGTCAGGACCACCTTGGCCATAGTCGATTTGTCATCAAAAGGGTTATTATCCTGTAGTTTATTAACAGCCTGCTAATTCATACAATTCCATCTCACAAGTCTAGATAAGGAAACCTCATCATTTGCCTGAACTTGAAGTGTTTTCCGTACTCAAAGTTCACGCGCAATCTCCTCAATCTCCGTAGCATGCCTCACACCCTCTGCTGCAGTATGATTCCGCCCACCAATCATGGCATTGCACTCAGGACATCTTGCTTCCTCCATTGGCATTCCGCAGTTGTTGATTGTAAAAGGGTGTCCATTCACACATGTATACCAATGCCCTGTTCCCATAAGTTCCCCCATTGAGGCTTTGTAGACCTGTCGCAGTTCTTCGGCGGTCACATTGTGATACACGTGGCCATTGAGCGCGGATTCCACATTCTCGACTTCATCCTGCAATGCCGATGTCGAAGGGTACTTTTCCATGAGTTCTCGAGCTTGACTAATATGACCAAGTCCTCGCTGCTTGAGATGTTCTCCGACAACGAGGTCATCCTCGCTTGAAAGCTCCGGTGAGACGGGTGGACATGCCAATGACCCGAAGGAGATCCAAAAGTAGCATATTTTGGCATAGAATAGGTGGCCTTGGGTCTGTTCCAACGCGTGCTTGGTTGTGCTGGCCAAGCGAATAAATCTTTCGCATTCAATCAGGTGAGCCGACAAGTCAATCTTGACCTCCGTCTCGGCTGGCACGAACCCTTTACGGCGAGCAGCTAAAAAGTCTTCCATTATAGTCAGATCGCACTTCATCAACAGACAGGTAGCAAGTAGGGATCCTTTGACTTGGACGACGGATTGCTCGTCGTAGCGAAACTCCTTGTTTGTTCCGTGCTGGCGATTTGCGTGCCTGACGAGGTCTGCAACTCGCTGGAATGGCTGTTCCTCCTTCCGCACGTCTCGACTGTAGTTTAGGATCCTGTTTCGGTACTTTCTCATATCCTTATGCCTCACGTTACATGTGATGGCGCGCATGGCCGTGTTGAGTTGCACCTGGTGCGATGCGTCCTTGTTGGGCTTGGTCGGGGATAAAGCCAGAGGGGCTTGACGAGTGTTCGCGAGGATTTCTGTTTGCTCTACAAGCTGCCGTGCCAGTGTTTGGTACGCAGCTTGCGACCAAGCGATGAATTTCTTGGTAGCTTCGTCGAGCAAGGCGCGGCGCACCGTGCGTCCATATCTCGAAATATTTCGCAGTGAACCTCGGCACGTCGGACATGTCTTGACCCCAATGTTCTCCATGGAAAACGGCTCCGCGCTCAGAATGCCAACCGGAAGACCTCTTTCGTCTATTTTGTAGTGCGTAGACATATCCATGCGGCCGTCCATAGAGGAGACGGCCAAGAAATGCCCGCAGTCGGGGAAAATGCAAGGATCTTCGTTCAAATCGATCTCGTGGTACTCTTTCATTTCCAAGAAGTCTACACAAACCGACTTGATGTCCGGTGACGCGCATATTTGGCAGTATGTCGACTTGGGGCAGATCTCTCCGCAGACCGAGGGACCTACATGCCTGTTAGCAACAAAAAGGTAGATTTATACAGCATATTCGCACAACTCACATCGATGTCCGCATCCCAACAATTTTTCGCATCGAAGTGAGCAAGGCACCCAGTCACAAGGTGCAGCGCAGGGCATTGTGCACTTTGCGTGAGGACAACTTGACTCGCACGAACTTGCAGCACATGGGGCGCATGGCTCATGGCAAGTCTTGTCGCACTTTGAGTGGCTGCAACGCACTTCGCATGGTTGTTTGCAAGGTTTGCATGGAGTCCCATCGTGACAGCCCTGAGCACAGCTATGAGGGCAAGTAGAGTACTTTCGTCCACAAGTCTGCTTGCAAATACCGTGGTTTCTCTCCGTGACTTTGCCTTCTTTTCGGGTATTGCACTGGAAGCAGGAGCTCTTGCAGGTGTGGCCGCATGGAAGACTCGCACCGCACTGAGACAAGCACTTGTATTTCTCGCCGCTGACGTCCAAATAACAGGGAACTTTGACTGCATGCTCGCATCCCGGTACTATTTTGCTGACCTGCTTCATACATCTGATCGAGGCTGGGTTTTGTGCTTGCCAGCAGGGAGCTGAAGAAACTTGGTGGCCACACGCAAGTGTGAGGTTGATTCCTTTAAGAAACACCAGGCACTTGTCATGGCAAGGGTCTCCGCACCGAAGAGGACAAGCATGGTCGCAGCCTTTCTTCATGCGGGGGCAGTCTTGGAGACATTTGACGGCGCGATGCAGGGTATCAGAGTGGCATCTGCCCGTGCAAGCATGGCCGCATCGAAGTCTCTTTTCGCAGGGCAGATTGCATCCACTCTCAGGCGAGAATTGGACAAAGTGATCAGGTCTGGAAACCAAAATTGGAGTTTCTGGGTGTCGAGGACACTGAAGCTCGAGGCTTGCCCCGAAATTTTCGTCTTGTTCGAGCATGCCCAAGACGTCGGACCACATGGGAACTGAGGTATAAGTTCTCGCATCACCGATGAGATACATTCCGTGCTGTGCTCGCGATAAGAGTACATTGATTCGATTCGATGTTCGAAGAAAACCACACCGTTGCGCAGGGTTGCTTCGGACCAGCGATATCACGATGACCTTGGCCTCCTCGCCTTGGAAGTTGTCGACTGTTGCAACTCTGATGCTTTTGAGAAGTGTCGTCTTGATTGTAGCCGGGCCTGAAAGCTTGCGTGTGGTTTCATCATCGGCCTCGAGCGCTTCAAGCTCCTCTTGGTCTCGTTCGTTCAAGCAGATCTCGAACATGGATTCCATTCGACGGCGAAGTCGATGGAGCTGACCCAAGTATGGCGTAATTACCGCAATGTCTCCTTGAGAGTAAACACCCTGTCGAGAGAGGTGCGCAACCAAAGCAACTGTCATCTCAATCTCAAAATCGTTGGAATGAGACGTGCCCAAGGCATCATTGCCCGCTGCAGAAGCTTCGGAGTGTTCGTGGTGAAACCAAAACAGGCGTTTCTTCATCCCCACCACGCCAGGATATTCCTCAACCTTGTCTGCATCCTTTAGAGAAGGGTAAAGAGTCGATCTGACTAGGTTAGCAATGGAAGGGTGCATTCGTCTTTGCGTCTCCAGAACACTGTAAGGAAGTCTCCCATTTTCGTCGTCATGTGGTTGCACAAGTCTTTCGAACAATGAAACATCTAGTGAGTACTTCTCCCCTCGTGGGTTTGTACTTTGCAGGTCGTAGTTTTGTATCTGCGGCCGCAGCTGAAGATGGTCGCCGATAAGAATGCAGTGTTCCAACGACGGGAGGAGGGCAGTCAGGATATGCGCCTCCTGGACTTCTCCAGCCTCTTCACAAAGCATAACTTTGGAACGGAGTTTGCGAAGGACCTCCAAATTTCTTGCTAGCCCAGTAGTTGTGACGCCTATCACCTGGGCTTGCTCGAGGCATCGTAGATCTATATCTCCACGAATCAGCTCTCGTTGCTTGCTCGCTTGTCGATACTGATCGTGAATCTTGGTTAATTTTGATATGATAGGTTCCCGAATCTTCTTCAGCCAGCTTCTGTAAATGATAGTTCGCTCGTGTTGGGTCATTGACCAAACAGAAACCCCTTGCAAGTCTGCAAACTGCCGGTGTTGCATGGCCGGTGTTCCGCGCGAAAGCCATCCAGCTATAATGTTTTCTGGTTTGTTCACCACCCTTTCAAAACCTTCTTTATCTTTGCCAAATAACTCATTATGTTGGCTTGGATTCTCCAACCTCAAAAACTCTCTGACAGCGTTCTGAGATTGCGATAACGAGAGTTGCCCAAGCAACGCATTTCCTTCTTGGACAAGGCTGCGGACAGTCTCTCCTGATCCATATAATCTTACCTTCTCTGATTTTGTCCGAGAATTTTGTTTCGCAATAGTTCGAAGGTTTAATCCCTCCAGTCGTTTGGACTTTGACCTAGAACCAATCCGAATAATATCCTTGACTCCATCATCCAGCAAATGTTCAAGCAGCTGATCCAAAGCGTGGTTTGTATAACAGACGCACACAATGGGCCCCAGCTCGGCCTTCTCTCGATTTTCCAGGAGAACTTGGATGATCTTTTCCCCGGTGTAACTTTTTCCTGTTCCAGGAGGACCTTGGATGAGCGCAAACTCCCTCGACAGGGTGTTCAACAGGGCGGCTGACTGAGTCGGATCGAGTGTGGTCTGTGATGTAAGATCATCCGGGCTTAGAGGTGTTCTGGGGTTCATCATAAGACCATTTATTTCCTTATTAAGGCAACCCAATGCAAAGGTAAAGTCTGGCTTCCTGGAATATTGAGGAGGGTTTATTTCCAGTTTAGCAGAAGGGTCTTCCGGAGCTATGATGTGAGCGAACGGTATATTTGGTCTCTCGTACATCTGTTTCAGGGCATCCAGCGTATGCTTGAACGAGGGCAGTAGGACTCCGGGAAACTCGACCAGATGTCGATGCTGGACTTTGCCCATGTTTTGATACCAACGAAGAGTATCCGATATTTCGTGTCGACCTGGATCCACCAGCTGAAGTCTGACAAAGAGATAATTTTCATCATCTGAAAGCGTCAAGACTCTTGAATTGTCCTCTTCATCCGAATCTGTTTGGTCATTCTTGGGAAATTTTCGAGTTTTTTTGTCATCTCGACTTCTCATAGTGGAATCCGAAACAGTGAAAAAGAGGATTGATCCAGTGACATCGATTACGCAAACCAACGCTCCAGACTGGAGCTTTTTGGACCTCTCCCACCAATCCTTTCGCTTCTGGGCGTCGAAGTTCCTGACTGCAAGGGGCTGTTGGCATTGAATCAAGATCTCCATTCCATAAAACTCGCCGAATTCCACCTTGATAACTTCAGGAAACTCATACGTGTTTGTCCGGAGACTCTCCTTTGAATTGTATTTGTCTTTACTACGGGGGTTTCTGATTTGCTCCATCTTTTCTCGAACGACATCTCGGAGTTGCCCAACCGTGTCTTCTCGGATAAGGCGGAACTCTCTGTCGAGGCGACCTCGAATCCCCTTGACGTGCCATTGAGATTGATCTGTTGTGGGTAGGTATTCTCCCCTTGGAGACATGATTTCCTCTTGTGTGGGCATAATATTGATTTTTGTAATGTCTGCATGGTCATTGTTGTGACGCGGTCCTTCGGCAGACAGGTTCCCTGGAAAATCTCTCCTCAACACGAAAGACTCTCGAGAGACGGGAGCTTCAGCGACGGGTTCATGATCCGAAATAGCCTCACCAACTTCCAATCTTTGTTTTATATACTCCATGTACTTGGAAGCCTGGAGGTGAGAAAACTCTCCCTCCGGAAGCGGGTTTTCTTTGAGGACGTCTGACAAGTCTGAAATGATCTTGGCGAACCCAGGCTGAATGATGCTTGTCGTGTTGTAGTCGAGAATCTTTGATATGACGGCCAGAGACAGCTCTATGACTTGCATCTGCATTTGTGAAGCACCATTTGCCGAGGGTGTCGACGGAGATTGGACCAGGCGTGTGATGCAGCCAAAAATTCTCATCATGCGATCACCACCGACACCGATCAAAAAATTGAAGATAGTGGCAGCTTGAGCTTCTAGAACAGAGGAATCGACGAGCCTCGCATGTGTGACAAGAGTAAACAGCCGCTTCACCTCTGTCTCCCACAAATTCGACAATGCAAACGTGCCCAGGGCGGCCGGGACGTGATCGTCGGTCAGAGTTCTAACGAAGCGCAGCCCAGGATCAGTTGCAAGGATCATGATCATTTCTTGGGCACCGCCAACGTCTCCGTCCATGATATCAAGGCCCAACTGTAGAAAGCGAGCAACTACGCTTTGTGTTGGCTTGAGATGTGAGCCACTGTCACACAGTCGCTTCCACTCAATCAACTTCCCTTCACGAGGCTTCTGTGTTTTAGGTGCAGGTTGTGCGCTGCTCGTATTGGTTCGAATGGCATATGTCTTTCTCGTGCCTGGACGGGCATGAGAGTATCTGCATCGTATCCCGAACTTGCAGCTTCCATGGTTCATAAACTCGAAACAGGGCTTAGAGGACGTGTTCGGGGCGGCAGGGCCAGGCCCATTCTTTCTGGAGGTTTGTTAGCGTAGTAGAAGGCTTTTTCGGGAGGGAGGACATCTACTCTTTCTTCCCGACCATATTTTCGAGTTTATCGCTATTCCTTGGTTCTCTTGTAGAAACGAATCGACCTTAGAAAACTGTGGATGTCGTGAACGAAGACGGATCGAAGGCGCGGGGGCTCGGTTGGCTTTGGGGGAAAATAAAGCAGAGAAAACAAGGCATCTAGGACTTCTTAATAGCGCATAGAGCTTAGGCAGCCATTTCCATCTATTAGGATGTCATGCCAACTGCTGGCGGTTGGCTCCCAATGTGTAGTAGGCCTCCTGCAGGAGGCCTACCACACCAGGCCGCCTTGTCCACCAAGCGGTGGCGCAAGACAAATGAAAATATCCACTAATCCCCCTCCGACACCATTTTTCTATGATTGGTTGGTTGGTTCACCTAGTGAAGCGAGAGGTTGGCTTGGAACTGAGTACGATGCATCTGGAGAAACGTTGTCACATGCACGGCAGCCCTAAGCGATGTCAATAAATCAGCCTAAGCCACATATACCTCAGTACATAATAAGTTCAAATTAAGAATAATAGCTAATGTTTTGAGAAATCTTGAAAATCTTTATCGGAGTCATGTTGTGGGGTTAGATTAACGCATACATAGCAGAATACAACAGCACAAACACAATCAGGCTTCCAGCACATTAATGGCCGCTCACCAAGATGCCAGAAAATTATGTAATGCGATACAGAAATGTTTTTGGCATTGTATCGCAAATTCTTTTCGAAATATATTTATAAAATCCGGAATATTGCGCTCGCCAATGAACCTGCTGCTTCCATCCACCGCTTATTATTGCAGGCGCAAGTATAAAAGCCTTTGGACGAAAAAGGGCAAATGGAAATTAAGGATTAGGTTTTTGTTCATGGTTAAATTTATAGGTCCCTTTTGGGATAACATCTTGCCCCACGCTTGCAAACAGCAAATCTGTTGAGAGTATCGCAATGCATTGTGATAGCAATTAGTGGCGTCCAATAACCTTCTCTACTGCGACATGGTTCATGATCCATCAATACCGCGTCTATTCAAATAAAATGAATTCCTCCGAATCCCTGCGCTAATCTCTAGCGCCGGAAGCACATGCCGCCGTCCGGCCATCAGGACCGCCGTCTCAGATCCAACCGTTCGTCATAAAATAGTGGCGTCACCTTGGAACAGACGTACGCAGTAGCGGGTAATTTATTTATTTTTCCCTTCATTAGTGCAGCCATGTAGAAATTATTCCATATTGTTTTGTCGCCTTATTACTCCTTGTCTATCGCGTTTAATATGATACAGCGGTCGGCCGTTTCCGAATTTGTCGAGTCTCCTAGGAGCCTTACGTGAGATTTAGGTATGCGGGGGATTCTTCACCCGAAATCCATGAAGTCATGAATCTGGGCTAAGGGTCCCGATCAACACGCACTAAAAAATATTGACAAAACTAACGGGACAAAAGTGTCCGAATGGTGGACCTGAATACGGATTTAGGGGTGGGTGGCCAGCAATGGAGAATTGTCGTTGCAATGCGACACCTCGGACTCGAGCTCGCATTCAACCCGAGCATGCATTCAACCCAAGCATACACTCAACCCGAGCATACACTCAACCCGAGCATGCATTAGCCCTACCAGCCAGGCCAAAGCAGCGAATGATCCCAGAAAAAGTGTGTGGGGTGCGGGTGCTAGCGTAACCGTCTCGTCGCCCCTTTCATACGGCTGTCGCCAATAACAGACAGCCCGAAGTCCGGCCTGATCAGAACGGGCGTCTATGCTGACGGCGCAATGGCATTCCTCGTTAGCCTGACTCACGCCTACCAAACACCTTTATATCCGTTTCCTCCCATCTCATTGGCAAACCGCTATTCACCTTTTCTTTTCTGTAGCAAAGGAGTCTCACCAACAAAATCCAACTTTATCAAAGTCAGATCTTAAAACTTCATCACACTGGGAAGACCTGATGTCAACTATTTATTCTACACTTGGCCTCATCTGCGACAATTATCGCCAATAAGGGTGATATAATCTCCGTCAGGCGCGAAACCGCTTCGATATTTCAACTCTCTTACTTGAACATACATAGGCTCTTCTGCTTAGAAAAGTGGCTCGGATTTTAGTCAACGACAATGTTACACTTACTCGCGATCCGCCGACCTGCCAGCTTCGACGACTGCCATGAAATCTCAGATCTCTGTCCCGTCAGCGCCACTGTTCTGGGATACATTCCCAATCTCGGCTCCAGCATCTTCTTCGCCATTGCCTTCGGTCTATTGCTGATTGCTGCTCTGGGGCTGGGCATCTGGAAGCGAACATGGACATACTGCGCTGCCATATCCGCGGGCGTCATGCTTGAATGCCTAGGTACAATCCCCTTTTTGTTACTTCCTCGCCACACTACGGAGCTATTCAAATAGGTAAACTGAAATGTGAAGCTGACGCTATAACAGGCTACGTCGGCCGCGGTATAATGCATCACAACGTTTGGGACAAGAGCGGCTTCCAGATCCAGATCTGCTGCATCATCATCGCTCCCACCTTCATCTGCGCCGCCATCTACCTCACGCTCAAGCATATTGCCCTGGCCCTTAACCCAGGGCTTTCGCGAATCCCCGCCGCATGGTACCCAAGGTTCTTCCTGCCCGCTGATCTGACCTGTCTCGTGGTCCAGGCCATAGGCGGTGGTGTCGCCGCGGGAGCGAGTCGAGACAACGAAAAGGCCGCCCAGACTGGAAACCGCACCATCATCGCCGGCGTTGCTCTCCAGGTTGTCGTGCTGCTGCTCTTCGGTGTCATGGGCACAGACTATTACATTCGCGTGAAAAAGTATCTTCAAGGTCCCGGAGCCGACCCTGCGGCACTACAGGTCTGGAACGACAAGAAGTTCCGCATGTTTGGCACTGCGGTGATGGTTGCATACACTAGCATTCTCATCCGCTGCATTTATCGGTGAGAAAATCCCATTGCATTTTTTTTTTTTTTACAGCCAACTAATTGTTTTTACTCAGAGTCGCGGAAATGGCTGGCGGTTGGGGCAACGAAGTCATGCAAGACGAGCCCAGTTTTCTTGTCCTGGATGGAGGTCTCGTTCTCATCACCTCGACACTACTAACAGTCTTCCACCCTGGCCTACTGTTCCCAAGAATGAGCAGCGGTGGAAGCCCCGGCACCACGTTCAAGGATTCGGAAAAGTCAGGAGGGTCGTCTAACGAAGGTGTTAGGGCGGACAGCGTCTGATATGTCAAAATCATTACGTTTCATAGAGTTTTGGGTGAAGGTTTGTAGCTTTCCCAGAAAAAGAGAAAACAATCAAGAGCGGTACTGTACGTGCCATAGAAGGTCATGCGTGTAATATTCCACTTTTCAATCTCCCTAGTTATAGGTAACTAGATGCAGTAGTCACCAAGTTGTCTTCTCTCCTAGTCGTCTTTCCTCTTCATGATATGCCGTGGAATCATAATGTCTATCGCTATCAACCCTTAACCAGTCTATCAGCCTCGCCATCATCGTCACTGTCTGTTTCTTCCTCTTCTTCATCCTCCTCTTCCTCGTCCTCTTCTTCCTCTGATGATTCTTCCTCTTCTTCACTTTCTTCTTCAGTCTCCTCACTTTCTTCTTCTTCCTCTGCCAGCCAATCGTCTAGCGTCTTGGCGCCAACACCCTCTCCATTGCCATTGGTCTTGCTTGGAGCAGCAACAGACTTTGCTGCATCATCTAACCTTTGGCTAGCTGGCAGAGAGCTCTTCTCTACATCGTACCGAGACACTTGTCCTTCTGCTTCACGAAGTCGAGGATCCGGCTGATGTCCCTCCTCGACCCAGTCAGGAAGCGCTTCATACCCTTGGATACCGTGGATGCCTCCACCGCCGGCAAGCACTAGAGTTGCAGATCCAAGGGTGAATCCCTTCCGAGACTCGGATGGGCTTGGCGCCTGGGGCGCAGGCTTCTCAGCGAGTAGCATCAGCGTTGCCAGCTGGGGCACGGCCAACAGAGAGCGGTACATCCTGGCCCTGTCTCGCAGATCAAAAGACGTGTCGTATCTCACCAAGAGAAGAGCGTATTCCCATAGCCGCACAATTGGGTGCTTATCTGTGTCCATCGGCGGATCCTCGTCCGCCTCCCTCTCTTGTTCTGACTCGCTCTTGCGGTTAATGTGATGAAGATAGACCTTTGCTGCGAGAAGCAAAATCTGCTGTTTCGCCACTGCAGACTCGCTCGCAAATTCCTTGAGAAGAATTCGCAAAACGTCTGGCGCAATGTTGTCTTCTCCGTTCAAACCCGAAAATTCTCCCACTAACCAGATAATGGTTGCGCGAGCGTTCGGGTCCGTAGCTGAATCCAAATTCTTTGCCAGCCTCACTACTGTTCCAACATGGCCCTGAGCGTCTTGCTGGATGAGATGGCGAATCACCGTCAATGATTCAGCGGCAAGAGTTCCATCCAAGCTTGTAATTTGGCCAAGCAGGAGCTTCAAGCACCGCGGTGCCGTGCTTGCATCGGCCTGTGCGCAACGGCCAATAGCACGAACAGATTCGCGCACCAATGCCTTGTTAGTTCCTTGCGAGAAGTGCTCCAGCTCCTTCAAGATCAAGCTCTTGATGTGGATGGGGCTGTGGGGGAAGATGATGGTCAGAATCTCCAGTTTGAGTTCCCATACCGGTGCAGGATCGGTTGCTCGGACCAGGAAGTGGCTGGCATGTCTGACGAAATCAGCTGGCCTAAGAAGGCAGACCGAAACAATGTTGAATAGAGCAATCTGCTGAATATCCTGGGCTCCTCGAAGCAGGGCGACCAGGGGGCCGATGGCGTGCTTGACGTACTCAGGAGTACCAATGTCAATATAGCAGCGAGTGACTGCAACCACAACTCCAGCATTTCGGCTCTGCAACAGAGGCCTTATGCCATTCAGGAGCAAAGCTAGGTCTTGATCCAATCCACTAGATCGTGTGGTCTTGCCGGTATTCCGTGATTCCCTGTAAAAATCATCAACATCAGCACTCTGAGGTTGCTCAGTAGACTCTTCCACATCCTGCGACGCCCTAGGAAAGCATCTGCGCGCATAGTACGTCATGAGTCGCAGGGTGGCCAGTTGGCTCCACTCATCCATATCCACGATCTGCTTAATCAAGGTCCGGTAGTGTTTGTGAACCAGATCTATTCTGTCGGGACATATCTCCAACAGCGCTGAAATCGCCGCTCCGGCCACAAAGTACTGCTTGTCGCCCAGAAGCGTCGAGAGGTAGTCGATGAGTTGGGGTGCCTGGCTTGGATCCAGTCGGTGGCACTTGGGAATGGCCAGGGCCGCCGCCTTGCGCACATAAGGGCTCATGTCGGCAACGCCTTTCTTGATTGCCAGCGACACAATTTGGCTAATAACAGGAACACGGATTCCGGACATGGTCTTGAGGGCAAGGGCTCGGACTTGGGGGTTCGTATCGGACAGGGATTTCTGGATGGTGTTGATAGAGAGGAGGGCGAGGTCGGGCTCCTGTTCGGCATGGTGGATGAGGTAAATGTAGACAAGCTTCTTGATCTCGAGGTTCGGTGAGGCGACATTCTTGACGACGTTGGAGAAGAAGGGTAAGGTCTTGTGGTTTCGGTACATCATCTGCAAAGCAACCTCGTCGTTAGCAAATCAAACCGCCATGGGGCAGTTTCCATACGCACAGCAATAACGCGCCGCAGCCCCTCGAGCACCTCTCGCTCGTTGCGACTGTCCAGAAGCTTCCTCATCTGGTTCCTGTCAAGGGGCCGGCTGCTCGTTCGCACCACGCCGCGTGTAGCTTGCGCGGCATCGAGAGTGAGTTCTCTGGCTAGCGGGATCGGTCAGGTTGGCAACGACAGAGGGCAGGGCGAGGCGACGTACCAGTCTCCATGAGACTCGAGATCCTCGCTATCGACTCCATGGCGGTGTTTAAGGCTGCACGGAGCGCGGCTACAGCTTCAGGGGCGGTGTTGCAGCTCGCGGCAGCTCGTTGCGCAGTCGAGGTGGACGTTTGGCGGGTGGTTGGAATGACGTTGTGTGGCCTAGTGCAATGCCGCAGTGGAGGGGCGTGACACTTTAGTGGGGGTCCATTTGCTTTTATCACAACAGCTACCCGCTTGAGCATCTGTTGATGGCCAAATGTGGCCGGATGCAAACAAGGCCAAAAAAGAATAAAAATGTCCCTGAAAGCTCTTTTATAACAAAACCCGCCCATCTCAGCGACATCTGTCAAGATCCGTGTGTCTTACCTTGTCAAAATCTCATTTGGTAAGCTCCCATAGTCATAATCGCCTCGCTTCACACGCAGTCTTACCCTAGACCTTAGGTCTTCAAGCACCATGACATTACAACCGACCGTTCTCTCGCCAGCAACACCCTCTGAGCTTCTGTCGTATATTTTATCTTGTCACAAGTATCCTACGACGCTCATTGTTGGGTGCTCAAGGGATGAATTCTTAGGAGCAGCTGTAGAAGATGTTATACATCAATTATCACTTCAAGACAAACAGTCACAGGCTAATCCCGACGACGAGGGTGAACACGCCCAATCTATTCGTGACCTTCTCAAAGCGCCTCTATACCAAACCGCCATATCTCGGCATATTCGAATAATATTCACCCCCACAGTCACTCACCTCCGCTCTTACCTCTCCGTCTTCACACCTGAGGACTCTCGTCTCCCCCCTCCTCCCGACCATGTTCCAGATAAAAAGCCGCCCGCCCTGCTCATCTACGGCCTGCTCGCTGTTCATCGAGATGCGAGCGAGTGGTCTGCTCAAGGAATTGGAAATTCTACAGCTGTGCTTGTCAATTGTGCTGTGCGGAATCGTTTCCGGCCTATCATTATTGAGCCACGAGGCCCAGGAGGGCACGACGATCTGGATCACCTCAGCGGCGAGATGATTCCGCTTCTTAATGGGACACTGAGGAAAGATAATGGATCGTGGAGTGGACGGACTGTAAGCATACAACATGTGCTGGGTCGCTGGTTTGAGTTTGAGGCTCAAGAATGGGAAAGCAAACAGCAAATTGGACAAAAAGAGCAAGCACAGGCGAGCCAAGAAAATAGAGATTCGGAGTGATCTTGTTTCAAAATCACATAATGATCATTATGTCGAGTTCAAAGTCATCGCGTCGTTATTGCTCGTTCTACGCAGAAACCCCAGACAGAAAGCTTCCACAAATCATTATCTTTGTGACACCCAAGAACGCCAGACCCATGTGGTATCACAGTTCCAAAACATCTCCCCGAAGATACAAAGCAAGCAAATTCCCAGGCGCCGTCATCATCATAATTACCCTTCTCTAGGCAATAGCTTGCTCCATTTCCTTAATATAGAGCTTGATGTGCGCCTCCATCTTTTGGTATTCTTCGTAGGCAGAGTGAACCTCATTTTCGATATTCTCTTTAAGATCTTGCATCTAAGCATTGTGGGTTAGTGTCGATTTCCATGTACCGGTACGAAGATGAACTTGCCTTCTTTTCGGTCTGCTCAATTCTCACACGCCGGACATCCATGTCCCTGCCCTTCTCGGCGCGCTCTTGCTTGAGCTTGTCATGCAACACCTTGAGTTCATGCATCTTTTCATTGGCATCCTGAGCCTTGAGGTTGCTTTGCTCGCGAAGATTTTCTGTTCGTTCCAAACATTTCTGGAGCTGGCGTTTCAGCATGTTTTCAACTCGCTCCACCTCGAGCGCATTGTTTTTGCGTTCCGAGAGCTGATCGCGCTGCTTGGCGTTTCGGGCCATTTCTTCCTCCTCCTTGGCTAGTTCTGCGGCAATATCTTCCAGAGTCTTAATGCATGATGCTACATCAGTTGATACGACGGAGAAAGAATCGGTTGATGTTTGAAGTCCACGTGCCCGCCGATCTAGAGAGTCGATATGTGACTTGTCATTACTCAGGATCTCCCGAAGCTCCGTCAGATTATCTTGGAGGGCAGAGGGGCTCTGAAGCACGTATGGTCGCAGTTTGGTGCTCTCCTGCTTAAGGGTAATCTTCTCTTGCGTCTTTTGTTCGAGAAGAGTAGTGAGTTCGCCCTTCTTTTGCTTGGCCTCCTCGAGCCGTGCGGCAGCCTTTTCTTGATTCTTCCGGAGTTCCAGAAGCTGCCTCTTCAGCTCTTCGTTGCGCATCGACTTTTCGCGGACCTGGACCTCCATGGCCTTGCGGTTGCGCCTCATCGCGGCCAACCTGGCCTCGTTGTCTTGATTTTCGGTGTAGAGGGTTTCAATGCGCGTTTTGGTGGATTCCGATTTGTTGTAGTGCTCATCGATGACGCTGGTCTGGGACTCGCGGAATCGTACAAAATTGATGAGGTAGCTGAAAATCTTGACGAGGCGCTCATACGACGGCTTGTACAGATCGTTGAAGCTGAAGTCGGTAATACCGCACTCAAACAACAGCCTGCGCAGCGAAACGTAGAAGCCCATCAGGTTGCGCGTATCAGAGGGAATCACATCCGAGAACTCGCCACAGACGTCCTCGGCGGCGGCGCGCATGGCCGGCTCGACCGTTTCCCGCGTCGCATTAAGCAAGAGTTCGGCAAACCATTCGAAAATCTGCTGGACGTGGGCCGGGTTGGGTTTCTGGAGGTCCGCGACGGTAAAGTTGATGCCGATATCTGTGATGCAGCCAACAATCTCGCGGTCAGGGAGGCGCATGAAGGCATCGGCCTCTTCCTCCTTCTTGCGCGAGCGAGACTGCTGCTGCTGGGGCGGGATGATGCTCATCCGTGGATTGTATGACATTTTGGCGCTATTGTTGCTGTCTCGTTAGATCCTTTCGTGCGTGGGCTGTGCCTCTCAACTTTCGTGGTCGCGATTTCCTTGTGAAAGTGGGCTGTAAACAAGTAGTTGCCGTAGAAACTTGGCGTAGGCTCATGATCACGTGATGCACAGTGCTCACACTCACTGCAAGCATTGAGCAGGGGTTGAGACAGGTCTCAAGAGCAGACGAATAGAGTTCAATTATGCTACCGAGGTATTTATTCTTCATGGACCAGTACCACGAATCACCACGATTCGCCTCACACCGAGCCGTTGAGCAGAACGTTCTGGATGCCTCTACCCGGCACACGGCAGCCCAAGGCATAATGCACAGCCAACGCTGCTTGTGACAGCACAACATGCCGTGCAGATGCGAATCCTTAGTTCGCATCAAAAGGAATATCATGGCATGGAACACCTGTAACGATTTATGTTGTGTCGTGGTACGCACATACACGTGTACAATGCTCAGCGCTTCAGGGATCATGAGTGTTATGTCGGACACGGACTTGTAGGTGGCTCTTAGGCTGATCCAGATAATCTCAAGGACTGGGCGTCTTACTCTCTAACCCTGGTGTCAACCCTAAGATAATAGTCATGTGTGTTATTATGGCATAATATAGCACTCTGTTTAAGACACTGGAGAACGCCCAGGTGTCATCTCAAGTTAGATGAGAGACACGGGAATGCACTGTTAATCTTTAGCCACGGAGGTGCTTGTCTCGGCCGTCATCAGCCACAGGTTTCCGTCACAGCCCCGTCATATCAGACGTAATTGCTGATTCTGCCCGGGATGGCAATTAACGAGTCCCATTGGTGACTTGCATCAAACTCAATCTTGCTGTATCACCAGCAGCGCCCATGTTGGCTGTTTCTCCGTCTTACTGGCCCGCCGGGATCTGTCAGTCATCTTGCGTGGAAGTCCCTTTACAGATGCAAGGTCCTGTTCGTACATTTGCTGTACAGTACTCGTACATACAGGGCCCTGCGTAGATCCTCATCGCTCGACCTTGGATGGTGCAGATGAATGGGTGTCATCATCTAACAGGGAAACATCATGGCCTGATGGATTGTATATGTGAGGGAACACACAGACTTGGGCACCAGCTGAAATACTCAACCTGGATCAGATTGGCAAGTACTCTGGACCGACGGCCACAACAGCAATCTTTGGAACTTTTCACCCACGTGGCTGCTCCCCAACCCGCCCGATCTAGCCCGATGAATCGCTCGTCTTGAGTGCGGACGACGCCTCACAGCCCCTGACTGGGGCGGCCAATTCTCTAACAAAAGCAAAACCATCCCACATCCCCGCCACTTTACGATGCCATAGGCTAGGGCTGATTAATTGTCCGCGATCATGGGTGTTGAAACACTGCCAGCAATTGGCCTGTCTAAGCCCTAAAAAAATACGTGCCAACTTGAAACAAGCAGAGGCCAGCCAAGCCATTTTTTTTTTAGGGACCCCTAGGGCAGGGCTAGGGGAGAGCAGAGGGAAGCTGAAGCAAAGGGGGACAATTGATATAGCCTAGGCCTTGACTTGGCAAGTCGGCGGCTGCAGGAAGGGTTGGGTTGGAATTGAATCGCTTAAATGCAGGAGGGGCAACGGCCAGGTAACATGCTGGGGCAAGCAGGGAAACCGTTGGCGGTCATACCCCCGGTTTGACGGAAGAGAGGAGTTGGGATGGACGCAACGCAACGCAACTCCATGTTGCAAGGAGATGCTGGCTTCAGGAGATATGGGGCCCTCCGCGCTCCACGATTTTGTCTCCTGCATGAGCTGACATGCATGGTCGCTGGGCTGCGGGTTTCCTCAAGGGATTCTGGTGTTGCGTACAGTGCATTCCGGCCATGAGAGAATGGTACTATCCAGCATTGAGATACTATCAATAGCACCGGAGATCATCGGGCAACCCATGTCCGTTCCGCCCCAATACGTGAGCTGCTGCTGACCAGCGCTCTCCCGCCTCTGCGAGTGGGACACACTGTATCTTGTTTCGAAGCGAGCACTTTAAGCCACCGGCAGCCAAAGGCGATCATTGGCCCAAGTGTTGATTGGAAAGAAGTGGAACATACATATAGGGAGGGCGGTGGAAGATTTTTTTTTTGTCGCAGGCGGATCCCGAGCCGTAGCCGAGAAACGGCAGATTCAGGCTTTCTTCGGTTTCGGCTCACAGGTTAAACCGTGCGATGTGGGAGTAACACTTTGCTCTCAACAAGCTGACCACGGGTTGAGCGAAGCCTAAGGTGTCCAATCTCCGATCCGCCGCCCAAGCTTACTTCCTCCCGCGGCCCGAGTCTGGGGCAGTACTGTACACTTTGGCGAAACAGCGGGCGTGCGAAGGGGAGCAACTGCCACAGTAACAACTCTGTTTGAGGGCCTGCCATGGGTCAAGGGCTGCGGGCCATGCATGACAGCTCGATTGTGCGACTGCCCATGGCGCTGTCTTGTTCCACTTTTCTGCGCTTTCTCACCATGACCGCAGAAACCACAATAGGCGCAAACGGCGCAAACAGGTGCAGGAAAGGTTGCCCCTGCATAGGGGAGGGACTAACGTTACTGCTAGAACTGCTCCATGAGTCGGCTAGTGGGTGATCTACTTGGCTAGGCTCTGCCCTGCTTGCGATGACGTGCCGGCTTGGATCACCGGAGAGTCAGGACGGACACGGCTGCTCGACTGTTGCAAGGCCGTGTTGTATGACGACACCGGTGTCGTAGGCAAGCTTGATAGCAAGAAAAGAGGGAGGAAGAGTTAGAGTGGGCACATCACCTCGAAAGGCCCTGCGTACCTCGGTGTCACGTTATACCCGGGTTTGCTGGCTTTGCCGGCGGGTCCCATCGTCAGAGCCTTACCGCTCTTGGGTGGATGACCTACCCCGGCATCTTTAGTCGCTTGGTGGTCTGCGATGGTACCTGCGGTGTCGTGTAGCTGTCTGTCCGACGCCGAGCGTGGTGATACTGTAAACCACCACGCCAGCTGATGGCTGCTCGGCGGCATTCGCGCGCAGCGGCCGAGAGTGCGGTCGAGTGCCGGGCAAGCGTGATGGAACAGTCGGATGGCAGCTCAATTCTGAAGAGTGCATGGTCGAATACGAAGACAAAAGCCCAAAGTTGGTCAAGCGACCCAGTAAAAAAAACCAACGGGCGGGTCCCCAGGTACACGGGGCTTACCTTGGCCCAGTGGCCAGGATGGCAGCGATACGAAGCATCAAGCAGGGGACGGGCGCAAGATGCGATGGGCTTCATGCGAGGTACGATGTACCGGTACTTGCGACGCAGGGCATGGCGGTGGCTCAGAGGTACGGATACTCGCGCTGTGTCGCTGAGCGACACGAGGATTGGTTTGCAGGATGCTAGATCCACTGCTCTGCTGGATTGGGTTTGCACCTTCGCGCGATTCTTGCGTGTTGGTGGTGGTGCTGGCGGCAGCTGGCTTGGGGAGCGACTTGGCCGTGGCTCTTGGTGTTGCTTTGGCGGAGGATATCGCCGGCACGTGTCTGCCAACCAAGGCAGATGCGAGGAGCAGCAGCTCAGACATGTTGAAGGGCCTAAGTAGACTTGTCCGGACACGGATTGGTGCAAGTGGCTGCCAGAGGTCGGATCAGGTCTGACGGACAGCAGGATCTGAATCAGGGTGGAAGAACTACCCGTTCGCCGCCACCCAGTACCATGATACGTCGGCGCCGCTTGTCGAGGGGGCCGAGCGAGACGCCCTGTGTTGCGCGGTTCGCCCGGTCTAGATGGCCTGGAAGATGTCGCTGTTGGGCAGATATGTCAGAGGCGCAGCGTCTATGATGACGGGGCCTTCATGCCATGCTGGAACCGGAGTGTCGTGCCTCGACGGAGGGCAAATGAGTCGTGTAGTTTGGGGAGCCGAGGGCAGGAATTGGCGGGCATCATCATGGGGCACCCAACTGACCAAGTGTGGCTGAGAAGTGGCGAGCAATCGGTGAGGCAATCGTCCACTGACAGGCGTCGGTATGGAACAGCCAAGGCCCCGTGGCCATCCCAGGCCCGAGAGATGGTGGGGGACCGTGGTAGTTGGGCAGTGTGGGAGGTCTGGCGTCGCAGATGAGTCGCGGTTTCATCATGGACTGATGCTCGTTAGTTAGCAATCATGATGCCCTCCCGGCCGGCTTGCTGAGGCCCTTGGCCAATCTCAGCCGAGCTTTTGTCTGCAAGTCTGAGCGCTTTGGGAGCCCCCGTCCAAGATGGGATGAACGGTCGCGACGTTATAGCAACGATGGAACTATAGCTGAGGGGGTCATGATCGCCGACGGCACCACCCGGGATGTGAGATCCGTTGACGAGCAAGTACGAGGAGCGCAGTCAAGTGGCACAGCATGGGCCAAAAATACATGTCTACGTCAGTTGTGGTGGTGTCTTGACCCGGCCATGGCGAAAGCAAGTTGCGGCAAGGTTTGGATACGAGGGGGAACAAGCCCAACAATGGGCAGTTTGGAATGGGTTTATGCTTAATCTGGACTGTCCTCTCGTACCTGGCTGAGCACCTAAGAACTTGGGCAATCATGGGTAGTGAGCCGAGTGCGAGGCAGGTGAGCACTACACTATATTCGAGACTTGGTATGGCTCTAGAACATCCAACATAGCTGACTTGTGACTCCTCTGGTGGCTAAGAATAGCAAGCGGGTGGGCAGCAACAGAGAGCATGGGGCAAGGCTGGTAAACTAAGAAGGGGGGGAATAAATGGGAAAATGGAGGATCCGGGTAAATCTGAAACTAAAAAAAAAAAAAACCTCTGTCAACTTTGTTTGTCAACGTTCTCAAGAAAATTTAGATTTATTTGTCCGTTGCAGACAAGTTACCGTAAGGGGATGAGAGAATTCTGCCTCGTTGAATTCCGATGCTCGCATGAATCAATGAATAGCAGAGTTCTCGTTTCCGGACGACATCGCCGCGTCAGGCTTGGCCCGGTGCATGGGCCAGAGCCAAGCCAGCGGGCGGGAGCATCGAAGATAGGCCAGAGCCTGGTCTCCCGCTGGATCGCGCCGTAGTTAGCAGCTGTTCACTGAGGGGGAGGGCGCGGCTAGGGGGAGTATTCTTGGAATGGTCAATAGGCTAAAGCTGGATGAGGATAGTTTGGTTAGGGGCAATATAGAGTGTTATGGGAGATGTCGGTGACGGGAATATTCGCTAGCTGCTTGCTTGATATGTCATGGTCGCGACATGTTTTCTGGGCAGACACGGGGAGGGTAGATTTCCTGTCCCCTTGTGACCCTGTTTAACGTAGGCCTCCGCCGCGAGAACGCAGGACAGGAGAGATGAAGGCTCTAGAAAAGAGTGGAATTACTGGGGACGAGGAGATTAACAAAAATCCATCGTCCTCTCGTCTGTGGGCGCGTTAAGCCAACCGGATCTGCAAAATGACGAGGCAGGGTAAATTAATTACTCTGTCCTTCGTCATACGCAAGCCGGCGCGCAACCGCAATGACCACTCTTCTTGCTCCCTGCAGTGGACCGACCTGGTGGGGAGAGAACTGATCTTCTTCATGGACGGCATCAGCCACAGGACACGGCACACGGGATCCGCCCTCCAGCCTCTTTAACCCCTCTTGTGCGGTTTCTTGTGGTATCCCTCCGCCGCCTCTCGCGGCCGTGGCGCCTTCAGAAGCACATGACGCTGCTGGTTGAGTGGATGGGGGGCATTAATATGTGGTCCCACCTCACTAATGGTTCTTGAGCGGTTCACAGCGCGTCGAGGACGTGACGGTGACATGCGCGTAGAGTGGCATCCGAGGAGCGCAGCGGGATGTGGCGAATGGCTGGTAGTAGTTGCGGTCGTGTGAAGTGTGCGAAGTGTGTGTATGTGTGTATGTTTGTGTGTGTGTGAGTGTGTGAAGCAACGACCCCAATTCCAAAGTCCATATCAACACCGCGCTCCTGATGCCCCTCGTTGCCAGGATAGGACACTTTGACAACCTAGAACGCATTTGTCCCCATCGGAGAACAGCGAAAGCGACGGATTGCCCTGCGGCCTTTCCGTGGGCACGCTCTGTGGGCCTGCGTCCAAGCTCGTCAATGGGAAGTTTTAGGCCCAGCCCGCAGCGGCACTCATGCTCGACCAACTTGCTCGATCAGTGTGGACGGGGCGCTTGAGCACTGTCCCGCCCTTGTTCTAGCGGGCCCCCCTCCGCGCTCAGTGTCATGGATGGATTCGATGGGGCAGCGGGTGTCAAGAGGTGCAATTGCGGCCGAGAGAAAAAGAAAAAGAAAAAAAAAAAATTGTGCCAGACGAGAGCCGCCAAGTCCAGCAAAGTACCGGTACTAGCGGCCCCCAGAAACCCCTTACCTGTGCTGGGTGGCACCGTACTGCTACTTGATGACCGGTACCTCCAGCGGTTGTGGTGCTGCACCGAACCGGACCCACAGCAGACAGGGCACTAAAGGACGGGACCCTTGCCCAGCGCCACCCCCCACCGCCAAACGGGGAATCTTGTATTCGAAAATTCTGGGGCAGGTTTTCCCTCTTCCCTCCCCCAGGGTCCGAGTCTGAGAGAGCACCAAAGCAAAAAAAAGAAAGCACACAGAGTGATGGAAACCCACTGGCCGGCCAGCAGTGTCCAGGGAACCCCCCAGTGCACCCACAGCACCTGAACCTGAGCGCCGCGCTTGGGCCTGCATCTGTTCCGCAGCCCTGAAGCTTGGAGAGCTGGAAGCATCATCCGCCTCCGTCCCCCGTCGCCATCCGTCCCACCTCATGCTGCCCTGCCCTGTCCAGTCCTTGTTACCCTGGCAAACTGGATGTTTCCTTTGCTTTGTTAGCCCTCCTTTTCGACGGGACCCCTGCCCCGATTCACTGCTTGCCGCATTCCCTTCCATGCTGTAGTGAAAAAAAATTTGTCTCAACGCACCCCCCTGCCGACGGCCTGCACACCTGCCCTCGCCCACGCCGGCCGGGTGCACTTTTCTACATTTACCACACATGTCCCGCCACGCACCACACGCCTCTGTCCCACGTCTGCATACTTACATCGCACCCTGCCCATACTTACATTCAGTCAGTCCCTCACTTTCCTCTCTCAACTCCCGGCAGTGAGTCCTTTTTGCACCAGTTGAAACGGCTCTTGTTACGCGACCTCCTTCGTTCCTCCGACGTTTTATCTCGCGCAGCCCTGCTGCCCCTCCATCTGGTTGTCGCTCATTTCAACTGCTCGCCAAACCTCCTCGCGCCGACTCGAGAGCTCTGGTCCCGCCATTCGCCCTCCTACATCCCGGACCCCATGAACAGCCTGGTTCGATCGCCTCGACAAGTCCACAATGCTTTCGCACGTCTCGCGTAATTCCGACAACTTACACCTCTCGGCGACCCGACCGGCAGCTCGTAACTAGTTCTCCCAACTGGTGAAGCTTCGTCCGGAATCATGGCCCTTTGGCTATTCCGGCGCCGGAGCGGCCGCAAGCGCCCTCGGAGTGGTGCCACCCACTCCGACGCCGAGGGTGGCCCGCCGTCTTCTCCCGACGGCGCCAGAGCGTCTTCCAAGAAGAAGCGGCGGACCGAGCCTCCGCGGCCGCTCCATCCCATGCGCACCTACAGCTTCGAACCGGGACAGCAAGATGCCCTCCGCCTTGATCGAGAACGCGCCGCGCAACGAAAGCGCCTTCGAAAGGAGCAGAGGAATAAGACGCCTGTCCAGGGCGACGGCCCCGGTGACGCATGGGATCGTACTCCCACGTTACAGAAAACAACAAATAGAAGGAAAAGAAGGGATAGGAAAGATAGGAAGGAGATGAGGGAAAGGGAGGCCCAGATCAAGGCCATGGTCGATTTCGACCCGGTGCGCCCTGCCGCTGAACAATGGACATCAGGGCGCCCCATAAAGAAGGACAGTCAAAAGGCAGGCCGCAACTCGGACGTCTCGTTGCCATCAGCTGGCTCAATTCACTCGAGCCTCTCAACTGACTCCGAGTTCGTCTCCTACACCGTGTCTGCGCTGGATGCTCTTGCGCCGAGACCGACCCTTCGTTACACTCGTGGCCACCGATCGTCCCCCCCTCCTCAACTGGGCCCGCTTCAATCTGTGTCGCAGAAGCGAAGGCTCGTGGACAATGAGCCAATTCCCGAAGCGACGATGAAGGCTCACAAACGAATTGATTCGCTTGCTGATAACCTCGACGCCAGCGACCTCAGGGAGCTGATGGAGAGGGATAAGCGACGACGAGAAAAGAAGAAGCAGAAGGAAAGAGCACGCATGGAGCGCCGACTTGCAAAGCGAGCCGAAGAGCAAAAGTCTGAAGAGATTGAGTCAAGAAAGACAGGCACCCCGCCTCCCGAGAACATGGAAAGGGGTGTTATGGGCCGTGAACTCGTCGGCCTGGGTATCGAGCCTGCGTCAGCTGTTGTCACATCCTCCAAGCAGAGGGACTCTAGTGAGTCTGAACGCATGGGTGATGCGGACGATGAGCTTGACGATGACTGCGTCAAGAAGCCCGCCGTGACTTTCCACTCTACGCACTCGGTCGATGCATTGGATGACAAGACAGTTGAGCAGCAGCCAATCGAAGAGCCAAAGCCTTCGTTTGACATGAAGCCAAGAACTGAGGAACAGCATATTCCAATGGAGATTGACACCCCTCACGAGGGCTCTGTGATCACAAGACCATCGGAAGACCACCCCTCGTCCCTGTATAGCACCAGACTTGCCGGCATTCTTCGATCTGTGAAGTCGCGCTCGAAGTCGACCTTGCGGTCGGAGCGGGATAAGATGGTTTCTCCTCCACCTGATACGATCCATGAAGAGTCTCGCCGAAACTCGCAAGACTCTGGTTCAAGTGTCAAGTCGTCTCGCTTCTCAATCCGAGGCTTCCTGTCCAGATTTGGTAGCCGACGTCGCCGCAACTCCAACAAAGAGAATAATAACGCTAACAACTCATCATCATTTGCCAACACCTCGCGCGAGGAGATGCAGGCTGTTGCCGCCGCTGTTCGAGCTAAGGCTCAAGCACAAGCTCAGGCTCTGGCTCGACTTGACGGTGACGATTTCCCTGTCTACCTCTCTCGCAAACCCAGTTCTGGTGTGCCAAAGCGTACACGATCCCGCTTCCGAGAAGACCTTCCGGAGCTGCCGATTTCGCCACCAGCATCCCCTGAACCCGTACCACCCGTGCCTACCCTCCAAGAGGAAATGGCAGACGACTCCGAAGTTGCCGAACAGTCCGAGCCTGAGCAGCACTCCATGGACATCCCTCGCCGCGCCTCGTCAATTGCGGAGCGGGCATACGCTTCCCCATCCCCTGAGGCTCAACTGTCAACTTCACTCGCATCTATCGACTCTGAGGGATCCTGGCTCTCCGGAAACAAAGACGCCCGCAAAATCGCGATGCGCAACAGCCTTCGTCGTGCGAACCGTCGTGCGCAAGGTCTCTCTGAAACCCCGACCCACAACAGCACTGAAGAAGAAATCGTCGAGGACGAATATTTGTCGAGGCTTACTCCCGCCCGAACTCCTAGTAAGAAGGAGACGGGTCACCTTTGGGAACCGGGCCACCTTCGAGAAATGGCCCGTCCCAGCAGCGATGAGGATGACCTCGGCGAGGTCTCGGATCTGAAGTGGGGCACTGTTGGCACTCAGCCTCGTCTCGTGCAGGCGATGATGTTGAAGAGCCAAGAAGGCCTTCTCGATATTGAATCCGACAGCGAGGCTTCCCCCATCTCTCCCGTGTCACACTCCTCTGAGGTGGCTGACCTCCAACGCGCTACCAGCGTGAACCTTGGCAAAGGCCATGTTCGCAACTTCAGCGCCGGGAGTGCGAAGCTGCTGGAGCTTACCCCTCGGCTTTCTGGTGACCACAAAGCAAGCTCGGAGAAGCGAAACAGCAACCCCGTGGCTCTGTGATGGGATTCGAATTGCTAACATGCCAGGCTTGATTGAAGAGTTTCCCTAACGAAAAACGGCCGTCGACCGTTCCGACAACCACGCTCCTTACTTTCCTTACCTGTCTCAACACTGACCGAAGTCACTCCTTATACCTTTCCTTGCCACAGACAGAAAAGGAACAGGTCCTGAAATGGACATTCTCCGCCCAAAAATATCTGTAAAACCCTTCAAGCCGGGAAACTCTTCATCCAAGCTGGCTACTAGCTCTTCACAACCTTGTCGCTGCCACAAGTTGCTCTCGTCCTCCTTGTTAAATCATACACTCTCAGCTTGATGCAAGAGTATGACAATGACGACGATACCCCTCTTCAGTTTTGCTCGATTTTATTTTCGCGATTACATATATTGCATGTCTTGATACCCAGCGTCGAACGCTAGTAAAGGAGTCGATTGGGACTCGACACTGATGGAACTATACACATCAAGAGAGAGCCCAGGCTCTTCACACTACAAAGCCCTCCCCCGTTCTCGAAGGAGAGCGAGTTCACTCCTTGAGGACTCTGTTCTAGATTATAATCCCCCAAGTATTAAGGGGGACTGTTTAGTGCTTTTTTGGCGACCTCGGAGCTGATGGTAGGGAAAATGCGATTGATTTTCTTTTTTTTTTTTGGGAGCTTGGGCCTGAGTTTTTGGACGCGGCAGCTGAGGATAACACACTTGGAGCCGAGCGCCCCGGAGTTTTAGGAGAGTGGTGACTGGAAGGAACCGAATTACCAATAGAGGACTTGTTTTGAAAACAAGCAGGACAGGACACCAAGCTGAGCCGGGGCGGAATAAGCGCATGCTGTGACATGTTGGAAGTGTTGTATCTACAGCAGAGTCATCTTGTATTTGTGCAGATGTTGTACAATGATGTAGGCGAGGCTCAATTGAAATTTAAGCTGAATCAAATTTTAAAAAAAGATATTGTTCGTCAAAGACAGGGTCAGCTGTGAAATGTTCAACGCATTAGTGTGGGTTTCTCTTTTGCAATGCGTCGCCAGATTGGCCCATGTCTTGGACGCCACGCTCTTGATATAACAAAACCACATGGTCTGAACGTGTTCTTGGCATTCCGGGAGCTAAACTAGTGGCCGGCCGGGATCTCTTCTGGGGGGTGGGTTACGTCAACTCGCTTACAGTGTAAGATGAAGGTGGCTGTTGAGTTTGGGACTTGATTAACTTGTCTGGGAATTCATTGCGTTGTCAAAGACCCGATCAAGCTGTGGAAGTTGCAGGAAGAGGGCCCACTGGCCATGAAGGACTTTGAGAGGCGCATATAGGTGTGGGGAGAGGAGGCTTGGCATTCTGCAGAAGTGGCGTGACGTTCCGTCTCCTTTAAGGGGGACGAGGCTTGCTCAGATAATAAGCTATGTTCTAGCATTGTTTCCACTATCTGACCTGCATCGTTCTCGCTTTGATCATCTGTTCATGTGACTTCTCCCCGGCAGACATGGGTTTTTGGTAATGGGGAGGAGGTGGGGAAGGGGGAAGCGATAGGCCACAAACCATGACAAATAGCTGGTGGCTTTTCGGTACTCTGGCCGAGGACGAGCTAGCCTCTAGCTTCGGCACTACGATTGTCAAGATGCCGTCTCGCTTTTGAGGGGGGCTGGTCGGACCGGGTTGAGACTTACGAATGTCCGCGTTTGAAAGGACCAAGGGCCAGATTCAGCCCTCTGCTAACCTCTTCCAGCTTCCCCCACGGCATAGACTTTCGGGTATGGTTGAAATGAGTTCCGAGGAGAAAGAAAAAGAATGCTGTCAGACTCGGGCTGGCGTGCTTGGGCAGCTGTAACCGCCGTTTCTCTGTGGCGTCCTCAAGCGCGACGGCAGTGTTGAAGGGGGAGTGAGGGTGAGGGTATCTCGGCACTTGTCTTGTGCTTCCGCGAGGTGGTGGTGATGATGATGATGATGGCCTGAGACTGCTATGAATAGTCGTTATGCTTCTTTTTTTTTTTTTGAATTGATTCGTGTACGGAAATATCAATGCTTACCGACCCCCCACCGTAACCCTCACGGAATATTCCGTCTTTCGACTATCTGTTCACTGCTCCGCTGAGATTGGTTGCTTCAATCGGCGATGATAGTGGAGCCCGAGAGCTGATCGACTCTTGCTTGCCATGATTTGAAGATTTAGATCGCTTTCATCGTGGGGCATGATGGGGGCAGGCTGGCTCTACCACGCGGAGGTATAATCTCCGCACGAGATGATGGCTGCTTTGTTTATTTTGCATGCTGGGGGTTGAGTGCTATCACGGTGCCTTGACAATGGCTTCGAATGCGAATTTTTTTTTTAAAAAAAATCCATAGGCGAGATGGTGAAAAGCGCAGGATGACGCCAGGATTCTGTCGTGTGTGTCCCTGCCGATTCATGGGTTGCTAGTCAAAGTGGTGTTAGTCATGGTGTTTATGGGGGGAAACGTAGATTAACGCCCAGATAGGACTAGTTTGCGAACGTCAAGGTCCGCACAAATGTTTCAGAGGCTCATTAACTATCGCAACATGTCAACCCACGGCGACACATGTCAATATGCAATCCCTTCCTTAGACACGATTCTGGAGCGCTTCGAAAGTGCCAAAGCTGAAATGAAGATCAGCATGTGATCTCGCTAGGCTGCAGAGTGTGGTGTGCATTCTGTCTGTGTGAGCCTCCTGCATCCACCGCGGTGGCCGACAGAAAATAATATCCAAGAAAAACCCATGAGCTTGAAACAATTCCCTAGGCGAGGGCTGGGTGAGTGTGCTGCATCGTTGTTTGGACAGATTGGAGTTGCTGAGCCATGAATCAGGTCACGCAAACACACAGATACACACCGAAGACCCGTGCATTATCTGCAGGAACGGCGCTGACGGCGTACCGGAAAATAAAAAAACCCTTGGCTGAAAAGGGGGGGTGTTCACTAGGAGAAGTGAGATCTAGCGATGCAGGTTCGCGCCTTTTGGTGCGCAGGGCGTGCTTCTCAGCTCTGCCGAGCAGATATGCCGTGAACGGCTTCGCAGATGGCTTCGCAGTAGGCGTTCTGTTCGCTGTCCAAGCACCTGCGTTTCTCTCATAGCTGGCTAAGGATGGTTTGCATGTGTCATGACCCCCAGAGGTGGCTTCGGCATGGTGTTGGCGCCACGGATCAAGACTACAAAAGGATGGATGGCACGGGCTCGGGAGGGCGATCGAGACCCTGGGCTTCGTCGAAATCTCGCATGATGTTTTTCGACGGCCCAGCAGGCTAGATATGACACGGACGCCTTGCTGGCCACCAAGGAACGAAAACGATTGGAGATGCAAGTTCTGGCGCCAAGCGGGAGCATCTCACAACGGCAGCGCGGATGGTTCTTCGGTGTGCCGCGAAGGGTTCGTGGCCAGCGGGCACTGCGCTAGCCGGCATGTTTCGCGCTACGCCCTCGCCACCGGCCTCAACGGCCGTTTGATGATGGGTAGCCGAAGGTGTTCAGGCTCAACCTCTCACGGCGCTGAGCAGCGCCACCTCGTGAAGGTGAGTCCATGTTGGCCTAGCACGTCGGACCGGGGGACCGTGGTCATGACTTCCATCCCCCGCTAGATGCGTTTGACACCCATGACAACTTCAAACGTGCCAATTTAATCGATGACTAAGGCCGGCACTCAGGTCTGGATTTGCACTAGGATCCTGTTTAACCCCGCCGTCCCGACCCTCATCCCCAATGGTTTTAATCCCATGCCCGCGGACATGATTACTCTGTTCAGCACTTAGACGCCGACCGCCCTCACCATGGATCACTTCCCAATCATTATACACACCGGCGACAAGGGTATTGATCGCAAGACCCGGAGCCAGATCAAGGCCCATGCCATGGTCACCCATCTGCGCCAGAAGGCCAAATCCCAAGAAGCTAAACGCGACTGCGCAGCTAAGGGCGCTGCTGATAATGCGAATCCTGCTCCTCCGCCGCCCTTGGTCGAGCACGTTATTCCCTTCAGGACCATTCAGTTTAATCCAAAGCAGCCCAAGAAGCCCAAGAAGCCCAAGAAGCGCGAATCCTCCACCTCGAGGCCCAAGCAGCAGCAGCGCAAGGCCAAGAAGTCGGCCTCGCCACCTGCCGAGAGCACTGATGCGGACCATGTGATGGTCTCCAAGAAGGAATCACCATGCCCGCCATCATCGCCCTTTTCCGGCTTTACTGAGATCACACGGTTCTGCGGGAGCTATCCTTTCGACGGCATGGCTCCGGAAATGTCACAAAAAATAGGCCATGCCTTTCAAAGCCGTAAGTCGACACTTGCAATCCCATCCCTGCCCTGCCTTACACGCCAGGGAGAAGAGAAGGGAAAGAAAAAAAAAAAAAACAGCCAATGCTAAAATTGACCTCGAACAAAAGATCTTAACTGCCACGGAATCGATGCGTCCAGCATCCAGCTGCCCATTCACCCGATCTTCACGGGCTACATGGCCCGGCACTTCTTCACCAGCAAAGCGGCCTTCTTCGCCGTCAGCCTCAAGGCGATGCTGTTCCACGCCGTGGAGAGCGGCAACCCCGAAAACCGCTGGATCACGCAGCGCAACCTGTATTTCCTGCGCGGCCAGGCCCTCCAGGAAATCAACAAGGAGATTCTGGCCTCAGACTCGGTACAGGACACTACCATTACAGCGACTGTCTGCCTGGAAATGTTCGAGGTACATCTCTCTCTCACACTCCTTTCACTTGCACTTGGTCGTGTGCCTCGGCTCCCCCGCGAGAACCCCTCCATTGACGATAGCTGCAGAACGCCATAGGCTCAAGCCAAGGCCCAGTGCACCTGCGCGGCCTCAATCAGATGATGCGCAGGAGAGTGCCGGAATCCCCCACATTTTCACCGGCAACCGCATGGTGAGTACTTCTTACATCCATCCCCTCTCAACAGGTTTAACAGGAGGCTAACCAGCACTAACCTTGGCGCTAAACAGCCTGGATTCAATTGATGCCATTCTGCGCGACGGCCCCCGGCTGCTCACTAACGAGGCTCCCATCCCATGTCTGCGCGAGGAGTACCTGGCCCCGAGCAATCCTGCTGCTACGCCCTCGCCGCTGTGGCGCAACTCGCCCATGCGCGTTGTCAGCGCCGATCCGTTTGCCCCGGACACGATCCCCGAGGACCTCTCGCAGCTGCTGTTTGACGCCTTCTCGCTGGTCGAGCTGTTCCGCACCGAGGTCGAGATGAACGACGGCAGCGCCTCGCCCATAGACCACGACATCATCACAATGGCCAAGGACGAGATCTACGCCCGCCTCAAGGCCTTTCCGTGCAGCGAGCTCACCACCAAGCAGGGCCGCATCAACGAGGCCTGCAGGGTCGCGGCCTGGATCCATTGGCGAGCTGTGGCGGGAAGAATTCCGCATCGCCTGGACCAGTCCAACGAAATCGACGGTTCCTATCTGTGGCAGATCCTCCGCGAGACGCATCTCGTCGACTGGATGGACATGCCATATACCTATCTATGGGCGTAAGTGTCTCTTTTTGCACCAAAGTGGGTTGGCTAACAAGGGTCTAGGCTCATCACTGGCGCCGCCTCCCTGAGGCAGAATATCGAAATCGACGACAGTCCCTCGCTCACCGGCACAAAGATGAGCTTTTACTACTCGAGACTGTGCCAGTTCATGTTGACGCTAGGCCTGAGATGGTGGGATGATTTCGGCCGTGCGTCATTGATTTTCTCCATTTACATTGGATGTTTGCTAACACTGTACACAGAACTACTAGATAACTTTTGCTGGCTCCAAGCAGAGCTGCGACAACAAGTAAACGAATATCCTGGGTGGTGAATGGCTGCGTCAAATGAATCGAAAATCTGGTATGACGGCAGCATAATTATGTAACAATCATTTTTAGCGATATAGGTTCTTGGGGGCACGGCGGGCGGAAGGCGGACAGGTAAAGATATCCAATAATGTAATTTGTAAAATAAAACACTTGTTTTAGCTGAACAATGTCTTCCCTTCACTGTGAACTTGAGCATCTCTTCATCCCTTTCTCTCGCTGTATAAACTTTGGTGAATGGCGTACACCAGGCAGCATTAATCGCTTGTAAATGTGAGACGCCGGCGTTATCAGGGGATATCAGGGGCTTCCCCCATTTCAAATACCCATCACCCAGTCCAGCGAGGGGTCTAAAACGGTCTTGTCCAAGCTTGGTCTAAGCTTTCCCGCGGTGCAGGAGGGCATGCAGGGTAGTGGCAGCGAGATATGGAATTCGGAATGTGAGTTGAGATGTTGGGGGGGGGGGAACGATGTCAGTATTGCTACATCACCTGATCTCACATGCAGGAATGCAACATGTTGGGGTGTTAAGTTTGAAAGCAAACTACACAGTACGACAAACTGACCTGTATTAACATAATTAACTTTTGCTCTATAATTGACAATGATCCCTTCTTCTTCTTGTCTAGGCTGCCAGAACGGAAGCACGAGTAAGTGTGGCTGTTCGCGCACGCCAGTCTGTGCGCTAAAAAAGAGCCAAGCCTCGGTGCCGCCCTGGAACTGGTTTCATCTTTCCATGGTTCTAGAAGCCGATCCCGACACAAGACGGAGGAGAAGACCCGATTGTGGCGCTGTAGGACTCGTGGCCTGCAAGTGCTTAGCTCCTTGGGTGGCAGCTAAGTTGGTGCCTAGAAAGTGACAGGGTAAAAAAGGCTGACATCAAAATGTCTTCAAGCCACCATAAGAACCGCGTATTTTAAGAAAACTAAAATAAATGATGGACAAAACCCTAAAAGTCCAACTAGGATGATTATGTCATCACACCTTCTAGAAAAAGGTCAATACTTTTGTGTTTGCAATCGGTACATAAGCATAAATGAATAGAAGCTGCGGTACAACAACAAAAAACAACAGTTACCTCGACTGCGACCTATGGCAGGAAAATATAGTGAATCGTACATCGGGTCACATTAAAAGACACAATGACATGTTGTCAGACCATTGTACCCATTTAACCAGAACACCAGGCGCTCACCATCTCAGGCAGAAGCCATACAATACAACCCTTGAATGTTTATCAGTCCGACACTTTGCTGCACCGGGCTCTGCCAAAAAAGACCATAAGTCTCAGTGTTTTGAGCTAAAGAGTAAATAAATTTATTCTAAAGATAATCTCTTAGGGTATTTTTATGATCATTTTTACTTGAAAAATTATAGTTGATTATCATGATAAGATTATCTTGTGCAGTAGCCATAGTGGCAAAGTACCTTTTGTTACAATCATTCAAGGATCTGATTGTAAGGCAGCTATAATAGAAGGCATATTATACTGCGCCCAGCTGCTTCTCCTTTTTTTTTCCCTCGCCCTGGCAAGTCAACAGACAATAATCCCCTCTGGATTAGGGAGGTAGCTCCGCTTGTGGAATTGATGGGCGATGTGCGGCCAGGTGAAACAGGCTTGCGCATCGCACGGGACTCTTTCGCTCGTAGGATTCTCAGCTCCAGTGGGGTCGGCGATGGGCAAAAGTGCGAGTTGGGCTTTCACGGACACCAAAAGTCAACCTTGCACAAAGTGCCGAAGAGGAGAAAGACAGGTTCAACACGAGATGGATCTTAGCTTCGTGTCATGATTAAAGGGCTTTTTGGAGCTTCCATCTTGAGCAAGCGAGGTGCGCTGTTTGTTTACGAAGTGCATTTATACAGTTGGGTGTTTCGCCATTAACTTGCCAGCAAGTATCTTGCCAACACACTTCTATCGTTCTTTACACTTGAAAACTGTTCAAAATGCGTTTCCTAACTTCGCTCATTCTCTCTGCATCCCTGGTGGCTTGTCAGCATGTCACCGGCAAATCCTTTGCTGGTTCGAACAACTACTTCCTGCACACCATCGACGCTGGGGAGCAGGAGCAGTACATCAAGACCCTCTCAGAATGGGGTGCTAGCGTGCTTCGACTCTGGGGTGTGTAGCATTACTGAGGCCCCCCCTTAGATCTAACATGTGCTAACGTATGGCCTCTCAGTTACCGGTGCCGCGGGAAGCTGCGAAAAGGGCAGCTTGACGACGAAGCTGCCCCAGTACGAAGAAGAGATTGGAACCTACAAGACCGAGGTCCTCGAGGCCCTGGACGTAACCCTGTCTCTCCTGAACAAGTACGGTCTCAAGGCCATCATTTCTCCCCACGACGCCGGTAAATTGAACGCCAACAACGGCTGCGACGCCTACTGCACCAAGTACGGCACCTCGGACGGCTTCTACAACAGCGACGAGGCCGCCGCCCACTACGACGCCCGTCTGACGTCCATTCTCAATCACGAGTCGGCCGCGTTCGGGGGCAAGGCCTGGAAGGATCTGAGCGAGGTCATCTTTGCGTTCGACATCCAGAACGAGCCAATGATTGCCTCCGAGTCCCTCCTCCAGTCCAACGACCCCAAAAAGTGGCTCGCCAACCGCGCTTCCGTCCTGAGAAACACCCTGGGGCCCGAGTCTGCCATCAAGATTGCCACGGGAGGCATCGGAGGAAGCCAGTACTGCTGTGACCACGAGTACAATGTCATTTCTGCGGCCCTGGACGCCGAGGACATTGACATCATCAGTGTCCATGGATACATGAGCAAGACGAGTGATTGGGGATACTTCATTCCCAAGTTGGCCCAGCAGGCAGACGCCAAGGGCAAAAAACTGATGATTGAGGAATGGGGCGTCAGCACCTCCTACCAAGACAACTTTGACACTCAGGTCCAGCTATTCAATGAGAACGGAGTCCCCTGGGTAAGATACTCCTCCTCCTCCTCCTCCTCCTCCTCCTCCTCCCTGCAGCCATTGCGGCTCTACGACATCACATGCTAACCGATATCGTTTTTGCTATAGTTGTATTGGCAAGTCATTCCTGGCTACGATCAGACACAGTCGGACTCGTGCACCGGTTCTTGCTGCAACGTCCAGAACCCCGCCTTTGATGGTTTCGAAATCGGCCTCTCCAGCTCCAAGGGTGACGTCAAGTCAGCACTGCAGGCGGCCAACAATGCAGATGCGCTGCAAGATTGGACTGGGTACTTGTGATTGTGAGGGATATGACCTGCACCACGCAGTCAGAATCGGCCTCACGGCACAAGCCGGGCTGTGTTTTCTGCCCATATGGCTCCTCCTCCTATCTTATTTTCACTTCTAAACCATTGTAACATATTCATCGAAATGTCAATTAGCTTCCCGGACGCTTTGTCCCTCGCATAGGAACTATGCTCGTCCGCACTCGAGCCAATTGATTCAAGTATGGAGCGCCAGAAGGGACACCCCGGATGCATCTGTCATCCCAAAAGCAGCTGGGCGGTGTTCTGAATCGAGATAGCTTTGCGAAGTGTGCATGGGGTTTCAGATTGAAACTTGATCCTTCTTGTCAATGTCTGACGCCGCCCCTCCTGCCGATGACATGACCCTGAGCCGGGCGTAAGGCGGGAAACCGCTTGACCGCTTAGCTAATTAAATTCTTAGTCGTGTACTTTGTAAAAAAGAGCGCCCCCCTGGCGGTGCTAGTTAAGCGTGCTAATTATCCCCATTCAACTTGAGAGGAGGGCCGGTCTCCGGCTCGGCAGCCATACACTAATCGCTGCCGCTTTGGCCTCTCCGGCCGTGAGACGAACCCCGTTTATAAGCTCAGGTGGTCCGACGGCGAGCCTGCGAAAAAACCTTGTTTACCGAGTGGGAATACGATGCTGGCAATCTCTTGCATCCATTCTTTCATCTCCGTCCCGTAAATCAGCCTTCACATCCGGGCCGACTTTCACGGGCACGGCGGATCCTCAGATGCCTCGGTCGATAGGCATCAAGGATTGTTGGATCTTACTATTACACCGGCATTGTGATGAAAGGGTGTGACCACTTCACAAACAGGTTTCAGCTGAATGGCTCTCTTGTCGGCGAGAGCAGCGCATCAGGCATCAGGCATCAAATGGTGAACATCGTGAGCCCTGCGGACCTCGGCATGTTTGGCACGGTATCCACATGACTCGCTAATCAGGCTGAATGGAGGCACTCTTGCCAGTATGTTTTCTTTTTTCAGCAGCTGAACATTGGTGGAACAGTTTGGAATCATTGCCTGAAGGCTGAATGGGAAAGAAGCCTGGTATGGTGCCGTAGGTCTAGGTCAACATGATGGTCGTATACGGTATAGCCGTTCCATGGTTGTCACTTCGACACTCTTGCAAGGGACCCTTGCGAAAGGACCGTAAGCCTCAGTCTTTATGGTGAAAGTAAATAGTAACAATGGCTAAATGAACATGTTCTAGTAAGTAATCTCCCTTAAGGTTTGTTTTTGTCGCTTTAATTATTATTTTCGCTTTTGATAGTGTGTTTGTTTAATCTTACTAGGATTCGTCATATGCTAGGTCACCGAGCATACATGTAGATTGCCTCATACTCTGACGCGCAAGCTCAACGAAACTGCAAACATGGGAATATGCAGGAATAGTTGCGGGTACGTGGTTCAGAGAAAAATCGAGAATGACTCGACGAAAAGCACATGTCATTTTTTACATGATGCAAAGTGAGGAAGATGAAGACCGATGACGTCACATTGTTCGAACTGCACCAAATGGATGAAGCAACAAGATTCACAATGCCTACCAAAATACCATTATTGAAGTGAAGTCAATACCATGATTGGGTTATTCAATGAGCAAGAACTTGTTAAGATTCCATGATAGGCTTGAAATGCGGCATCTGTAAATGGCGAGAGCTGATTGGCCCAGAGAGTTGACAAATCAAACCAACGTTTTACTGGGCAACCCGCAGCCAAGCCTGCATCTTAACTGAACCGAAACTGCAAACCCAGCGCCAGAACAGCTCGTCTTGGTTGTATATCCGCTTCATTTCTCGCAAAGCCGCACACAATGGCTTCTTCCTCGCGCCTGCTTTCTTCCATCGCTCGCTCGGGAGCTTTCTCTACCCGCTCCCTAGTGTCGCGGCCTTTCCACTCCACGGCTCGAAACCTGGCTGTCAAGAACATTGCCTCGTGAGTGAGCCCGGTTGCTGCAAGGTTGTGCAGGGGTCCAATTGAGTCAATACTAAAATACGCAGGACCAAGGAGTTCAAGGACCTCGTTGCGGGCTCCGAAAAGGCCATTCTCGTCGACTGCTTTGCCGATTGGTGTGGACCTTGCAAGGCCATCTCTCCCATCCTGGAAAAGTAAGCCTCCTTACGGTATTTTGTGAAATTCCTTATAATTAATCCTCTGCTCTAGGCTTTCGGATGAGGCTGTGTTCAAGGACACTGTCGAGTTTGTCAAGTTTGACGTTGATCAGTTGAATGATCTCGCCCAGGAGCTGCAGATCCGTGCCATGCCCACCTTTTTGCTCTTTGATGGAGGTAAGAAGATCGGTGAGGTTGTTGGAGCTAACCCTCCTGCCTTGGTCAAACTGATTGAGTCATACGCCAAGGAGTAAGGAATGTACAATATGACATGGTATGGAAATGGAATGTATATTATGATTTCTGTTGTGCAACCTCGGCACTGGATTAGATCTATAAACGAGTCACCATCATTTCATCTATGCATCGTGTATACGAACTTCGCTCAATAGTTTTCATTGGTCTCGAAGCACCTCGTCATATTATTTGCAAGTCTCATGCACTTGCACCATCAAACTTGTCGTAAACGATTGTAAGGAAAAGAAAAGGATGACAAATATAGTAAAGACAATATTGAATACACACAAAGGGAGGCCAATAAATCGAATAGGATTAAAATGCCTATTGTTTCCTGGGTGCTCGGCATTGTTTCGCCCGGCATATTGTTTCCCTGGTCTTATTACCTGAACTCCAAGGTCATGGCCTACACCCAGAAGAGTCAAATTCAGAACAACAAAAAGACGGTAATCCTACCGATGGCTTTTCTGAAATCCCAAACTATCTAGTGAAACTACGATACATGCTAAGTACAAACTCGAATCAATTACAGGGTATGTCGGATATAGCAAAACAAGGCGATGCTTGTACAGGGTATGCAGCGCAGAAAAACCACTGCTGTAGAACGATCGGAGACAAACATTTCGGACGATTACACAATATAGCGAATGGTGGAAGCGTAGGAAAATACTTTACTTACAAAAGTGCTAGGTAACATGGAATCTGGGTATTGGATACGCCCACTCTTGGAATGGAGTGATGCTCACAAGCCGGAGCCAATGCAGTGCTCCCAAAGGCATAATTCATAGTGTTTCAAGTAGTTGCTAGAGACAGTATGGATGAACCAGGTGCCGTAAAATAATACAAAAATATTTCTACAGTCGTAGACGTAAGCGCTCCATGGGCTAAAGTCAGATTTGTGCCGCCATTATACAGTGCAATCCTTGGATGAGTGTTAGTTTGATACTCGCTACATAGGGCCCTTGTAAAAAGGCTACACATCTGAGCATTTTTATCTGAGACGAATGGAAAGAATCCCCAAATTATTGCAATCATGTACAGGTTACTTCTTATGCTTTCTTAGAATCGCTATTGCCTCAGATGTCGAAATTAGTTTGGCCAGGGCTGACATTGTACAGTAAAAGCGGCGAAGTAGCTCCGTTAAAGCCATTCAAGGGTCAGATGGCAATGACAAAAACCTTATACTTACCATGAATGAGTCTCAGAACGAAGAATATAGCAGCATATTCCAACGCCAATTGAAAACAATTTCCACCAGATTCCTCGAGATTTTGGAATTCGCAGACAATAGGAACGAGCAGGAATAGTGTCCGAGACAAATGGGCTTCGAACTATACAATTATAAATGCAATCTTTTAACATTGACATCAGTCCTATGGCATTCTTTACTCAAGAAACCCAACAGTCTCATACCCATGAACACTAATATGTGTATTTGACCGGGTTCCAACAGTCACTTCATCAGCGCCCAAGAGCTGGCCTTCTCATTAAAGCCGACGGCGTTTGACAAGTCGGAAGATGAAATGGCCTCAATGCCGGTTTTGTGATCGGTGACATGGCGCCTTTCTCCAATTGGATAACAGGGTGCGCAAAGGGCATGGGTTCTTCCACCGCTAGAGTGAAGGCGAGCTAGACCCTCTGGATTAGATCATGGTCCGCGGAAACTTGCTAATCTTACCATGGCGCCAACGAGATAGCCTACTGCGCCAAAACAATCCAGCCTTCTTTGACTATTATTTCCGACAGCTGGATGTTTTTTTAAATTACAACAATGGAACCCTCACCTGAATTTCGGTGTGTTTACTAATACCGGTCTCCCGGGTCCCGGCCCGACAGAGTGAAGTGAATATCGGAGCTTTTTTGTAGGTCTTGTGACGTGTATGAGCATGGAAATGACGAAAAAAAGAAGCATACAAATGAATAAACAAGGCATCAATCATTGCGATTGAATGACTATGATACAGGCCGAAGCCCGACTTCGGGAGTACAACCCCGCGCATGCATGTCGGTCACAATCGCTGTACACTTCGATCAAGGTGTCCGCATTAGCTTAAGTGGAGACGGACCCGGTCTACATATAATAGCTGAGCCTGCTCTTTGGAGTCTACTGAAATGTATTGGCCCCTGGTCTGTTAATCGTAATTGCCTTGTATTATCATCTCGATCAAAATGTCAAACACCGTTGCTGTAGTTGGATATGAATTGATCCTGTTTCGTCACTCAGACTCATCGCCTGACTCTCGAACAGCGCTGGCGTGTCTGGACTGACGTCGGCCTGCTTCTGTCCAAGAACAAGGCCAATACCGTCACTGTAGTGTCCAAGCACATGCCCGGCGATTACGACGTAGAATATGCGTCACTATTCGCAGGTGCTAACATGGTGCCGTAGGTCTGACCTTGCGGATTTCTATAGCCAATGGCCAACTAACACCGCCCGGCAGCATGGCTACTGAGGCTAACAAGCGATGGGAGTCTCGCGCTTGGCTGGAGCTGAAGAGACTGACCGAGGAAGTCCCCGAAGCGGGAATCCACTTCAAGGGAGAGTACGCCGCCCCTTTGGCCATTGGGATCTTTGCTTATCTTGCATTCTAGAATGCCACATTCAGAGGCGCACAGTTAATGTGGAACAGACCGGGGGCTCCAACTTCCCTGATGCCGCCTTCAGCCCCAACCGGTGGTACAAGGACATCTTTGACGCCTTTCGTGAGCAGTACCCAGGCGAGGTGACGCGTGGGTACGACTCGGGCTGCGCGTACATGGTAGTCTGCATCAACACGACCATCTACCTCCCCTGACTGGCCGGCCAGTGCCTGAAGAACGGCGTCGTCCTCAAGCGCGCCGTGCTGTCCGACATTGTTGAGGCCCAGGGCCTTAGCCACACGGGTAAGGCAGCCGGCATCATCGTCAACGCGATGGGGCTCCCTCAAGCTCGGGGGCGTCAAGGACACGACCATGGCGCCAGCCCGTGGGCAGGTCGTCTTGGTGCGCAACGAGAGCACGCCCATGCTCATCTGCTCCAGCACGCAGATGGGCACGGTGAGGAGATGTACCCGGTGCAGCGGGATGCCGCCGGCGGCACGATCCTAGGCAGGACGTAAAAAACTAAGAGTCCTAGCCCGATCCTAACATTGCCACTCGCATCATGCAGCATGTGGTGACTGCTCGGCCCGAGATAGCCAGCGGCAAGGGAGTCGCGGGACTTAGCGTCATCCGGCACGCCGTAGGCCTGCAACCCTGGCGAAGGGACGGCGTGAGGCTCGAGGAGGAGCGTCTCGACGACAGCACATGGATTGTGCACAAGTAAGGCCATTCCGGCTGGGGATATCAACGACCCTATGGCTGCGCTGAGAGGGTGGTGGAGCTGGTTGAGAAGGTCGCTAACGCCGCCAAGTCCAAGCTATGATGTACCTAGCCGATTATCGAAGAATGACAGAGCATTGTTTCCATGTCAATTGCTATTGTTGCTCGGTTCTGTTCCCACTGTCGTGTAGATATCTCACTTTCTAATGGCCGCTTGCGTCGTCTCGCGTTTCTATCCTCAGGTGGAACGGACAATGGGTTGAAAGGGAGGACCGGGGTTATGCAGCTCGCGGGGTTGCAAGGTAGCTCCCCTTAGCTCCACGTCTCCGGCCACGCGAGGCTTTGCACCATCACCAGCCAGTGGGCGCAACACCATGACGCAACCCACGATGCCAATCCACACCAAGGCGATACGCTTCGTCCTGGACGTTGCCAATGGCCGACACGCTCTTTCCGCCCTCATTCCGCTGGCCTTATGGCTGGTGGACGCAGTCCTCTGCGGTCTGATCATTTGGAAGATCCCCTGTGAGTGTTACTGTGGCCAGTCTTTGGAGCTCTCACCGGCTCGGGCAGCTGAACTAACCCGCCGCGCGCATAGATACCGAAATCGACTGGGTCGCGTACATGGAGCAAGTCGCGCAGTTTGTTTCAGGCGAGCGAGACTACACTAAGATGGAGGGCGGCACTGGTCCCCTCGTCTACCCGGCGGCGCATGTTTACACTTATACGGGATTGTACTACATTACGAATGAGGGCAAGGACATCTTCCTAGCGCAGCAGCTCTTTGCCGTGCTGTACATGGCAACGCTCGCACTTGTCATGCTCTGCTACTGGAAAGCCAAGGTAGGTACTCAAATTGAGCAATAGCGAGACAATGCTGATCGTGGCTCTGGTTCACTAGGTCCCGCCGTACATCTTCCCTCTCCTCATCCTTTCGAAACGACTCCACAGCATTTTCGTGCTCCGGTGTTTCAACGACTGCTTTGCCGCTTTCTTTTTCTGGCTGGCCGTATACTTTTTCCAGAGGAGGTACTGGACCTTTGGGAGCTTTGCATACACCTGGGGTCTGGGAATCAAGATGTCGCTGCTACTGGTGCTTCCTGCGGTAGGCGTTATTCTCTTTTTGGGACGGGGCTTCAGCGGCGCTCTTCGCCTCGCCTGGTTGATGGCCCAGGTCCAATTCGCGATTGCGATCCCGTTCCTGTCCAACAACCCCCGCGGCTACCTTGCGCGAGCTTTCGAATTGTCTCGCCAGTTTAAGTTCGAGTGGACGGTCAACTGGCGCATGCTGGGCGAGGAGTTTTTTCTCAGCAAATCGTTTGCTTTGGTTCTGCTTGCCTTCCACGCTACAGTGCTCTTCATCTTCATTGTCGCTAGGTGGCTTCAGCCTGCCGACCGATCGCTTTTTGCCATGATCCCGTCCTTCCTGCAGTTCAAATCACCCTTCACGCAGGCAGAGGAGATGCGCATCTCGCACTACGTCGACCCCGAGTACGTCATGACCACCATGCTCTCCGCCAATGTCGTTGGCTTGCTGTTTGCGCGGTCGCTCCACTACCAATTTTACGCATATCTCGCGTGGGCCACGCCTTATTTACTGTGGCGGGCCACGCGCAACCCGCTTGTCGTGTTTCCGCTGTGGCTTGCTCAGGAATGGGCGTGGAATGTTTTCCCGAGCACCGACAGCAGCTCATCTGTCGTTGTGAATGTCATGCTCATCACGGTTGTGCTGGCGTATCTCGGGACCGACGAGTCTAGTGCTCCCCGGGCACAGGCTCAGGGTGCCAAGGTCAAAACCAAGTAAGGAATAGTTGCAAAAATAAAAAAATCATTCATCGTCCTCAGAGTCACTAGGAGGCATCTTGCCAACGTTTGATTCTTCTTCAGAGTCGCTGATGTCGTATGCGTTCTTGGAGAATTCCTTGGGCCTGATGAGTGAATGTTAGTTGGTCCCGGCTCCGATCTTGATAACCGACCGCAAGGATCCTCACCAGTAGGACTGTTTGCGCCAGAGCTTCTCGTCTCGCACAATGTTCACAATTTCTCCCATGGCTCGGGTATCGTTCTTAGCGTCCGTGTATATCTCGGCCAAGACAAAGCCGCCCCGCTTAATCCAGATCGTGTTACGGAACCGCTGCGCCAGTTCCAGAACGATGGGCTTGGTGTTGGGGAGCTCGCACGCGAACAGGTTGTTGCCCTCGGGCTTGACGACGCGAACAACGGTCTGGTTGGGCTCAAGAACATCCGGCGGAGTGATGGACTCCTCGGCCGCAGCCAAAACATTACGCTTAGGTCTACCCATGTTAAAAAAAAGAAAAGCCTGCTGCGGTCAATCCACGTCCAGGTCCTGCTGTCGCAATTGGTAAATTTTTTTTTTGGTGTTCGGCCGTGGGGTTGTTGTAAAACCATTATGGAGGGGTAGCCCACGGATAGACAAATGGCCTCGTTAACGGAATCCGACCAATCATTTTCCGGGGCTAACGAGCGGGCTGGGCCAGGTTATCGCTCGCAAGCGGCAGGGGGGGTGGGTTCTAGTGCGGAACTGCTGAATCTGGACTCCGCGCCTGGCCTATCAGCGCGGTGCCTCACCGTCGGGACAGCAATTAGTCTTGAGATTTGACCGAGAGCACGACGCCACCAGGCCATGTTTTTTGTTATCTGCGTTCGATGTCTCGGCTATTTTCGTTTCTCCCCTAGAAGGCGGCTCAGCTTGAAACGCCATGGCTTCGATTAACGGGTAGCTAGTCGATGGAAGCCTCCGGGCCCTCCTCCCGTGGCAGCACCGTTCGGCTTTGTCAGCTTTAAAGGCCCGAATCTCGACAGGACCGGACGTGCAGCCAACTAAATCCGTGGCCAGCTCGCCCATCAGTCCTTTCTGACTGGTGGGGGGCTGGTCACCTGGAGCGAGGAATTTTTCTCCCCTTCACCTTGCATCTTTGCTGGAAGAGTGTTCAGCAGGTCTGTTCAGCAGGCCTTTGCCAGGGCTGGGGGTACTGAATACGGATTTCACGGGGTATGGGAGGAGAGTCCACTTACAGGATTAAATGGTGAAACGGGAAGCGAGCGGATAAATAGACCAAGGCAGTGTCCTTGACCCATATTTCGCCGCATCTCGACCCAATTTTTATGGGCTGGTGTGTTGCTTAACTCTGCGAGCTTGTGGGAGCTATCGTGGCGGCTCATGATGCCGGGCCACCACATAACACCATGGTTCCTTGCGGGGTCTGGGGATGGTTGTTCGTAGGCCTAATGGCTGACCGGAGCCCTTCTGGCTGAGTGCTAGGCTCTCTCCACCACCCCCTGGCCGTTTTGTTCTCTTTAACCAACTTCCCAGCTGTTTGGGGGACCCGTTCCCTTTCCTGAAAATCTCCAGTTGGCAAGCCGTCATCATGGAGTCTGTGATGCTTCAAAGCTTTGTTCAGGTTCAGCCCTCCCACCCCGAGTCGCCGTCAGAGGAGCCCTACCGTCCTCTGACGGCCCCGGCCCGGGCGGTTCCCAGGACGTATCCCGGAGCTCCCCAGCCGGAGACATTCGAATACCATCGCATGCCCAGCTACACCAGCATTGGATCAGGGGCCACAACTCCCAGTGCCGAAGTCGACCTCGAGATGAGTCGAGCACCAACTCCAGTCCCATCAGCAGACGTGATGCCGACTGTTTGGGAACCCTACATGAACCGTTTTCGGTTTCTGTCTGCGGGTCTGGCCAGCGTGGGTATGGCCCTCAGTGACAGCGCAGCTGGTGCCTTGATCCCGTACATGGTAAAGTAAGCTAGTCTATCAAACGCAGCTGATTGCAGCTCATTGACTCCTCATTAGATACTACGACATTGGTTACGGCGTTGTATCTCTCATTTTCGTTGGCCAGGCTTTGGGATTCGCCATATCTGCCATTGCCCTAGATCCCCTGCGAGCGAAACTCGGTCGGGCCAAAGTCCTCGGGTTGGCACAAGGTCTGTTGACACTGGCTTTCATTGCCCATGCCACCGGCGCGCCCTTCCCTGTCGTTGTCTGCGCCTTCTTCTTTGTCGGATTTAGCAACGGCGTCAATGTTGCCATCTCCAATTTGTTCTGTGGCAGCATGCAGAACGGGACAGTTATACTGGGGTTGATGCATGGAATGTACGGACTCGGTGGCACGGCCGGCCCCCTTATAGCCACTGGCATTGTTGCAAATGCTGGCGCCTCTTGGACACGGTACTACATAATCACTCTCGGGATTGGTGCCATTACTCTTGTCCTTGGTCTGTGGTCTTTCTGGAGATATGAGAAGGAGTTGTCCCCAATTGCCCGGGCTAGAGAAAATGCACCAGGCCAGTCGGTCCTGTATTCCATGGCCGGGGTAATACAGCTTCGTGTTGTCCTTCTCGGCGCCGTCTTCATCTTCTGCTACCAAGGTGCCGAAGTCTCTATTTCAGGCTGGGTCATCTCGTTCTTGATCAATTCCCGTGATGGCGACCCGGCGCGTGTTGGTTATGTCACTGCCGGTTTTTGGGCTGGCATCACACTCGGTCGATTTCTTCTATCTGGCCCCGCGCAGCGCATTGGAGAAAAGAAGTTTGTCTATGCCCTGACAACCGGCGCGCTTATATTCCAAGTACTCGTCTGGTGGGTGCCTAATATCGTGGGCGAGGCTGTGGCTTTGGCCATAGTTGGGTTGCTCTTGGGGCCAATTTACCCCTGTGCAACAGCCGTCTTCATGCGCTGCATGACGCGAGGGGAGGCACTCAGTGGTGTGGCCACCATCAGTGCATGTGGTAGTATGGGTGGTGCAGTTGCGCCATTCATGACTGGATTGCTCGCGCAGGCTATAGGGACCTGGGTGTTGCATCCTATTGTGATATTCTTGTTCATTATCATGCTGGGATGCTGGTATTGCATTCCTGCTGAGGACAAGAGGGAGGAGTGAGGCATATGCCAGTGGCAATGGGCAAACGAACCGTTATACATGACGGCACATTGAAATTGATCGACGAGGATTGGAAATGAACTAACAGCACATGACAATATTGAGATACCATGACAATGATGGCGAAAGGAAAGGCAAAGTTAACGGAGTTTTGAGCATATGAATACTGAAACCTTATATTTTGTTTCTAGGATAACTGAGTTTCTATAAAATCTAATCGAGTCTAAAGCCAAAGACTGCTCCTGTCTATCATCTAATTCAATACCAGCCGTCTCGTGGCTGTTAATAATAGACACTACCTGTGTTACCTTTATATTCTTAATCATTAGACCTAGACCATCTTAAGCGTGGTCTTATTCAGGTCGAAACTTATTAGATGCGACCGCGGGCAGCATCCTTGACGGACAGAGTGCCGGCAGCAATGTCCTTGCAGGTCTGAAGGATGCTGGACCAGTCTCGGAATGTAACAAAGGGAACCTTCTCGTTTTCACACCAGGTGACGAGGTCTTTGGGTTGCATTAGCAATGGGGTCCCTTTCCACAAGTAGACACTTGGGGTTACATAGACTCACCCTTGTCAGCCTTTGCAAAGAGCAAGTCTGTCTCCTTGGCGGCAGAGAGATCGGAAACACCGTCGCCGGCGTAGAACATGGTGGGTCGGTTGGGAAGGGAAGAGTACTTGCGGATCTCGATGGACTTGTCGTGGCCGTGGATGCTGCGGCGCAGTTAGCTCTGTGTCTGAGTCATGATGGCCAAACGCACCTGTCGTCGTGGAAGGTGATCTTCCAGCCTCCTTTCTCGTTTATGCTCTTTCCCTCGCGGGCGGCCACGTTGTTGCTGACAATCTGAATGTCCCAGCCAGGTCCCAGGAGGGTGTCCAGCAGCGCGCGAATGACGGGCTCCATGCCGCCGCTCAGAATGACAATAGGGACGTTGTTCTCCTGGGCCCAGTCGTAAAACTCCTTGAAGCCGGGGTCGAGCTTGATGTTCTTGAGGAGAATGTCGAGACACTCGTTGAAGGGGGTATCGATCGAGTCAAGCATCTCAACAAATGAGTCGCGAAAGTTCATGCGGTTGTAGAGAACCTCCTGGTTCAGCTTCTTGCGGCGCTCGGCACCGAAGCCGAGGTTGTCCGTCATGAAATCATTGGAATCGGCTGTGGTAACGGTACCGTCGAAGTCGGTGAAGAAGATGAAGCGCGGGTTGGTCTTGAGCGCGGGGGTGTCTGCGTTGAGGGAACCCATGATGACTGTAGTTGGTGTGATTGTGTTTACTTTGGTAAATAATACTCCTCTATAATGGATGTCTAAGGCTGTTATTACGTGCTAAACGAGCGAGAGAGGTCGGTCGGGTCGTACAGTTTAGGGGGATATGGATATCAACAAAAAAAGTCGAAGTGGGATGGATGGACGAGGATTTCACAGCAGCAAGGTGGGGGAGGGGTAATTCTTGAAGGCGATAAAGATGAGATCGGACTACGCAGAAACAGACACACCGAGCACGCAGACCTGGGAAGGCCAATTGATAGGTAGCAGTGTTTATTGAACCAAACCGCTCCATTAGCAGAAAAAAACGCATAATATAACCTTGACCGGGCCTTGGCCTGGTTTCCTTAGGACCCTTCCTGGCGTCCATTCTGTCGTCATTGCATTGCCAAGTTGGGTGTTTGGATTGGACCGGCCATGATAGTGGAGCGAGAACCCCTCCACACCACGCCAATAGGTGCCGCACAGCGCGCCAACGCCCCACCGCAGCTCACTGCCGCACCCCTGGAGCTGCCCTGGAGCCCCCCAACGTCAGGGCGGTGATGGAAACGGCTAGGCCCAGTGGCAGAAAATGCGCCAGTTCCCGACAACGGCCGCAGCCGGGGCTCGGACCATCCGTCGCAATTATCGCCATTCTTGAATTCAACTAAGCGCGAAAAGCCGGGACCTTGAGCGGCAACACGACGCCAGCGCCCGCCATTCGGTTCCTGCAATGCAGCCGATTGCTCGCCCGGTAGCCCGGCTTGTCTGGGGCCACGCAAGGCTGGGACTCGACCGGGCTGCGTGGCACGGCAAGGCCTCGGGCCGTGGTCCGGCCAGCACCTTCAACCCGTCCATTTGTGTGCGATGCACCGTACAGCCCATTGGGGGTCGCGGGCGATTATACTCGACCCAGATCCCGCCAAGTGGCTCAGGTGCATCATCTAAACCGTCAACGGAAAGCCAAGCGGACCGCAAGCCCGAACTCGATCCAATCGATCTCTTGATCCGCGCTGAATCAGCCAAAGCCGAGGGTGCCAAGCCAGACCAGACAAAGCCCGACCAGACAAAGCCAGACCAGACAAAGCCAGACCAGACAAAGCCAGACCAGACAAAGCCAGACAACGACAAGGTCGAGAAGACGAGAACGGACAGCCTCAACTCTGAAAGCACCAGCCCCGACAAGGAAGTGAACCATGAACTCCCATCGCGGGCGGAGGCGCGTCGTGCCATGTTGACACAAAAGTTTAGCGAAATAATGGACAAGTTCCAGACTCGCGCCCTTCATGCCACCCAAACCCTGAATGACATCACTGGATATACTGGAATTGAAAAGATCAAGAAACAAAATGCCGTGCTGGAAGATGCCCTTGCTGAGGCCCACGAGCGTGTCCGAACCTGCCGTCAGGCGTACAAGACATCCAACACGAAACGAGCCGGCACGCAGCGAGAGGTCACCACCCTTCTAGCCCGCAAGGACTCTTGGACGCCTTTGGACCTCGAGCGATTCACTGAGCTGTACCGGACGGACCACATACTCGAAAGCGAGGTCGCAGCCTCGCAGGAGGCTCTTACGGAAGCCGAGGCTGAGGAGCAGAGTCTGAACCAGCGATTGAATGCAGGAATCTTGAAGCGATACCACGAGGAGCAAATCTGGAGTGATCGTATCCGAAGGGCCAGTACTTGGGGTACCTGGGGCTTGATGGGTATGAACTTTGTGCTCTTTGTTATTTTGCAGTTCGTGGCAGAGCCGTGGAAGAGGAGAAGGTTGGTCAAAGGTGTTGTCGCGGAAGAGAAGGTGGCTTTGGAGGAAGTCCGAAGCCAGCTTGAACAGCTCAGGCTAGTTGTCGAGAAGCGGGACACGGTCGTCGAACCACACTTTGCGAATGCTGTCGAGGCGGGAGTAGAAGCCATACCGCAGCCGGTTGAAGGATCTACGGAGCCCCAAGTCACTTCTGCGCCTGTTCATGTTGATGCTGCAGTCGAGGAACTGATAGAAACAGCTGATGCCGAATTGTCTGGATGGCAAGCAAAGCTGAAAGAGATGGGCATCGACCTTCATAAATGGCGAGTCACGGCGGAGGATCTATACAGTGACCGACGCATAGACTTGCGGATGAGAGACGCCTCACTTTTAGCACTCCAGGGTGCCCTTGCTGGAGCAGCATTGACGGGAAGCATCGTGTTACTTGTCGTGCGAAGATGATGAACTCCTGAATGCTCAGATATAGCACCGCCCCACCTGTAACTGTACCATCTAACGCCACCTGTACAATAATAGCATCGGGATATTTTCATCTTTAGACATCACTACATTATGGGGTCAGCTCTATGAGTTGTAATATTTAGCAATAGATGGCCGTTGCTCGTTCAATATAAATTGTGAAGCAAACGACGTCACCCCACATCACAAAATCTAAGAATGACCACATGAGCCTCACCCCACCGGACTGACAGTTTGACGGGAATCGCAACCAATCGGGAAGATGCATTATGCATGACCACTGAGGCTGTCGGTCATGAGTTCGTAGGGCTGAGGACTAGATAGAGGCGGCAGTAGACTTGTCACGGGAACCATGAGAAACGATATCAGTTTTGGGGTCCGTGGCGGGAGAGTTTGGGGCGAGATGGGTGCATGAACCTCCCGCACGGATGGTTGCAGACAGGGTGAACAAAACACGGCGCCGGACAGGAAAGGAATACTTGATAAACATCAGGCGTTCAGACCGCGGTCAGATGGTAACGGGAATGGATGATCCTAGGGCCAGGCGGGGGGAGCGGTCTGACCCGGCTTGTCGTTGTTGGTGGTGTTGTTGATGGAGTCTTGACTGAGCAAGGGGTGCAGGCTTGACAATGGTGGCGTAGTCATCGGGCTCACCGTAGTCCGTCGAGCCACGCCGTGTTTGGCATCAAGGAGGGCTCGCTTTCACGTGCCGGCGAAAACCGTTTCTGCGAGAGGCGGACAATGCTCTGCGTCTGATTGCGGGCGGGACGGCTTGGTGTGGCTTTGAACGTTTTGCGCTGGTATGGTGATACGGAGTAATGAGTGGAGGGGAGCAAGCACTGCAAATGTGGCGGTGGAGCCGCGCGGGGGGAAAGATGCGGAACGGAACGAAATGTGGACTTGGATGGAGATTTTCCCATGAGGATACGAATGATTTTTGTCATCTTGTTTAGGCGGTGACAAGGCTTTCAGGGTTTGTTGTCGAGTCCTGTTGCGCGTAGGTGGTACAGTTGGTGGACCTCTGGTAGGGGAGTCGTGCATATCACGCTCGTTTCAAGGAGAGTGGAGGAAAGCAAGGACAAAGTGAAAGTCCTACGTCCTAGGACTAGATGTGCAAGGTTCGGCCTAATACGGGGTTGTGCCTGAATTATAAGAGATCGACACATTGCCCTGGGTGGGCATGGCCACAATCGAGGAGCTGAGGTGTGGAATCATGACCTTCCTAGCATGTTGATATGGCTCCCTCTTTCTTTTGGCTGATCCGTTCTGCAATTAATTAATTCGCTGTGTCATGTGTGTTTTAGGACAACGTGTGACATGTGCAGCCTGTCCCCAGGCCCTCAATCGCCACCATCTGTGCGCCTGGCATGTAAACGCCTCGAAATTAGATGCTTCTGGTCCAGCTCATGCTCTCGTCCTAGCATTGTGCCTGGCATATACGTGGGTGCTCACAGATTGATTGGAGATGGCAGGCGGTAGAATTTTCCGAGCTAAACCGCAGCGCATGCATCACATTGCATGTCACGCCCATAGGCTCTGGTGACATGGTGTTCGTCTCAGCTCCATTCAGCTCCGCTTAGTTGCGACTTGTTGTGACCGACCCGGGAGACCGTCCGGAGGGGAATATCCGAAGTGGCTGTGGGAATTGCTGCCCCGACATGCAACCAGGGCGCCGAAAGGTGATGGAGAGTCGCATTGTGTATAGCTTGACGACAGGAGATAACATATGATTGGGCTGACGAAGCTTGGGACGGCAGATACATAAGAGCTACCTACCAACATGTCGATGGGGCGGGCGGGAATATTATTATGTGAGTGCCCAACAACTTACAAGGGAGCACGCACCAGCTGCACGTGGAGTTAGCAGGTACGGTACACCAGTGTATGGAAGTACCTGATGGCTCACCCCATGTTGTGCCGACCAGTTGCGTGTGTAGCTTGCTCGAAGCCCGAAATCCGAGATTAACTAGGACTCGTGTGCCAGCGAGGCGCAGAAGTAGTAATAGTAGATCATAGAGAGAGAGAGAGAGCCACCCGCTTTTGCTTGGCGGGATTTGCTAATCTCTAGCAGAAAAAAAAAGCACTCGAGCATCCTGCTACAGCTGCGTGCCTGGGAGGTAAGTGCAGGTACCTACATGCAGGCAGGCTGGGAATAAGGAGGGGAAAGTAAAAGCCATCCTTGGCCCATGCATTTTGTATTTTTTGTGTGCATTGGGCTGGGGCATTGGGCTCTCTGCTCTGGGAGCGGGACGAAGAAACATGGGCTCTTCACTGCCCTGGAGGGCGACAACCGCTAAGACCACCCACTAATTCGTGACGACAGAGCTTAGCTTAGCTTTTTACCGCTACCTGGTGCCACCACCTACACCGGATGCACAACAGAAAAAACCCCGCCACAGGGCCCAAAAGCCTCCCGCCGCTTGAACCCCCCCTCCGGGCCCAGGCTTCCCTTCCAGGCTTCTCTGCCCCCCCAAACAGGCCCCAAGCAGCGACTGAAAGAGGGACCCATCCTCCATTTCATCCATCCCATCCCATTCTCACTGACGACATCTTTCTCCCACCACACCACCTCTGGTCCTCTCTTCCTCCCTCCTGCCAGACGCCAGCTGCCGGCTTCGCCACCTCATCGGCCATCTCGTCTCCGGCAACTCGTCCTCCCGCAACCTGCACTTGCTTTTTGCCCGCTTGTGCCCCTCGTTGCGCATCTCTCGACACGGCCTCACGAGCCCCCCCTCCCCCTCCCTTTCTCCTCGTCTCGACTCGACACCCAACTGCCCACAACAGAGGCGCCCGGTCGTGTCGTCTGCCTTCGTTGACCCCGGCCCGAGTTGTCGGCCACTTCCTTCCCCTCTCCTCCTCTCTTCGTCCTGCGCGAACGAATCGCGCTAACCCCGCCGCCATGAACGATGAGGAGGCAATCCAGAACATCTACAAGAAGATCGAGCGGGAGAAGGCCCTCATCAATGCCGCCAATGCTATGAGGGCCCAGACCAACAACGAGGCTGTCCGCTCCCGCCTCGACTCCCAGATGCGCGAGGGTCGCCGCAATCTCCAGTTCTTTGAGGAGAAGCTGCGCGACATCCAGATGCGCCGCGTTAGCCAAGGTGTTGACAACATGTCCCTGGGTGGTCCTGGAGACGCTCATGATGGCCCTTCCCCTCCACCAAAAGATTCTTCAGGAGATCGAGGTTCTTACGGCTCCGGCCAGCTTGGCGACTTGCAACCTCCCCGCCATCCTTATGCTTCTCCCGGCCCTAACACCGCTCTCTCCAAGCCTCGACCCAACTTTACCAAACTAGGTTCGTCCCCAGATACCACCCCAAAACTTGAGGGAATAGACTGTTCCCTGTGGAAACGAGCTAACTAGGTACATTAGATTTGATCAAATATGATACGCCTCATCTTGGCCCCCGTATCCAGCTCATGCTTTCCCAGATTAAGTTCAAGCTCAATGTCGAGGAGCAGTACCTGAAAGGTATCGAAAAGATGGTCCAGCTTTACGGCATGGAGGGCGATCGCAAGAGCAAGGCCGATGCCGCTGCTCGTAAAGTTGAAAGCAAGCAGAAGATCGTTCTCTTGAAGCAGGCATTGAAGAGATACGAAGAACTGCACATTGATGTGGACACTGCAGATGCCCAAGATGGTGAGTTGATCACGAGCCTTATTCCCTTCTTCAGAAACGGCGAGATTTTGCTAACAGCCGTCAAGATGACTCCATCAACAGCCCCAACCTGAGAAAGCCCCTGAGCGGACAGCTTTCTATCCGAGTTGTCGCTGTCAAGGATGTCGATCACGCCACGACCGGGAGATTCGCTCGGGGTCCTGAGACGTTTGTCGCCGTGAAAGTCGAGGACACTGTCATGGCACGCACGAAGGCTTCCCGCACCGATCGATGGGAGGCGGAATATCATAATATCGAGGTCGACAAGGCCAACGAAATTGAGCTGACGGTTTACGATAAGCCTGCTGAGCATCCCATGCCCATTGGTTTGCTCTGGGTCAGCATATCCGACATCGTTGAGGAGATGCGTCGCAAGAGGATTGAAGCCGAGATGAACAGCTCCGGCTGGGTCTCTGCCGATAGGATGGGCGGCGGTGGTGCGGGTGCGGGCGGCGGCGCTCCAAACCAGTTCCCCATGAGCCCGTCTTCTGGATCCTTTGGCGCAACCCCGACGAGTCCTACCCAGCAGGGCCAGGGACAGGGGGCTTACGGTGTGCCAGGCCCTACACCGCAGGTCAACACGGGCCCTATCGATGGGTGGTTTAACCTGGAGCCCACGGGCCAGATCCAGCTTCAGATGAGCTTTGTCAAAACTAACAAGGATCGACGCCCCGTCGATCTGGGTCTCGGCCGAAAGGGCGCCGTTCGTCAGCGCAAGGAGGAGGTTCACGAGATGTACGGCCACAAGTTTGTTCAGCATCAGTTTTACAACATTATGCGCTGTGCTCTTTGCGGAGATTTCCTCAAGTATTCAGCTGGAATGCAGTGCGAGGACTGCAAGTACACTTGCCACACCAAGTGTTATTCATCCGTTGTCACCAAGTGTATCAGCAAGAGTAACGCCGAAACCGACCCGGACGAGGAGAAGATCAACCACCGCATCCCTCACAGGTTCCAGCCTTACTCCAACGTTACAGCCAATTGGTGCTGCCATTGTGGTTACATTCTGCCATTTGGCAAGAAGAACTGCAGGAAATGCTCAGGTAATTATCGGTCCCATATCATGCACAAGCCGCTCCTGCTGACTATTCACAGAATGTGGCCTCACTTCTCACGCTCAATGTGTGCACTTGGTTCCTGACTTTTGTGGCATGTCTATGGCTGTGGCCAACCAGATTCTGGATGGCATCAGAACACAAAAGCAGAGACAAGCCAAGGTTTCGTCTCTGAGCGACAAGACTCTTCGACCTGGCAAGATGAGCCCAACTGGTAGCGCCCACTCCGGAACCCCATCATACTCGAGTACGAACCCCTCAGCCTACCAGCAACCCATGTCTCCAGACGCCACGGAGGCAGCCAAGGCCACATACAACCAGCCCTCGCAGCAGCGACCTTATCCTGACCGCTCCTCATCGAGCTCAGCAGCCACAGCAGCAGCCAGCGCGGCCATGTCTGGTATGCCACCCCAGCCCCAGCGACAGCAATCGGACTTTTCCCAGTACAGCGGAGGCTCGGGATATGACAGGCCTCAGGACGATCCGTATGCGCAAGGTGGACAGTATGGCGCCCAGCAGCAACAGCAGCAGCGAAAGTACAACCCTGCCGATTACGCCAACGTCAACCCAGGATATGCTAGCCAGCCCCAACCCCAGACTCAGAGGCCGGTACAGCAGCAGCAGCCCCAGCAGCCCCCACCACAGCAGGCGCTTCCCCCACTGCCGCACCAGCAGCAGCAACCCCAGCAGCCTGCTTATCAGCAGCCGCCGCAGTCCCCTGTATCCAAGCCCCAAGCTCAAGACGCGCCCATGGCTCCTCACCAAGTTGCTGGGCCTGGTGCTCAGCGTAAGGCTCTGCCATTGGCGACTGACCCTGGAACCGGACAGCGAATTGGCCTTGATCACTTCAACTTCTTGGCTGTGCTGGGTAAGGGTAACTTCGGCAAGGTCATGTTGGCTGAGACCAAGCGATCAAGGAAGCTGTATGCCATCAAGGTTTTGAAGAAGGAGTTCATCATCGAAAACGACGAAGTTGAGAGTATCCGATCCGAGAAACGAGTGTTCCTGATTGCCAACCGGGAGCGTCATCCCTTCCTCACCAACCTGCACGCCTGTTTCCAAACTGAGACTCGCGTCTACTTTGTCATGGAGTACATTAGTGGTGGTGATCTGATGTTGCACATTCAGCGAGGACAGTTTGGAACTAAGCGAGCTCAGTAAGTTGAAAGATGTAGATTGTATGATGAGCCATGAGCTAACAGAGTCCTAGGTTCTACGCTGCCGAAGTCTGCTTGGCTCTCAAGTACTTCCACGAGAACGGTGTCGTCTACCGTGATTTGAAGCTCGACAACATCATGTTGACCCTAGACGGTCACATCAAGATTGCTGATTACGGTCTTTGCAAGGAGGACATGTGGTATGGATCAACTACCAGCACTTTCTGTGGTACCCCCGAATTCATGGCCCCCGAGGTAAGGAGCTTCCAATATGTTTTGTGCGCCTGGGCAGGTGGCTGACTTGTACTAGATTCTTCTCGACAAGAAGTACGGACGAGCCGTCGATTGGTGGGCATTTGGTGTCCTGATCTACCAGATGCTTCTGCAGCAGTCTCCTTTCCGAGGTGAAGACGAAGACGAAATCTACGACGCCATTCTCGCCGATGAGCCCCTGTATCCCATTCACATGCCCCGCGACTCAGTTTCAATCCTGCAGAAGCTCCTTACGCGCGAGCCTGACCAGCGACTGGGAAGCGGCCCCACAGATGCTCAGGAAGTCATGAGCCAGCCCTTCTTCCGTAACATCAACTGGGACGACATCTACCACAAGAGGGTGCAGCCTCCTTTCCTGCCCACTATTAAGAGCGCGACGGATACCAGCAACTTCGATTCTGAATTCACCAGCGTTACACCAGTGCTTACTCCCGTCCAGTCTGGTAAGTCTTGTTCTGTATATTTAGCTTGCTTGATTTCGCAGCTAACATTTTCCCCTAGTTTTGTCACAAGCCATGCAGGAAGAGTTCCGCGGCTTCTCTTACACTGCCGACTTTGACTGAACGGATTGAACTGTGCATGAGATTGATGAAGTTTTTTTTTTTAGTTTTTTTATTTTTGCATTTCTACGAGACGATGAAGGCGCCGCGGTGGGGGATTGTCTTGCCTATCGGATACCCAGGAGCGATGATGATGGTTAGACGGCCGGACACCGCGGTCTAGTGAATGTTGATGCAGCGAACCATTGTTGCGGGTGTGCCTCCGCGGAAACGCCCTTATGCCATTCGCTTCCCTTGTTTGGCTGTATCAATTGTTTTTGTGGTTATTAAGCAGCGTTTTGAAAATATGTATGGTGGCGGCCTCTTTGGTAGAGAACAAAGTTGGCGGAATGAGGACCGGGGGAAGACGATACCTGCTTAATAGAAATCAAGATAATAATTTTGTTGGAAACGAGTGTTGGTTTGGAGTGACATCACCTCAGTGATGATGGATGATGTCTGGCATTCTGGATGTGATGATGGACTTCTGACGCATCGGATGTGATGAATACGGTGGGCTCGGCACAATATATAAGAGCAGGACACAAACGCTTGTCTAGTATAATTTATCTCTCGTTTTCCAATTTTTTTCTCGTTGCTTTTTCATACTTCATGTGTAATCTAACTTCATTTTCTCTTTATTGGCTGTACTCCTTCTGCAGCAGCTTGGCAATAGTGTTCAGCCTGAAATCCATGTTAGTCCTTTTTTTTCCCCCTTAGGTGTACACAAAACTGAGGCGTTTTGAAGAAAGACTTACTGAATGTTGCTGGTTCCCTCGTAAATTGCGCCAATCTTGCTGTCACGGAAGTACTTCTCGGCCAAACCCTCGCGCACAAAGCCCATCCCGCCCATCCACTCCACAGCCAGTCCGCTCACGCGACTAGCGATCTGGGAGGCGTATAGCTTGGCCATGGCGGCATCCTTGACAAAGTCCTCGCCGGCCTCCTTCTTGCGGGCGGCGTTGTAGACTAGGGCGCGAGCGGCAGCGATCTCGGTGTAGGACTGGGCGATCTGGTGCTGCATACCCTGGAACTCACCAACGAGCTGGCCGAACTGGCGGCGGTCGTTCCAGACGTAGCGGACAGCGTTGTCGAAGGCGCCAAGGGCCAGACCAGTCATCTGGGCGGCGATTCCGATGCGGCCCTCGTTGAGGATGGAGATGGCGTACTTGTAACCCTGGCCGCGGACACCCAGCAGGTTCTCCTTGGGGATCTTGACGTCGTCAAAGTTGAGTACGCAGGTGCTGCTGGCGCGGATGCCCAGCTTCTTCTCCTTCTTGGCGATGGAGAAGCCAGGGGTGTCCTTCTCCACGATGAAGGCGGAAATACCCTTGTAACCCTTGCTGGGGTCGAGGTTAGCGAAGACGATGAAGATGCCGGCCTCCATCGAGTTAGTGATCCACATCTTGCCTCCGTTAATGGTGAAGCCGTCCTCGGTCTCGGTGGCCTTGGTGGCCATGGCGAAGGCATCGGAGCCGGAGACGGGCTCGGAAAGACAGAAGGCACCGACGGTGCCGGTGGCGAGGCGGGGCAGGAACTTCTCTTTGAGGGCGTTGGAGCCGTGGGTGAGGATGACGGTGTTGCAGAGGGTGTTGTGGACGTCGACCATGACGGAGACACTGGGGTCAGCGCGGGCGAGCTCCTCGATGGCGATGATGGCTGAGGTGAAGTTCATGCCCGCACCTCCGTACTCCTCGGGGATCTCGATGCCCATGAGACCCTGCTCGAAAAGCTGCTCGACGACGGTGGGCTCCATGGCCTCGGCCTCGTCCATGTCGCGGGCCTTGGGGAGGATGACTTCGGTTGCGAACTTGTTGACGGCTTCAGCCATGGCCATCTCGACCTCAGAGAGGTGGGAGATGGGCGTGGGGGGAACATCGGTGATGTCGATATGCTCATTGCGGCGGGGCACTGTGGTGGAGAGAGAGCGGACTGTGGTGTTTGAGCTGGGGGGAAGAGTCAGCAATTGGTCGCCGACATCAATTGAGACGGTGTAGCCTCCCCGGGCGACTTACATGGACGTTCTCGAGGCTGCCCGCGACAAGGCCCTTGTGGTAGCAGTGGTGGTGGCGAGGCGCTGGGGAAGAGCGCGACCTCCCCTCAGGGCAGGTCGCAGGGCCCGGGCGATGGACGACGACATGGCTGAGGCTGCAAAGTTTGTTGTGCGTGCGTGGGATGGAGGGAGGAAAGAGGGAGGTGGTAGTTAGAGAGAGGCGACGAGCCGAAGAGAGCAGCAGCAACAGAGACAAGAAGCAGGGTGATGATCACAAGCCAGAGACACCGAATGCGGAAGTGTGTCTAGGCCTCTTTATAAGTTACGGGCGTCAGATTCCCTTCATCAATTGGGCGAGCGAGGGCAATTTTGCTACACCCCCGGCTACAAGAACAGCTGATCAAATGACTTTTTGGCATTGACGGCAAAGGCTGCAGCCACGCACCCACCTCGAGTGTGCCTCCGGCGTTCTGATACCCGGCCCAGGTCTGCGATCTGAGCTCTCTCGGCCTAATAACGGGTCGCAGCCGAGGATAACCTCCGCCCTAGCGACCTTCACCCGCGGTACCGAAAGCGGATTGCGGGGCGTACCATTGTCCTCCCAGGCTCTGGGTTCTGGGGCAAGCGAAGAGACAAAGACGTGGGGGATCCGGGGATTACCCGGGTGACGTCAGCCCCACCTTTTCCTTGGAATCGAAGCAAGCATGTGAAGTACCGCGCGGAAGAGCTTGGCCTTTTTTCGGAATACGGAAAAACAGTCCCCCGCCAAAAAGGAAAGCATATCGTCACGTGACCCAATTGGACGAGGCCCAAGATTTTGATGGCCCATCATGGCAGCTTCAGCTGGTGCGAGAGAGCGACTTTGAGATCGGCCTCGGGAGCACCTCAACGCCGCACGCAAACCCCCGGATCCGACGTCCCCGGAACCACCTCGCCCACAATGGTCGGCTCCATCCTCCGCCAGTTCTTCTCCCCGGCGACCCGGCGCCCAATTCTCGCCGCCGCAACCTCGACGACGACGCCCCGAATCACCGCCGCCGCCGCCGCCCTTCCCTCGTTCCGCAGCTTCAGCAGCACCCCAGCCCGCTCTGCGACTCTGAACCAGGTGCTGCGCGGCATCCGAAAGGGCAAGCGCGCTCGTCACGCCGTCTCCCCCGCCCTGGCCAACACCAACTGCCCGGCTCTCAAGGGCGTGTGCCTGCGTGTCGGTGTCGTGCGACCCAAGAAGCCCAATTCTGGTGAACGAAAGACGGCTCGTGTGAAGCTCTCTTCCGGCGCCGTGGTCACCGCCTACATCCCTGGTGAGGGTCACAACATCCAGCAGCACAGTGTCGTTCTTGTGCGCGGTGGACGTGCTCAGGATTGTCCTGGTGTGCGATACCATCTAGTCCGAGGAGCTCTCGATCTGGTACGTTTTTCTTTTTTTCCGAGGGTCTTTTTTTCGGCCTGAAACCTTGTTACAAGGTTCAATTGGAATGTGATCGCCAAATGTATGCTAACATGTCAAACTCAAGGGCGGTGTTGCGACTCGAACCACGAGCAGAAGCAAATACGGTACCAAGAAGCCCAAGAAGGCTACCGTTGGTTGAGAGATGTTATAAAGCGCAAGATGATGTTTTCGGGTAACTAAATGTCCAGAGATGATTTAGGAGAATGATCGACATGAGATGATACACTTGAGGCCACAAGCCATGTACTTATACTTGTACAACATTGAAGCACATTAGAACTCTCAAAACATCTGTCATAGATCCCAAAAAAAAGAGGTTATTGATTCATACACATCTACATGATCAGAGTTGTCCAAAGTTCTCAAACCTAGACGCCTTTTTGTTTGCTTCAGTCGCCACTTTAAACATCTTTGCCGTATCCCCGCCTCCATTCTCCATCAGAATGTGGTCCAAAATATAAGGGAAACCATGTCCCATGCATTACAACCTAGTTATGCTAAACGTACATAAGACTAGCAGACTCATTGGTGAGTAGTTTAGGTCTGCTCCTCATAGCCTGCAGGCTTGTCAATGCCATGGAGGTCGTAGTATCGCGAAGTGCCTATGAATTGTTAGAACGTCTTTATGGCACCTAAGGATCGTCAAATGCTTACAAGAGTAGCCCTTCCAGTCAAAGTTCTCCTTGGGATCGCAGTGGCAACGCAGATCCAAGCGCTTCTGCTCTCCAGTGGGGCAGTGAGTGAAGGGAACGTGGTAGTAGGCAATGTCGTTGAAGAAGTGAATCTGCTCCTTCTTCAAGAGAAGACCGGCGGCGATGGAATGGACGGGAGCATCACCCCATCGCTCATAGAAGAAACCACCGTCCTTGTCAAGAGACTCGAAGAAGTCAATGTAAGGCTTGCTGCGAAGCCACTCCAAGCTACCAACTTCAAAGTTGGACCACTATGGCACGAGTTAGTTGGAATCATGACCATTTCTATTGATGGTACTTACGAAATGGCACTTATTGTAAGTCTCGCCGCCATCGTCACTGAGGAAGCGCATCGAGTTGTCATCGGAGATGTGCTCAGGGTGGTTGGCCATGAACTTCTTGGTGCTGTCCCAGAGGGTGGGGATGGTGTCAATGTACTCATACAGACTGAGAACAAAGCTGTACTTCTTGCCCTGCTCGTGCATGACACGGAAGGGATCGTAGTGGATATCGCAGAAGAGCTTGATGGAAGGCTCAACACGCCAGTAGTACTCGTAGTTCATCATCAGAGGCTGACGGAAGAAAAAGCCGGACTCAAATCGGCACATGTGACGGTAGCTGATAGAGTCGCCGTAGATGATCTTCCTTGCCTTCATGTCCTCACGAACCTTCTTGGCACGGTCCTGGTCAATCCAGTCGGGGAAAGACCAGTGCTCCTCAGGAATCAGACCATAGTGAGTCTTGCCGGAAACGAGCGAGGTAGTGACCTTCTTGAAGGTATCGTCGAAGGGCTGGTCGTTGAGGAAAACCCAGTCGTAGTTGTATCGGCGGTTGAATCGATCCTCGACCTGGCGAATAGACTCGGCAATCTCCCAGACGTCGCTGTTTCGCGCAAGAGTAACAAAAGTGGCGTTCATTCGGGGGCCGGGGGCAGTGCTGTCCAAAGTCCAGCCAGGATCGTTGGGGGTCATGGCCATGGGGTATTCGCCGGTCTTCTCGTCGGGAACCGTCTTCTTAGGGGAAGATGTATCCTTGATAAGCTGCTCGTCGTCGGAATCAGAGACCTTGGGTCGATCCTCCTGGGGAAAGGCGGGAGGCTTGCTGCCGCCCTGAGATTCGCCTGGGACCTGGCCATCGCCGGGGCCGCCGGGGAATGTCGGGTTGACCTTGGTGGTGCCCTGCGAGCTGCTGCCAGGGACAGTGACGGTTTCGTACTTGGAGTGAGAAACGAAGTAGAAGATGGTCAGCGCCTGTTAAGGTCAAGGTTAGTGTACGGGAGCGGCTTTGGAAGTTGGGGGACAAATGCGACGCACGAATAGCGCGAAGGCGATGTAGCGCACGTAGCGCACATTGCCGGTAGCCATGATGGGCAAGGACTACTCGGGTTGGTCCCTTGAGGGAAAACTGGACGGATGAAAAGAGTGCAGCGGTGATGGTGTTTTGTCGCGGTTGGCAGGGAGCTGTTGTGTTGATACGTAGCCCAAAGGATTTAGGGCGGAGTGGCCACAGGGACCGTTTGCGTCTTGTTCTCGACAGGTCTTTTAACAACTGACCATGGTCTAACCAGCCACTGCCAGAAACAGAAAGTTGTCGATGTGAAGCCACACGACAAGGCAGGCGGCGGGGAGGAAGGATAGAGGAGAATGAAGAAAAAAAGAAAGAAATTGAAACAAAGTTGGACGACGAATATAGAGGAAGACACAGGACCCAGGTCTAAATTCTGGGAGTGCTATAACAGGCCCGTGATCGTCGACATGGGACAGGCAAGAGGGCGCCTGGGAGGGTCAAGACGCAGGTACTTTCAGCTTTGGTGTACGTGAAACGTGGGAAACCTTACTTGGCCAGTCTGGCCCGCCCACTATAAATTTAGTGGCATGCTACCTGAGGCCCTGCTCGCTGCGGCGGCCATCAAGTACCCGTCAACGGTCGGTACTTGTGTCAGGGGGTCGATGGAAAAAATGCCGTCACTACCACCCTTTGTTGCAGCAGATCTGGCATTTCGTCTGGACAGCTCTCTGTGGCATGTTTCCATCTAAGACACCCGAGTCCCAGGGAGAGGTGCATCTAGTCTCTACGGCTCCAACTCTGATTCAAGGGGAATTGCCACTTTGGAATTCCTCCTTTGGAGCCTCCAACTTTGCAAATCCACGCCCAGGAGAAAAAACTTTCTGGTCTCCTTACCGCGCCGAGTGCTACCGGTACTTCGTATTGACAGCGCAATGGCCGCCCTCCCACCGTGCCATTTATCAAGGGCCGCCCAGCGGATCGTCTAGCACCCAGCGCTAATGGAATGATTGGCCCACTGCTGTGCCAGACTTGTGCAGAGATCCCGGCTCTGGAAGGGGTTTAGAACGCAATTTCAGGGCTACGCACACGGTGTACGGGGCGGCCTCTGCCCGCTGGTGTGGTCAAGCCTGCCATGCTAGGGGGCACCCCTCACCTTTGGCACGCCTGAGACGGATGCTGTTGGCTCGCGAGGGCCGTCTCGTATTGCAATGTATGGTGCCCCTTTCCCGATCATCCATTCCCCAGTGAGGAGTCTTGGCGTTCACGACCCTTTTTTAGTCCTCCTCTGGTTTTTTTTTTAGCCTAACCCTTAATCACCACCATCGCCGGGCTTCCTCTTTGCATCCTCTAATCTGTACGTTCTGAGAACAACCAGCAGGGGTCGTTTAGATGAACTCCATATAGAACGCGCTTGCAGGCCCGCGGTGGGAATTTGCGGCTTTGCGGCTCCAAAATGCCCAGGTTGTTACTCCGTGCTTACGACGCTTCCCGCTATGCGCAGCACAGTAGGGGCTATGTACGTGTAAACAGAAAGGATCGGGCCCCCAATGTTGGGATAGAAGGGAACCAACCGACTCGTCCAAGGACAGATAACCAACCAGCGTCCGCACACAAGCCCTCAATTGGTCGGCAGCCCTAATACTACTATCCATGCTGCTCCGGGCTCTCCGTAGGGGGCAATTTCAACACTATCAGGGCATGAACACGTATTCTGCACGTCACCTTAGCTTACGACTTATCATGTACATGTATCGCGTAGACCGTCTCCGCCTGCATCTGCCCTCGCTAGGGACGGCCTCTGAAACACGCCCGTTGTTATCGTCCATTCTTCCAACGGCCGTCGTGCCAATTAATGCATGTCAGCACTTAATTGGATGAATTGATTCTATACATACTGTCACATACCGCAAGTAGCTAAATAGCACCCAGGTTTCAAACCCAGCCCTTTCACGAGGTTATATAGCAAAATATGACACCAGCCCTCTCTCAGCTCCACTATCTGTCTCAAAATCTAAATCACAATTCAGAGTCTCATTCTTTCCACCCTTTTGTCTGAGTAGATGATATTTGTGCATTTGTCGTGACAATGGCAGTGTCGCTGGCTGGACAAATTGGGCACCTTGCTCCTTTAGCCGTGGGGGGCGAGGGGCCTTCTGAGACAGGAGCTTCAAACATGGCTAGCTTGCTCCTAAGCAGGACAGTGCCATGTCTTGCTCGCACGCGCGCTATCACGTGATTGTATATCCGAGCACTCCTCCGGAAGCGGAATTTCGAAATTCCCACGTGTGGGGGGAAGGCCAGTTGGAGAACCTCGCTGGCTCCTCGTCGCATCACACGCTCAAGATTGGAACAAAGCTTCCTTGAGCACCTGTTTTGCAGCACGCCTCTCCCGATCGGTTCTTTTCTGGATTTATCGACGCCCCGAGCGGCTTGCCCGAGCATCGCGAATCGCCTGACCACACCCTGGCCAGCTCCCCGCATCTTTGGCAAGGTTGGCTTTGCCCCCCCGACATCTTGAGTTCAATTTGGAAGACATCATGATCGATTTGTGCGCTTTGGTCGACCCTACAAACATTACCTTCTCTTAGTGGTGAGTGTTTTCTTCGCTCGGGTTTCGGCCTTTTTCTGGTTTCTTGATGCTCTGGAACCTCCGCACCCTTGCGACTGGACACGCACCGGAGATGGGACTCGACAATAGCGATCAGCTTGGGCCGAAACTTGGCAGCAAGGACGAAAATAATGCGGCGCGATCGTCCACGATGCGAAGAGAGACGGATATACAACAATTTAAAATCTACAACGAGAGTCTGGTTTTAGCAAGGATTCACTGTTCAGTTGAAACTGAGCGCGTAACGCCAGATTTCCTCAGACGCACGCGCCGCCTTTGTCCACGAGAACCTGTTGTACCGCTTGTTTCCATGTGTTCCTCTTCAAGTCTCGAGACTTAGAGTCAGATTTTGGAGTTACGATCTCGCAAAGTGCCAGTCCGGTCAAATGTCACGAAACTTCGTTTCCCGTAGTAACAACAGCTAGGGCATCGTGGCATTGGTCTTGAAGCGGGGTTTCAGAGCCTAACCATTCGCTTACTTTTATAGCGCCAACAAGGACTTGCTAAACTAATCATCCTCTTAGTACAACTCAACTTCATTATTTCTGGATCGAAACAGCGACAACATGTCGTTTTTCGGTTTCGACACTTCGGGCCGCCATAACACGGCGGCCCCTGGCTTCTCTCAGACTCATGATCCATTTGCTGGTCTTTCGGGCAGGGATGGTGACGATGATGCTCTCGAATTCGAAGATACGTATGATGGTCTTGGTGATCAGCTTGATGAGACCGACGATGCCTTCAATGACGACACGTTTGGTGGAACCACCTCTGGAGCCAACCCCGGCAAGGACTTTGACTTCTTCGGTCAGACAGCCAAGGTTGCCAATGCCATCGAGGAGGAGCACCTTCGATACCATCGCCAGCAGCCCACTGCCAAACCCGCCGCTGCTGCTCACGCCGCCCCCGCACCAAGCACGCAGTCGTACTACTCAAGCCAGCCTGCTCAGCGACCTGTGCGCACCGGTTATGAGAAGTACAGGGACCCTGAGCCCATGCCCGATCTGAACGTCGACAGGAGCATCTGGGGCATGGCCCCCAAGCAGCCCACGCAGTCTGCTCAACCCTCGCAGCCGTCTCCCGCTCCCCAGATCATTCATCCCGCCAGTCGCAAGATGATGAGCTTGGAAGAAGTCGAGGCTGCCATGCGCGCGCAGCCGAAGAAGCCAACCCCTCAACCTCCCCTGGCCGAACTTGCCTATGCGCAGTCTGGAGGATATCCTACTCCCCAACAGCAGTACTCACAGCCTCAGGGACACGGGCATCCAGTGACGATTCTGCAGAGACCTCAGAGCAGCCAACCAAAGTCCACACCCCCTGTTCACGGAATCCACGCCCCTCCCCAACAGCAGCAAGCCCATGTGCAGCCGACCCAAATTCTGCAGAACCCCAACCGCCTGTCCGGTGATGGCGCTGGATCTTCCAGTCCTCAAACGAAGCGTGCCCAGGGAGCATTGGCCAGCCTAGCCCAACTACAGCAACACCCTCAGATGATGCAAATGTCTGAAGAGGAGAAGGCTGCGTTCTTGGACCAGGAGACCAAGAGAGCTAAGCGAAACCACAAGATCTGGCTGCTTTCAAAGGACAATGGTTTGATGACCCCTCAGGACAAGAACTTTATCACTCGAATCCAGCTTCAGCAGCTCGTCTCTGCCACCGGCAACCCTGTCGACGGATCGGATGCATCCATTGCTGAGGACTTCTACTACCAGGTTTACAGCCACATTCGAGCCGGCCAGCGCCAGAACCCTAGCCAACCGCTTAGCAACTTTGCCCAGACCTATCTCTACCAGACAGGTAGCCGACAGGGTGGAATGCGACGCCACGGTCGTCCCGCTGAGAACCACTTCCAGCGCATGGAGCAGCAGGTTCAGCGTGCTGTTGAAGCTGCCAAGAACAAGCCCAAGAACCCCCAGCTTGTAATTGCCGGCAGTCTAGGAAAGATTTCCTTCAGCAATGCCAAGACACCGAAACCTCTCCTCAACATCAAGCGTACTGAGAACGAGACTCACCGACCTAACACTGAGAAGAAGGGCGGCTTGGACCGCAAGACCATTCTCCGCAATGTTGAAAAGGTTTACCAGACGCTGATGCAAATCGAGGACCATGTTCGTCTGCTTCCCCCTCCCATCACCAACCCAGGTGATGAAGAGCTGCAAAACAAGCACAAGGAATGGGCTACTATTCTCGAAACCTACAACGCCAAACTCTGGCACGAACTGAAGGTTCATGAACCCATCGGCGCCACTGTCCCCCACCCCTTCATCGCTTTCCTGTCTTGCGCCAAGGGTGAGAGAGCAATTCCCCGAATCTTCCCTCATCTCTCTTTTGAGCAGCGCACCACCATCTTGACCATGATCATCTACCATCTCGACCAACTTGATGTCGTACAGGGAGCTGCTATCACTCCTGGCGAGACGACAACCCTCAACGCGAGAATGCGTGAGAAGATCGAACTTTTCATCTCTACCGTCATGCCATCATTGATGCAGTACTTCAATGATACTGGATTGGATATTGTCGACGGTGTCCTCAACCTCATTGCCACCAAGCTCAATGTCGACCTTATTGCTAGAACAAGAATTGGTGTTTCCATGTTGACTCTCATCCTTAGCCGCGCTGTGCTCCTGAAGCAGACCGGTGCCGGCACCCCCGAACAATGGGAGAAGTGGTATGTACTCTTTTATGTCGTCAAAGTGACCAAATTTTATACTAACATTGCCCAGGGATCACACCTTTGAAATTCTATTCGCTCGACTTGAGCCATCGCTGCCTTACATTTTCCCCGGCAGTGTCAACACTGGAGAAGACATCTACGTCTGGCAGCTCCTTGCCGCCATGGGTGTCAGCGCAACTCACGACCAGCAGACCCGACTAGTTCTTGCTGTCAAGGATCGCGTCCTCGACACCGTCTCTCTCTCCAAGACACTTCCTCCTACCATGGCTGCAGAACGCCTTGGTAGCGTTAACCTCTTTATGCGCTCTATTGGCTTGGATGTCGAACTACTTCAGTAGATGGGACTTGTTGACACACGTTTAATGCTACCTTTGGGAAGGAAATGGGGTTCCTGGGCTATTTGGGCTGGCATGTTTGGGCACTTGGGGTCAACAATTGAAGCGTTTTTGGTGCACAGGGAGAAAGATGGCTTTTACGGGCGGAGGATACCATGGGACATCATGCCTTGGCATGCCGGGTGTACTATATTCCAAGGGCAACGTTTTGTCGAGTGCTTTACACGCATTTCTTGTACCGGCATTACGGAACCTGTCGGTCGATATCAGGCGCACGGTAGGCAGCTTTGCTACCCCTAACTAAGGTGGGAATGAACATTACTAGCATCGGACTGGTAATAAAATTATGTTTTTATGCAATATGTTTAGATATGTTTAATTAAAAAAAAAAGTATGTATTGTATTATATCACGTCATTTTCCTAACGAGCTTATTGCCTTTAGTTTCTTTTGCAATATCAGTGCGGTATTGTTGCCAAATTGCTACGAGCTCGGTTTTACCTGGCGATGGCCTCGCCGGGTCTTACTCTCAAGAAACACCAGTGTTCATCTTGAATCAATTACTTAATTTGCCTCAGTGGGAAGAACTCGCTGACATGGGTCGCTTCCAAGGCCTGTTTCTCACAAATCAAGGCTTTGATGCGAGCTCAGCACACTCGACTTTCTTGCCACGCCACACCACGCACCACAGCATCATCCGAGCCTCACACAGGGTCCGTTCGTTTGTCAACGCTGACGTTGATATTGACATTGTGGCATTTTTTGTACTTGCCTCTTCTTTCACTTAGTCTAGCTTTTCCCCATTGTGCGCCAAAGCCATGCAATCCCATTTTTTGATAACTCATGAACAGATCCATTTCCCTCCCTCCATTTCTACAGGTATTTCAGGTGAACAAGGGCGACGACCTCAACTCGCATTCACCATCAGCTCTAGGAACTCGCTCCCCGGCGGCCCCCTCTTCGGGCAACACCGGCCGCCGCTCCGCCTCGAGGTCGGGGCTTTGGTCTGCGTGCGTCGTCCGCCACCGGTTCGGGTTGGACAGGCTGTGCTTGAACTGGCTGGACGGGCACAGGCTCCTCCTTGATTTCTGGTTCGGGATCGGGTTTCTCGATACCGCTAACAGCTTCGAGGAGCTGCTTGTCGGTCCAGCGAGTACCAAAGTGGGGAACAGCATCCTCGAGCAGACGCTCAGTCTCGGGTTCCTTGCCATTTTGGCCTTCCTCTGCCTCAGGGCGGAGGAAGAGACTCTCGTTGTAGACCTCCCACGCAGCCTCTTCGTTCTCATCGGTGTAGCGCATGGTTCGCCAGTGCTCGGTTTGGACGGCGCGGAGACGGTCAGCCATAGTCTCAGTGGTGACTCCGTCGCCGTCGCCCGTCGCCTTCACGGTCATGTGAATTGCGCGGGCAGGGCCGGTGCTGGGGGCAGGGCCAGCTTCCTTAGAGGCAGAAGCGGCAGCCTGGCGCTCGAGCTGGACTGTTGCGTCAATGTGGTGTAGCTGGGGGCGAAGATGGACAAGATCGGATACGGGGGTGAGATGGAGGTCCTCTGGAGGATGCGAGTTAGCTTAACGTCAAAAATGCAAGCCTGCAGGATCATGACGTACTGCCCTGGAAAACTCCAACCATGTGCTGTACTTCTCGGTATTCGGGGTACTGGCCACCCAGTGTCTGTGTTCGAAGGACTTTGTCCTGCCTCACGGCCTCGGCCCAGTCCAGGTCCTCTTCCTCCTCTTCGGCCTTCTTCCTACCGGGACCTCGCTGCACAGTACCGAAACCAAAACCACCAGCGAGACCGTGGCTGCCACCGCTTTTGGCCGCCATGGATGCGTGCAGAGTGCGCCCCCACTTGAGTCCCTTCTCGCGGTCGTAGGCGACGCTGTGGTCGACAGGCACGTCGACCTCGACCATGCCAGCGTTGGCCTTGATGCGCATCTCGGTGGGAGGCGGTCGCGGGGCGTCATCTGTGCGGTTCGGGTGCTGGAGAACGAGTAGGCGGCGACCGAGGGGGAGCGACGGGTTCAGGAAGACCTGGTAGGTCGAGATGACTGGGTCATCCTCGTCGTCGATCGTGGGCTTCAGATTGGGGTCAATGTCGGCGTCAAGCTCCATTGCCGCCGCAGGAGCGGGCTGATCTAGAGGATCCATGGCGAACAGGTGGCAAAGATTTATTTGTGGTATTGTGCTCTCTGCGCAAGCTTCGAGGCTTGATCAAGGCTCCGAAGATCGCTTCTCGATTTCAAGCTCGCGGTAGCAGGCGGGGGAACACAACTTGCGACCAAGGCTCCAGTGTCTATGCCTGAGAAATTTGGAGAGGCACGACAACACTTGGTGAAACCAAAGCCAATAAATTCCGCGCTTTTGTGTTTTTTAACCCAAGAAGCCAGCACAATGACCAGCAGTGGTGTTGTAGTTGTTGACTTGAGGTATGACTGTGGAGGGGTTCTTTGGAGAAATTTCCCAATCGCCCATTCTCATGAGGCCGAAAGAAGTTTAGCGCATCGCCTTTTATCTTATCGAATCGTCCCCCACCGAGCTGTTTAGCCATGAAAGTCAGTCAGTCTCATGATGGCGTTCACCAATAGCAAGAAATCTGTTTAAAAGAGTGTCTTATTAATTTTATCGAAATTCAAACCAACCACTGAAGATTCAACTTTATCTTTGACTCATAAGGGCAAGATTTGTACAGCAAGAGGGTTCGAATTGTCTTCTTTTGGTTGGGACGAAAGATTTACTAAGAGATTCTCGTAGTCAAATGAGGCCGTTCAACAGCGTATTTCAGATACATCTCAGAGAATCCTCACGACAAAAGAGTTCTAGAACAATATTTTCCTAGTTTTTTCCCGAGAGAATACTACATTTTTCACGCCGTGTAATATCCTATCCGTTTTAAGCATCCTCCAAGTATCGGCCGAGAAGTAGTTACACATGAAACAAGGAGATAGCAATGCTTTCTTATTTTTAAGACTCCATACACCATCCTCCTCTAGATCCTTGACATGTGATTCAGATATGCACATCAAAACCTGCCAGTCCCCCGCTGCGCAATAATGCGAAGAAACCCCATCATCAGACCATTCACACCTTGTAGTGTAAGCATGTAACATAAAAAAAGACCATATGTTGGGTCGCCCGTAAACACCAATCTATTTTCACCGACACGATTACCTGTTCTTGCCGCGGTCTCGTCGTCCTCCCTCCAACACCTTGAGTCTCTTTTGGAACCTGTCTCCGATCTCGACTCTGCCGCTTGCTCTGGGTCCATCTGTCGTATCGATTCCACGCTTGCGGCTCTTCTCGAGCATAGCCCGCACGCCGCCCTGGGATCCCTTCTTCTTGGTGAGGCGGTCGATGCGGTCGACACCCTCGCCGAGGTTGTGCCACTCCTCGCCGCCAAACATCATGCGGCCGTTGCGGCCTGCCTGCTTGGCCTTCTGGGCGCGGTCCTTCTTGCTTTCCTTCGGCAGACGGGTAAAGTTCATTTCTTCGTACTCGCGGCGCTCGTCCTCCTCCTTGCGCTCGGCGGCAGTCTTCATCTTGCGGCCACCCTGGACAATGGTAGTACCGATACTGGGCTCTGCCGAAGGTGCGGCTGAAAGCTCTGACTGAACGAATTCCTCCATGGTGTGCGACTTGTTGGGTCGGCGATCGCGCTTCTCGCGGCGCTCGCCGGGGTCCATGACTTGGCGGTCTCGCTTCGGTGGGCGGTAAACACCTGAGGCGCCGGCTTCGCCCTTTGCGGGCTTCGCGGTAACGTCGTCGATCAGTGTGCCGAAGTTGGGGGCGGCAGAACGCTTGCCAGTCTTCTTTTGTGGAACCTCTTCCTCGTCGCTCTCCTCCTCAGAATCATCCTCGCCAGAACCAGACCCGGAGTCTGACTCCTCTTCCTTGGCAGCAGCCTCCTTGGCCATTCGCTCGCGCTCGGCGTCGTCTGCGGTTCGAAGAAACCGGTCGATGGAAAATCGCAACTTCTCTTCGAGAGGTCGTGCACCCCTCTCGAGGTAGAGGCGTAATTCGACAAGCTTCGATCGCACCGATTCGTCCAGCTCTGATCCCTCGTCATCTGCATTTTCCGAGTCTGATTTGGAGTTCCTGAGCTTCAGGAGGATTAAGAAGACGAGGTTCTGGAGGTAGGAGAGCAGCAGCTCATTCTTGACGTCGAGCAGGGAGATGCCATCCTTCTGGTGTTCAATGGCAGCGATCTTGGGCGTGACCTCAAGGGCGGACGATAGCGACTGCGTCAGCGATGTTAGCAGCGCTGGTAATGTTGTCGGGGCCGCCATCTTGTTTCGTGGTGGCCGAATTTGCAGAAGCTGGAAATGTCCTCCGTCCCAGATCAAAAAGTTTCCACCTGCGTCCAACTTTTTAGCGGGGCCATTTGAACCCGGTCCCACCCATGCCAAGCCACAGCACCAACGCCACACCGCTCGTACCCTACCCTGTACGTTTTATATTCCTTCAGACTTAGTTCGTGAATTCATCACTCATGATGTGCTCAAATCATCTGTATTACCTTGTTTCATATAATCTCAATATTCTTCCTTTCTTATCACTATATCTTTCTTATATTACTGCGAATCTTGGTTGGTAATTCCATTTTTTAGCACCGGTTTATTATCTCCGATTATTATAACATTTCACCCTTGAGAGCATTATGGTTTTGGATGCAAAGTGAGAGAATTCATACTATTGACAACTATAAAGTAAAACGGAAAATGCTACCATGCGTGTTCAAATTATACCTTGGACCACTTAACTCTCCTTCAATCACTTTCAGGGTAACTATCTTCATCATACAATTCCTCAGGTGCATCACCTTCATTCCCCTCATCATCGCTGCCACCGTAGTCATCTTCATCGTCATCGTCATCTTCATCGTCATCACCAGCCCCATTATCGCAATATCCATCCTCGCCACCAGAAGACTCTTCGCTAGATGCGTCAGGATGCACCGAATAATACTCTTGTTCAAAACGGCCATCCAGTTCAGAGCCTGAGGCGGCATGGCTTGATTCATCAGAAGATTCTTGGTAGCTTTGCTCAAAATGAGCATCAGAGTCATCACTTAAGTGATGGGATTTCTCGCTACCATCACTTTCCGAGTCTGATGTGCCGTCATTGTCGCTAGAGCTTTCAGACGATGAAGAAATATCTCTGTCCGAATGAGGCTCGCTCTCTCCAGAATTATCAGTGTAGACCCGGGGGATATTAGCGAGTGCTTCATTGTCTGAGTAATCATGCACATTTGTGTTATTCCACCGCATATAGAGATTGTAGGAATGCAAAGTCGCATGCGAATTTGCATCTGAATGATAACCTCCGTCTGAATCACCTCGGTACGCATTGTAGGTACCATAGTCAGGCCAAGTCTCAGGCTCGCTTTCAGAGTGGGAGTCTTCATCGGAATCAGTATTGTTACCACCAGTCCCTAGTTCGTTCTCAGATTCATCAGTGTGGAGACCCCAGGAGTTTTCTTGATATATTGGCGAGACCGGCCTGGGGCCAAATCGTTCTTGAGGATCTTCATCTGAATTACTGTGATGATCGCTCTGATCGGACGGCTGAGAGATAGAAGCGCGATCCGGTATATCATGATAATTTACGGCATTCATGAATATTGTGGTCGCACCAGCCGCGGTCACTCCCTTGGGGTTAATGCCACTGTGATCGTTTTCTTGACCTGAAGGCTTTTCTGGGCCGCCAAGGGAGCTACTGGGGGTAACTCTGGGGGGTTTATTGGAAGGAATAGACGGATACGAATATTTACTTGGTTCGTTCCCTGGTGGCTTAGTAGAAGCGGCTCCGCGTGACCCCAAAAAGGGGGGTAAGGAAGATTCGGCTTTGCCCCCATCTGGCTTCGATCCTAGGGGTCCTGAATTTGGGGTTGGAGGCTCTGGCTTTGCTGCAGTCTGTCGTGATGCGGACGCTGCGTTGGGTACAGCTGGCTCCGAGGAAGATGCTGCGCCAATTTTTGTTGGTTGAGACGCGAAGAATCCTCCAAACTCCCTTGGATTCTCTGGTTTGGGCTTCGTGTTAGTAGAATCCAGTTGAGACGAAGATGCGACTTTGTCAGACTTCTTCTTCTCCTTTGGAGCCTTTTCGCCTTGAATCTTGTACTTGGCACCCGATTTACTCTTTTTGGGGTCTTCATCGACTTTCGATTTCGTTTCGTGGGCTTCTTTCTCCCTTTTATCTTTCTGCGTGCTTGTGTTGGAAGCCTTGGGCTTGGGTGGCTTGCTAATTGCCGGACCATCCATCAAAGGTTTGCCATCAGATGGCCTTCCGGATGCAGCGAATATCGACTCAACGAAATCAGCGCAAGCCTTTGGGAAAGGAGCTTTCTTCTTCTTCGAAGCTAATACTCCTGAGTCGAATATGTGCATGATGTCCTGAGTATTGGAACTGGACTTGGCCGAGAATGTCTTGTCCTTCTTCAGCAATATCTCAAGTGGCAACGGTGCTTGCAATGATTTGATTGCACTTTTATTCTCAGATCTTCGGCCGTAATCGAATAGCGATGGCATCTGAGCGGAACTGTCAAAAGGGATTGGGTCATGCCGGCCCCAGTTGCTAGTGTATTGGTAGGACACTGTAGTAGTGGCTTTCTCATGAAATGCCACTTGACTATTCTCCTCCTTGGCCTTTGTAGATGCGCTCTTGCTTCCCACATCTATGATTGGGGAGATTACGGGGCTTCCTGATAGGATTGTGCCACCAATTAACTCGGCGAGTTGTTGATCAGTAGAAACGCCCAGTTCTGAACTCAGCATCACAGATGTTGACTTAGATCTAGAAGCGGTTGGAGGCTTGGAGAGAGACATCCCGTTTTCTGAATGGATTATCTTACTCGTAGATGCAGACCTAGTTTTCATCGCTGGCTGCGGCAAGACTGAGGATGGAATAGTAAAATGTGAAGACATGGGCGAGCTTGAAGCCCCATTGGGACCAAGAATTGGGATTTTTGCTTCTTGTTGGATAATGCTGAAATTATCCGTAACATTGGTGTCTGATTGATCCAAGCCCGTGAGTTCAAGCTTTCGACTCTTAGTTCTCTTACTCCTATGAGACCCAGAAGATTGTATAGCTATTGGGCTTGAAGATGCCTCAGTATACAGCATTGCATTGTTTGACCCCATCGAAGGCGTGATGCTCGAAGCCATGGAGCTGGGATGGCTTGAACCCTTGCCAGAGGAAGTCTTCTTCGTTTTCGAAGACGACTTCTTGGATTTACGAACTGAGCCTTCAACCGATGCAGGCATAGTCAATGAGATTTGATCATCAGCCGTATGGGCGTCGGAGGAGGGATCACTTGGCGGGAGCGACTGGGGATCGTCCAATTGAGTGGGCGGAGCTGGGATGAATGCAATCCCACTTCTCTCCACGATCTTGGCATCGACAACCGCTGGCTTCTCACGAAGAGAAGACCATCCTTGTATGAGATGGAGTTGGTCTATGTAGAAAGGCTTTCGCTGCATTTGCAACCAATTCCATGCTTCTCTGGCATTAGGCACGTCGGGGATAAAGAGGACTCTCAGTGGAACTGCAGCCTGGATTGACTGGCGAGCTGGCCTAGAGTTTAAGGAGAACCCTTCTCTTCCGGCTAGAAAAGCTTGTGGATAGCTGTGTTCTGTTGGGATTTGCCTTAACCATCCCGACTGAGTGGAAGAAGCCAGCGCCAAAGACCAGAAATTGAAGGTTTCCGGGACAGCGAGCTCAAGGCAATCTGAACAGAGTTTGTTTGTCTCTAGAACACTGAATCGGCCGTCAGAACTTGACTCGTGGAAGAAACCCAGACGGCTTGGATATCTGCCACTCTTGGGATCAACTTGGTACTTTGGAAAGTGGCCACAGTTGAGACCTCCCTGAAGTTTATTGGCCAAAAATTCCGCAGAACCTGGAATAAAAACAGTGATCTGAGTTTGATCGGGAGGTCCGGATGGGGAGGTAAGAGATGCTGGCGAACTGCCAAGTTGCATACGAGGCCAACTTTGAACAGCTGGCATTGCGATGTTGGTTTTTCTGTGTGTAAAAGAGAGGGTGAGGAAATAGATCTCGAGATTTACCGCCTAATTGATGATGATGTTGATTGGGGGTAAGTGGTCTGGATTGATTCGATTCATAAGAGGTATATATGGGATGTTTCGCTTGATCCCTCCTGCTCCCCGATTCCGGGGCTCATTTCTTTTGCCTGAAACCGCCACAGCAGGCATAATTCAGCTGCCCAGACTGAGAACACCAATAGTCACTCAAAAGTGAATATGCAAGTCCAAGACATTGAGCTGCGCCTCTCGGTCTGATCGCGGACCACTGGCTGCCGATCAGGCTGTGGTGTTGGTCGTGAGTACATCGGGGTCAAGTACCAGCTTCAGGCCCCATAATTGCCTTTAAGTTGTGTGAGTGGGCCAGACTAAGGCTTAAAATGCATGAGAAATCTCAGGCTGTAAATAATGTAACCACACTAGCTTGGGGGCGCAAAAACATGCCGGCATGCATCCAGAGCCTCGCCATCGAAATAAGGCTCTGAAGATGGGTACTGCCGGCACCCCCGACCAGTTTCCTTTGGAGATGCTGTAGCATCGCAAAAATATTATAGTATAGGAGGAAATCTGTAGTCGTGATTTTGTTATAGCAGCGAGCTTGAACCAGCTTGACACTTATTCCTCTCATCACTCAATTGGGACATCTCAACCAACATCCCAATCCAATTTTTTTTTACGATGAATTTCATTTCCAAAAAGATGAGTCAGAGGACTATTTCTACCCCAATTATAAGGAAGATTATGCCGTTGAGTTCTAATCTCACGAAGGAGCTCAGCAGCTCTGAGCTTAGCCGAACGGAGCCCGACTGGGACAGAGCCGAGGCGTTGATGGAACAGTACCGAGTCGAGACCAATATCCGCAAGAAAGGGGACTTCACCTGCAAAGAAGAAACCCCAGTCCTTGGAAAAAATAGCAAGAGGCTATATTCCGAATGCGACTCCCGGCCTGGTACAGGCCTTACTGAAATGTGATGCTGATGTCTCATGTACGCGGCAAAAGAGCAATGGCCCTTTCAAGAAGATCACTGGAAAGGACCAAGTGGACATCCCTAACGATATACTTGATCAAGCCACTCGAAATTGTTCAAGTGAAATCTTGTTTCTTCTGGCTCCAAGTGCCGACGAAAGAGCTCCGAACTAAGCACTTCCCGCTGCTATCCTGCTGAATGATTCGGTCAAGGCCTCCATATTGATGGCGAGCAGCGTCGATGCATCGAACCTTTGTGCTTTATTCCTCGATGCAGTTAACTCCAGCTCTGATGAAATGGTCGAAAGCCTGTTGAAAGTGACCAAGGGCGCGTGCCAGACCTGTCGCAACAAGGGACTTGTCGAAGCTGCTAGTCAGGGCCACCGCCAAAAGGCTGAACTACTTCCCGGCAAGGGCGCATTGCTCAGCTACGTTCTACAGGCTATAAAGAGCGGATACGAGAAAATTGCTATTGCCATTGCTTCTCACAAAGAAATAAAGCCCTACATTGCGATCCTAGACACCGCTGTTGAGGAGGCGTACAATAATAGGCAATTTTCGCTCCTCAAGAAATGCCTACTGGCGGGAGCCAAAGGATCAGCAACAGAGAGAAGACTCGTGTTGGCCGTGGAAAGGAAGCAGGCCAATATAGTCGAAATAATCAGCCGAAATGAAGCATCCACAGTGGAAAGTGGAGGCAGGGCCCTCAATAGTGCTGTTGAAAGTGGCCAATGTGACTTGATGAAGACGATTCTTCAAAGCAAGCCAGCGCAACCAATGCTTGCCGCTGCAATGTTCAAAGCAATTCCACTGCCTGACCCGCAAACTGTCTATAAAATGGCCGAGTTTTTCATCGAAGCCGGGCTACGCGTAGATGGTGTTAGTGAGATGCTGGTTCATGTTCTCGGCGGATCTGCCTTCCCTGAGCATCATGACCTGCGACGTGGGCTGCTTGAACTACTTCTTAACAAAGGTGGAGCGGATGTGAATATCGGAGGAGGAGAGCCTTTATCCAAGGCGATAGCAGAGGGGCAAGTTGAGTTACTCTCTCTGATGCTTCGGTCCCGCCCCTCTGTCGATTCTCTCAGCCTGGCCTTGACAACTGCGATCAATTTGGACAACGCCAGTACAAGAAAAGACGTCACCCAGAGCATTCTCAACATCGAAACAATTGGATCAATGGACCTGGCTCCCCAAGACTGGCTGATGCAAATTGCGATGTCGGCTGCTGCAAAACGGCTGCTGCGGGAAGATCTAGAGATGCTGACTTCCATGTTGTCATCCAGAGCATCCTACGTCGCTGCATTTGTCGCCGCGACCTTAGAGGGGCAAATGTGGCTCACAAACAATGGACTTGGAATCGTCCACTTTTTACTTGGCGGTGGTGCTTCAGGCGTGACCGTGGATAACGCTTTCTACTAAGCCACTAAGCTCCATCACCAAGACGCCGTTCAGCTGCTTGCCGACCACGTTAGCAATGCAGCCTTCGATAAGGCCTTGACGGGTGTCATCTCGCATTCAGAAGATTGGGTGTCCTCTGAAAACCAGTGGCTTTTCGAGTCTCTTGTGACCCCGCAGTTGGAGCGAGGCTGCAGAGGCGAATCGCTCAGAGGATGAAGCTCCAGTCCCAGGCCGAGCAGCATCAGCAAGCGCAGGAGTAGAAGCACGCTAAACAGGAAGAGGCGGAAATGAAGCGAAGAAGCCGGAGATCATGATGGGAGGAGATATTTAGGGGATATTTCCTTTCGTAGTTTCTTAATAAGTAATTTTCCTTAGCTATAATATGAACTAACATTTATGGTAAAGAAGGGAGAGTGTGGTTTCTCACAGTTGGAAGACGTAAGACCTGTGGTTTGTACTAATGCCCTGTGCAAGCCGCTGTAAAATGGCACGTTTTGGACGGCCAAGAGAGTGCGACCGTACATTGCCCCCATAATAGCTCTTTTGACATTCGCCCGAATAAAAAATAAATTCATAATGTCTCGAATGGCACTTTATTCACATGTTTGTTATTCGACATGATGTGCACCGCAGCTTGCGAGCATGTTGAGTTGTCCCACTGACTATGGATGGATGGCTTGATGTTTTAATTGAGTCTGTCAGTGTGACGACAGCCGCAGTGAGCGTCCACGAAGAGAAACCCAAAGATATTCAAGAAGAAAATTTAGATAATACTTAGAGTATTGAGTAAGTCCATTTGTTCAATTGCAGTCTGTTTCCAACACTGTCTCCTCCTCACTCTTGCTCAGCTCCTCCCTTCTTCATCACCTGGACCAACTCCTCCAACATCAATCTCGTGTCAACCGTGTCGCGATGTTTGTCCCCAAGAATGCTCGTTTGGCTCTCCAAAACTGTTTTGTACATCTTTTTAGCCTCTGGGTACTTCTTGTTTAGCCTGCAGTTCAGAGCGAGACTACATGCTGTCCGGAAGATGGCGGGGTCGTTGGGCTCGAGAAGATGCGTTTGCTTGTTCAGGACGCGGCGCATCTCCTCGCCAGCTGGTTCAAGATACCCAAGCTTTTGCATCAGCAGAGCCATGTTGTGACGCGTCGTCAGAGTCTCCGGGTGGTCGAGCCCCAACAAGTCTCGTTGCGCGGGAAACACAATTCGAAACGCACCCTCGGCCTTGTCTAGCTGGCCCTGCCGACAATGCATCCCAGCCAAGCTGCTCATTATTTTAAGATAAAGGGCACTCAAATTATGATCGGGTGCTTCGGTGACTTCTTGAGAGCTAAGGAGAGCCAAGGCCGAATTATAGTGTACTTCAGCTTCTTGGTATTCTCCTTCAGCATCATGCGCCAGGGCTAAGTTGTACTGGTAGTGCGCCTTTTCCATGTGCTTGGGGCTTTCTTCTTCATCTGACCATTTCAACAGGCGTTTGTAAAGCGTAACGGCATTTTTCGAGCTACCTTTCGAAGATTGGGTGAGCTGCATTGCTGCCAAGTTGCTAGCCTGGCGCGCTGTGTCGCGGTGCTTCCATTCCGAGTCAAACTCCTCGAGTTTCTTGAGCTTATCACTGGCTTTGACCATTATAATCCAATTAGGATTGGTCTTGGCCACTTCATATGTCTTTGCGTCCAAATTCTTTGCTTCTTTTATCGCTTCCTTTGTCTTTTTGATCCAGGTGGTCTTGTCGTCCGAGTCAATGTCTTTTTCACGCAGCGACAGTGACTTTTTGAGCATATTTACTGCAGTGGAGTACTGCTCTGTACGCGTGTAGTGCTCCGAGACTTTGAAGAACAAAGTAGACATGTCCCTCTTGCCCTGGGCTGAAGCCGGTTTGAACTTGAGAGCAGCCAATGCGCAAGGCAAAAGAGGCTCGCTCGTGGTGTCGGTAAACTTTTGCACCATCAGGGACAAGACTGTTTCCTCAGTGGACTCGCCTTCCTCCCTGTGTTCCTTGAGCCAGACCTTGCCCCAGGATCGGAACAAGGCTGTGACAGTAAACCAGAGACCATCCGTTGAGGGTTCAACAAGTCCGTATTTTGTCAAAATGGGAATTTGCTCCCATACCTCGGAGCGTGAAAAGAACTCTGCGGGGATACACTGAACTTCCAAGGTGCAGATACGCAGCATCAGTTCCGCGGTCTGCGAATGCTTAGTTGTGAGAAGATCGTAAAGCAGCACCCAAACGCTAGGTGCTTCTGATTTGGACTTATACTTCGCAATGTGCTCCTCAATCTTCTTCAGGTACAGTTCCCTGTTGCAATCTTTCCCAGCATTGTCCATGTAGGCTGAGACCAAGGTCATGGCGCCGGCTGAGCTTTCCAGCATCTGGGACATGCTCTTCACCCATTTCTTTTTGCCTTGTTCTGAGGTTATCTTTCCGAGGAGAAGGAATGAAGCGTCCTCGTTACTAAGTGGTGCCACTTTGATCATATGCTCGGCTTTCCCAGAGACCATTTGAGAAGCTAGCGACTTGGACCGAGTGGTTATCAGAATCCTTGCACTGAAGCTGTTTGGTAGAAACTCCAAGAGCGACTTTTCCTGATAAATGGGGTTTTTCGCGGCCAAGTCCTCTTGCTTCTCCAAGCCATCGAGTACCATGATCCAATGGCCGGCAGAATCTCGCTTCAGGTAATTGTAGACTCTCTCCACAACGCCAGCGCTTTCACCATTGTCCCGCGGGATGCGGAGCGCTTCATCAATGCGCCTGTACGAGAGCTCAAACTGTTCTGCACTATTTGCGTTTACCCAGAACACTTGGGCTTGAGGGTGGCTGGCATGAAAGAAATGTGCGTACTCAACAGCAATGTGCGTCTTGCTATGGATGTCGTTAGACTCCTCTTCTTGTGGTACAATCATCAGTAGACAAAGACTTACCCGCTGCCCGAAGGCCCGTAGAGAGCAATGCACGCTGCTTTATGAAATCCAGTGTTAACTTTTGTCAAGATTCCATCACGCTTGGCAAAGTTGGCCTCCCTGGCAATGGGTGCCGAAGTGTTGGGAATATGACTCCGTCTTTGGGATCGTGTCTTTGAGTCCTCTGTAGTCAAGGTGTCAGATAGTGGTTCAAAAATACATTGATAGCTATTTCAATAAATCACATCATGAGGTAAAGAACAAGACAAGTTTGAATCAAAATCCCACATCACGGACAGCGGTGTGTGCTCCAAACCCGTATGGGGCAGAGTTTGTATACCCGTATTCAAGGAGCCTCGGGGTTGCCTTACTGATTTCAGGTTCATTCACTCTTCCCTTGACTTCCTTCACCATCTTCTCAATCTGGAATTGAACAGCTTGGTAGTTGTCATCATCAGGGCTCTCAAATTTGTTCATACTAAAGTGATCCAAAACGAGGCCTTCCTTCTGATGGCCAGGCAATGTGCCAGAAGTCTCATTTACCACGAATTCCTAGAAGGGATGTTATTCATGTTTTAAGCAAGCTAGATGTCTGGGTTCTCTTACCTTTGGCAAATTCCTCCTCACAATAAGCCCAGTGTTGGTGGTCATTCGTTCGTAGAAACAAAACAGCTTTGGCGGGGGCGTGGCAGTGCTGACTCGTCTAGTGAAATAGGTCACCGTGTTCACGAGCAAATCAGTATCTTGGGCCATGCTATGCATGATGTTGTCTTGGATCTGCACGCCCGACTGAACAATGGCTTCATAAATCTGGCCTTGGGTTGAGAGTCCACCACCCTCGGACACCCCAAAATGAGGCGTGCCCAAGAAAATCAGGCCACTGATAGCGTTGGCAACACCAGGATAATCAGGGTTACCCGAGGCCGCTACGTATAGCTGAAATAAAACTAAGCATGGTATGCCGTTATCTTATGCATAGGCCATTCCTACCTGTTGCATGACCAGGCCACCAAAACAATGTCCAATGAGAATAATTGGCCTGTTGGGACAGTTCTGTTTTCTAGAATTAGTCTATTATCCCATAATGAGATATGCAGAACAATAAGATGGAATATTCATACCTGTCTCTTTCGTTCAAGGCGGTTCAGAAGTGAAGTTGCAACGCCATCTAGTGTTTGCTTGGAAGCGTTTTCTCCAAACCACACTGAGTGGTAGCCAAAGGCCATAATACGAGCACTAGGCAATGTAGCAGGAAGCATGGTCTTATCACTAAGCCAATGGACCTTTGTGACAGGGTGAACCCATGTCTCCAACGGGTTGACACCGATACCATGAACAGCAATTATACTGATATGTCGGTTAACATATTAATTGATGACTGATACCATTTCATTCTACTTACTCGAGTTCAGTGTCATCTTCTGGGGGATCAGATAACACCTTCAAGCCCAGGCTTTGTGGTGGGATTGGCCTGCCGCCTAGAACCGCAGGTTTCAAAGTGGCCTTTGTAGCTGAAGGTGTGGCCTTTACCTCGGATGGAATTGCCTTTGGTTTCTCTGCCCAACCCTCAACCTTGGAGGGGGGCTTCTCATGCTGGTTTGCAGAATTCTCCATGTTGTTTTATTAGTGCGCCAAAAACTTGGGTTATAGAAAAAGTGAGAAAGAAGATTGTCATCATATTCTCTTCCCTCAATGTTATGTTATATAAATCCGCTTAATCATGATATTTTTATACATCTTCAGCTCGAATACACTGGTGGCCAGCTATTGGACTCATGGCACGGCTCGGGTGAGGGAGTGGGCTCCAACCTCATTCGTGGGGTGCTTTGACCGATTGACGCAGCCCTGTTGCCCAGTTACTTTTTGATTCACCACAAGTTGATGCAGCGCAAGCGCCCAGGGGCTCATTGGGGGCCAATTATGCACACTCCCTGTAACTTACGCTAGACTCTGGTTCTCTAAAAAGGAAGGTGCGGCGAGGCAAAGCGTCGGTTAGTGCCATTGCCTTGCATCTGGACTGGGTATTGGCACGGCGTCTCTGCCTCACTGTGTTGCCAAGCCCAACAGTTTCCTCAAAAGTGAGAATGATTACATAGATGGCGTTTCAGCTCGAGCGCACGTTCCCAGTATTTAGCTATTTCAGACCAGCTCTCCGTGGCATTCATCCAGACCAAGACATCCCACAAGCTATCTCAGCCCAGGATCCTACAGCCTTATTTTTCAACCATGAGTCTAGGCATCTTCCACAACAATATCCCTCACCAAACCAATGCGGACGAAGACTTTGTTGAGATACCCCTGAATAAGGAGACCGAGCTGCTTGAACTCGGCGAGACCATCCCTGGACAACCCCACCATCTTCTAGCCGATCACGATGCCGTCCGGAGATTCCTTGTGACAGAGCTATGCACAAAGAGGCTGAAAGACATCTACGGAATACTGTTCCTGACCTCTAAGCGAGAAAACATCAGCCCCTTACATCATCAAAAGATCAAGTACCGCGAAGTTTGCATCACCGAGCGCCCAGACCTCCATCTCCTCTGGTACTATGAGCGCATTTACATCAAGCCCATACCAAAGTGCCTTTTCAGCTATGACTTTTGGAAACTGCACATGCAGGAGCAAGAAAAGGGCCGAGAGCTTATCCAAGATGCAAATGGGTTCTTGCGCACCTATTCGTACCTGGTTGTTCACGAGTCTGATTTCGACCTGGCCATTGAGCTAAGGCTGATCCCCAAGGATGTCACCTGGGAAAAGTGGTGCCACTTCATTCAGGCATTCCGGATGCTGAGCTATCGAGATGTTGCGCCGCGTTACCACTACGGTGAAATACGGCTGACGCGTCTCAACTTCTGGACCACGCTGCTGTACGGCTCCAGCTACGCCCAGGTGCACCACAACTACGCCATCTACTTTTCCCGTTTCGGAGCCCCCTACATTTTCGTTTTCGGCGCAATAACGGTACTTCTGACTGCATTGCAGACCGGTCTCGCCACCTACACAGAGGGGGGCATCTATCATGAAGTGGCGGTCAGCTTTGTGCCTTTCACGCTCGTGTTGACTTTGATTGGGCTCATCTTCTTGCCGCTGCTCTTCACCTTCTTGCAGCTTAAGGAGCTTTTCATCTTCTTTACCAAAAATCAAAAACTCCAATAGGCATTTGATTACTCGAATATTTGCTAGTAACGCGATGAAAATTGATCCATTGATTATTCCAAAGTCGACATGTAAACGACGGAGCAGTGAGACATTGCATTGACCAGAGCCTCTTCCATCGTAAATCCCAAGTCTCCGGCAGTAGGGCCTATAGCTGCCAAGTGAATGGCAGTTGCAAGCATCACGGTTTGTCTTACTTTGGGACACCGGTCCGTCATCGTGATAAGCTCATTGGGTCTCACCCACCAACCAAATAAGGTTGTTCAATTTTAATTGTCAGCCCAAGCATGTAAGCCGTTTCATGGCTTGAATTCAGAACTTTATCAAGGTACATCTGGTGTTTGTACCTTCTACCCCGTAGCCTTGTCAGATGTCGTCTGGCGCCGTAGGATCAGCGCCTGGCTGTAAGCCACAGCGTCTAAGCGGGTCAGCCGAGTAAGCATACACTACGAGCCGCGAGCCGATCCAACAAGGCTGCGAATCAGATAGCTTTGAATCACACCACTTTTAACTTTGGATGAATCACACGGCCATTCCAGTTGACCGAAGCCCTACCACAGCTCTAGCCTTGTCTTTGCCCTTTTCGGGCCGCAGACATTCTCATACATTTCCATCTGTCTGATCGTATCAAATTTGCACAATATGCAGCATGCATGTCATGGAGGTATCAATTCTGCCTCATGCTTACACCGCCCCCTCACGCTGAGACGGTCCCTGTGATGCTACATTTTGGTGGTGAAGCCGAAACGATCGTCAAAACACTAGCCCGGAAGCCTCTAGTTAGGAAGTTTCTTAATGATCGGGCAATTGGCGTGGCCTTGCATGTTCAATAGTTCCGTATTTTTGGTGTGGGTGATTGAGAGAAGCGCTTAGTGCATGACGACTCACCATCCAAACACCAGAGACTTGTCTAGGCAGCCTCTGAGAGCGGAATTTTACCTCCCGTGATATTGAGTACTTCGGAAACGGAGTTTTCGATCCTAATTCAACTCTCCTCTGGACTTTTTCTGACTGATGGCGTTGACAAGTGCCTAGGTGAGAGCTCTCGGCTGGCCCACATCTACCTCGGTAAATGTGGGCTCACCTCCAAGACGCTGTAGACCATTCTCCAGGTCGCGCTGGATCGTTATGTTAATAAAACTGCGTAAATCTATGAATTCTGGTGTATTATTCTGTAAAATATTTGAGACTATCATAAGAAAGTTTCCTTCATCAATAAGAGAATCGTCGCCATGTCCGAGGCCGCTCCCACTAAAACACCCCCTCCTCCAACGCCTCATTTTTTGAAGCTGTCGTTTCCAGCCGAACATGTCGTCCTTGTGCGTATGGATCGGCCGGCTGCGCTGAACGCCCTATCAACGGATGCCCTCGTGGAAATAGATGCCGTATTTCGCTGGTACGATGCTGAGCCTACCCTATTTGCGCTCGTTTTTACGGGAACAGGGCGGGCCTTCACGGCGGGCGCAGATCTCAAAGAGTGGCGTCGATCGCTTGATGGAGATGGCCAAGAGCGCTTTGGTGAACGAGATGGCATCCTTCCCTTTACGCGCCGAAAGGGCAAAAAGCCCATTGTGGCTGCTGTCAATGGCTTCGCATTCGGCGGTGGAACTGAATTTATTGTGAATTGTGACTTGGTAGTAGCAGCCGATACCGCCGTTTTCGCACTGCCAGAAGTGACAATTGGACTGGCACCTACCGGCGGCGTATTAACACGGTTGGTGCATACCGTTGGTATGCAAGTGGCATGCGAGATTGTTCTTACCGGGAGAAAGATCTCGGCAAAGGAAATGCATTCCTGGGGACTGGTCAACAAAGTAGTGCCCAAAGAGAAAGTTGTGGATGAAGCAGTGCAATATGCCAAACTCATCGCGGCCAACAGTCCGGATGGCGTTGTCTGCGCGCGAATAGGTTTGCGCCAAGCTTGGGAGACAGCCGATGTGGAGAAGGCATCGGACGAGTGGCTGAAGAACCATTTCAAGAAATTGGAAAAGGGAGAAAATATTCGCGAAGGGATGTCTTCGTTTATTGAGAAGAGAAAGCCGGTTTGGAAGGAGAGCAAGCTGTAATTACAATGTACTTTGCTTATTGCCGAAATATTGAGACACAAGGCTGTATATTCTTTTTTTATCTAGGAATTCTGAGTAAACTACATTTCTATAATGAGCTGAATCACTTCCGATAGCTGCGTCAATGTCTGAGGGATCTTTACGGTGGAAACTGTTGCTGTTGTGCAATGTCCTACGTTTCTTTGCCTATTCTTTTGACAGCATGATTGTTGCTTGTTAATACTGTACTGCTAGAAACAAAACTATAATACTCAGTGTTACGATTATTTTGAACAATATATTGCGTATCCTAAGGATGGATGGATCGGAAATAAACCACCACGCAGAACCTTATCAGAATCCCCCACATCAACCTCGGTCGGCTATGGCGGGCCCACCGAGGCATTCAAGCGTCAGCTTGCGTCTGTCAAACACCCAGAACAACTTTGGAAATATCAACGACCATCCAACACTGGCCCATTCATCAAGCAATTTTTATGCGCGTTTACAATGTTCCAAGCCGATCTAGACCACTTTCTCTCGATTCCCTGGTGTGCTTCACTTCTAAGCGACCCAGAGGTTACTCCTGTCCTCAAAGATGACAACCCCAACAGCGACCAGTTTTTAAACACGGTCCTCAAAGTCCCTGATGCGATACGGTTCCATTTGAGCTTTTACAAAAGGCCATCGGAAGACCCCAACAATCCATATCCATTTCAGCAGCTATTCCTACTCGTCGACATTGGACCAAAAATGAGTGGATGGCGAGGCTTGAGCCACGGTGGTTTTACATCAACCCTGCTTGATAACGTGGGCGGTTGGCTGGTGCAGCACAACGTGCGCGAGGGAATTCGCCGAGGAAGGCTACCGAGAGGAAGCGGGATGCTCACAGCCAAGCTGGAGGTCAACTACCTAAAACCAGTCAAGGTGGATCAAGTAGTGCTATTGACTGCAACGGTTGGGGCCACCAAAGGAAACAAACTGAACATCACCATGTCACTAGAGGACGAATCAAGGACAGTCTTATGTCGAGGCAGCATGCTGGCGGTCATTGTAAATCAAAGCAGTCGAATGTAATACTAGTGGCATGTGTTAGAATTGGCGTGAGAAGCACGCGGCTGTATTGAGAATAACGCTATTATACTACTCAAATGCGATCGAAGTCTAGAGCCTCTGTAAGATCATTGCCATCATTTGGTCAGTCTGCAGATAGTGTTAGAGCTCTTCTGCGCACTGCTTGGTAACATCCGGACTGTTTCCCTCAACCGTGTCCATTAGAATTTCGGAAGCCTGAGAGACAAACCTGCTATATGGCTGCCCAACTTTTCGAGTCTCATAAAAGCGGTGACGGGAAAATTCCCAACCGGGCGGTGGGGGAGGAGTAGGAGCAGGCAGCACAATTGGGTGGCGAGGAGGCTCCTCTTTTGCCTTTTTTGCAGCTTCGATCAAGGAAAGAGCGTACTCCACCGAGTTGAAGTTATTGGATAGCTCTGTAGGGAGGGGAACTCTATAGCTCGAGCCCGTAACAGGCTCCTGAGGTGTGTGGGGCGGAGAAGAAGAAGAAGTTTCAGAAGAGACCCTAGGTTTCTTCGCACTTTTGCCTTTGAAGTATGAAGTAGCAAGCGAAAATATGCCTTGGGTTTCGCTCTTCTTCTTTCCAGACCTTTTCTTCTCAGATCTAGCCCTGTCTTCGAATGGCTTGGTATCTGGCCTAGTGGATCTCTTTTCTGTCTTGTGTCTGCGTTCCTTGTCCAGAACCTTTCCGCTGGGTTTCTTCTCCGTGCCCCTAGCCTCCCGTGAAGTCAAATAAACTCTATCTTCAGTCTTATTTCGGCGTTCGCGGCCCTTTTCGGTTTCTCGTTTGTCTTGGCTGCGATTTGATTCACGTTTCTTCGACCTCTCGTTAGATGTAGATGTTTTAGAAGCTGGCGCTTCTCGAACCCGTTGCTCTTCTTTTTTAGCAAATGCACTTTCGTCTACAATGAGCGGCGAAGGGTTCGATTTATTTCTATTTCAAGTTAGTACGAGTAGCCTGGCATTTCTGTAGTTGGTGCTTACGTTGGAACGGCTGAGGGACTGTCAGTCGCGTCAATAGTGTTGCTAGGCGTCGACCACTGAGCAGAAGCATCTTTATCAGCTTCTAAACTAGTTTCGATGGAATTTCCGCCGTTTCTTAGTTTGTAGGATGAATATGAAATGTCTGAATGCAATACAGATATCCAATGACTTTCCAAAGCCTGCTTGGCTGTTGGACGTTGGCGTGGGGAACCACTCATGGTTTGAGTGATAAACTCGGTACATTGTGCATTCATAATATCATCAACTGGAAAAGGGTCATTCCGCACAACATATAGAAATAGATCTCTTCCATGCGGAAATGCGACCCGTCCGGTCATCAGGCGGAAAGCGATTGCCCCAACAGCCCAGATATCCACGGCGAGATCATAGGTAGGGTCATCTTTGAAGTCCGTTTCAGATAATTGATAAAATCCTATTACTTCTGGTGCTTGGTAGAATTGAGTCCCAACCACTGTACGCAGAACTGTAGACTTGATCTGCTTGCTCGTGCCAAGATCGGAGATCTTGACCCACCAATCGGGGCCATTATGCTGGACAAGAATATTCTTCATGTAGAGCGAATGAATTAGGCATCATAGATTGTTTAGAATCAGTTAAATGTTGGAACTTACCCCTGGTTTTAAATCGCGATGGGCGAAGTTGCTTTTGTGCATGAATGCAAGACCTTGTAGAAGTTGCTTGCTAATTCTCTGGGTTTGGGTCTCGGGGAGAGGCTCTTTGATGTATGCCTCGAGATCTCCTAGAGGAATATACTCCATAGTAATGAAAATGGATTCGGGGCTATCGTACCAGCCAAAAGACTCAACAAAGCAGTCTCGGTACTATGATCATGTAAGCGCCGCCCAGTGTCAAAGCAACTATCATACCTGGCTGTGGGAGAACTTCATCACGGCCAAAAGTTCTCGCGAGAGCATGTTAAATGAAACCTTCTGGGTTCCGAAACCACCAGCTTGAAGCTGCTTAACAGCCCGAACCTTGCCTGTACTGGGCCCAGCCGAACACTGTTCTAGCCATACGATCCCGAACCCCCCCTGGCCAAGCTTCTTCACACGTTCCCATCTCTCCTCAACAGGCGTGCGCCACAGTCCAGTAGAATGGTTAGAAATGTGTCTGGTTTGCAACGTAAAGCCGTCGCCGACGATACTGTCAAGCTTCCAGTCACGGACCAGGTCGGGCAGTGCGTCGTCCATTTCTGCGTGGTTGATAGCGAGCGGAATGTAGTGGTAGAGGTCAGTCATTTTGAGCGGGGCTCTCACAATTCTTATTCGCGACTAATGAGCTGGCCAATTGTGAACGTGGCACAAGCATAGCCATGTTTTATGACTCCAGTGCGCGATGATTGGCCCTGCAGTGAGGTCATAATTTATTTATTTGCAATGGCGATACTAACTTCAACCCCTAGATCGCTATACTTTAGTACTCAAATTATTGTTACAGCTATCCGGCCCTTGATCAGCTCAGCCTCGGACCCAAAATCACATCTGAAAATAGTCAACTTCACCACTGACGATCTCGTTGACCCCATCGGATCAGCGAGTAAAAAAGATATAATAGGTCTAGATGTATCACTTCAAAGGATAGACAATAGTCTCTACGCTTTAGAAGGTGGATAATTGGTTATGGGAGCAGTGGGGCTGCCGCAGGACATTGCCAGTTATTCAACAGGCTCCGTGTAAGCAGAGCGGGCGCCATGACAAGGAACCGAGAAGCTTGATCAGTAAGAAAAAGTGGCGTCAGAGGTTGTATTCCTGATCTCGCATAAATTACGTACTCTGCTCTCAAATCATTTGCTAATCTGCTTACATCTCACATCGGTCGCGAATCTGTCTCTCTGGAGCGGGCGACAGAGGGAAAAAGCCGAGCCACTCCAGTTTTCCCGATCACCTTTTACGCAGCGGCGAGATCGGAGCCGGTCCAGTTTTCGTCGTCTGGCTGCCCGGGGCTGCTGCTGACCATTCTGCGCGCCGCCCATATTTTGTCGTCCTACTGCCCCATTTGGTGGCCATGAGGCGACCCCAGCGGCTCCGTTTCTGTCGCCGGTGGTGGAGATGGTCCGGGATTGTCTCGCGTACCGGCACCCCACGGGCCAGGCCGTTGTGGAAAATTAGGTAAAAAGGACCGACTTTTATGTCATAGAATCCACCAAATGGCCCGGCGGAGCGATCAATGTACCTGATGCATGGGACGGAGGGGTCTTTTCGTTTTTTTTTTGTGTTGTTTTCCTTCGCCGATGGATTTTGTATTCATGTTATTTTGGATGATCGTGGTAAGTTTGAGTTTTCCGCTTGCAGCCAAGTTTGGAAGAGATGTTATTTATTCCCCGCGGTTGCCACGCTACGGTGACCTCGCAAGTTCACAAGCAACAACATAAAAAAATAAAACATCAACAGAGTTCGGAGTTGACCGAGTGAAATCTGCAAACGATCACAGACGAGAAAATTTTCTAGAAAGACGATGGAACACGCAAAAGGTCCACTTGGTCATGCTAGTCCTGGCCCCACTATGGGTTCATGCTCTCGATGAGCCAAATACCTTTGTCATGATTGGCCTCTGGTGTGCGGTTCCGGCAACTAAGCTGCCAACCGGCGTTTCTCAGCACCCAGTCATCGACCAAATTTTGTACCCTGAACGTGGCTTTTGCAATGGTGCCTCTCCTGATGGAGTGGGATCACCGACAATACAACGCCATGCATGGCTGATCAGCCGCGCCATGTTACCGTACGTAACCATTTCAGCTTTTTCCCGCTGCTGCTGCTGCTGCTCCCCAAGACGCGGGACGGAATCTCGAATCCTTCCAAATGCTATTTTGTCTAACTCCGGGGCCCCAGAAGACCGGGGAGGGGGGCGTTGGGAAGAGATGGATGGGGCCATGCGAGGGTCCGTATAAGTACGGCTCGCCACCACGGCTCCTAAACCGGAGTCCCAAACTGACCGCGTCCATTTCGGGAAACCATTCCCATCCATAAGACCCTTTGATCGTCCAGTCCTTCATTCCAGTTCTTTTTGCTCGCTCAAGTGTTTTGGTCTTCATAAATTGTTTTGTGATACCCCCGCCCCCGCCACTCAAAGTCACCATGGCGGAAATCGAGAGCGCCAAGCCAGCGCACGACAAGAAGCGCGCCGACCAAGCGCACATGTTTGTCAACGGGCAGAATGAAGAGGAGGAGATGACGGGCGAGGTGTCGGAGTGGGAGAAGAAGAAGCGAATGGCCGGCAATGCCAAGTTCCACCGACTCGGCTGGAAGCGACTCGTCGTCATCCTCATTGTCGAGGCCGTCGCCCTCGGCGCCCTGTCGCTGCCCTCCTGCTTTGCGACCCTCGGTATCCTCCCCGGCACCATTGTCAGTGTCGTGTTTGGACTCGTCGCCATCTATGCTGGACATAATGTCGGCGAGCTCAAGGTCAAGTATCCTCAGGTTCAGAACTACGCCGACGCGGGTCGTCTGATGTTTGGCAAGGTGGGATACGAAGTGGTGACCATCATCTGGCTGCTGGAACTTATCTTCGTCTCTGGATCCCACTGCTTGACTGGAACCATCGCCTTCAAGGACTTGACCGACAATGGCGCTTGCGGACTGGTTTTCGGAATCGTCTCTGCCATCATCCTCTTTGGCGTGTCCGTGCCCCCGTCATTTGCCGAAATGGCCATTCTCGGCTACATCGACTTTGTTTCAATTGTTTCGGCCATTGGCATCACCATTATTGCGACCGGAGTTCAAGCTTCGGACCGAACTGGAGGCATGAGCTCCGTTGATTGGTCGTGGAAGCCCAAGGACAACGTATCGGCCCACGAAGTGTTTGTCGCCATCGTCAACATCATCCTCGCCTACACCTTCACCCTCTGCCAGTTCTCGTTCATGGACGAAATGCACACCCCCACCGACTACTCCAAGGCCGTTTGGGCGACCGGAATTATCGAGATTGTCATCTACACCTTGACCGGTGCTTTGGTCTACGCCTTCGTTGGCAACGATGTTCAGTCGCCTGCTCTTCTGTCTGGAGGACCTCTGATCAGCAAAATCGCTTTCGGTGTCGCCCTCCCCGTCATCTTCATCAGTGGCGCCGTCATCACCCAGTGCGCCGCTCGCCTCATCCACGGCCGAATCTACGAGAACCGCGTGGAGCGGTACGTGAACACGACCGCGGGCTGGGTCTCGTGGCTCATTGTCACTTTCGTCGTTGTCATCATAGGATGGGTCATTGCAGAGGCCATTCCATTCTTCAGCAACCTTGTGGCTCTCATCTCGAGTCTGTTCAACTCAGGATTCGCCCTCTACCTGCCTGCGCTCATGTGGTTTATCCTGCTCCGAGAGGGGCCATGGACTTCCCGAGAGAACCTCATCAAGGGTGCCATAAACGGATTCATGCTGATCGCCGGTATTGTTGTGTTGGTGGGAGGAACTTGGGCCTCCGTTAAAAGCATTGTAAGTTGACCAGCGTTGCATTCACCAGTGAAGAAATTGTACTAACTTAGTATTGCAGGTCGATGACTATAACGCAGGCAATGTTGGATCATCCTTCTCATGCTCTTAAAAAAAGTGTTATGGGGATGGGAAATTATTTAATGCAATTTATCGTTACATACTCGAAATAATAACATTTATTCGATCGTCAACACGTTTTATTTTATGCTAGTGCACGTTCACATCTTCTCATAGCCTCACGTTTCACTATTGGATCTGGTTCAGCACGCAAGTTAGAAGTCAAAGGTGAAGCCTCAGAGAGGTAATTTATGAGGAGCTAATAGAATTGACAGGCCGCCGACCGCGTCATTCCTACCACATCTTCACATCTGCGCATAGCGCCACGAATATCTGCTACCCTTTTTACACATCCTTTGCGTACGCATCGGGAACTTCGAGACCCTCAAATACGCCAAGCAATTGGTCTTGAGGGCCGACAACAAAACAGGTTGGTGGCTCAACCCCATTCATTTCAGGTTCGACGACCTCCACGCCTTCCTCCGCATTATAAATGATTGCATTCTGCAAGTCAACTGTGAGCTCGGTGTCGCCCCAGTTCTGCGGCGCAAACATGACGCTGGAATGCGCCTCCGACATGAGCGTGTTCGGCATGTCCTCGGCGCGCGTGTAGTGCTGCATGCCCAAGTTGACCCACGCCACTAGGTCCTCCTGCACCAAACTCTCGCCGTTGAAGAACTTCCAAAACTCAATCAATGGAGCTTCGGGGACGTTCTGGTTAAGAGCTGCTGAGGCTTGCTGCTCAGTATCGTGATGGCGCGAAACGGCGAACGCCTGCTTCGCAAACTCGCCCGACTTGAGGAAGAAGGGCGACTTCATGGAGGGGAGGTGGACGTTGCTCAGTCCAGGTACAATGCGATAGCCTCTCTGTTCACCCCATTTGTTGGTCAATTTCTTGTTCACAATGGTATACATAGATTGACCATTGGCAGGGACGGGCAGGAGTCCTTCGTCTTCGGTTTGCAGCTCCGTAAAGTTGTATCGCATCATTTCGAACTCCCCTCTCTCTGGGAACCAGGGCTGAGTAATATTCTCCACAATGATGTCGGTCTTCACGAATGTGTTCTCGCTATCAACGAGATCGAAATCTGCCTTCAAGTTCATAACGTGAGAGTGCAGCGTTCCGGAAATTCTCTCGCCAATGCGCGGGCCCCATTTGCCACCATCTTCGGGTCTATAATACGTGGCCTGGACGTACCCAGATGCATGGGCGTCCACCGTGATGGTACCGTCAACGTAAAAGGCCTTAGTTGAAGAGTTAGCAAGATGGGCTACCCTTCTGTGCCACAAGCACATGAACTTACATAATCCCAAAGATAGTCATAATTACCAATAGTAGCAATTTGGCGAACAACTAGCTTTGATCCCTTGGTAGATTGTACGTAAGTAGGGTCTGTGTGTCGTGTAATTGGCACGCCAATATCGGTCTCAAAGATACAGATGGAGTTGTTCACGGTGAAGGAAGTCAAACCAGCCGTGTAAGTCGAATCCCAGTAGGTCGCGTGATAGGGACAGTCGTATCCAGGAACCAGACGCCCGACTTGAGCGCCAATTCCGTAGTAGCGATCAATATAGCCAGCACCCGCCTGGAAGGGGTTGTTTCCTGAGTATTGTGCCATAGCATCTAGCAGATGAGTGTGAATAGCGTCCCACAAATACCAGGATGCTGGATCAGTTACCTTGAAGCGACAATTCATAAAGAATTCTTTCATCCTTGAACTTGACATCGTAGAACTGAATACCGACGTCTCGGTCAAACCGTGTGTAAAACTTCCATCCAAGATACTCGATGTACTTGTTTTTGAAGTCCACCTTGTACCGCTTGCCTTCCGGCTCGATGACAGTAGGCGCCATACGATCTTCCAGTTCCCTCACCGGGCCTTTTCTGTCTTTTCGAAGGAACGAATCATCTGTTGGTAGGAGAGGGCGTTTCTCAATGAGGCCACTCTCATAGGCCTCCCGAAACTCCTCCAGGCTCTTGTACACGGCATTGTTGTACACAATCATTCTCAACTTGTACAGCGACGAGTCAGTGCCGGAGAAATCCCAGCCGATATAAAAGTCAGTGATTTGGCCATAGTTGGCGAGTCCATCGCGTCTCCACGGGGTCCAAACAAGAGATTTACTTCCATCCGTGGAGAATGGGTTCGAGGAGAAGTAAACAGAATTGGTTCGAGAATCATTCGAGCCATAGTAGACCAGACCAATCAATTCCTCGGTAATGTCGGCAATGCTTGACATGTACTTTGTGACACAAGCATCGATTTCTGAACGGTAAGGTGTATCAATAAAACGACCGTTGAAACCGATTCTCGGGCCGTTGATTCCATTGTAGAAGTAATCCAAAGGTTCAATTGTTGTTTCCGAGCTGATTGGAAGTGGACCAACCTTGTTCAAGTCAACAGTGTTCAAGGTGAAATTCAAAAGGAGAACTCACATAGTATTCGGTCACAACTGGTTCCTTCTTTCCACCTTCATTGATGACTACTCTAGCATATCGCGGCATCGGAGTCTCTCCATCAAGGTAAGCCAAAACATCAGTCTTGTTAGGCTTGAGTTCCTCAATATGCCAAATTTAGTTGTCTGAAACAGCCAAGTTGGGGTCCGTAGCGTTTGTGAGGTTGAGTCCTTGCTGGGGATCTTGAAGCCAAGAAACAAGGGCACCCAATTCCTCCTCTACAAGAGGCTGAAAGGGATTAGGTTTCTTGGCCGTCGTATGGACGGTTGTTGGGATGGGACAGGTGCTCTGGTCACTCTCGCTGTAATTGCTCCGACGACCAATTGATGAGATGCCAGTGTGGACATCCCAAGTTCGTCGTGGGTTAGGAGCACCTTGAACCACACCGACCGCAGCAAGAGCCAGGAGAAGTCTCTGAAAGAAAGCCATGATTAAGTATTGGCATGGGCGAGGAGATCTAGTCCAGAGAACAGCTACAAGTGGAGAGGAAGGGTCTCTTATAATGATCTACGGCTTCCAACTCTATTGATTCCGACATCACCAGGCCTACTCTTGGCGCCAATGTCCATTGCATGACTCAATCGGAGCTGTCAGACTTTCGGAACTCTATCAAACATACCCGGTATGATTGATAGGCAAACTTCTTGCAAAAAGTCCCTCTATTCCGTAATGTCGGGCCCTTGCAGAGCTATGCTCGGGTTAGTCGGAGGTGTGGATCAAGCGATAATTTTAGCAGAAATACAAACATGGCACTTGGTCAGGTGAACCTAGACATGCAATGTTCGGGGCAGCCATCTCCAAGGCGCTCCACAAATGGTATTATCCGCGGGATTAAGCAGAAGGCAGGCAATCAGGTGGCGGGAAAGACGCCGATCCGTATGCATGGAATAATACGGTACAAGGAACTCTGGCCCTCAGGTTCAAGGAAATAATAACCGAACTTTTGACGTATTAACATGTATCCTCACTGTACTTAATTTCATCACTCTTCGTTAATACTTCATGTTCTCCACTCGTTCAGCCGTGACAGGAGTTTCTCACCTTGCAACTTTGACGGTATCATGAACACTATACGGTTTCTCTATTATTTCTCGCATTTACATAAAAGGATCGATATTTCCAAAAACCCTACTACGTATATGAAATCACGGGACTGGGCGGAATAGTTACCGGGCTGGACTTGAACTTCAAGGGTACACCGCTGAGACCTGGCTTGAGTCTCATCCAGCAAATCCGAAGGCTCCGCTTGGGAACATGTTGCACTACACTATTCCTGAAAAAGTTATGATATCCCGGGCACCAATCGGAGCATCATTTTGGACCGATTTGCCCGGGAGAGGACTTGATGCCGGAGTTGACACAAAATGTGAGGAGATAAGGTATTAAGCTTACTTTGGAAAAAAGCGACGCTTGAAATGCAGAAGAATTGCGGGGGTCCACGAAAACTGCCAATCAGCCTCAGCTCCGCTATCAGTTGCCAAGACCAGTACCATTTGGATAACGACCTAGCATCTTTCAATGGAGACGGTGACGAATCGCCAGGCTCGCTGTCTAACTGAATGTTTGTTCACAAATGTTTCTGATAACTCATCCCCGCCCCAGCAACTAGGTTCCGGCACGCAGCCAACTTCCAAGCATGGACAGCAGTAGTTATCATCGTCGATCACGATCAGGTAGGCGGTCCAGAGTTCCCAATTGGAGGAAATTCAGGCTCATGGCTTGTAGGATGTGTAACCTGCCGTTCGTCCCGACTGAAATGCGACGAAAAGCGACCCTTTTGTGGCAGATGTCAGGCGCGAGGTCTGCAATGCCAAGGTTACGCAAAAACCTTTACATGGGTCACTCAATCGGCATCTCGCAGAAGTCACCCCGTCGGTATGGGGACAGCTCGGGGGGCGCGGGGAATCCATGAGCCAATACGAGCAATAGCCAGCCATCATGCCACAAGAGACGAGGGCCACACCATGCTCAGGGGTGCCATGTGGAAGCCCCCGACCATCCTCCCGAGAAACTCGATCATATCCAGTCACATGGCCTTCACCCACGATAATGATACGATTATATTTCAACACTGGGGTCAAAATCTTCTGGTGGCCTCTTTACCCGGCCCAACAGGGCACAATCAACTGAGAGAAGGTCTCATGGCTATGGCATTCGACCCCGGTTCGCTTCTCCTTCCGATGATTATTGCAGGTGCTAGCGTGCACATGGCCGTGGCTGGCATTATTCCCGAAGCAGACATGCTCCTGAGAAAGCAAATCGCAATTACTACCCTGATGAGATCGCTCACGAACACCAAATTCGATAGTTCACTCTCTAGTTCGACAGAAAATCTGGATATGACACTGTCAGCGTCCATTCACCTGATTGGGACGGAAATCATTCATGGATCCGAAATGGATGACATGTTACCCCTACTAAGAGGTGCAGCATCCCTACTTGAAAAACGCCGGGCCAGATCCACCCCCTTTCATCAAATGAACCAGAGCATCGTTACTCAGGTTGACACAAAATTTCTGGCCTGGCACGATCTTATGACCTGTGTGCCATTTCCAAGAAGCCCGTTTCTCAGATTGGACGACTGGTACCAATACTGCGCCCCCGAACCAAGTACAGCTTCCAAGGAACCAGACATTGTGTTTGGATTTGTTGCCACCATTTCGTTTCTAACTGGGGAGTGCGGTGCACACGTTGGAAGGTTCTACAGGCAAGAGATAAGCGCTGAGGTCTTTGAAGATGGCAAGAATGTCTTGCTAAAACAGCTCTCAGAAGCAATAAACCAGCTCCCACCCTTAATCCCATTCGTGGAATATCCTGATTACATGGAGCTCTCGCCGGAGCGGCAACAGACGAGATCCTACAATGCTTGCATATCTGCTTCTGTTGCCCATGCCGCTGCTGCTCATATATACATTCTCCGGGCCATGAATCACCCAAATAAATGGTCAACAATCGATGCGTTAAACGGTAAACTTGAAGAATCCATAAAACAAGTACCCCATAACTCAACAGCAATCACCATCATGCTGTGGCCATTGTGGGTACTGGGCTGTGAAAGCAGGACAGGAAGCCTCAGACGACAGTTTGTCATTGATTCTCTGCAGGAGATTCTTGAAAAGCAAAAGTTTCTCAATATCAAAAACTGTTTGGATACCCTAACAGCTCATATTTGGACCACGCATTCAGACACCATTTACAGTCACGAAGCCAGGCATCCCATGCAGATCGACACAGCCCATGCACATCTTCATCCTTCCTGGGTCATGAAATGTTATATGCAGAATATCCGGCCTGTTCTCTCATGAAGCGCTCGTTACTCATCTCTAACTCGTTGCCCGTGAGGCGGATTCGCTGAATATTTACACAGGATTACCTGCCTTCGCAATGGACTCCTTTTTACCTACTCCATCCAATATGTGCTTCCATCTTAATTCCCATAAGCTTTCTCCCGTCAGATGGAGTGAATTCCTTAACCACAGGACCCAATTCGCTCACCAACATCTTCTCGCCCTTCTTTCCCTCTTCTGCGCTCCATTCCTTTAAAAAATCCCATCAAAAGTCATTTCATCATATCGTGCCCCATACCTCTCAAACTGTCGGCAGCTCTGTGAACTGCGGCTTCTTGCATTTCAACATGAAATCCTCCATCCGAGAAAATTTGCTTCATGTGTTGCGGATTAAGCCACTCCTCTGGGAAGGGCAGTTGGAACAGTTTGCTACCCGGTCGGATGATATTCTGGACAGAGTGTATTGGCTCAAGCTACCCTAAGTCGGACCAGCCTGTTATGATTGCCGTGCCTCCAGGTGTAAGCATGCGGACAATCTCGCGGGCACCCTTTGGTGCATCAGTGAAAAAGAAGAGGCCCATGCTTGTCAAGGGGTGGCTGAATGTTGCATCCCCAAATAAGGATAGATCCTCTCCAGGCGCAACCTCGATTTGGATATTCGAGCGCGCAGCAAATCGATTGCGCGCGATTTCTACCATTCTCGGCGCTCCATCAACACCCCGGATCTTGGGTTTGACACCAGCATCGGATAAAGATCCGAGCAAGATTTCTGTGACGAGGTTGGTTCCACAAGCATTATCCAAGATGGCAGAATCAGAAGTGATTTCTGGGAGTTACAACAGCGCTTTTTCCATAACCTCGGCAGTGCAGCCGCCAGTGTATTCTTCATAGCTAGCAGCGTTGGAGTCAAACTGCTGGAGCGCAGCGGAGGGTACTTTTGGTTGGTCGGTTGAGGACATGATCGAAAGAGTTAATGAAAGGCTTTATTCTTGGTCTTGGACTAGCCTTTGATACACGGAAGTATTGAACAATGCTATACAATTTTTCGGAAACTTGCGGACACATTCGGACATTTGTTTCTCGGGTTTCATGAGGTTGAGCTAAATTCGATGACCTGATCAAATCGGCGATGACCCCTGTCCAATACAGGGGTTATAACACCCAGAGATCTGCTGAGCAAGATGGTTTGATGCCCCAAGATCTTGTTGTTTGAGAGGGCGACATTGTTTTATGTGCTGTTTGAAAGACAAACACCAAGTAAGCAGAATTTAGACTGCGAAACGAGTATCAAACTCAAATGCAATAAAACAGAGAGAGAGAGAAATTCGAAGAACTAAAATATATCAATCGATCAATTTCACCGTTGCTCATTTCAACCCATCTCTTGTGTATCATTGGCGATTTTGACTCGACTCGTGAGTCAACCATCTCCCATGGTATTATTGTCACCATAGAAAACATTATTGTTCAGTAAAATTAACACCTATCTGAAGGTGGGTTTTAATGAGCTGATTGGAATGTGCACAGTGGAACAATCAGACATTGATGTGCACTCATTTCTGTTTACGAATGCGATAATACGACGATGTAAATATATGCTTTCTTGGCTTCGTAAAAAGAGCTGTGACGTAATGCAGATGGTTGGAGCGCAGCATTTATTTACGTGCAGGAACAAATTTCAGTGCTACGCAAGCCTTGAGCCTCTAGTTAGGCCCGCCCGCAGATTGGTCTGAGGTGGGGTGCAAACTCACTATTGGCATTAGCTTGGCGAGGTGCTCGATAGCGGCCTGTGCTAAATTTGACACGACGGGGCCGGTGGCAGGTGTCAAGCCCACCGTGGCAGATTGATGAGCGTGTGAGGACCGGGAAACATGAACATGTAGGCCAAACATCCCACGTTACATCAGATCTACAGTGCGAAATTCAGACTGGCGCTGAATCACTAAGAGGATTCTATGGCTTTATCTAAGGACAGCGGGAAACCCGGCACAGTGGAGATACGGTAGTTTTCATCCCGCTGGGTTGCAGGGAGGGCCCCATCACGGCGCCGATCACCGAATCCCGGAGCAGGAATCTTCCGGGTCGCGTTCCTGACTAAGCGATTTTTGGGTGGAACTTTGGCCAGATAATGCGTTAGGTGCTACGAATGCAAGCTCCTGAGTGCAGCCTCCCTGCTGGCTGAAGATTACCATTGAGGCCATTCGCATCCTCAACCAGGGTCTTTTTCAATTCTTCCCTATCCGTCCGATCGTCGTCATCACAGACGAAGGCCTGGCTTCCACGCTTAGCGCCTAGCGAGCTCCCCGTTGTGACTGCGCCACACTTGCGCATCCGAAGCCGACCTTGCAGGCTGCCAGCTATCAAAGCTGACACCGTTGCTCCGCGACGTTCCTTTTCTTCCATCAACGAACTTCGAATGAACTAGCTCTCCGATCTTTCCCAAGGATGCATTTCCGCGATCTCGCGCCTTCGGCGCTCCTGACGACGCTGCTCGCAGCTCCTCAGCTCGCCTCAGCCTTCTACCTCCCTGGCGTCGCGCCGACCTCGTACAAGCCCGGCGATAACGTACCCCTATACGTCAACAGCATCAAACCCGTCGCCGCGCCCCAGGATTCGCGGCTGCACTCGGTTGTCTCCTACGATTACTACCACCCCGAATTCCACTTTTGCGAACCTGAGGGCGGCCCCAAGTATGTCTCCGAGAGCCTGGGTAGCATTCTCTTCGGAGACCGAATCATGACTTCTCCCTTCGAGCTGAAGATGGGCGCCAACGAAACTTGCAAGCCCCTCTGCAAGAGCTCTTACCCCACCGAGTCTGTCGCATTCGTCAAGAATCGCATTGAGCAAGGCTACAGCTTGAACTGGCTTGTGGACGGTCTGCCTGCTGGACAACAGATTCAGGACCAGCTCACTGGTACTATCTTTTACAGCTCCGGCTTCCTTCTCGGCGAGGACGACAGCAGCAATAACATTGTCTTCAACAACCACTACGATATCATTGTCGAGTACCACGAGGTCAACAGCGATCCCAACCAGCTCCGTGTCGTTGGTGTTGTTGTCCAGCCCTCCTCGATCAACTACGACGGCAAGGTCGACTGCGATGCTACCTCCCACGGCCCTGTTGTTTTCGGCAGCGAGGAAGGCAAGTCGCAGGATATTCAATTCAGCTACGGAGTCTACTGGCGCAAGTCGGAAACTGCCTGGGCCACTCGATGGGACAAGTACTTGCACGTTTTCGACCCCAAGATCCACTGGTTCTGGCTCATTGATACCGCCATCATTGTCGTCATCCTTGTTCTGACTGTCATGTCCATCCTCGTTCGAGCCCTCAAGAAGGATATCGCCCGCTACAACCGCCTCGACCAAATCGACCTGGACGACTTCGGTGGCAATGGTGCGATGGAGGATGGTGTTCAGGAGGATTCCGGCTGGAAGCTTGTGCATGGTGATGTCTTCCGCAGTCCCTCGCGCCCTCTGCTTCTCTCCGTGTTTGTGGGCAACGGTGCTCAACTTTTCGTCATGACCGGCTGCACCATCATCTTCGCCCTCCTCGGTTTCCTCTCCCCATCCAATCGTGGTTCTTTGGGTACTATTATGATTTTGCTGTACACTGTTCTCGGCTTCGTCGGTGGTTACGTCTCCGCCCGAACCTACAAGGCTTGGCAGGGCGAGCAGTGGAAGCTCAACATTATCTTGACTCCCATCCTGGTTCCCGGTCTTGTGTTCAGCGCTTTCTTCCTCCTGGATCTGTTCCTCTGGGCTAAGCAGTCCTCCGGTGCTGTCCCCTTTACCACCATGCTTGTTATTGTCGGTATCTGGTTCATCATCTCCATTCCTCTGTCCTTTGCTGGTTCTTGGCTCGGTTTCCGTGCTCCTCAGTTTGAGCCTCCCGTCCGCACCAACCAGATTCCTCGCCAGATCCCTCCTGTTACCACCTACCTAAAGCCCATCCCCAGCATGTTGATTGTCGGTCTGCTGCCCTTTGGTGCCATCTTCGTTGAGCTGTACTTCATCATGAGCTCTATCTGGTTCAGCCGAATCTACTACATGTTCGGCTTCCTTTTCCTGTGCTATGGTCTCATGATCGTCGTTTGCGCCGCCGTGACCATCTTGATGGTCTACTTCCTACTCTGCTCCGAGGAGTACAACTGGCAGTGGAGGTCATTCCTTGCTGCCGGTATGAGTGGTGGCTACGTCTTCCTCAACTGCCTTCTCTACCTCGTCACCAAGGTTAAGCTTGGTGGCTTGGCCGGTGCCGTTCTCTACATTGGTTACAGCGCTCTCATTTCTTTCCTCTTCTTTATCCTTGCTGGTAAGTGACCCGATGCGCCCGTCTGCTACATTCACTAACACTTCTCAGGTACCATTGGTTACTTCGCAAGTTGGTGGTTCGTCAGGAAAATCTACGCCTCCATCAAGATCGACTAAGGTTTTGGCGCTGAGAGGTCTGGAAAAAGGGCTTGTCACGATGGGGAAACTTATGATGTCTGATACCTGAGGAGGGGTTCTGTAAGAATACAAATACGACCAGCGTCTGCGGCTTGAGGTGCAAGTCGTGGATTCTCTCCACCCACCTGGGCTCGCTGGAGAAGGGTAACGGGCGGCGTCGAGGCATATGCGGCAATATTTGACTTTTGGTCGACTGTAGACTTTCGTCGTTTAGAGGCAACTTAACGGAGAAAATTTTGTAACACCTCGGAGATAGATTTCTTTTTATAGTATTGATGAGTGTGGGTATCTAAACACTGCATCTCAAATCTGTAGATTGGTGACGCTTATTCCTCATCATCGTCATCGTCCAGGTCATCCAAGTTAGTAAACTGGAACTGCTTGGCAGCATTGGTGGCAGCCGGCTTGGGCGCACCACCACCCTGTCCAGGGTTGAGGCTGCCACGTCTCCATGCCTCCTGGTCCTTCTCCCGTTGCCGCTCCCGCTCCAGGCGGATGCGCTCCGCTTCCTCGCGCATCTTCCTCTGGCGCTCTTCCTGTTCGATACGCTCCTTCTCCTCCCTCTCCTTGCGTTCTTCCTCTTCTCTGATCTTGCGCTGCTCCTCCTCGACAGGGTCGTAGCCCTTGGGATCGATACCCTGTTCAGCCAACACCTGGTTTGAGGCGAGCGAGCCGGCTCGGATCTTGTCCTCGAGAGGCCATGGGAAGAAAAGCTGGCCTGAGAGCGGGTTGAGGTACTGGTTCATAACTTCGGGAAGGGCCGTGTTGGCAGAAGTTGTGGTCTGCTGAGTTGCTGGCTCCGCAGACATCTGAGGGGTGCCGTTCATGACGGCCGGGCTCTGGACCTGCGATGACGGAGGCGCGGAGGGCGTCATGGCGCCAGGGGTCTGGGACTCTGGCATCGGTGTCTGGTTGTCAGGCGAAGCGGGCAGCGCGTTGATGGTGCCGGCTGGGGGCATGGTGGTCTTGCTGATGCGGCGAGCATAGTTGAGAAGCCCTTCATAGGCAATGGGGTAGCTGGGGCCGTCGGGGAAGGTGGTTGTCTGAGTGGTAACAATGTCTTTGCGGGTGGTCGCGAGGCTGGACAAGGTCTCGCGGATCTGGGCATCGAGAGCAGCTGAGGACTCGCGCAAGTGTTGAATCCGGAGATAGTTGTTTTGATGCGTTTGAACTTGACGCGATGTTAGCATCGTGGCAAGAAACCTAGGCGATAATCATTACCTTCTTCAAGACCTTTGCTCAGTTCATTGTCGGCGATTTCGAGTTCCACACCGAGCGAAGTTGAGGGGTGATATTTGGTAACCGAATCGATCAGACCAGCGAGGGCCTTCTCTAGCCGCTCAAAGCGACCGTCGATGTACGTGTCCATTTTTTGGGCTGTTGGTATTTTTGAAGTAAATAGTGACCTCGGTGAGATTGGCGACTTTGTTCGATGAAAGCACAGACGAGGCTGCTGTCCTGGAGCTGTTGTTTAAAGGTGGGGCACGATCCAGATATTTTACTGGTCGGCCCAATGAGCTCTGTTTTTACGCCTGAGGCCAAACCCGGTCTTTCCCGTCCAGCAAACTCGCGCAACCAAGGTCATTCATTTTCGACGACGAAATCGACAAGCAATTGATCGACGAACAAGGCTTCTACCGCCCTAACAGTCAAGATGGTCTCCGCTGTATGTTTGCCTCTACCTCTCTGTGCTACATCATTGGACTCTCTCCTCAACCAATTGGTGTGCCCTTATTGACACTGATGGACCGCTGACCTGATCTCTCCCGCAGACTCCCTTCCGCGCTGCTCAGTTCAAGAGCGCCTTCGGCCCCAAGTATGTGACTTCTGCCCTTCTCTCCGAGCATCAATATGTCGAATTCGAGCCAATTGCGACAATTTGCGAGAACAAACGACCAGCACCCGAGCGCGCGAGTGTCAACGAAGCCGAACGATTCGACTAACGACATGACTTTAGGTACCAGGCTCAGCCTCACTTCCTGGGCTTCACCAGCCAGAGCGCCGTCCGAATGTGAGTGATTGAGAAGATGGATATTGTATTGATCCGGAGTCTGGAATCGCAAGCCATCGAATTCCCGAGGTCACATCCGTTCCACCGAAGCTCAGCAGCTCCTTTCAATCGATGCGAAGATCTCGGGTTTACTCAAGGGGAGCGTGGAACGTGATGAGGGACTTGGGACTCGAATCTTGCTTCAGAATGCCAGGCCTCGTCTTTACGACTCGATGCTGACGCATTGTGACAGTGGCACTCGTCTTGCCTTCTACGGTGCCCCCGCCGCCATCGGTGTCCTCCTCTTCGCCTCTGGCATTCCCCGTGTCCAGCGTGACATCCTCCAGGTACGAATATATGGCTTTGGAAGTCTCCAGTGGCTTTGCTAACCCCATCACAGAAGATTCCCTACGTTGAGGGCTTCTTCCGAAAGGAGGTCCACCCCGCCGACAACGTAAGTTTCCCCGGACTTTTTGGCTCTCCATTCGTTGATGCTGATACATTCTGTAGCCCTTCTAAATTATCTGGCCGACTACGAATGGTAGACTTGTATCGATGTCTGTCTTCTGGGCTTGGGCGGCGCTCCTTGTATAAGATTTCCCAAATAGACTTGTTCTGAACCTAAGAATTGGTGGTGTGCTGTGAAATCCTCGCTCTGTGATTGGCCGATTTCTTACCCGCATGGTGTCTCTCAACTCAAGGCCTAGCGTGAATGGGTAGCCCAAGGTATAGATGCCACTAAACTATGCCTGCGCCATTGAATGAAAATTGGATCACGAACAGTAGAAATGAAATGAATTTTAATGGCCATTATAAAACATTGGGTTGAGGGTGGAACTCAATTGGTAAAATGAGCACTGGCGCAGGGGTGTCTCCATCACAGTACGCTGCCTGAGCCTCTCAGCACTGTGCAACCAGTTCCAGTTGTTAACAACTAATCTCAAATCCACGGCAACCCTTCATCGCGCGTCGCATCTAGGCAGCACCGCTCAGTTTGTGGTAAAAATCATCGCGGGTTCTAAACCCCATGAAACACCTTGCATTCACTGAAGCACAGCATTACTGATCGAGCACGACGCGCCTCTGTTGTACGGGCCACTTGTCAACATGGGCAGCTCGACTGTCCTTGGCGACAGCCCTGCTCAGGGCCCTGGAGCCTCGAAATCATTCTGGCTGGCTTCATCTGGGCTCCTGGCGCTGCCTGCTTTCTTTTGGCTCGTCAAGAAACCAGCTGGGCCTTTTCCTCGCTGGGCTGGTTTGCTCCCTATAACCCTGGCAGCCGCGAGCTTCTGCTGGCTATATATCGTTTCAGCAGTGGTCCCAGAACCATACTTGGTAGGTTGCCTGCATGGCCTACACCCATATGAAGCCGGCATTAACTTAGAATCAGGATGAAATTTTCCATATCCCCCAAGCCCAAAAATACTGCGAGGGCAAGTTCCTGGAATGGGACGACAAGATTACCACACCCCCTGGACTGTATGCTGCATGAGGCGCTGTTGCGGAGACCAACGACTAACAAGATGCAGATATCTCCTCTCCCTTCTGGTGCCCGGAGTTGTCAAACCAGGCAGCTCTCCAGCTACATATCTTTGCGATGCACAAAGCTTGCGAGCATCCAATGCCGTTACCTTGATGTTTCTGGCTTACCTAGCGCTGCAATGCCGCCATGAGATTGAAGCACGCCTATACGAGGCACACTCGCAGAAAAAGCTGCATCTTTTCTCACAGTACTCTCTTCACACGGCATTCAATATTGCCCTGTTTCCTCTCCTATTCTTCTTCTCTGGTCTATACTACACCGATGTCGCCTCAACGGCCATGGTGCTTGCCGCGTACTGGCACCACTTGCGGCGGTTAGCCCGAGACCGAAGCTCTTTTGTCTCCGACCTCTTCACCATCGTCCTTGGAATCCTGACCCTGTTCTTCCGTCAGACAAATGTCTTTTGGGTTGTCATTTACATGGGCGGCATCGAAGCCGTCCACGCAATTAAGACTATCAGGCCGGAGAGAGTAGACCAACCCAAGACGTACACGCTCGCCGAGCAACTCAAGTACTATCTATGGAGGTACTCGGTTGGAGATATCCATGATCCACCCTTGCATAGCTTGTGGCCTGAAGGTACGTTGTTCACTCTTTATTGAGCACCACCGATTTCTAACCGATTTCTCAGATATGGTGTTCTGCGTCCTAAGCCTTGGCATTGCAGCCATTTGCCACCCCATTCAGGTCATCCGCCAGATTTGGCCCTACGTCGCGGTGCTTGGTTCTTTCGGTGGTTTTGTGCTGTGGAACGGCGGTGTCGTTCTCGGTAAGCTCACACTGGGAGGCTGCAGGAAATAGTGCTGACCCAGAACAGGAGACAAGTCCAACCACGTAGCGACGATCCATCTTCCGCAGATGCTCTACATTTGGCCCTTCTTCGGGTTCTTCTCTGTGCCACTTTTGATCCCTTACGCTCTGCCGGTCGCCAACTTTACCATCCGTGTTTACCGTATGCTTACGCTTCAAAAACCACATGCTCCAGAACCCGTCAAAGACTCGGATGCTGGCGTTAAATCCCGAAGGGAGGGTCCAAAACAGCCTACCAGCAGCACAGTGCCAGCAGCGGCTACAACGGATAATGAGCCACCCAAGCCTCGATCCTTTCCCCTGACATTTTTGGCAAGCATCTTTGATGTCAAGGTTCTGTGGCCGTTCTACCTTATTGCCACCATTATTCTCTCGGCTCTCATTGTCAAGTACAACACAATCATTCACCCCTTCACGCTGGCAGACAACCGCCACTACATGTTCTACATCTTCAGGTACACTATACGGCGCTCGCTTCTAGTTCGGTACCTCCTCATCTTGCCGTACACGCTGAGCCGCTGGATGGCATGGGGGGCCTTGGCCGGCTGCTCTCAGTGGTTCTTCATGATCCACAGGAGCGAGTGCTCGGCGTACTACATGTATCCCAGGAAGGCCCCATTCCAGAGCCACCCGTTCTGGATCAGGCATGGAGGCAGCGCGCCCGCACGGCAGACCGACGCCGAGTTTCCCGTAGAGGTGCCTCCCGCTCCTTCGCCAGAGGCTGAAGCCGCGCAGAAGCAGGAATTGGCCAAGGGCCTCGAGAGCGATCCACTGCTAGCCTCGGTGGAACCAGCGTCTGCATCGACGGGCCTCATTTTCCTGCTGGCCACGACACTCTCGCTCATGACGGCTCCCCTGGTGGAGCCACGCTACTTTATCATTCCCTGGGTAATGTGGCGGCTGCTGGTGCCTGCGTGGCGCCTTCACGATCACGAAACCCCGAGCAACGTGGTGACCCAGGCCTCGGGAACCTGTGCCCAGGTCATCAAGGTTTTTGAGCGCTACGACATGCGTCTCATCATCGAGACGGGCTGGTTCGTCGCCATTAACGTCGTGACAGGTTACATCTTCCTGTGTAAACCCTACCTATGGAAAGCCGAGGACGGTACCCTGCTCGACGAGGGCCGACTGCAGCGGTTCATGTGGTAATGATGAGACGCACAAGGTATTTGACAGAGGGGTAGATGGGAGAGAGATTGATTGAGACAGATTGGTCTAGGTTTGCAAGTAATGCCGTGCTTCTTTTTTTTTATGTGTGTTTGTATTCATCGTGTCGGGATTCTTGCTTCTTTTGCTGTAGTAAAACAGTGCATGCCTTGGGCGCCCTCCCTAAAAATAAAAATAAAAAATGACAACCAAATGACGAAACGCCGTGCCCAATGATCAGGTCCCATTGTAACAAGTATTCCCCGTCCCAAATGTTGCTCTTTCATAACCCATAGGTGACTGGGAACCCTTTTTCTTTCAGGTGGCCCGATATGCTCTTTATATAAACAGTCCAGTGGGTTTATTGCTTGCCCCTAGGGCCGATTCAACCCACCAGCCGTTTTGACTTAGAATAAAAAAAGAAGAAGAAGAAAACAGTATCAATATTTCATTTCGTCGAAATCCGTTTCGATATGAGTTTAACCAACGCTGCGTCATCATTTCCCAATCCAAAAAAAAAACACAAAAAGGTTGTTGTCGTCGTTCTCTTTCCCGCAACTATAAACTCAAGCGATCCAGGCTCAGGCCGTCATTGCTGCGTACTCGGCGAATGACACCGAGCTTGAAGAACTTTTCCTCGCCGCCGGGCGTCCGCCCGCCGATGTACCACTTGTCGGCGCCGATGGCGTCGCGGAACCCTTCGCTGCTGGAATTGCTGTCCCGGCGGCGGGACGCCGAGCCGGGGATGGGGATGGCGGTGCCGGGACTTGTTGACGATGCCGAGGCTGCGTTTGCGGTGCCCCGCGGCGGACGGATGGAAACGCTCGAAGCGGTCTGCTGGTGGGTTGAGGAAGAGGCGGTGGCGGATGCTGATGACGCTGCTGCTGCCACTGCTGCTGTCGTGGTCGCCGTGTCTCGGGTGTGTTTATTTGGCTGGTGCTGGTGCTGGTGCTGGGTGGACGTGGTCGGCATGGAGGGGCCTTGGGGACGAAAGGCAGCCAGGAAGGAGGAGAGGAAGTAAGGGCGCTGCGAAGGCATGATGGGCAAGAATATTTTGTCGAATATTGCTTTTTATTTTTGTGTGTGTGCGGAGGGGGAGGATGTACATATATGCCCAACGCGGCGCGGAGGGGCGAGTGTTTTGGGAGGTTGACTCGCAGCCGCGGTGCAGATGCAGTCGCCGGCACAGACGCAGGATGCAGATTGCGGTGTCGACGCTAGTTCGTGGGTGCGTGCAGATGGGCAGCCAGCCGGGCAGCGGCGTCGGAGTCACGGCAGAAAGGGATCCAGCCCTGTGTATTTTCGACGATGATTAAAATGTCGTCACTATGTGTGTTGATCGTCGTCGTTGATGTGAGGCAGGGTTCGTGTAACAAATAATGAGGAGGAAAGAAACAGAGTTGGTTCAGCGGCTGGGAGCGTAGCGTAGGGGTTTTTTGGCGATGGTTGGTGGAGTCGTTGACTCAAGACGTTTTGATGCGAGGGGTTGTCTTCTTCTTGATCCAAAGGTCACTGACGTCGAGCGTTTTTGGGCGCGGAGCGGCGAAGCCGTAGTCGGTAAAACCCGGAGTCCGGGGGTGGACGCTGTGGGCAAAGAGGCGGGCACAGAAGCCAGAAGCCAAGGGCGGCGTAATGGTAATGGCGGGGTCGCGATAGGTCTGAGTGGGCGGCAGGGGACGCTGCTTTAAGGCCGTTACTGCCCGTCCCTCTACGTAGTACCTTCCCCGCCACATGCTGCCAATTCGTCTCCAGAGCCAGCCCGCCAAGTTGCAAGTTGCCGTGATTGGGCCCCTCGGCTGGGCGTTGGTCGGTCCCCCCATTCGACATGGCCCCATTCTTCCTCTCTCGGCTTCATCATATGGACGAACGAGCGCGAGACGAAAATGTCGTCTGGCCACGAGAACCCGTCAGCCCAAGGCAAGCGAGTGGCACGGGCAAACGGGACCGGGCCTGGCTTTAGGATTCCTTGACGCCTTGGGCCTTGCACCGCCAATTCAGCTCCTTTGAATGGGGTCGTTCGCTACCCATCGTCCCCGAAACCCCGAGGATCGAGGTATGCAAGCCATTGAAATGCCTGTGATAGGCCGTTAACCCAGTGAGCGCACATCCTTCTATCCGTTTCAGCACACCCACGCCTACAACAACGCCTCATTCGTTATCCGGCTCGCCGGGTGATGAGGCAGCGAAAAAAGAAAGTAACTATGTACCTGTAGAAAATCGAAGTGTCATGACGGCGCATGCATGCGCTGCAGGGTCATGAAGAAGCGCTGTGCCTATTATCGAGTTCCCCTACCCCCCCCTTCTCTCTCCATCCATGTCCCACCGCTGGTGGGTGAGGGGGAGGGTGTCCCAGCAGGATTGGATTGGGGTAAAAGCCGCCTACAGATAAGCCTCGCTTGGCCACTCACGGCATGCCGAGCGTGTCTCGTGGGCAGCCTCTCTGGTTCCTGAATTCTTTATATGTCTTATCCGTCTCCCGAGCTGCCCGTCTGCTCCCGGGCGGCACGGTTCCAAGGCACCCAGATATCATGATTCAAAAAAAACATCATACAACCCTTCTTCTGAGGCTGACCGACCTGGGGACGGCCCCCCATCACCGCCGGGCTGTTCCCGGTCCCCCTTCCCAAGGGCAAAAGCGGCGGCCCCTCGCCAACCCCCGCCGAGCCGGCCGTCGATAGCCATGGCTTGGACACATCGAGTGTGCGGCGGTTGGTCAAACGGCCAAGGCCAAGGCCAAGGATTGCGGGGAGGCATTAGGCATGGGCATGAGAAGAGGGGGGCCTTCTCGCATCAGATCAGCCGCCTTGTGGCGTGTGGAAACGGTGTCCAGCATAAGAGCATCATGGAATGATCTGATAAGTGACTGTTTGCGGGCGTCTCTCACAGCCGCACGCATCGGAATTTCTGGAAGCTGAAGCGCTGATCCGCAACTCTCTTTGTCTTTGCAGCAACCGTGGCTTTCCAGACTTCCGGCGTGGCTCCCGATTTGGTTCCCACTCGGCCTGTCCTGTCTGCATCGCCAATCGATCGGGATGTTCCTGAGACCCGATGCACAGGCCACGCAAATCCATTGACTCCAACCATGAATCATTCTCTACCGGTTGCCTGAGCGAGGTGCGTTCTCAATGCGCGGTGCCCCTTATCACAGACAGCCTCTCGCTCAAGCAGTGTTACTCTTTTCGCCCAACTAGGAAGTGAGCTACCCTGGACCTGGCGCCCACGAATGCAACTTTTGTCCACACCCAAGCGTTTGTTGAAAGGGGTCTGAAACCACAGTAGGCTAGTTGTAGAGGAAAATGACTGCACGCAGGTTTACAGTTCCCAGAGCTCAATCTTACAGTGGAATTCATCCAGCATTTTCGTCATCCTAATGAAACTCAATGTGTGCTCTTTTTCACCGCTCTCGTGTCCACCGATGTGCCACCGATGACATCTTGGCAAGCCAACAGTTTCAAAGCTTTCGTTGGGGCTGAACACAACAACATAACGAAGGCAAAAGAAAAAAAAAAAGGGTTTCAAATCGTATACGCATGTGAATCTAGCCTGTGTTTATAAACTACTCTGGGACTCAGCACACACACCTGCGCAATGTTCAAGCCTCTCCTCCAACTATTTCACTTCTTCTGCACCATGCCGAGCTTCAGGTGCTGGGTCGCCGAGTGGCTGGCGTGGTTCTTCATCAGGGACTACTGGACAAGTCCAGAGGGCGTTAACAAGCGCGTCGCCCAGGACCGCAAGAAGGGCACCTCGGAGCCGCCCAAGCACCTGTACAGGAACTTCAACGTCAAGGCCGAGAAGCACCCGGAGGGCTATGTCGTCTACACCGTGTCACCTAAGTCGGACAAGCCGCACCAGGGCCGCATCCTGTACTGCCACGGCGGCGGCTTCATCCTCGAGATTGTGGTGCAGCACTGGAACCTGATTGCATGCCTCGCCGAGCGCCTCCAGGCTGTCGTCACCGTGCCCATCTACCCCCTAGGACCCGAGACGCACATATTGAAGATGTACGACGCTGTCCAGCCCCTGTACAACGAGCTCGCCGCCGACTCTGATCCCACGCCCTTCTGGGTCATGGGCGACTCGGCCGGCGGCACCATGTCCCTCGTCATGACGCAGCAGGCGAGGGATGCCGGCCTCCCTACCGCGTCCCGCATCGTCCCCATCTCGCCGAGCTGCGACAACAGCTTCACCAACCCCGAGATGATCCAGATGGGGCACAAGGACCCCTGGTTCGACATCCCGGGCCTCAAGCACATCACCACCCTATGCTGTCCGGACGAGGACCCCAAGAACCCCCGTATCAGCCCCCTCTACGGCGATCTGGCCCTCCCGCCCATGCTCATCTTCTGCGGAACTAAGGACCTGCTGTCCCCTGACGGCATCAAGCTGGCCGAGAAGGCTCAGAAGGCCGGCACCGAGGTTGATCTCGTGGTGGGCACGGGCATGATGCATGTCTGGCCTCTGCTTCCGATTCCGGAGGCGGTGTCGGCCGTCGATAGGATTATCGGATACTTGGAGGAGGCGAAGAAGTCTCCTTCAACCTGGACCGGAAGTGTGGATGGTCATTCTTGAGCGCGCGGAGCAATGGGATTGGATATCACGAGAAAAAAAACTGGACAGGGTGGTTATTAGACGGAAGGGACTTATCGGTATTTGGATTGAAATGCATTTTTGGGGAACTTCACAAGAAGATAGACATTAATACTAGACAGTGTCTCACCTGTCAAGCAGCAACGACAATGAGCACACACCGCTACTACTAATGCGCAGACGTTCCATTATACCGCGGTTTCTTCCTCCTTCTTTTTGTCGTGTCCAAAATCGAGCTTCTCCCATTTCATCCAGAACCCGCAGATGATACACAGCGAGCCGAAAGCAACCACAATGTAGAACTCGCGCGCAATCGTCCTGGCGACGGCTTCGATGCCGCTTCGCAGCACCGACGGGCTCTCTGATTCCCAAATGCTCGACGAGACACCTGCCAGCGCCTCCCGGATGTCGTGGTCGGAGTACTTGCTCGCGTCGTCGCCGAGGGCCTTGACCAGCAGCGAGTGGCCTACGTTCTGGAATATGGACCCGCCCGTGGCCAGGATGAAGGAGACGCCGGCCATCTGGGCCATGTTGCAAATCGTCAGGCTGTCGACTCGGTCGCGAGGGTCCTTGTTGATGACGTTGGAAATGGCAATTCCGTGCTGAAATGTCATGCCGGCGCCTATGCCGAGGAGGGCCAGGAGACCCAGGATCTTGGACTGAGATACCTCCGGGTCGAGAATGTTGGCCATGGCGGCGCTCGCGGCCAGGAGCAGCGACCCGCCCACGACGTAGATGATAAAGTACCGACCAATTTTGGGGAGCACGCGGCCTGTGAGAGAGATGAAGACGATGAAGAGCAAGATGAAAGGCAGCATGCGGACCGTCTGCTGCATCGCATCGTAGCCTCGAGCAAAGGCGAAGAAAAGGGGCGTGTAATAAAGGGTAATGGCGTACGAGGCGCTCGCGCAAGCGGAACCTATCCACAGAGGCATCAAGTCAAACCGATTGAGCATATGAGCTGGAAAAGACCGGTCTTCCTTCGTCGTCAGGATGCAAAAGTGCTGCTGGAGGATCCAGGAGACGAAGACAACGGCAAAGACAACCCAGATGGCAATGTCGGGGCCGGAACCCCAGTCCCAGATGGAGCCAGAGAAGGTGAGAGCGATGGCGAACAGGGTCCCGGATGCCATGTTAAGGACGATGCCGATGGGATCGAACTTGCGGACGCGCTCGAGGACCGTGCCGCCAATTTGGAGTTTGTGATCTGGGAGACACAGAATGGCCAGGATAAAGGCTAGGCCGATAAAGGGGAGGTTGATGTAAAAAGCCCACCGCCACGTCGTGGTTTCGTTGTCCGCGAACCCGCTTCCAATAGGCCCTCCAGTAACAAGACCAAGCGCCCAGACACCTCCAACCATCCCGTAGAGACCAGTCATTTCGGCCGGTGTTGCCAGGACAGCAAAGTAGGCGTAGCATCTGCAACCGATTAGCTGTCAAGCGGCAAACTCATAGCCTCCAGCTCTCAGTTTACTCACCCTTGCTGGACAATCGACCCGCCAATGCCCATGATGATTCGCCCTACAATGACGGCATGCATGGATTGGGCAGAGCCTGCGATGGCAGAGCCGGCAATGAAAACAACCTGGTTTATGAGAAATATCCAACGCATGTTGAATGCAATGCTCAGCTTGCGAGCGAGCGTAACAACGGAGAAGTTTGCGAGAGCGTATGACAGACCGATCCAAGGGATAAGTTCAATGTGGCCAAAGGCCTCGTAGAGACGGGGTTGGATGTTGGCAACATTGCTGATATCGTAACCTGCGAGAAGTGACTGTCAACAACAGAGGACGATGAATTCAAGAAAATGATCTGGAAACAACAAAAGTTACCATACCAATGAGAACACAACATAAATAAACAAGAATCATTGTTCCTCGCCATTTCCAAGCGGGAAAATGGGCTCGCGGATGAGGGGCAGCGGGGGGCTCTGAAGGCCCTGGGGCCTCCACCGGCTCTGGCGAAGATGGAAGAGAAACGGACGGAGGTAGAACGGGTTCATATTCTTTTTCGTTGGTCTGGCGCTGTTCTCCCTCCTTTTCAGAGAAGGAGAGCTTTGTTGTTGGCGTTTCAGTATCCTTCTGGTCTGTCATCTTTTGCAACTCTTTTTTTTTTCGGCTCTCAGATTTGACAGATTTGAGAAGATCTCGAGGGCTCGAAGGATTCTACTTGGCAACCAAGTCAGTCAACATGATAGATAACTGTAATGCTTGGTACATAAGGCTCCTATTATAAGTTACCTGTTTGGGAAGCGTGGAACCCGTCGCTGTCCCGCGATAACCGGCTAATAGTCAGCTTGCAGAGAACGTTGGTCAGCTCATATCAGCTTACGCGTAGTATCACTACCAGGTCCGGATGAAATCCTCACCTATCATGTTTGCGGGTGTAACTCTCCATTGCCTTGCCAGGCGTCTAAGATTTTGAGTAGGTGTGAACGAGCGGACCCAAGCATCAGAGTTGGTGTTCCGCAATTTGAAGGCTGAGCGGAGGTGCCGGGGTGACCACGATCCCGATCCGCCGGAGAGTCGATTTTGCTATTGACCGGATATAAATGTACCGACGGACAGGGCGGTGAAATGAGTTACCAACGGGCATCCATAGGTGCGAATAAGCTTGTGTCCTGGGACCCGTGGTCGCGGTAGTGGTGTTGAGATGCGCCAAAATGTGTCCTCGGTGCACCCACGATGGAGATCGGAGCGATGGGGAAACGGACCGAAGTTATGATTGATAATTGAGCTGCGGAGACTTTTTTCCTTCTCAAATTGTGAACGCACCGGAGGCGGATGATTTGTTTGTGGTTGCCAGGTATGGCGTGCGGCCAAGTATGAGGCACCCCTGTGGGCGTGACGCTGATCCTTCCTGGGCCGCTTATCCAGATTTCTGCCTAATGGGGTATCTTGGGTAAAAGGTGACCAGGATATTGAGGGATTGTTGGCATGTATAAGCGAGCTCTGCCCAGAACACAACAAAAGAAGCAAGATTTCAGGCGGGCGGTCATCTGCTGCGCTTGATTCGCTTCATAGTGAATATCCACTTCTCTTCACACAAGCATGTCACTTCGGTAAGAAGCAAAACTTTCCCATGCTTTCATGCATATAAAAAAGTGCTCATTTGATCGACACGGCCGTTGAATGTTTCCCTGTGACGCCATCTTACTCCGGAGCCCTTTGATTGGTGTCATGATCGGGGAACGATGCTGATGGGTGCAGTAAAAGTGATTGGCCAAGTGTTAAAGGAGGTGTCGTCCAAGAGGTTTCCTTGTAAGCGACACGATTTCCCCTTAGACACAGCCATGGCATGGCGCTTGTGGCTGAATGCCAAGTCTGCCAGCTGACACAGTCGCATCCTCAACCGCAGCCACTCCCGCTGGCTAAGTAGCTAATTGATGCGATGAAACACTGATGGAAAATTCGTATAAGTGGGCGTAATTGCAACGGTATCTCTTTTAAAAACCAAGCTACTGCGGCGAAAGATGGCGAAGTTGAAATGACACGGCCTAGAAACTCATCAGGAAACTACCGATCGAATGCTGACATGCCAACTACAGCTTTCGCCATTTTCACTCATCGCGCACGCTAAGCCCAACCTGGATTCACTCCATCCCTGAGCACCCAGCCGCATGCTGCGTTCAATAGCAGCGTCACCCTACGTCCAATGTGTGTTTCAGGAACAGGAAGGAGTGATGCCGCGATTGCTAGCTGAGAATGCACTGTGAAACACTTGACGATGCAATCTAGTGGGTCTTGCCCGATCTGATCCCTAGACCACTTAGATCGTTGATGCCGGGAGGGCACGGCAGTTCATCAACCAACGACGTTTTGTATTGGGTCAGATTCATAACTGATGCACCATTGAAGCTTTGTTGGTCCCTCGTTATGTGCAGTGGCTGAACACTGATTTTCACCGCTTTTGACAAGACTTGCTTCACATCCCAATCTTCCTCCTCACCTCTCTCTTGTTAATAGTCCACATTTGTCTACCATCTCTCTGGAATTGCTGTTCGAATTTCCATTATGACTCGTAATCATGAAAATTACCAAGGACGACTTGCTTTTGTGCAAAATCTTTTTCGTGAACGTTTTGGCGTGGAGGCGAGCCAATATCAACCCCTACCCTATTGCTTAGGACCTCTCGCTAATGTCTAACGGATTTAGAAACCTACTAAAATTGAACCTATTCGATATAACCCTGAGTGCCCCCTCCAATATAACAAGTTTGTATACAAAGTATTGTTATCTGCTCCTCTTGCTGCGGTAGGGAATAATCCCCTTCCACCTGGCTGTGTTCCGGTTCCAGATGGAACCACAGAAGTCATTCTGCGTCTCACAAATCTGGACGCCGACGAGATGCACAGCGCTACTCGTGTGGAAAACGAAGTTGCGATGATGAATCTAGCAGCAGCCGCTTTAAACAAATGGGAATCGCATTTGATCCCCTCAATTTACGGCTGGGCTAGTGCTGCCGGCGAAGGCTCACAGGGTTGGGTCCTCTAGGAACTAATTCCAGGAACCCCCTTGAGTGAGGTTTTTGAGTCTTTAAATATTCATGATAGGTGGGGTGTATTAGAAAAACCTGCTTGTATTTTGTTAGGCCTAAAATATGGCAAACGGCCAGAAACCATCGACGGGTTTGGTGGGCTTACTTTTGACCTGTCGGGACGGATCGTGAGCGCGGCCAAGACTAGCGTCGGAGCTGGTACTTGGCCATCGTATGAAGTATCCTTCCAATCTGGACTAGAAGCCACGCTCGAGGTGACGACCGTAAGTACTCACCTCAAGCCCTTTGGTACCCCCGATTGGCGGGAGAAGCTTGATGATTTCGTCCAAAAGGGGGCTGCCAAGCTGGTTCGGCCTTTGGCTTGGAAGAAAGACATGGAAATTACGCATGAAGATTTTAGTAAGTCTTGGACGACCGTCTTTACCCGCGTTTATTTCCCAGCAGTGCGCTAGATGCCACCAACCTCCTACGGGATCAGGATTCGGGAATGATTACGGGTTTAGTTGACTACGATTTTGCATGCGTTTCGCATTCTTCTCACGAATTTCCAAGTTCGTCCAACAGTATCGGAGGCCAACTGCGAGGTTGGTCTCAAGACGAGATAAGCGAGGAGGCAGCCCCGCGCGATACCAAACTAAACGGGTTTCCCTCATCGCTGCCCGCCAGTGCCGAGGACGGGGTGGAATAGGACAGGGTGGAGGCATGGGGGGAAGGTACTGGAAACGGCTGGCGCTAGAAGCTCAAGGATCATGCTGGGCATCGAAAAAGTGGCGGACATTGATGCGGTACTTCGGGGAATTTTACCTCGGCGGCTTAGCAACTCTGATATTTTGCGGATGCAATCCGAGGACGTCATCCTGCAATGCCACAGCGGAAACGAGGGCACTTTGATCGATTGGGATTTTGATATCGAATTTTATCCTTAAATTTGCACATTTGCATATTATTCAGCTTGGTTCAGCTTTCATCAAAGCGGGCGTAATATTGCCAGTGACGTATGCTGGGTAGTCTACAATCGGGCTTAGCATCAAATGGATTTAGTTCATAATTCTCAATCTGATTGCAGGCATAGCCCATGTCCCTTAGTGCACGCAGGGACGTCGGGTAGCATGCGCATGTCATGTTTATCCCTTGCCCCGTTTTCTGGCATCGCTGTGGAGGAAACCTAGCAATGGGATCTTGATGGGTGCTTCATCAGAGTAAATGACCCACCCCGAGCCTGCGGGTTTCGATAAGTAATATGATGACATTGTGACCTCGTCCAATTACAGCCATCGCTGGGAATGCAGACGGCCAGGTCTACGGAATTGTGGATGGTGCTATTTTTGAACCGAGTTTTCAAGACATCGACTTGAAGGTGTGGGTATATGAAGGCAAGTCGAGAGCATAGAAACCAATGGTACAATAGCAAAGCGTAATTTCTAATAGCCCATGTCAATAAAGGGTCCTCTCCCTCAGGACAGACTAACAAACTAACACCCATCAACCATCAACCGCTATAACCCCGCACCCGCTTCTCGAACGTTCCAACTCCAGCGGCTGCGCTTAGAAATCCAATCACGGGCGGCGCTGGGGCACCGTTGGTTCGGTGGGCAGACCTCAAAGGGGACCCTGGCCGTGTCCCTCGCATCCTGCCCCGATCTGTCGGGCGACCTGCTGCCGTCATCTTGCCCCTCGACTGCAGCAACCGGAACCATCATCCTCTCTCGATGGCCGCCCCGGGCTTTATTTCCTTTCCTTTTTGTTTTGATAGATTGCAGCCCCTTGTTGCATAATTGGTTTTTTTTTAACTCCTGCTTGCCCTATCGCTTTGCGAGCTTGCCTAAGCTCCGGCCTGTCGCGTGCTTGTCCTCCCCGAGCTCTCCGGAGCCTGCATTTCTTGGCCTAAACGACCCCTCGTCCGCTTGTACAACCTCACCTCTCTCTCCGCCTCAGCTCCCTCTCGCCCGCCTTCTCCTTTGCTCCATCTTTCACATAGCAGCAGCACCGTAGCGTTTCGCCGCCATGTCGAAATCGCTGCAATTGAAGGAGGAGGGCAACAGATGCTTCCAGGCCGGCGACTATGTCGGCGCTGACAGCCTGTACTCCAAGGCGTAAGTGCATGTCCCAGTCATGACTTCATGACATGGCCAGGCTGACCAGCAAACCCAACAGCATCATCGCCGACCCCAAGAACCCCGCACTCTACACCAACCGCGCCATGGCCCGCCTCAAGCTCGGCTACTGGGACTCTGTCATCGCCGACTGCACCGACTGCCTGGCGCTGGCCCCGGACAACATGAAGGCGCACTACTACCTCGCCCAGGCCCAGCTGGCCATGCACGACTTCGAGGCCGCCGTTGCGAGTGCTCTCGTTGCCCACCGCCTTTGCGCCGCTACAAACGACAAGTCGCTGGCTGCCATCACTGCCCTGGTGCTCAAGGCAAAGAAGGAACGCTGGGACGAGCGCGAGCGCCGCCGCATCCGCGAAAGCAAGGACCTCGAGCGCGAGGTGCTGGAGCTGCTCAACAAGGAGAAGCAGACGGCCGTCGCCGACGCCATGGACGAAACCGAGAAGCAGGAGATTGCCCAAGAGTGCGACGCAAAGGCCGATCGCATGAGGGAGATATTCGAGCGCGCCCGCTCAGATGCCGAGAAGCGGCGAGAGGTGCCCGAGTGGGCCATTGATGACATTAGCTTCGGCATCATGGTCGATCCCGTCATAGTATGTCTCACCCCCAAACATACACCCACAACCCCCCACCCTTGTTTTTCTCTTCTTTCTAACATGTTTAAAAAAATCATTAGACCAAGACTGGAAAATCATACGAGCGTGCTTCCATCATGGAACACTTGCGAAGACACCAGATCGACCCCCTTACGCGCGAACCCCTCCACCCTTCGGAGCTGCGACCCAACCTGTGTCTAAAGCAAGCGTGCGAGGATTTCCTGGAAGAGAACGGATGGGCCGTGGATTGGTAAACGTAACATGACCCAGGCAAAGAAAAAAACAGAACTGAGAAGGAGAAAAAAAAAGCGACAAGTATTGATACACACACACACACACACACACACACGATTTGGGTTTCTTTCATCGCATTTCCATATTTCGGCGTTTGAGCGGCATGGCATTGCGGGGATTTAATCAAGGACACCCTCATATTTTGCTTTCTCTCTCTTTATTTATTCTTCCTTTATTCTTTTTGGACATTACTTCCTTCCCCCTTTCAACCCGTCTTTCATGTATCAAGCGGCGCTTGGATAGTAGGGGGATCTACTTCAATCGCCGAGGAGGGAATAGAGAGAATGGTAAAAGCATCTCGACTGGTCCTAGACAGGAATTTCCCGAATAAAATAACGTAATGACCGCCTAAGGCTATTCATCAAGGCAGCGAACAGCGTCAGCTTAGAATCCTCCTTCCTTACCGCTGTGTGCTGAGGGGCAGTGAATACCAAGTCAATGAGAACGCAAGTTGGTCACCATGTATGATAGAGTTTTAAAATACTATTCTCGATTCATATCATGTTGCTATCGATATCCATCCAACAACAGCTCCTTTTCCCAGAGACACCTCTTTATGTACCACTGCTCCCATCATGTGCGCGTGTGCTCCATCCAGCAAATATTCTATGTCATAGGTCAGAGAGGGCGTGATAGTATACAATCGTCGTAAAACCAGTGACCCCTTTTTCAATCAAGACCATTCCACAAAAGGAAATACACAAATAACGCCCAATAACGCCTCCCAGATGCATCCTTTCCGGGTATACAATAACACCACTGGAACCCCATCTTAGAGGAAAGCGCCGCGGTTTCCGCTACCGCCTCCGCCTCTGCCTCTGTCTGCACTGTTGTTGCTGCCACCGCTTAGGTTGCGACCGTGGCTGTGGTCGTAGTCTTGGCTCCGATCATAGTCGCGGTCCCGGTCATAATCGCGATCCCGTCTATAGCCTCGACCACTGTCCCGGTCGTCATCACGGAGGTAGTCATCATCGTCATCGTGGGGATCATACGCCCTGCTGCTCTGAGGGTCATAGTGTCGATCATGCCGGCTTTCATAGCGCCGGTCATCCCGATCTTCGTCATCAGAGTCTTGATAGGACTTGTCATCATAACGGCTGTGGTTGTGAGCATCATCTGGGCTATCCACTCGCTCATTACGAGACTCGTTTGTCGGTTCCTTGACCAACCCCACGCTTTCTTCCTCGGTAAGGTCAGCGATGCGTGACGAGTGTGGCCTCTTGAAAACGTTGTGGAACGAAAACTGGCGTTTGTTTCCGTGAGGGGGCGGTGTCGGGGCTAGGCTTGCGCCGCTGCCAGCAGAAGCGCCTCGATACTCGGTGTCGCGTTCATATACGTGCTCCCGCGTTTGGCCATAGTAAGCACCAGCCTCATCGTCGGGCTTCTGCTGGGGCATTGTGATCTCGGTCAGAGGTACAGGGTGCATGGGGCTGCGAGCTGCCTTGCCTTGCGGGGCTTCGTCGTAGGGCAAGAGGGAGGAACCCTTGCTGAGACCTCTGTTACGACCTCGTATCGTGCCCGCAATGCTGGAGAAAATAGTGCTACGGTCATTGTCATCGTAAGAGTCGTCGTCGGCAGGGAAGTGAGACATGCCCAACGGGGGATGAGCAGAGCGTGGTGTGCGTGGCGGTCCAGGAGTACCAGGCAACGGCGGCGGCGGGGATGATGGGACACCAGATCGGATGCTCTGCGATCGCATAGTCATGGTTCTTCTTCTTCTCAACCCATCCCATTCCCATTGAGGCTGTCCATCTTCGCTGATGGGCTCCATGCTCTCCATCATCATCTTCTCCTCGTGCATCCGCTTCAGTTCCTCGGCCTCCATCCTCATTCGTCGCCTAGAGATCTGGCGCACAATAGCAGCGGTTCCTCGGATGGCATCTGCCTTGGGTTCGGATTCCGGCTGTTCCTGTTCGGCAATAGTCTGGATCTGGTCGAGATCCCCGCTAAAGACGGCGGAGTCAGGGACATCCTTGGCTGATTTCGAAAGCTGCAACAAAACGACGCCGGAACAAATGGTAAGGAAACCGAGCACAACTGTGACAATGGACGAGGCAGTGCCCTTGAAACCTCGGAATAAAATGGCGGATGTGATGATGGTGGTGCTGGTAAAGTAGACGTAGTAGGTTGGGGTGACGAGGGCTGCATTGAAAATGTTTAGAGCTTTCTGTAAAGGGGGTTAGCAATTGCGACCGAGGATTGAGCGATTGATATTACGTTGAGGTAGATGATTTCTGTTAGGAGGGTGCTAATCACAAAGACAAGCAGCACCCAGAAGAACCACTCTTTGTACTGAGGCTCGCCATTGATCCATGCAATGATGGCGGCACCCAAGCCCTGGGTCGACACGACACTCAGGCCGCCAACCCAACTACAAATTGAAATGTACACAAGCATGTTCTTGTTGCCCCATTTGGGTCCAGCCCACAGGGCGGTAATGATGGAGCCGACAATGATCACACCTGCGTACGAGAGGAAGCCGGGGGCGATGACGTAGGACTGCATTTCTTGGATATCGGAGACGGAGGACGAGTGAGGCGCATTCATGACAATGACTACGGAACCGACAATGCAGAGGAAGCAGGCGACCTTGCCAACCATGCTCAGGCGCTCCTTGAGGAAAATTGCTGACAGAATGGCGGTGATGACGACGGCGAGGGCTCCGAGGGGCGTAACCAGAATGGCATCGGTAAACGCGTAGGCGACAAAGTTGCAGATCTCGCCAATGATCATGAGAGTCATGCCGGACCACCAGTAGGCATTCTTGAGGTAGCCGTAGCCCTCGCCGGCGACCTCATTGTACTTTTCGTTTGCGCGCAAGAGGCCAACCTTTTTCAGGACAAAGGATATGCCAATGAAGATACCGGAGCCGGCGGCTAGACAAATGCCCACAACCTTGTACCAGCTGGGGCGATCCGAACCTCCAATGGAGACTCCGCCGCTGCGCGCGTATAGTTCATAATCGCACTCCATGGCGGAAGATTGGGAGGACGAGAGAGAGAGAGAGGGAGGGCGGAGAGGAGGGGAATCGAAATCGGGACGCTGGTTCACGACGGCATGTGGGTAGGCGAGCGAGGCGAGCGATTGCGATGACGACGATGGCTAAACGAGGACGATATTTGGAGGGAGGGGTGGTTTGTTTTGTTGGAGCTTCGGGGATTGTATCTTTCGCTATTCAGCCGATGTAGTAATAACAACAGGACAAAAGCAAAAACAAAGCGGGTTGAAAAAAAAAGGACCCAAGTAACAAAAGCAAGGAAAGTCGTCAAGCGTAGAGTGATTGCGGTTTAGACCTAGGACGGGAAGAAAAGAACAAAACGTGCGAGGGAGCAGGAGAAAAGAAACGTTGAGGAGCGAGGGCCTAAAGGCAGACGGGACGATGGGCTGGACCAAGCGCTTGCGCCAAGAGGTGCGATGCGGAACCTACTTTCTTGCCCTTCTGCGGCAGGTTCCCTGTCTGCCTTGGGGGATCCATGGATCATGGATGGCTGGTTCCACGGGCTGCTAACGAGTGCGTTGCGGAGACGACGTCAAGCGTCGCGGGGGGTGGTGGGCAGCGCCTATCCTCGGTGGCTCAGTGGGCATAGCTCCCCCCTCCATGCCCTCTATCCCCCATCGGCCCTCTCTGCGACGGCTCAGTCTGCACCCGTCCACCCTCCCTTCCGGGGCGACAGTGGCACGCCATGTTCCCCACCACCAGCCACTGAAGCTCCCAGCGAGACGGGGTGAGACGGGGTGAGACCCAGGGTGGGACCACGGGGAGAAACAGGCCCCAGGCCGTGGATTGGCCCTTTGCCGGTAATAAGTCGCGGCCTGGCGCTATATGGGTGTTCGTTTTGGATCTCTTGAGAGGGGGTTCCCTGGCTGATAGCATGGCCATGGCCTTTGTTTTGCTGGCCCAAGGGGTTGCACAACAAACAGGCGCATTCAGGCACCTCGCACTCGCTCTCACACTGACGCACGCTCTCACTGACGCTCCACGCTCTCTGGCTCGCTCACACACACACACACACACACAACCCGCAGACCATGTTTTATCCTCTGCATCGCCAGCCAGTCAGAGTTTCCCCCCTGGACCAACCCAGTTCCCAGTCGGAATCTCTGGAAGCCATGGGATTGACAGGGGGAACCAACGTGAACCTGGCTCTTCTTTGATTGTTTTTGGCAGGGAAACCACGTAATAGTCGCCCCCCATCAGCCGCCCTCCCCAATCAGTCGTACTCTGTCTGTCTCTTTTGGCCCCCATCCCCAGTTTTCCCTCTTCGCGTTTTTTCTCTTGTTCGGACTTTCACTTGACTGCATTGCGCCGAAACTGACGACCACACACGCCGTTCCCCACCTGCCAGTCTCGGCAAGGCAAAGTCATTTAGCGAATTCGCAGTCGAGAGATCCATGTGTGTGCGTGCGTGCGTCGTGTTCGGGACGCCGCCTGTTTTTAGACGTCGCTTCCGTTCTGTCCGCAGCACCAGGTGCAGCGCTTTGTGAGAGTTTTCAGCGCTGCGCAAGCTTGCGTGCGTCGTCAGTCTAGGTGTATGCATACGGTATATGTACGTGTGTGCGTGTGCGTGCAGAGTGTTTGTTGTACGTTGGCAGCCAAAAGGAGAAGAGGCTGCCCACGCTTGTACAGGGACCTTGGGTCTTGTCCTGCCCCTTGGCGATGCCATTCAGGCCAAGCCACATGCGCTAACGTACATCGATGCGTTGCCATTGCCCCTCTTCGATTGTGAAAAGGTAATTTAGATTGTACTTGTGCTGTAGAGCCAGAGTCTGTGATATGGTTTGCAGCTGCAACTTGTTTGACGCTGCAAATTTTCATGTGATGGCGCCAGAGACGAGTGATGGATGTCTTGTTTCACATCGCCGCGCTGCTTCCTGTCTCACATCCTCAGACAATCAATCAATCGACCTCGGCGCGGTTGCAGCCACCCGCATGCCTGTGTGGGCGACTATCTCGCCCAGAATCCCCAGATACAATGAAACCCTACAAGGCCCCTCCCTAAAATACCTGCACAGCTGAATCCATCTTGGCGGGTTGGTGGTAATGGCTTGTTCTGGCCAAGCCGGGGCCTAAACTAACGACACCGTCCGTGTGGGGAGGGGACCCTACTTTTTCCTCGTCCTCTTTGGTGTTCAATCTGGACCCTTCCTACGCGACTTTCCCAGCTCTCCTCGTGTGCTCCTCAGCCTCAGCACTAGTTCTCTGCCCGTCGCCATGCACGAGTAAAGCCTCTCTGCTCGTATCCTCCGATTATGTGAGATGGAAGGATGCAATGCCATGACGCCGGCGATTCTTAGTTTGCGAAGCTTGTTCAGCTCGTTCAGATCCTTTCTTTTCTTCTTTTCTTTCTTGCCTAAGCGGGGGACCCATTAAAGGGTTCGAGAAAAACTGCCCTGAATTGGGTCACCAAAAAACTAGGCCAAAAGTCAACTGACCAAGGTTTGCGAAGCCGCTGCGCCGCCCAGCAAAGTCTGCTATTATTGTCTGCTTCGCCTGCATCCGGGCCCTCAGGCGGGGGTGTTCCTCGCCACCTCATGCCCGCAGCCCACACCCCGAACGTTTCAAGCTGAGTGTCAAATCAACCAAGACTTTGCCCGCCGATCTTGTACAATCCAACCCTTTAATGATTGTAACAGAGGTACTTTCCCTATATGGCTATTGCATACGTTGATCTTATCGTAATACAAAAATAATTTAAAAATCCTAAGAAATTATCTTTAGAATAAATTTATTTAGGTATTGTTTTATTTTATTCTTTAGCTTAAAATACTAAGACTTATGGTCGTTTTTAGCAGGGCTCTCCCTATGCAGCAAAGTATCGGACTGACAATCATTCAAGGGTTGTATTGTGCAGTGGGGATGGAGGAGGGAGGGACGACGGCCCTCACGGGTGCATGTCCCCTTTGCCGCACCTTGTTTCCGTTTCTTGCTCTGACGCCTTGAGGAGTGGCCTGTGACAACCCTGACGCACCGCTCCATCGCTGTCGTCATCTCGAAACCATTCCTAATCAAGATATAGATGCGCCGTCGCACAGTGAAAGAAAAATTGTCAATTTTTGCGGTTGTATATCCAAGATGAGAGTTCATAAAGTCCGTGTGCCGTGTCCAATTACGCTCCGAGGGTATCTCAGTGTTTGCCTCATGTCCCATTATCGCCAAAAATTGCCTGCGTCTGTCCTGCCGTCATGTGCATGCCCTTGTCTTCCCGCCTCTTGACCATGTTCCTAACTTGGAATGATATTATCCAGCCACAGCCGCACCCTGTCTTCTAGCTTGCCCTGCGATCTCGCATCCACCTGCTTGAGGGCATCCGACCTCAGCTTTGTCATTGGGCTCTGAGCCTGATCCCGCTTAGGAGCGGGTGTGGCGACAGGCTTTGCCCGCTCCTGCTCGACCTTGGGCTGCTGCGTGGGCTTAGCGCCGCCGCTTTCCTTGGGAGCGGTGGGAACTGCTGGCCCTGGAACTGCTGCCAGTGCTGAAGGCGCCTTTTCGAATCCCTCTCGAAGCAGTTGATTAAAAAAGCTTTCCTTGGCGTCGTCCTTGAGCCCGCTGTACTTGGACGCAGCCTGGGAGTCGTTTAAGAACCGGGTTGCCACGATGGCGCGGGCCTTTTCCATGGCCACGCCGCCATACCGCATTTTGATTTCTGCAATGGCGGTTGCGCGGTCATATGCGAAGGCCTCCTTGGGGTTAATCTTGCAAATGGCCTCATCAGGAGAGTAGAGCGCCTTGGGTTTCTGAGGGGCGGCCTTGCTTTCAGTGTTGGCTGGTTGTGGATTGCTGGGTTGAGGCGCAAATGCAACGTCCTCGATGCGGGCGCGTTTGTTGGCCGGGGTTGGTGCTTTTGGAGGGGGGAGGGCCCTCGAGTTCAGCTCACTATGAGGTCTCTTCCTCACGACTGACCGCTCCAGAGCCCGTTCTGGAATAATTGGCTTCTCTTCCTGCTCCTCGCGGCTTTTGCTCCCTGAGCCCGACTCATAGTCGTACTCGGAATCATACTGTTCCATGATTAGCCAAAAAAAAGAAAAAATTCATGAAGGATCAGAGATGCGGTCGAGCTGGCCTACCTCGTCAGATGATTCCTGTTGGTTGTTGACCAGGGTCAGCAGTGCGGCAAAAGCCGCATACTCCCTCTGGTCCTGCTCGATTATATCGGGGATGATGATTTTGTTGATGATGAAGTTTTGAAAGTCCGGGTGGCTGGGATCCATTCTTGAGGCGCGGCGGGCGACAGATGTCGTTGAAGGAGGAGGTAACGGTGTCAGCTGTGGTTGATGGCGGCCTTATTTGGGTGGCAGTGGCCGGGACCTCGTTTTCCTCGCGTTTTTTGCCCCAAATGTTGTGAGAGTCCAGGCCTCGCCAGGACTCGCCGAGGGCCTAGGAAAAGTGGAGATGGTCTGGGTGCCCGAGGACCCCGACTCAACCAAGCTTCGGTAGCGCTGGGCGAACTGTCTCTGCTGGGGTTGTCGGTTATCTGCCTTTGTTCAACCGACGGCTATTACTTGATGGAAAGACACGCCGTGTCTTGGATAATTCTGTTGAATTCATCGAGCTCCTGTCTTGTACCCCGAATGTATTCGCTCGTCCCGTGCTCTTATCTGTGCGCAATGGTTATGCTTGCATGGGAAGACACAGAAATATCCGAGCCAATCATTAATGTGAAAAAACACCGAAAACCTCCATTGGAACAAGACGAGGATTGACTTAATAAACATTGCTCGTTTCAAGAGTTTAAACGACTCTCCTGTTGAATCCGAGTCATCAACCATGCGACTTGTGCACTATCTCTCGGCATGTGAGAGCAACCCAGCCCGCAAGATATGCCAGTGCGTAGTCGCGCGCAAGTGTATGTACTCTCTATGTATAATGATAATGCCTGATTCTCGCTAGTACGATAAACCCGAACCCAAAAATCTTTATCCGAGTCTAACACCCGATAGATCTGCATTGACGACGCGTCGGTCGGAGCTGGGCCGACATGATCCGACCGTGCTCATGATTGGGTGGAATCTGGGCGTTGTCGCGGTCACAAGACCTTGATGCCGACAAATTGTCAGCCTAGGGATAGGCGAAGCTGCTTGGTCTCATTGGCTCTCATCTAACTGCCTCTACCTCTGCCTCTGCTGCTATTGTCAGCTTCTATTGCCTTATTTGATTCGATTTTCATAGAGGTAATGATCGATTCCCCCCTCCGCGGGGTGGCTGGCCTACAGTCGGCTTTTGCCTCCGGCGGGCCTCCGGCGCCCCTGCCGCGGGCCTTCCTCGCAACTTGAACACGGCAACCGCAACACCAAAACTCGGCATCTATGCCACATGGCATTGTGCCTTTAGTAAGACCATAATATTTAATTATTTTTCTCCTAGCTAATTGCCCCTTATTCTTATTTTATTGTAAGCCTTAGATGCCTTATTTTAGAGAGGCAAAGCTGGAAGCTACTGCCCACTACGTGTACTACTTCTCCTGTTCAGCTTTGCCTAATTATTCGTGTGGCATCAATCATGTTCCATCTGCCAGCTGCCTCTTAACATTCTGGCGAATAAGTTACCCGCCCACAGTTAGCGAATGGTCCCTGCTGCCCCAATTAGAATTTGTCCACGGAGATATGGGCTATGATCAAACCTTAGCATTGGAACCCACCTCGTATCCTTAGCACTCGATGCTTGGGCCTTATCGCGGTCTGCCGAGGTCATGCGCGTTTCCGAAAATTCTCTAAACTTGTTTTTTGGTGCTTGGCCTCTCAACATGACTCGCCCCAAACCCTTACCCAAAAAGGAGATTCCACGCTAAAGCTCCCATTCAAGATTGCATTAATGGGTGCCGAAGCCTCACCAATATTTTATGTTTTATTAACATCCTTAACTCTATGTTTTGGCGTATTTTCTTTGTTATTTTCTCATCTCAATTTCACAGCAAGACTTATGTTCCTTGTGCGAACGCTTCTGCATCGAGCGTACAAAGTGAAAAAAAAACAGCACACCGCCTCTCACCATTTCCAAATTCCATTTACAATGTGGAGCCTTTTCTCAACGGTAACCGTGCCCATAGCGGAATTGAGTTCGGATTTTGAGGTTGATCGTTCCGGGGCAATGGGCTTTGCCCCATATTACATCCATGTCTCCGGTTGTCCAGTCTGCCCTAAACCGAGTATGTTGATTTGATAAGGCTAGTGATATTGTTGCCTCATTTTCGTTGTGTATTTTATATATATATATATTTTATAAAAAAGCATCGACTCTTGCTCTAAATGAGTAAGAACAAGAAGAACTCGTCTATATCAAGGATCATGGCTAGCAGCAAACTCAGCTTAATGCGAGTAGAAGTCAGACAAGATGCCGTGCATGTTGAACACGGCACAACGCTGTGCGACATATCACAAAATCCTTGGAGTCTTGCGCGTGCATCTCAAGTATCACCATTATTTGTAACGCTCGTGTTTATATCCACGCGAGCGAAACTTGATCGTTGCCCTCGGTAGTTTGCTACTTGTGCTTCCATCAATTACTCGCCGAGTTCATCTACAACCCACTTAATAGGTAATGCTCTGTTTGTAAGAACCCACCGCTTGTATATAGAGAATTTACCCAACTGATTCTAGATTTGGGTAGGGAATGTGGTGGACACCAGGCCAAACTGGACATCGCTGACACAGCTGACTTCATTAAATTCACTTCCGGTTCTCTCCTACAAGAGCAGATAAGATTCCACGCCCCTTTGACATCAAAATTGAACCTCGGAGCTCGAATTACTAAACGCGTGGCAACGCGACGAGTTTCGTGCTATCGCCATGGCTAAAGGGTTCAACAACATTGGCCGGACCGGAGCAAAACCAGGTCGATTTGCAAGCTGCAGAATTCGTGTAAACCGTGGCTATTCATCCTGTTGTATCAAGATGCTCGTATTTGTAGAGATTTCGGATGTTCCACGCGGATTGTTGATGCAATGTGATTGCGCTTGCCGAGCGGTTCAGCTTTCTTCGGTCCGTCGGCTTGAGCCGGAGGCAAGGCTCATGTGCCCCGAGCCTTGCAAATAGATACTTGATCGCTACACCCCTGTCAAGTTTAATAAGTCACGCTGGGAAAAAAAAAAAGGCTGATCGGACGGCCAAGCAATCGAAAAAGATCATTGGCATTCGAACCGATAAGCCGGTAATTGTGGAAACATCATTCATATCCCTGTCCGGAGCGGTTATCGATGATCTTGAATTATGCATGATTAATTTGCCCATCTTCACCTTAACCGATGCCATCCATGCCGAAACCGAGTGCACCGCACAGGGTCCACTAGTGAGGTTACGCTGCTGACAATCAGCCTATTGGTCTTTTCTAGATGATGCAAAGGATTCGCTAAAGGATTCGCCCTATGATCCGCCTTGAGAAGGAGAAGCTGCATCTCAAAAGCCACAACGTGATCTCTAACCACAATTTTTCAAAACAATTCAAAGAGGGCAAAAATACCTCAATGTCTCGAGCGGTGTGCTTTTTTTTTTGCCATCAGCATGAAGCATTCTTGTCAGCCGAATTTGCAATAGCTGTTGTGAGCCTAGGAAAACAGCCCCAACCGCCGCCTGATTTTTCAACGTCCCTTTTCGCCTATGACAGCGGTGCGCCTGCAGCCACGGTGGCAGCCAACACAATAAGCTTACCAGGTGACCACTGTCCAAGGCGCAGTAAGCGCCGCGGTAGAAACATGCATAAAGAGGTCGCAAAAAGGGCCAGCACTGCCACAACTACCTGCAGCTGTAGGCCGTATCCAAGACCGCGCTGAGGGCGGTGATCGACGCAACCGAAATGAGGGTTGGAATGTGAATTGTTGTCAGGCCATTTGAATCGACTATAGCTTTCATTGTTTGGTCGACGAGGAGCAATATAGCTATGTTATATAACATCAAAGGATTCAAGTACCCAAAAAAACAGCAGTAGTCCGGATTTGAAACACCTGTTTTGACCTTCCGGAACTTGGACCGAGCTGAGCCCTATGCTACCCACCCACTTACGCTTAATCAAACTAGGAAGCTAAACAAGGAGCTGAACATGCAGCACGGACATTAGTCCCCTTCGCTACCACGCCCGTTGGTTCATCGTGAGATCTGCGTGTGGTTGGACCTCTGTGAATGGTTGCTTGGTGGCCCCGGCCCTAGTCGCAATAAGATTGAAGGGCGCACCTGGGGGCCAGGGCTGGCATCCTGCTCCGGGCTTCGACTAGAATACCCGCCTTAGGACCACATCGCATACCCAATCTTTGAGCTTTTTGGTTCTAGGTGCTGACTCCTTTGGTCGGAATGCATGGGGCAGAAGCTCTATTTCAGGCCATGCGTGCAGGCAATCCACGCCTTCGGCTGCAGAGCCGTCTTTCATAAAACAGCAGGATCGCTTTGACAGCTCCATATCATTCGGTAGCGTCCCGGATCTTAAGACACCCATCCGTCTTCTTAACAGTTCTCCATCTCGCTCTTTACGGCCCGCTTCCTTTCCGTCCACTCTCTTGGAACGCCATTACTTAACTATTTGATCCCTTCTTGTAATAGCGCCAGCGTAGTTTCCTCTCTCACTACAGGACGCGATGGCGAATTCAAATGCCAAGGAGCTCATCAATGGGATCCCTTCATGCGTGAGCGGGTGCTTCCAAAATGGCGTCGAGGCCACGGGGTGCAACACCACCGACTACGACTGCTACTGCTACAAGAACAACCACCAGACAATCGTCGATACCATGTACACCTGTCTCGATAACAGGGAAAGGAAATTGGGCACGAACTGCACCGAAGACGAAATGTTCCGTTAGTACATTGGCTCGCCATCGTATGGGCTACAACTGACGAGACGCGCATAGAAATGGAAAACAGATATTGGATGGTTTGTGAACAATATTGGGAATCTACTGGTACAGCGTCGGATCCAGCATCGGCCACGGCGACTACGAAAGCCAAATCAATATCGACATCGCTGCCCTTATTCGCAACGACTACCCCACCAACCACCGTTGACTCAGAATCAGCAGCCGGGACAGAGACTGTCTCGCCCTCGGATCTCCAAGATAGCCACGCAAAGATGTCTCCCGGAGCGCAAGCTGGAATCGGCATTGGTGTTGCATTGGCTGCCATCATGCTCGCTGCCGCTGTGTTCTTATGGATGCGGGAACGAAAGAAGCGACGGCAGCTAGAAGAACAGCTTGTCCAAGCCAATGAAGCCTCGGTCAACACAACTTACTTCAAAGAAAAGAGCGTCATCCACGAGATGGAAGGCGACAGACCATACGTTCCAGAGCTACGCGGAACCATGATAACACCAGAGTTAAATGGGGCACCAAGGATACAAAGTCATAATGAGGGCACCAACTCTCCAAGAAGGGCTTCGACCGTTTCGGCCGATTCGACAACACTCTCTCCGGGAACACAGCACGCGTCAACTCGCGTGAGTGATGGGTCGGCTTAACGAGTGTAGAATGTGGGTTTGGATGGGTCATGGGCGGAGTCTGGGATATTAGGTCTTTTTTTTTTTATTTTTACACCATGATACGATTCCACTTCAACCGAATACGATCTGCATTAAACGCAGGTTTTGAATGCATTATTATAACTTACAATATGCCAATGCCATAGATATGTATTGACCGTCACGGATTTTTACCAGCCTATCGGTTGTAACACGAATACGCTCCCGGTTTCCTAGATGTATGTTATCTCGCGCATTCTTCCCTTGATGTTCAGTCCTACGTGGCATTTATCGCCGTCTTTTCCTACTTTCCCACTCTTTTTAGGTCCTGCCCACGATGAACTTCTACAGGCCCTTGGTGAGATAGGCTAGCATTTTTTCATCTTGCATGGGAGCAACCACGCATGAGTTCACCAGTAGCGTAATCCTCTGCGGACAGGTGACTCAGTTCACATATAGTACTGCATCTGCGGTCCGTGGTCAGTGTCGGTTTGATGCGCCTGCGGCTTAAAAATGAGCATGATTGGAGGCATGTGCTGGAATGAATACGGATTGGCAAAGCACGGAAGCCCAATATACGTTTGCCAGGGCCTCACTCTGTATTGGGTACCAACTGAGACAGTGCACTCAATCTATTACGCTAAAAATCATAATTGAAATCCAGTTTTTATCTAGTTGTATGCTCTGAACCATAAATTGTATTTTTAACCAGCGTTTGAAAACGTTGGCAGCTTTTTATTTTTAGTCCATGTCATCCCACCACCTACGACCTTAGATAGAAGAGGCAATCCCAAAATAATATGTACACATTTGCGATGTTTGGATTAAAAAAGTATTCGCTCCATTATTGATCGAGAATTCATCCCCTGTTGAGCCAATTACCTTGCCGGCTGGATGGGTTGCAGGGCTACAGTGCATCAACACTGTCTGGGGACTGTTCTCCCAATCAGAGCCGGGAAATTCTCAGAGGTGCCGAGCTTCACCAAACCCAACTTTTGACCTCCTTTGATCCATTGGGAGGGAGCTGGCCCGGTCCAGCATCTCTTCCCGATCATGTCCGCCTCTCTCCTCCGATCGCGATTCGCCGCTTCCGGCAACCGAGCCACCGTCGCCGTGCGCCCGGCCCTGCCCCGATCCTCTCTCGTCACACGCCGCTATGCCTCATCACAGTCATCTTCCAGCGACGGAGCCTCAGTCCTCAAGGCCGTCCTCTACGGCTCTGCCGCTGCCGCCGGTATCTGGGTGACCTACCGCTATGCCACAGACACCCGCGCCTTTTTCCACCGATGGATCGTGCCCCCCGTCCTCCGCTACGTTTTCCCCGACGCCGAGGATGCCCACCACTTCGGCACTTGCGCGTTAAAGACCGCGTACGAGTTCAACCTCCACCCCCGCGAACGCGATACCACGCTCGACAGCCCTGAACTATCTGTTTCGGTCTTTGGAACCGACCTGAAGAACCCAATTGGCATCTCTGCGGGTCTCGACAAGGATGCTGAAATCCCTGATGTGCTGTTTGAGTTGGGCGCCGGTGTCGTTGAGGTCGGTGGTTGCACACCCCTCCCTCAGGCCGGCAACCCCAAGCCTCGTGTGTTCCGAGTGCCCAGCCTCGATGGCATGGTCAACCGATATGGCCTCAACTCTCGCGGCGCCGATGACATGGCTATCCGACTGCGGGACCGCCTCAGACGATTTGGCCGATCACTAGGCTTGAGCGAAACTGAGGTCCTCAACGGAAAGGCCAATGTTCCTCCTGGCAGCTTGCGCGAGGGGCGACTTCTGGCCGTCCAGATTGCCAAGAACAAGGAGACCAACGAGCGGGACGAGAAGGCCGTCGCCCAAGACTACGTCTATTGCGTTAAGCGATTGGCGCGATATGCCGATGTGATTGTCGTCAACGTCAGCAGCCCCAACACCCCCGGCCTTCGCGACCTTCAAGCCACAGAACCCCTCACTCGACTCCTCAGTGCTGTGGTTGAGGAAGCCGCTAAGACTGACCGCAAGGAGCCCCCCAAGGTCATGGTCAAGGTCTCTCCCGATGAGGACGAGGACACCCAGATGGAGGGCATCGTCCAGGCTGTTCACGCAAGTGGTGTGGACGGAGTTATTGTCGGAAACACCACCAAGCGAAGGGCCGGCGTCGTTCCCGAGGGCATCAAGTTGAATGCTCATGAACTGTCCAACTTCAACGAGACCGGCGGCTACTCTGGACCCCTCATGTACAGCAGAACTCTCGACCTCGTGGGACGATACCGCAAGATGCTGGACAACTACACCTTCGAGGCTAACAAGAACGCCCCTCCCAGTGCTCAAAAGGTCATCTTCGCCACTGGGGGTATCACCAACGGCGAGCAAGCACAGAAGATTCTCAACGCCGGCGCTAGTGTGGCCATGATCTACACTGGTATGACATACGGCGGTGCAGGTACTGTGACGAGAATCAAGCAGGAGCTGAAGCAATTGGTGTAGATGGGCGATTGAATAGACGTGGCGAATTTCACGTTTGTCCCTGATGGACATGTGATAGAAAAGTTGTTCATAGAGCAAAAGACGATCCTGCTTGGATTTCAAGATGAAATTTGCATTGCTCATATTTCCACGTAAACCAGTGTCAAATTCATGTGGCTTCTAGCTTGTCTCAGAAGCTAAAATCCCTTGTTCCATGTTGGTCACGAAATAGGTCCCAAAACATGAAGGATTCCTTTTGTCCCTCTAGTTTATATCATCCGTTGTTTAGACAGTTTATACAGTTTACGAAGCGGCCGTTACGCACAGAACTGCATCACCCAAGGCTGCTTTTCGTTGAGTTTGCCGGTCTAAATAGAGGCTTTCAGGTGAATAAGGTGCCCCTGGCTGGACTATTGGGGGTTCTAGATCGACTCAGCACATCCAGGCCTAAAAAGACACCACCCGATCTATTTCTTCTCTGGCTGTCTTTATCGTTCTCTACCTTCTTCTGTCGGTAATTGGCAATCTCAGCTGTGCGCTTCTGCCAAGGTGACCGGCAACTGGACCAAACCATGCAGTTTTGCCTCAATGAGCAAATTAAAATAGTCAACAAATTGGTATCTGCAGTAGACGTACTTGCTTCTCTATCAGAGCTTGAGTTCTTATTGCCTTTAGCATTAATATTAAATATTAAATACAATTGCAGAAGGGAATATTTTGCTTCAAAATGCCTCCATCCCAACACGCCAAGACACTTGGCCCGTAACTCCTTCCAACCCAAAATCTGAACAAAAGGCCGAGCATTCCGCCGACCAAAAGAGACGAAAAAGGAAATACCTGGCGACCATGCAATCATGACAAATAAAAAGGGAAAGGAAAAAAGAAACAACAAATAAGTAAGCTGTCACACCATCTCGACTATCCACACCCAACCGCAAAGAATGGGTACCATTGCAAGCAAAATCCACCAGAGCTCAACGGTCAGCTTCACTTGCATCCAGCGAGGCAGCCGTCTGCTGATGGCTGAACGGTGGGAGCATGTTCTTGTGCCGTAGACGAGGCAGCCAAGACCAGGACGTGATTCACACTCCATGTGCTCACGCCGACGTTGCATCAACAATCTGCGTAACGTGTCAGTGTTTTTTTTTTCATGTGAACAAGTGGCAAAGCCAAGAGCTTACGGGACGCTGCCTCTGCAGAAACGGAGGTCGCTTCCCAGGTCACATCTCCGATCGTTGGGGCATTCCAGATGGAGACTTCGCCGCTCCATTAGCCACTCGACCTTGAGGTTGACGCCCGTGTCGACAAGCGAGTAAAAGTGGGCATTGGTGTGCTTCAGTGAGAGCGCATCCGGGTAGATGAGCATCTTGGAGATGGCGAGATGGATCTCGGTCGGCAGGGACATGAAGGAGAGGTGCGAGCGCTCCTCCTCAATGGTGCTGAGGGCTGAGCGAGTGCCGGCCTTTCTCTCGGCGCCGGAGCCGGCGGTGGGGCGGCGAAAGGGTGACATTGACGTGGAGGCAGCGGCCGGAGGAGGCGGAGGTCAACAGGGCGACGGTGCGGAGACAAGAGACAGTGGGCGGGCGAGTGTGTCAATTGGGGGGTTTGGCTCAGGCTCTGCACAGCATCGAGGCCTGTGGCGAGCTTTGTATTCGGCTGCTGCCTTGTAGGACCCGCGATGACAGTCACGATAGACTAGGATCAGAAGTGGCCAGCGCGGTCGCAGGGCAGGCAGCCAAGCCACCTCTGGCTGTGCAGTCCTAGCGAGTTTCAGGCCGGCTCAGCGTCTGGAGGAGCGGGGGACGGCACGGAGTGAGAGGAAGCCAGGGCTGGATTTACAGCAGTGTGTCGTCTACGGAGGCCGCAACCAGGCCTTTTGAGTGGTTCATGTTCGTTTTGCTTTGCTCGTGGCCGCATCCGGGCCTTGCTCTCTCCGCATGCGCTCGTATTCACCCGTGGCCAGTGCATGTCCATGTCCGTCTTCAGCATCACCACTCCAAATTAGCCCTTGGCCCCGGCATTTCCAAATTTGACACCGTTGAGCCTTATCGTCGTCACTGAGCCTTGCCGGCTGACCATTAGCCTGCTTCCTATTTTGGGGGGTTTATTTGGGTGCCTGCGGGAGGCAGCCATTCAGAGCTGACCTGAGCCGGTGCCTGAAAAAAAGGCTACACGTGACTCCGCGAGTTGGGCACGCGTTATCCATCATTAGGATAGAGACACGCTTGAACTGGAAAGTCATTTTTGCCACTCATCCAGAATACCAGCCACCTTGTCTTTGGCCGCCATGAAATCAGATAGCGACAGCGAATTTGGATACGACTTTTCAGCCGAGGAGGAAGAGTTGCTCCTGCAGTTAGCCGCTGGAAATCCCCCGCCAACCACCCTTTCAGGCAGGGAGAGGCCGGCCGGGATAGTCTCAAACTCCGGCAAGGCGGACGAGTTGGCGGGCCAAGATGAGGCAGGCAATTTCACAGGCGCCCCGGCAATTGGTCCAGAAAGTCTTGGGCCGGGTCACGTTTTGAAACACAATCAGCCCTCTCAACTCAATCCCCCCGAGCAGGACGTTTGCTACCCGGATCGTACGTAACGATCTCATAGTGCTGTTTCAGTCAACTAACTGACCAAAGCGATTAGTGAGCGTTCATCTGTCCAAAATTGATGACGAACCGAAGCAAGTTGCTAAAGATGCCCAAGAACATGGCACAACAGACGACTATGATGACCCCTTCGACGATGGGCGCTCACCTCTTAAGAGGTTTCGCTCGTTCCCCAAGAGGCCATTGACCGTCACCGATCTCAATGCGGGAGCATGGTGTGAGTTGCAATACTGGTATACATTAACTCGATTGCCAGGTGGCCGAAGAACCCGGACCCAAGCAATGCGGCAAGGATCCAAAGTCCACCAAAAGCTCGAGGATGAGGTTCACACAACTGTCAAGGTCGACATCACAACCAAGGAAGATGGGTTCGCCTTGCGCCTCTGGAACCTTGTCCAAGGATTGAGAACGCTCAGAGAGACTGGTCTCACCCGTGAGTTGGAAGTATGGGGGATGATTAATGAGAATTTGGTCAACGGCGTCATTGACGGCGTGAGCTACGAAAATCCAGATGCCGAGTTTGAGGAGCTTCTCAGTCAAAAGTCCGATGGAGACCCTCGGCAAAAATCACTGACTGATTATTTCCCATCATCTCAGTCGGGGCAAGGTTCGCAATTTGGATCCAAAATCTACCTCACAGATGTCAAAACTCGCGGGTCATTAGCACCAGTATCAAATGCTGTGCTTCGTCCTGCGAAAATTCAGCTCCTCCTCTACCACAGGTTCTTATCAGACATGGCTGCAGGGAACCTGGATTTCTTCAAAGTGTTTCGCCGCTATGGATTAGATCCCGATGATACATTCTCCGACAATTTTATTGCCCAAATGGGAGGCCTGCACGACGAAATATTTGTGGATGCACCCTCCTCGAGCTCGGAGGCGGAGCCCCTCCCGGCTGATTCTACGCAGGACTCCGCACCATCAGCCACTCAAACGAGTACCGACTCATCGGGACCCGACCTGCTAAGATATCGATCCTTACGCGAATTGGTGCCCTTGGTGCAGGAGGAGCTGACGGCTACTTTTCCGAATGGAGAAGATTCTATGGGCAGCATACTTAGAGTTCAGTACATACATCGCGATGACGGACGGGAAATTGACACTCACGATTTCCCCGTGTCCCAGCAAGCGCTAGAAAACTACCTATCAAAGTACATGGCATGGTGGCGCGGGGAAAGAAAGGCAAAAGGTGTTGAAATAGAGGAGGCCTTCAAGTGCCGGACATGTGAATTCGCGTCGGATTGCACCTGGCGCCAGAGCATGGACGGGGCACGCCTCCGCAAAGCCCAGCAAAAGGTGTGGGCAGGACGGACGGCGAGTGGGATTTGATTGATTAGGAACCAGCCACAACGAATTATGAAGCTGCATGAAGGCACCAGGTTAACCTGGCACACCAATGCCAAAGTGATTGGCCATGACGTGGCTACATGGTCATTGGAAGTGCCATATCAGTTCCATCAGATGCATGAAGGCAACGCCATGTTCGCCCGCTGGTCGAGGTCGAGATGTGCATTCGGCGTACGCCGTCGAATTGCATACCTCCCATGACGGCCGCCCCCAAGCTGTGGTCACTTCGCATATCTGCACAGGAACATGATGTTTCCTCGTCTCGGCCTGGGTACCCGTACCGAAGACATGGATGCCCACTTTGGCGTCCAGCCTGCTAGGCACCCAAGACGAGACTAGCCCACTGGTGCTGCTGGCTGTTGCTTCCAGCAGGCATTTCCCGCCAGAAAAAGCCAGAATATTGCCAGATAAGGTCGAGTGACATCTCCTTGGGTCGAATGCAGGGTCCTTTGGCGGGCCCCGGGACCGTTGATGGACCCTTTCAAATCACAACATGGATATCTCGCTGCGGACCGAGCAGCTTGGAGACGGGGCCAGATCCCAGCCGAAGATGGGCCAAAAGTCTGCGGCGCTATACTCGACTTGCACATTGGCATCTCGGTAACATCGGCTTGTTCGCCAACCATCCCTCCAACAGACGCAATGCCCTAGATGCTTCAACCACGGAGCCGAATGTGCTACTGCTGCTACTGCTGCTACTGCATGGACCCCGCCAAGCGTATGGCGTTACGGTCAAGGCCTGCATGGCGAAATGTGGGGATGCTGATCGGCACAGCGAACTTCCCATTCGCACCAACATCTCTTTCCACCAGTTAGAGAGCCTCCCCCGTCTTCAGCTGGCGGCCGCTCGTGTCTCAAGTCATCATGACATTCTCCACGGTTATCATTAGAGCGCATCTACCTCGCCGCCGCCCAACAGGGCGCAAATGCAGGTGCGAGGAAGGGGATCCTAAATATCCTCGATGGTATCATCCTTGCCACGAGTTGCTGCATCCTCCTCGAGGCCCATGCAGCGGCTGAATTATCGGAAGACGGAACGACGACGGGTAGCATTTGGATGACTTCACATGAGAATACAACCAGGCGCCCTGGTCCAGAACGCGATCCCCCCCCCAGTCGCCTCCCCAGCCCCAGATCCCAGAACGCCATTGAGAAAACACGGATGCGAATAGTTCGCTTGGCGGACATTTTTCGGGCTATTGGGTTTCAGTCACACATCCTAGAGCGCGGAAGAGTGCATGAGTTGGGACGCGGGAGGGCTGGTTCAACGGTCGGGTCTCCATCCCCCACGTTGCGGCATTGGAGGATGCTCTGACAGCTTTGGCCGCTGCAGTGGAGGGGCCTGGCTTACACACGAAGCCAAAAGCTGCCACTTTTGCCCATTGTGCAGGGGTCAACAGCTGCCAAGGGCCCTTGACCTGGTCGGCCTGGGCGACTAGGCGGATGCAAACTGCTGATGTAATGGGGGCGTATGCAGGCGAGGTCTATCTCCGAACCATAGAACGCAATCAACACCTTGACACCCTCTATTACCAACGATCCACCCATCCTAGTGCCGTCTTCGTGATAATTAAGTAATCTGGGTATTCGAGACAAACTGAGGTACATAAGATTGTGTCGGGCTCCAGCCAGCTCCGCACACCTCAGGCCATGTTGGCAAATAATGACAAAATCTAATCGCAAAGCACCGTGAAGCGGCAAAAATGTCGAGCGATGTGATCAACTTTAACAAGCCGTGCAGCGCCTGCCGCCGTCGCAAGGTCCGGTGCGACAAGGCCCAACCTTGCAACAACTGCATTCGCCACAGGGTTGCATGTGTCTATGAGGCTCCGCGGGAATCTGTCATGAGCCAGCAATTGCTGCAGGACCGGGTCGACAGGCTCGAGCGCATGGTGGAGGACCTCGCCGCCTACTCGTTGACGAACCCAGGATCCCAGTACCGGAGAAGCTCCTCGTCGGCCACCAGCCCGTTCAGCAGCCTGGATGATTACAATGAGATTTCCACCGACGCTGGAAACCAGGTATTCAACTGCGAAAACTCATATTACATGGGCCCAGACTCCTGGATGAACGTTGACCAGCTCAGCCCCGCACAGCAGCATCTGCTCAACGTGTGTCCGCATGGCGCTGGAGAGGAGCAGCCAGCCTGGTCAATGTCGCAGACGCGACCGAGGCCCAAAGACCTCAGCCACCTCCACCTCACTACGCCAAAGGAAGATGGCATGCTCATGCTGTTTTTCGAGCATGTTGAGCCATTGATCCGAATCAACCACCAGCCCTACTTCTGGCAGCTGGTAAGCGACTTTCGCCAGGGTACATGCCTCGCGAACCGGGAGGTGGAAGCGTTGATATTTTCCGCACAATACATAACCGCCTCTGTTCTCCCCGCAGCTGTGATAGAAGAAAAGCTAGGCCTTGCGAAACCGGAGCTCGTCATACACCTGCAGCAGGCGACGCAGCTCGCATTCGACCAGGCGAACATGATGCGAACTCGCAGTGTACTTCTCTTCAGCGCCCTGCTGTACTACGTTGTCAGTTTTCAGCCCAACCTTTTGTCAATTGCACTTCGCTAACAGGGTCCGTAGACTTGCCAATTCCACACAGGCAATTGCGAAGCAGGCTCGACGCTTTTAGGCCTCGCAACCAGCATTGCCAGACGAATTGGCATGCACAGAGACCCGGCCTACTACGGCTATGCGCCGTGGTGCGTTGAGATCAGACGGCGAATGTGGGGCCACCTCGCAACCCTTGATGCCCAATCGTGCAGCACAGATGGATCTGAGTCGCTCTTGGCATCCATGGGTGACGTGCAACGTTCTTTCAACGTCAACGACGCAGATTTTAAGCTTCCCAGATACGTCCCAGGTGAGGCCGGGCCCCGGGATCGTGAAGGGTTTAGCGAAGCGACCGCTGCTCTGATAAGGCGAGAGATTTGCAGGACAACCCACGCCATATCCGAGGCTCGCAGAACAGCGATACACTGCATTGACCTCATGGGCATTGTTGACGAGACGTACAAGTATGTCCGTCTCAAATTCATTCACCATTTTGACGGGTCAGATCCCATGCAGCACATGATTACGAAATGGTCCGCTGCCATGATCAAGTCTTTGACCATCTCCGTGCTGTACCTTCACGCATCGCCGTCAAGGCCAAAGCTCCAATGTCATATGTTTGAACAGCTTGAAGAAAGGTAAGTTTTTTTTCTTTTTTTCTTTTGCTAGCGACACACTCAAACCAATGTTCTAATACAATTTAGACTCTACGACGACTGTCTAGCGTGCCTAGAGGACTTTTCTCAAGGAGAAGAGGCAGCAGCACCATTCCACTGGCAGTGGGCTTTCCGGTGGCCGATGCCGTTCCACGTCATTGCAGGCCTGCTTTCCGGGCTAGCCCGGATGCCGGACCACCGCGATACGGACCGTGCATGGGAACAGATCGATATTGCTTTCCAGAGATACAATGATGACGAAATATCCATGGCAAAAGTGCCAGCATGGTACACAATCGAGGTGCTGTGCGACCAGGCCATGCTGCTCCACCCCAACGAGAAGCACGAGGGCCGCGCTTACACGAAGCGGGTGCATGCGGCGCAGCAGCCGGCTACCGGCGGCGAGGTGGAACATTCGCAGATGCACAACAACAGCAATAACAGCAACAGCAACAGCAAGGCAGCAGGCATGCCTGGCACGGGGATCTACGGGATTGATACATACGACAGCCTCAGGAAACAGACCCTGGCCGAGGCTGCTTCGGGCGAGGCCATGAGCATGGGGTTCTCCGACAGCGAGATTGACGCAGTCTTCTTTAATGTGAACGCCGATGACGACTTTCTTGTCTGTTAAATCATGTTTATAGTTGGCGGGTTGGGGGGGGGGGGGGGTTTTCCCGGTCCCAGCAGGGAATGAATGAATACAAACAAAAAAAACTTGGGAGGTTTAGCGCTCGAATTAGACGTTTCTTTTTTTTCTTCTTCTTCTTTGTTTACGTGTTGTATGTGTAAGCAAGTGTGTATTGCAGCTTAAAGTATATTTTATTTTTCTTTTACAAGCTGAGCTGGATTATAAATGATTTACAAAGAAATTACTACGGCAATCAATGCTTTCTCCTCCTGTGCGTGCGGGTCATGCCAAAGCCCCATCCGTCTAAAAAAAAACCGGCGCAGTCAGCAGATGAATATGATTGGAATCCACAGTTGTTTTTTTTTTTTTTTTTTTTGCTATTATACGATTTAAAAAAAACTTACATTGAGAGGGCACGTGGATGTCAATTTCGAGCTCGTCAGCCCAGTGCCAAACAAGGTTTGGGTCCCTGAGGAACTCGCGGGCAACAAGGACAGCATCCGTAGACCCGTCGCTCAGGTAGCCCTGGGCCTGAGTGGCTGAGGTGATGTTGCCGACGGTGCCCACGAAGGCGGGCGTGGCAGCCACGGCCTGCTTGACGGCCGCGGCGTACTGGACCTGGTAACCCGGGCCGGGGGCGATCTTCTGGCGGTAGTCGAGGCCGCCGCCCGAGATGTCGAGGAAGTCGACGCCCCTGTCGGCCAGGGCCTTGGCCAGGCGCGCGGCGTCGACGATGGTCCACTGCGGGATGGTGGGGTCGAACTCGAGGTAGTCTGTGCCGGGCAGGCGGACCAGCAGGGGGTAGTCTGCAGGGACCTGCTGGCGCGTCAGTTCGACCACCTCGACGAGCAGCCGGATGCGGTTCTCGAACGACCCGCCGTACTCGTCGGTGCGCCGGTTGGAAGACGGCGAGAGAAATGAGTTGAGCATGTAGCCGTGGGCGGCGTGGACTTCAATGGCCTGGATGTCGGTGGGTGACTACGTGTAAGTGAAGCACGGATTAGGCATATGAGGGTGTCAAACGGCTTACATCAAATCCAACTCTCAAGGCCCTTTTGACAGCAGCCAGCCAGTCGTCCTTGAACTTTTGAATGTCGTCCTTGGTCATTTCTTTCGGGACCACCGATTCGGGGCTGAATGCAAGGGGACTTGGTCCAATAATGTCATCGGGCCATCCCTCCGCCTATAGGCCATTATCAGTCAGTCCGTTTTTTTCTTCTTGTTCCTCTTATCTCGCATTTGGAAAAAAAAAACACCACTTGGGTTTTTCTCTCTCGCTCAATTCTGTGCAATCCCCTACCTCCTTGACAGCAAGCGCCTTGCGGTCAATCCATGGAGCGACGGTGCTGGCCTTGCGTCCGGCGTGGCCAATCTGGATGGCAATCTTGCTGTTCTGGCTGTGGGCAAAGTCAACGACCTCGCTGAGCGGGCCCAGCTGGCTGTCGTTCCAGATGCCGCAGTCCTGGGGGCTAATGCGGCCCTCTGGGGAGATAGCGTGGACCTCAGTGATGACGAGGGCAGCACCGCGCGCTGTCAAGCTGCCGAGATGCTGCTTGTGCCAGGGCGTCATGTGGCCGTCCTTGGCCGAGTACCTGCAACCAACCCACGTCATTCATGGTCTTCCGGAGAAGAAGAAGAAGAAGCGAGGGGAAGGGTACCCGGGGCAGCGGGGAGGGGTAAGGGGAGGGGAGAAGAGGGGAGGGGAGCGGGGCAGCAACGCACTGGCACATGGGGGAGACGATGATGCGGTTGCGCAGCGTGAGGCCCCTCAGCTTGAGCGGCGCAAAGATGCTGTGCTCGGGCTGGGGGTCCCATGCAGTCCCGGCCGGGGGATCTTGAAGGGGAGTGAAGAAGGGAACCTGCAGCCGTGCTAGTAAGTCGTCATATCTGTGGCCGACGCAGATTGGACGGGACAAACATCTGGCGCAGCAGTGTTGATGATGACTTTGTGTGTCTCCGCCATGGTTGCGAGCGTTTTGCTTGTTTTGTTGCTGTTGCTGTTGTTGTCGTTGCGTTACTGTTGTTGAGTTGGGAATGAATGAACTATGAATGGTTACCAAATCTTCCTGTTTTTTTTTCACACACGAGGGCCGACCGCCTCTTCTTATAACACACAATTTACTCGCCATCGTTCGATTCTCAAGCACAGCACCGAATGCTACTGTGATGCCTGCTGCAACAGGCGGTTACATGGCGTGCACTTTGGTCAAATCTTGTACGTCCAACAGCGTCGCGCTCGCCGAGCCTCCGCCGGATCCCGTATTAGCCAAGACCTCGCAACGGCCGTCGGGGGAAAAGATAGTCATTGATGATTTTGTGGCCGTTTGAAAATAATGCAAGACAGGAATTTAAAAAAAGAACGCCACGAAAGAGAAAAAGAGAAGGAAAAAAATGTGCAGCCATGAAAAAAGTGGCCGAAAATTCCGCGTTGTTTAGTCCCGTTGGCCTCAGTATGCAGTGCGTCTCTAGGCGAGTCCCGGCATGGGCTTTCGGAGAAATCTTGCATCGCTGGCAGCGTGCGAATAAGACGCAACGCAACGCAACGCAGGGTTTGACAGGGTGTAAGATGTGGCTTTCCTGAACGTCGGGACAACGGCACATGGGTTACAACAGCGGAATCCCGGCCTGAAAGACGCCTCTTTGTGAGGCTCAACCGCAACGGCATGTAACTAACGATCTGATGAAAGCCCCTCCCAGAGCGTTGAAGGCAGGTCATCGGGGCCCTCCGTTTCCGCAATCCTTCTCTTTTTTTTCCCTCTAAACGAAAGCCGTCGGCCGCCATGCACAGGGCTACCGGCCTGGATTCCAACCATTTGTTCCCCCCTCAAACGTCATTGTCATCAAGGCTTTCCTTTTTCTGCTGCAGGGTCCTTTTTCTAAGGAGGTGGCCGCCGTTTTTCCCTCTTGGCGAGATATGCAAGGGCATTACAATCCAACCCTTGGATGATTGTAACGGAGGTACTTCGCCACTACTGCACAGGTTGATCTTATCATAATAACCGACCACGATTTCTAAAGTAAAAATAATGATAAAAAATCCTAAGAGATTATCTTTAGATTAAATTTGTTGATGTATTATTTTATTTATTCTTTAGCTCAAAATACTAAGACTTATCGTCTTTTTGACAAGGCCCTCCTATGAAGCAAAGTGTCGGACTGACAATCATTAAGGGTTGTATTGTAGAAAGAAGTTTCCGACGAGGCTTGACCAGGCCGGGGACATGTTTCCGGGACTACCTTTTTTTCCTGTTCCCAGTCCCTCTCTCTCTCTCCAATCCTTCGGGGGTAAAAAAGTATATTTCTCAGCAGAAGCATGCAGCTGCAGCAAGGGTCCAAAACTAGATGTTGCAAGGATTGCGATCCGGCTTGGCGATGATCTCATTGCTATCTAACTGGGTTCTGGAAAACACCTGTGCTGACCCTGAGATTTATCATCGCTTAGTGGGTTCCGCCGCTGGCTGACTCAAGTTGCGCCACGCGCTGCTGCACTCACTCCTCCCCGGCCGGATGTGCCTTGCAGCTGAGCCATCAGCCCTGCCATTTCTTCCTTTAGCTCGTCGGCGCTTGATCCCTTTGCTGCGCCCTCGAAATCGATCAGGACGGCTTCGTTGTCCCGGATCAGAAAGTTGTGCTTGTTGGTATCGCCGTGCTTGTTGCCGAGCTTGTGAAGCCGGGAGAGTGCCTGCTCGCACGCTGGCAAGTCGTCCGGCGTGGCGTGGCGACAGTTGTCTATCTTGGAAATAATGAATCCGATAATGCGGCCCTCCTCGAGCAAGTGTCCAAGGAACTCGGGGCCGATGTTATGCTCTCGGATCCATTCATACGCTCTCGTTTCAGCCTCCAAATATCCAACCTCGTGAATGAAGTAAGCGAATTTGGCTATGACAGGAAATGGGAATCGGGCGCTCGTGGCCTCGTAGGTATTTGGCATCGGCCTTTCCCCTAGTGTAAGTTCCAGGTGGTCGACTTGAGTCGGGTGCCATGCTCGGGTGACTCCTGGGAGGTCCTCCTTCAGCACCTCCGCAAAGTAAAGCTCGCCCGTCGAAAGATGACGGGATGTGCGACCAGTGTTCCAGTCTCCGTCAGGAAACGGTGGCAGTGGAGGCGGAAGAGCTGATTTCCAGCACATGTCAATGGCTTCGTAGATACTTGGTTCAATGGTCAGATACTTGACGCGTTTTTTGTCAACAAGGACTCGAAACAAGCTATCGTCCCTTTCACCCACTAGAAGCTGAAGGATCTCGACCGTTGGAGCAGAGGTAGTCATGATGAGGTGAGAGTAAAGATGGAGTGGATAGCAGTGATCGAAGGTGTTCTCTGGGGGAGCTGCGGTAGATTTAGCGAGATGCGAGACTTGCTTGAATTGATGTTCTGTCGATAATTGTTGGGCTTAAGCGCCCTGGCCAACTGGTTCGTTGCCAGTCACTTGCCGGGTTGTGAACCGCACCTTCGCATTAGGTTACTGAACACTACGGCATCGTTTTGAACACAACTCGTGAAACTAATTGAACTCTAGTTTTTGTTATTATTAAAAGGGCCCCTCTCCTCAGCTCACTTCTTAAAATCGAAATAGACGCTGCGAGAAACGATGAACGAGTGATTCTCCAAGTTCAGGTAAAGAGGTTGCTACCCTATACCACGACAACTATTGGCCACCTTGTGGAGGGACACGAGCCCAAGTTATTGCTTGTTAATAAACAATTTCTAAAGACTATAGTTTATGAAGAAAAATGTTGAGCGCTTTTCAAAGGCTTTCAATATTCATTTTGAAAGTAAATCAGGGGTAAGAGTTGGCAGCCTGGAGTTAGCCACAGTGGGTCCGATCCTTGCCACTAAACCTAAACTCCACAAAGGCGGCAGCCTTCAACTTCACCCATTCATACCAGATGCAACAAAGGCGCTGAGCCAGGCTTTGACCGGAAATGAGAAGATTTCGTGATGACGCCAAAGATGATGGTTACCAAGACGAAGAAGATGTGCCCCTCCACCGAAAGCGAGCTTTTGGCTCAGGGTTGAAGCGCAAACGAGTCGAGTTTGTACCAGCCAAAGATCCAGATGCTGGCATCTCTGCCACGATAACCCCGAAACCTCCTGCAACAGCCATCGGAGACCTGTACGCCAGCATCGTTCTCAAAGAAGACTCATCCTCATCCAAGTCGAAAGAAGACTCGGCAACGCAGGATGCGGTAGACATGTGTCCTGTCTGCTTGCTTCCAGCCACCAGCGTCACTGGACCCCATGAGGCCTCTCTTGCGCACCAAGTGTGTCTGACGCACTCTCACCCTCCCTCGGCCCTGGACAGATCACGCATGGGACTGCGTGCCCTGGAATCCCATGGATGGGATCCGGATGCGCGGAAGGGCCTGGGCCGCGAAGGAGAAGGAATGCGGTTTCCCATCAAGATTGCTGCCAAGGAAGATACGCTGGGTATCGGAGCTACTGTGCCGGAGAGCGTACTCAACAAGCCAAAGGAAGAGAAGCCAAAGAAATTAAATCGCAAGGAGATGCGGAAACTGGCAGAGAAGGAGAAGCTACGGAACGAGAAGCTTCAAGGCGAGATATTTGGCAGCGTGGATGTCGAGAGATATCTCAGAGGGGGTGGGTGATGAAGCCTCTAGACATTGCGAATTTTTGCACCACCTACCCAATAATCCGCAAATATGATGACGATGCAATACAGAGCCAAGCAGTGCGATGGAAGTGGCTGTTGAGATTCTATTGCAAAATTTCTACTTCGAACTGAGAGCGCCTTGCTGGCCTTCGTGGACTAAGTCTAGGACTTGGTTGTCCTCGGTGGCGGCTAAGCCTCAACGAAACGAAAGGCCCAAAGGACTACATGGTCAGGGCAGGGTGTATACGCAATCTTTTTTCTTGGCTGTGCAATCATTGCACATGATTGAAAACCCGATATGAGACACAATCGCTGCACAGTACTGTGCAATCCAACCCTTTGAATGATTGTCATGAAGATACTTCCCACCACGGTCACTGCACAAGTTGGCCTGGTCAAGATAATGACTATTTCTAAAGCGGAAATAATCCTAAGAAAGAATCCTAAGGGGAATAAAATTATTTAGGCATTATTTTTGTTTATTTGAGCAAAGGTTCTAAGATCTATAGTCTTTTGGCAAGGGCCCCATGCAACAAAGTGTTGGACTGACAATCATTCAAGGGTTGTATTGTACACTTAATGCAGTTCACAGACGACGGTTTGAAACGAGGGAGCGGGGGATCGCATGGAAGGGGCTCCTACCTGGGCTGTTTCAATACAAAATGAAGCATTTTCCACCGATAAGAGACCATGGAAGCGCGAATGTGTCGCAGGTTGTCTAATTATGCTTTTTTCCTGAAATGACCTCATCGGCAGCATACCTTGCGGCTTATCGCTCACCGCTGTCAAGTTTGGAATGGGCGGCACACAGAGGCCGTGGGCGACGATGCTCCCCGGGCGCTAGGGACTGTAGGGACTCTCGGCGGCGAGCCCTGTGGCACCGGGTTTGCAGGCTACAGGGGGCCAGAGGGCTGCGGTGGGGTCACGGGCAAGGTAAGTTGAGGTTACAGGGCGCTGGTAGCGGTGGCCATGGGCCAACCAGGTGGCGGCGCGACGCCTAAAAGTCCTGTCACCAGCCCCAGTAGAGCTCTGCGAAGGGGGCTCCACACCGAGCCGGGCTGCGGCTGCTTTGACTGAAACCCCGCCAAACTCCTGAGTCCCAAGGACAACGAAAGCCACGACATCATCCTGGACCTCGCCGCCCTGGACCTGGACTTGGTCTCTGAATAACCTCAGACTCAGACCTGGCAATCGCTGAGACCTCTATATACCGCCCGCCCTGTCCCGCATCGCGTCCCTCTGCCGCCTGGCCCTCCAATACTCTCCTCCCTACCGCTTTCCGCCCTATCGCCCCTCGTCGCCGCCTCCAGCCATCCCTTCTCTCCCAATCTCGTGACGGGGCAGCCCTCGCCTTGCAACCTTCACCATGGGGCTGTCCGTCGTTCAGGAACAGCATGACGGTAATACTTGCGCCTGCTCCCCCGCCGTGTCCCGCTCCGACGCTCATGTGCTTCCACAGTGATTCTCGGGCACATCAAGAACATCACCCAAGGTGACGTAGGTTTTAGCTTCCTCCCCCAGCCAGCCTTCCTCGGCCCCGGCTAGCACAGGACTGCTCGACTGACTCCCATCGCCCGCGCAGTGGAAATGCCTAATCGTCGACGCAAACTCTAAGAAGATCCTCGACAATGCCGTCAAGGAAGATGACATCCTCAACAACAATATCGCCAGTTCGTCTGCCCACCGCCCATCGCCCCTCCCGCCACACCAGGCCGTGAGCTGACCCCTCCACTAGCCATCGAGCGTATCGAGAACCGGCGCGACCCCAACCCTGAGATGGATGCGATCTATATCCTCTCCCCCGAGTCCTTCGCCGTCGAATGCCTGCTCGCCGACTTCGAGATGCGCCGCTATCGCAGTTTCTACCTGATCTGGACCGGGCTGCTCGACCCTTCGCTCCGCCGCAAGCTTGACGAGTTTCCTGGTGCTCGACAGCTCCGCGCGGGCTTCCAGACATTGTTCATTGACTTTGTGCCGCGTGAATCGCACCTTATCACTTTCCAGGATCCCTGGAGCTTTCCTATGCTCTACCACCCGTCCTGCAACGCTCTTGTTCCCAAGCACATGAAGAATTTGGCACAAAAGGTTCGCTGACGCCCCCATCGCGAGCCCAAAGCGCCGAGCTAACTTTCGACAGATTGCCGGACTCTGCATCACCCTTGGCGAATACCCGAAAGTGAGATACTATAAACCATCTAATGCCCTCCACGAAGCAAGTGTTCTGTGCGCTCATCTTGCCCGCTTCGTGCAAGAGGAGCTGGACTCCTACGCTCAATGGGACTCGAGCTTCCCCCCGCCGTCGCAGCGACCCCAATCGACTCTTGTCATCACTGATCGATCAATGGACTTGATGGCACCGCTCGTCCATGAATTTACCTACCAGGCCATGGCCCACGACCTCCTGACCATCAAGGATGCCGATAAGGTCACTTTCCACACCACCATTAACGCGGGAACGCCAGAAGCTGAGGAGAAGGACATGGAACTTTCCGAAAAGGACAAGATCTGGGTCGACAACCGACATAGACACATGAAGGACACCATTGACAAGCTTATGGGCGATTTCCAAAAGTTTCTGGCCGAAAATGGCCACTTTACAGACGAAAATTCCGACGCCACAAACCTCAACACAATTCGTGACATGTTGGCTGGCTTGCCTCAGTTCCAGGAAATGAAGGAGGCCTACTCGCTGCACTTGACCATGGCGCAGGAGTGTATGAACATCTTCCAGAAGCACAAGCTCCCCGACATTTCATCAATCGAACAGACAATGGCCACTGGGTTGGATGAGGATTTCCGAAAGCCCAAGGGAGTTCTTGACTCCGTAGTCCGATTGCTGGACGATCCGGATGTCACTCCTTCAGATCGACTGCGGCTGATTATCATGTTTATTCTTTACCGGGACGGTGTTATTTCGGAAGATATTAAGCGCCTACTTGCGCATGCATCGCTCCCGCAGCAAGACGGCGATGTCGTAAAGAATATTGAGCATCTGGGCGGCCGCATGACGCATGCCCTCGGTGACGTGCGACAGGTGCCGCCGCCTCTGTTCCCCATTGACACCAAGACGCTCCAAGTCAGTGAAGAGTACGGCTTGTCTCGTTTCGAGCCTGTTTTGAAGCACATGCTGGACGCTCTTGCGCGAGGCATCCTGGAGCAGACACACTTCCCTTACGTGAAGCCTCCAATGGACCCTAACGAGGACCTGCTGATTGCGCAAGGAGGATCCCTTCGAGCTGGTCGTCCAAACTGGGCTGCTGCGGGCCGTCGACCGCCAGAGAACCGCCAGCGCCTCATTGTGTTTATGGCGGGCGGCGCCACTTACAGCGAGAGTCGTGCCTGCTACGATGTGGGCGCCGAGCGCGGCCGTGACATTATCCTGGCCACCTCGCACATGCTCACTCCTCAACTCTTCATTCGCCAGGTCGGCGACCTCAGCCGCGACAAGCGTCAACTCGACCTCCCAATGGAGCGTCCCAAGACCCGCGCTCCTGCTCACCTGTTTGAGCGTCCCGCGCCGCCTCGTCCTCAGCCGGGTCAAGGTCCGCCTGGTCAGATGAGCGGCGCACCGCCGCGCCGGCCAATGGCCCCCGGGGGCATGCCCGCCCGGCCAGGCCCCGGAGCTCCTGGAGCCCCCGGAGCTGCTGCACCTCCCACGGCCGCCATGTCCAACATGTCTCTCAACAACCAGCCTCGGCCCTCGCCATCGCCGAAGCCGTCTCCGCCCACAAACGGGCCGTCCCACGTCCCTCGCTATGAGGACCCTAGGGCCTACAAGGAGAAGAAGCGGAGAAATTTCTTGGGCATGAAGAAGTAGTGCTCACATGGCAGCGCTAGTTGCTGCGCGTGAGAGCACAATGGCAAGGCAAAAAGGTGGCCGTCCTTGATCGACGTCGGCAGCGGCGGAGACATGCCGTTGGCACCCGACACCTGGGTCTGGAAACCGGCTGTCGGATGCTCTCACTGGCCGCTTCTCCCTGCCGTAGTAGTTGGGTACATTACAAGGTCGGGTCGGGCACACTTGGGTTACCTTTTCCGGAGCGCGGCGTTATTCTTTACTTCCCCCCTCGTTCCTATGCTTTTGTGTGCGTTTCTGTTGGGGGTCACCACCGGCGAGAATACAGTCAAGCGTGTGTTTTCAGCAAGTTTCCCCTCCCTCACCCTCCTGCTCTTGTATCGCGTGAAGGCTGGATTTGGATGCGTGTGGGCACAAAGAAGTTGGGGTTAAAAGGACTACTGGTATATAGAACTCCCCCCTTTTCCCCCTGCGACGTTGCATGTATATACATCTGTCGAATGAGGTGATGATAATCTATTCCCTTTCCTTTCCTTTTTTTTTCAACACCAAGAAAAAAAGAAATGACATGTCTTGTTTTCTTTTTTTCTCTTTGTGCATGTTGTGACATGTTTCGGGGCGCTGTTGTGCTGCCCCTGCATGAGAGCCCGTTGGGGGGTGGAGCTTGCCATGTTTTCGTGGCCAACGGATATAGGTCGAAGGTTACATTGGAACTGTGCCATCACGTCACACACGCAAATTCACAAAGGGAAGGAAAAAAAGCAAACAGTAATCAAACATGGAGACACCATCAGTGCGAAGCAAAAAGGAAAAAAAAAAGAGGCGCCGTCAATCAAATCCCATTGAACCCTTGTATCTACCATAACCCGTACGTGGCCGACGTTTGCCCCCTTGCCCATCGCCGATGAAAAAAAGCGTTCCAGATAGAGAGAAAACGTGAGAGAAAAACAACAAGACAACATTCGTCAGATACGATAAAAGAAAGATGAGGTGAAAAAAAAAGACCAAACAACGACGGGGGACTCCGGTGTCCCACAATATGCAGAGATACGTTAGGTTCGATTGGTGAAGGTGGGATTTTGCAATACTCGTTAGATTTGTTCCCAGGCATTTGGTTTTTCCATTGGGAGAGTATAGAATAAAGAAAACGCGGTGGTGGTAGCAGGGCTGCAAGGGTTTTCATAACAGGCGAAATGATTTCATACATGCGTCGTGCACATGACAGTGATGGTGATGGTGGTGGTGGGCTTAAGGCCTGCCATAGGCAGCGCCGCGGCCGGCGTTTCCAGGTGGGGGCATGCCCCGGCCCTCAAAGGGCCCGCCGGCAAATTCGGGGCCGGGATGGCCGTTGAAGCCGCCAAGGCCAGGGGGGAGGAAGCCGTGAGGAGGGCCGCCAAAGAAGCCCGGAGGGGGCGGGGGCATGTTGCGCGGGGGCATGCCACCCATGGCCTCGGGGGGAGGCATAGCACCAGGTGGGAAGTTCGGGGGGAACATGTGCGGCATAGGCATGTTGCGGTTGGGACCGCCAGGACCTCCGGGACCACCAGCAAGTCCGGGAGGAGGAATCATGGGGGCACGCTGGCCAGGAGGAGGCATCTGACCGGCGGGAATCCAGTTGGGCGGCATCTGGTCCAGGCCTGGGGGAGGAGGAGGGCGCTGCAGGATTTGCGTGGGCTGGTTGGGTCGAGCATCGGGGTCGGGGTTGCGGAAGGGCTCGTCCATGGGGAAGCCGGGAGGTGGCTGAGGGCGCATCTGGCGCTGGGCATCTCTGGGGAAGTCGGGTTCCCGGTCGTTGAGAGGAGGAGGCATGTGTGCTTGTTTCTGGGGCTGGGGCTGAGACTGGGCCATGCGCATCATGATGTCGTTGCGCTGCGCATCAGGTGGTCCTCTCATCAGGTTCATGAGGAACTCGGTGTTGCTGTTGTTGCGAGCAAGCTCAGGGCGCCCGGATGGCTGGCTGGGCGCACGCTGGCGTTGCCCGACAAGATCCTGGAGAAGCTGTTCAGGACGAGCTTGTGGTTGGGGTCGGGGGGCGAGAATCTCCTGGACGTGTTGTGGTGGTGGTCGACCCATTGGTGGACCTTCCATACGGCGGTCACCGTACTGCTGGAATGGCTCAGGCGAGGCCATGGATGGTGGTTTTCCGTCAGAGGGAGTACCATGAGGGGGGGCAACAAATGGACCAGGGCCAGGAGGAGTGGCGCTCATGGTCTGCTTCTGGAGCTTCATGAGAAGCTGCTGGAAAGCCTGCCTCTCTTCCTCGGGGGCAGGTGGAGCGGCGCCGTGTGCGTTGTGTGCGTTGTGTGCATTGTGTACATGGTGAGCATTATGAGCATTGTGGGGGTTGTGTCCCATCAAGGGAAGGTGAATGCCGCCGTTCATGGGTGGCCCGGTCATGGGCGTGGCGGGTTCCGTCTTTCCACGAGGCTCCTCCTGGGCGTGGGAGAAGAATGACGTGAATCTCGATGATTTGCCTGCGGGCTTGGCTTTGTTCGCAGCCTCGGGAGCCTCGCCGGGGGTCGAGGCGTCGAGTCCTGACTTGGATCCGCCAAAGGCCATAAAGAACTTATCCGGGCCAGTTTCGACTGCAGGTGCGGACTGTACGGGAGGCTTTTCGGCTTCAATGGCAGCCTCTGCCTCGTTGGTGGGCTTGCCGGTGGCCGAAGGGGTGCCATTCTTGGCCTTCTTCATCTCTTCCATCCATTTCTGGAAGTCCTGTTGGGTGTGCGCCTCTGGTTGCTCCTCGAGAGGTTCGTCTAGCCATTCAGGCTCTCGCTCGGCTCGCTGGTCACGGTCGCGACCCCATCGTCTATCGTTGTTTCGGTTGTTGCTTCGGTCATCAACGGCTTCCGCGTCCTTGTCTCGTTCTCTCCAGTTCTTGGCTCGGTCAATGCGTTCACGCTTTTCAGGCACATGGGCTTCGGTGGGCTCATTCTTGAACCATGGCTCAGTCCTGTTCCTGTTGGTGCCGTTTCGGTTTCGAGCTTCGGCGTCATCTGCGTTGTCCCGGGCAAAGTTGTCAAAGTTGCGTGCAGGTCGGTCTCGAGTGGCTTCGCGGTCGTTTTGCTCTCTGGGTTGCCGTCGCTCGTCTCGGAAGTTGCCGCCCATGCGTCCATGGAAGCGTTCGGCACCTTCGTGGCCAAAGCTCTTGCGCGGCTTGACGGTGCTCCATCCTTCAGATTCTCCTTCGCCCTCGCGGCGGCGGAGTCCGTTTGCATTACGCCCGTCGCGGAAACGATCGCCATCGGCATCGCCATTGCGACTTCTGAAGTTGCCAAATCGCCCTGATCCGTCGGGGTCCTTCAAAGTCTTGTCATCAATCGACTTGTTACCTCGAGCGGAGGCAAAAGCCATTCGCGGGGGGCCGAACACGATTTCATCGGGGTCTGGGGTAGGGCGGCACGTGTTAGCACAAAGTACTGGACTGGACTGATCACGAGGGGTTGGAGGCGAGGCGACTGACTTGCACTGTTTCGAGGTACATGTCTGTCCAGGCCGGTTCTTCTGTTGTTCTGGTCGAGGAGGGGATTATCGTTTGACCGCGGGCGGTCAGCGGTGGTCTTGGTCTGGGTGCGAATTTGTTCAGGAGGAGGGCTGGAGCGAATTGTTAGAAGACTAGCGGTGGCGGATCATGACATCTGTGACAACTCACCCCATCCAATCCTCGGCAGGAGGGAGGTTTGGAGGTTTTATACATAATGGCGAGTCCCGCAGGAGCAGGAGAAACTCTGCTGTATATCTGACAGCCATTGTTTTGGGGGCTGCGATGCGATGCGCATCCGACGGGAGGCGATCGTCGCACAAGGAAGGAGGACGAAAAGTGGTTGGAAAGTGGGTTCGTGCGCGCAGCTGGGGGAAACGGTGAGGAGGAGGAAGGGTGGGAAGATTGAGTCAAGTGCAGATGGAAGAGGGTGTGATTGAGGTTCGGGGGAGCCTATTATCGAGGTTGAATGGCGGGTTGAAGAGTCGTTCGTGAGGTGGATGCGGGTTGTAGATGCCGTCTTGGTTGGTCAGGTAGTCAGGCACCTATGCGATGCGATGGATGGGGATCCAGAGGGGGGCGATGGAGTACGGAGAGGAATGGCGGAGAAAGGCGACTGCGAGGTCGTAGTGAGGCGGAGGAGTGGGTTGGGCGTTTTGTCGAGTGACCAGCCAAGGCTGCGAGGGATGGCTGCGAGAGGAGATTTGAGGCAGAGAAACGGACGAGGGCGAGTGGGAGGGAGGGCAGTCTGGATGATTCGCTGGCTTTCGTCGGAGGGTCGCAGGGGCGGGCGGGCTTGAGTGGGAGGGGCCTTTTGTGTGCTTGTGCGTTGTGTCGCGCAGACAGAAGAAAAAAAAAAGGGCGGAAGGCGTTGTGCGAGTGTAACTAATGTCGGCTGGAGGAGGGCTGGGATGGGCGCGTGAGAGAGGACGAGGGTGTGTGTGTGTGTGTGTGTGTGTGTGTTTTGTTTGGGTGGCGGATGGGGAGATTGTAGGAGAGAAGAAGTGGATTGTGTGTGTGTGTGGTGTTTTTTTTGGCTGCTGCGGCGGCGAGTGGTGGTGTCGGTGGTGATGGGTTTTTTTTTTGGGTTCCAGATTGATGACTGGATGGAAATGCTCTCTGCCTTGTTTTCTAGCACGGGACACGCCTAAACACCTCTGTGTTCTAGCAACAGAAACCCTTCTCTCAGCAGCTCTGAGAACCTATCTGGCTCCTGGTAGCACCCTGGGCACCCTGTGCGCCCCCTCAAAAGTCATGCATCCAGTGGTCCATCTCCACTGTGTTCCAGGCTCCGACGCCCTTTCAAGGCCACTGCTCAGAAACCACGGACCCCCGGAGCAGTGCCCTGACCGTTACCGGAGACTGATTCTCAGCCCTAGGCTTGCCGTAAGGGTCATGGGGAATACCTCGAGAGGTACGAACACGTCACTCAGGCCGATGTACCTTTCTGGGGAACCTGGGTGTACCATTCGCAAAAAAAAAAAAAAAAAAAAAAAAAGTGTCAGCTGGTCTCGCGCAAGGTCGAAATGCTCGCACCACCTTCGAGCACTCGCCCATTCTTCATACATGTCTGCCATGTCTAATCATTCTGACATGTTTCCCTCGTCCGTCAAACACAAGGAGTCTCCCTCTTCCCTCTCTGCCTTGTCCTTGTCGTGGCCCACAATCCGAGATCCACTGGAGCTCTTGCTCCCGTCCTTGCTCTCGCCCTTTTGGGCTCCACGTTTTCCTCTGCCCGCGACCTAATGGATGGTCTATGTAGGGAAACTAACCCCTCCCACTGCTCCAAAAGAGCCGAAGCTCCAGAATCGGACGAACAGCAATTCGCTGACAGGCGATTGGCCCAATTTTTGCCGTGTACCCCATCGGGTGTCATTCTTTCGTTCATGAAGGAGGCGAGGCAAATTGGAAATAAGAAATAAATAACCTTTTTCTTCTCTCAGCCACTGAATTCGATCGGAGATCTCAAGGTGATGCTCACTGTGTGGTCGCCGAGATGGATGATCATGTGCCGGTTTCTCGGCGTGTATATACATGCGAGTGATATAGCTATCCATGACTGCAGATGCAGCTGCGTAATTGTTCCTATGCGTTATCTACCAATCTGAACCCGCCCGTCAAGACCTGTCAACCATGGCGTATTGCCCCTCACGACTTTTACGGTTTCACATAAATACCACTTGCACGTCATGAACTTTGTTTCGATACTTGGTTATTTCATTATATTTATTTAAGAATCATGTATTTAATCATTCTCAGCCATTAGGCCCTCGTTCGCTTTCGTTTTTTTTTTTTCACACTTGTTGGTTTCTTTTCGTGCCTATTTCTTCGCAGCCGTAACCTCCTCATCCAGCGGCAGGACATGCGGCAAGGGTCCCACGGGAGTAATGCCGAAGGGGTTGATCTGCGTGTGGCTGCGGGTGTAGTGCCACTTGATGTGGTCAAACTGTGTCGTCTCCCCAAAGGCTGGCTGGTTCCAGTACAGGTTGCGCATCCAACGGTGCAGCGCCGGGTACCCCGAGCGGATATCACGGATGTTGCACTTGAAGTGCTGCACGTAGACGGGGTCAAATCGGATCAATGTCACGTATCTAGACGCACATGCACTGTTAGCTTCTTGCTGAATGAATGATATAGAAAAAGAAAAAAGAGAACAAAAAAAGACTCACAGGCGAACATCAACCTCAGTGAGCTTGGATCCAAAGTAAAAGGGTCCCTCCTTTTGCTCCGCGAGGTGCTTCTCGGCGCGGTCAAGGGCCTCAAACAGGGCCACCACGTTGCGCTCATACGCAGCGCTGGTCGTGGCGAAGCCGGACTTGTACACGCCGTTGTTGATCAAGTCATAGGTCCACTCGTGAGTCTCGTCAATCTTGGCGCGCAGCTCCTCTGGGTATAGCTGGACAGCCTTGTACTTTTCCTCAATGAGGTCGTCAAACTATTCATGTGTGAGCCAGTCTCAGGCGCAAGGGGGTGGCCGGCATCTCAAACGGAGCGCCAAAACTCACCTCGGTGCCAAACATGCGGAGAATCTCGCTGCTCTCATTGCTGACAATGCGCTTGGTCTTCTTGTCGTACAGGACCGGCACGGTATAGCGCCCATCGAAGTCCTTCTCGGACTCGAAGTAAACATCGCTCAGCCTCTTGAAGGCCTCGTGGCCCTCAACAGGGTCGGGGATGACATGTTCGCCGGGGATCTCAGTGTCCTCGGCCGTGGCGAAGCGCCAGCCGCCCTGGCCAAGGTGCCAGTGGACCACGGAGAAGGAGATGAAGTCCTCCAGGCCCTTGAGTTTGCGCGCAATCAGAGTGCGGTGCGCCCAGGGGCAGGCGTAGCTGACGTAGAGGTGGTAGCGGCCCTTCTCGGGCGGGTACTTGGCGCCGGCCTCGCGCGAGATGCTGTCGCGGAACGAGCTGACCTGGCGCTTGAACTCACCCGACTTGTCACCGGGCTTGACCCAGTCAGTGACCTTGGCGATGGTGCTGGCCTGGGTGCGCTCGTGTCAGCAGAGTTCTCACATCAGACGCAGGCACCACGGATAAATCAACGACTCACCATTCTTTGCTGAATTGAAAATGAAGCGTTGGTGGGGGTTGGCGGTGGTGTCCGAGATGACGTATGCGAAAATGAAAATGAAGACAATGATCGGGGGATCAAATTCTGTTGCTGTATGTTTCTGTTGCAGACTGCTCTCAACGCCCGAGTGCCGAGCCTCTGCATGGACATATGAGGGAGAGGAGAAGGCAGCACCCCTCGACAACAACTCTATATATACTTGCACGGTGGAGATGGGATGCAATGAGGGTCGTTGTCGCTCGCTAATACTTTCTAAGCAGAGGGTCTCTCTCATGACAAAACAGACACCATCTCGTAGCACCCACAGCGTCAATGTGCACTTGAAATGTGCCAACTAACCCTCGTTAGGACCGCCCCGGGAACTCCAGAGCAACCCATAGCCTTTCATTCAAGCAAGCCCCCTCGCCGAGAGCCCCGCAACTCCCCAAACAGTGGTCGTGCTGTATTTGATAATAGTAGAGTAATCCAACCCACCCACCACCCCGCTTTTCGCTAGCGGCGGTGTCTGCATCAGTCATCATGTCAACCTTTCTTGATAACATGACGAAGTGCTTTGTCACGCCTAATTGTCTGCACGTCAACGTGCTCGCTTATCCATATTTCCTCTCATTCGGCATACTAGTCTTATTTCTCTTATAGAGTTTTGACCAGTAGCTGAATTAGAATTGCGACCATCCATCATCTATGCTACAGTGGCAAAAAGATGGTGGCCGCATTTAGTGAAGATAATGCCTCTGGCATCAACACTTGACCGGAATTTATGTTACAACTGCAGTTCTTTTACCCATAGATCAACGCCGTAGCTGTGCATCACTCCGAGTCAGAATTTAACAAGAGCCAAACTGTAGTATTCATCTATCTTTATTGATCATCCACTGCATCCAGCCAGTTATATATCTTGGCCGTAATAGTCACGTCATCTATGGCACCTCAACCCCCAATACACATCACGCAATCTTGACCTTGATATAAGGAACCTCGACATCCTCCTCGTCCATATCTTCGGCAACAATCTCGAAAATGACCTCCTTCTGGTGAGGAGGAATGGGCTTCTTCGAAATCTTTTCGGCCAGGTCGCTAAGCCTGAGGCCATATCGGTCCTTGAGCTTGCTGGGTGGGAAGAAGGAAGCATACAAAAGACTGACACCTGAGCTCAGCATGCTGATGGTCAATCCACGCTTCTTAAAGTCGTCGAGGAGCTCCTGGAGAGTCACATTCGCCACTTCAAATCGATCCCAGATCTTGTCAAGCGTAACCTTGCCGTCGGGTCCCTTGTATTCAACCTTGGGGCTGGCGATAGGCTCGCTAAAGCCGAAGAAAGGAAGCGCCAGGTTGATGAATCCGTTCTTGTACTGTTCGATGTCATCCTTGCCATCAATCACCTTGTAGAGCTCAAGAACCACCAATCCAGTCACCAGTGCGGTGGTGGTGGCAATGGCAGGAATAATCTTGCCGGCAATAAACTTGGTCTTGTGTCTGTCAGCAGGCTCAATCTTGTAATTCTCAGCCCTCAAGTTGCTGCAGGCAGTGATGAAGTCAATGTGGTGATTGGAGTCATCATCCTTCTCAAAGTCGACAGGTACCAGCTGGAAGCCGGAAAGTGTCTTGGGAGAGGGCAAGCTCTCGATCAACTTCTCCAGCTCGTCGCTATCATCATCACCCCCAGCGTTCGGGTCCTATCAATTATTAGTATCCGGTTCAAGTCTAAAGTAAAATAATATTACTTACAGGTTCCTTGTCGTCAGCCTGGATTTTGACTTTGGAATCAGGAGAAAAGTCGGGCACAATGACATTCTCCAGCTCCTTCAAGTAGATTTCCTTGTCAAGACCGGGAGACTTAATGTTGTAGTTGAACGCATGCAAGTTCGCTGCGGCCACGACGAATCCAAAGTGGGTTGGGTTGTTCGGATCGAACTTTAGTGCATCGGGAGCACGCTTAGGTCCAGACCAGAAAGGTGTACCGCCGGAGGTTTGGGAGTCTTTGGGGAAGTTGTAGAGCAGCTGCTGGATCTTGTTGGAAAACTCCGTCTCAAAGAGCATGCGCGCCCAAGCAATGCAGTCCTCAAAGGTTCGGGGTCGCTCAGTGGTCAGGTAGTTGCGGATGGTCTCCAAGGTGTCCTTCTGGTTACCGCCTTGCTTCAGGGTAGTCTCAAGGAAGTTGGGCTGGGTGAGGTACAAGTTGACAGTCTGGGGAGCCTTGACGAAGCATCGCTCAAACATGTATTCCTTGGCCCAAGCAATTGTGTGCTCAATGCGGTTGGGGAAACTTCGGATGGTACACATGGGAAACTCCTTCTCGGGGGGATCTTGGGAAGAAGAGTACGACTCTGTAATGTTAGGGAGCACAACCTGTGTGTTACCCTTGGTTCCGAGGGTACCACTCTCGAGGAGGGGCTTGTGGAAGAAAACGCATCGTCGATCGACATAAGTTCGGGCTTCAACATTGTCCAGGGCGTTGGTGACACCATCAAGGTTCTGCCAAAACTCCTCGTTGAAGACATTCTCAGTCTCGGGGCTGACACGCTCCTTGAGGGTCACGATGTGGCCCTCCAGTTCGGGGTTCATTCGCTGGACAGCCTTAGCAGCGCAGTCACTCTTCATACCTCCAACATCGTTAGCGCGGAAAAGGAATTGTCTGTTCAGATTGCTTCGCTCGATGGAGTCCATGTCTGTCACCCAAATCTTGCCCTCAGGACCCGTGCCCAGACCAATCATGGCCCAGTTCTTGAGCATCTCGCAACCGATAGCACCAGCACCGACAAGGAATTGCTTTAGGTTAGCAATTTTGTTCTGATACTCTGTACCGAAAACAGCAATCTGGCCATCGTAGCGGCTGCCAATAGGCTTGCAGAGCTCAACGGAACGCTTGGTACTGGTAGGGAGAGACTCGAGTGAGTCAAAGTACATCCACTGGTTGATGGGCTGGAACTTTCCAGAGACCGCCTTCAGGACTTCCTGCGCCGTGATGCCACCAAAGAAGGCGGCCATGGGGTTGAGGTCACCGGTCGCCTGGTAACTTAGTTCTTTGAGAAGCTTCTCGTCAAACTCAATCTCAAGCTTTTCTTCTTCGGCGAATTTCTTAGCTGCGCCAAGAACGATAGTAGCATCATCGTCGTCCATGGGGTTAGGGAGTCGTTTCTTGGAAAGCTGGAAAGCGTGAAGCGACTGGAAACCGAGGTGAAGTTGCTGGGGTCGGTCAAACTTGGCAAAGTCGGAGAACAAGAACTCCGGCTCCTTGAGTGCGGTAGTGAAATTCTTGAAGGTGATAATCTTGGGCATCTTGACCTGCTGGTACATGCCGCCTCGCTTGTACTGGCCGAGGCCACTGACGTCGCCAATCGAAAAGGTGTAAGGGCCCTTGACAGTGATCTTGCGGGGCTCAGAGTTGTTCAAAGCCTCCATACCCTCGATTTCGGTGAAGGTGACGTAATCGCCATCTTCCAAACCGTGCCGGGTCTCGTCGAGAGCTGAAACAAGGCCTTCCTCATTGATCCCTGCAACGATTCCACTCAGTGGGGTTTCGCCTGTCGGGTCCATGACTGTGAACTTCTCGCCGAAATCGCAAAAGATGGAGCCAAAGAGACCAAAAGTGTCGGCAATGACGACGTAGATGCCCTTTGTGTGGCAGTAGTCGGCGATGGCCTTCTGGGAGTCGATGGGAACATTTGTCAAGACCACAACCTGGTACTTGTCGAACTGGGAGAGGTTTTCGGTGAGTCTAACGAGGTGGTTAGCATGACGGCACTGGCGCGCCGAAGAAAGCGGGAAGAGCTCACCCTTGAGACTGGTGAACCTTGACGGGAGTGTATGCGTTGAGCTCAGCCACTCGAGGGGCTGTGACTTCGTCTCTGGGCTTGCCAACATCCTGAGGGGTGAGGAAGAACTGGGAGGACAGGTCTGCTAGCTGGGCGGGAGCGGGGTCGTAGAGTGTAAGGCTTTTTACACCGGCCAAGGCGATGTTCTTGGCAATCTCGACACCGAGGCCCTTGAGACCAACGATGAGGATGTTGGAAGCGCTCATGCGCTTCATGGCCTCGTGACCCAGGACATAAAGCTGTCGGCTGTAGAGGGACTCATCGATCTCGGTGGTGCCCACAACGGACTCGTCGACCTGCATACGGGTTGCGAGGTCGACCTCGGGAAGCTTTGATTCCTGCGATGAAATGCGCTGTCAGCATCGAGGGGGAAACTGCGGCGTGGTTTGGCATAAAAAGCTCTCGGGCTGCTGGGATGGCACGAGGGCAGTCATGGCATGATAGCTCGGCGGCGGGGTGGGAAGGGAGGGGATGGAGGACGAGGGGCTGGCTACTCACAGCCATGGTGCGCTTGTGGGACGTAGGTGACTCCCCTTTGGAGAGCTTTCGCTTCCCCAACTTGGTTATGGCAGGCGGAGAGGAAATGTTGGAGGCGGTGCGCGAGGAAGTCGTCGAGGCGTCGTGTATTCGTGTCGTACTGGCAGAGCTCAACCCCGCCAAGCAGCTGTTTCAGGATCGGTAGGGGAACGAGAGGGGGGCCTGCGATGGGGAGTGTCGCAGGGCAGCGTCTTTTCTTGGTAGAAAAGTCGTGGGCGTTGTGGAAGGAAGAGAAGGGGAGGTTGATGAGAAATCTAAAAGATGGAGCAGGGTGGCCTCGGAGGCTGAGCGAAGGTGGCGGTCATGCTGGGTGATGAGGTAATGGGTGGCAGTCAAGCTGCTGTTACCTAGCGGCGGGGGCGCATAAGCTGCTGGATGCTTCGACTTGCGCTGTGTTTGCCTGAGCGGGCATGCAGGTGACAGAAAAGATTACACACCAAATTGCGCACGCGGGCATAAGAACAAGGCAATAGATGCAATAAAGTAAATGCAAATAAGACCAAAATAGTACAAAGATACCTTAATATTATTTACTTATAAAGAATTTTTGGTTATTCCATTTGCTTCCTCTCAGCGTCCGGGTATGGTAAACGCCAGTTATGTGCCATTTATTCTGTCGGCTTGTAGCGGGGTCTCTCACGGAGAAGAGGGGCAAGAATCACAGCCAGCGTGAGGTGCGCACAGACCACAGGGGTAAACATATGCATTACATGAGTCTTCGACATGGGTTTTTTTTATAGCTCCGAATGGAATATCCTATTCCTTTGATTGGGCTTATTCGGTGCATCCCTTGAAACGAAGAATCCTCATGAAATACAATGCTTTAGATCAGGCCTATTCTGAAAAGCTGTACCTGAGGTGCTAATACGCATTACATTTTTAAGTCCTGCACCCAGACATCCAACCTCCAACTAACTTCATAGTGGGGACTTTTGCCAGGCGGCCACATCCAACACCTGTTTGTTCCTACGCCCAGCCAAACCTGAACAGAACCACCCTACAACCAATGCTTAATCCCCCAACATTCACCTGAACGAATTTTCTCACTCCGAATTTCTTTTCGCTTTTCAAGACTCATTTCTCAACCCATCCCCATCTGAGCGTCACATACATAAACTTTGTTGACCTCACTATGTCAGGTTGGGAGCCTCTACCAGATCCTCGCAAACCTCCTCTCCCTTACGACAAGGATCTCGTTCTCACCATTAAGCGCCATGCACCGCCTGAACCCTTCGGCCTTGGATATAACCATGATTCTGGGCGCCAACGAGGCCAAAGATCCGTCTATGGGAAGCTTCCTCTTACCGAATGGTGTCTCCAATCACCACCAAAGGATACACCGGCCCATAAAGACTCGACACAACATCAACTTCGCGTGATTGAGCAGATCGCTTGCAGAGACGGCCGTGGGTCCCAGGTGTTGGGTTGCAATCTTGGTAAAGATGATAAGAAGGTGTATGTGGCCAAGATCTACGATCCCCTCTACTACCAGTGGGAGCCCTGGGGGTGTGGGGAGCCAGATGATCCCACGTTTCAGTCGGAGAGCGACTATTCTAGAGAGGCGGCCGCATACGAGGAAGTGGAGAAAGCTGGGTTCAACGGAGTATTCACTCCCACCTATTTCGGATCATGGACCTTCGAAATGCCCCTTCTTGGTTCTCCGAAGATCACAAGACCTGTGCGCATGATCTTGACAGAATGGATCCCAGGCGTCAGTATGTGGGCATTGATCAAAAACGAACATGTTGAGAAGATTCCTCCCAAACAACGGTTTGACATTCTGGCAAAAGCCTTGGAGTACGATTCTGCACTTGCTTTTGCTGGCGTGGAACAATATGATTTTGCTCCTAGAAATGTTCTACTTGCGGGTTCACATATCGAAACCAGGATGCCCAAGGTGTACCTAATCGACTTTGCCTGGAGTGTTGTCACCGGTCACCCTCACGCAAGCCACCACCCACCGAAATATAATTTACCTCTCAATCCCCGTTACCGTTTCTGGAGGGGGTCCGCGCTTGATCTCATGCCCTGGCTTCCCATGCCTCATCAATGCGACACCGCTGCCTTCAAAGGATGGCTAATGACCCAGTGGGGAGATGACTCGGAAGGGTTTGCCGCAGTTCCAGACGAGTTCAAGGAGCGTTGGGGCCTCATTGGAGATTTCCAAATTATTCCCATAGAATCGGAGTGGTTTTAGATCTTTTCAATATTAGGCTTTGCTTTGGAGATGGTGAAAGTCACAAATAAAGTAGTGTTTCGTCTGTTGAGTTCTCAAATTCATTTGGTTTTTGGGCTAGCCCGGTCTAAAGGAACTGGGACGAATTCGGATCTCTTTCGGGAAGATGGAGGCCACCGATGTGGCTTTAAGGAATAGCAATTTCCCTCCGAAACAAACTATTGCTTCTCTCTGATTGTGGTTTTATTAATTATGTGATATTATAGACGGATGGTTATACTAAATCTGGGGCGAAATATGTCATACTTGTTTTCACTCACCATGTCGTATAACCGACAAGGGACTAAAACATGCCTCGAATGGAGACAGTTCGCTTCTTTAATCCTGTTCTGAAATAGGCCACGAACTTCAAATTTAGAGACCTCTATGAATCTCCTTGTACCCCGCATCTGTTGATTCAGGCGAAAGAAAGACTTTGGTTGCGGCCTACCTGCATGTGCTAACTAGTGATGTGTTTGTGTCCACTCCACATGTTGCTTGTTAGAGCTTCCATTTTTAAAATAATCTGACAAAACTTGGCCCGGAAGCTCACCCGGGGATGAAGAATGCTAATATAGTGAAGAGAAGAAGCCATGCTTGTATTCACCGGAAAATAACATATTTAGAAATTTACCACTGGGCTACCTTTTCTACCAGTACAGACTCTATTCGTAATCCCTTTACCACGCCTGTTGGAACGTTGAATTGACCAAAGGGATTACGGTCATCAAGGCCTAAGGCGCCGGCTAGGTGCCTGGTGTGAACACAGTAGGAAGCGAGATTAAGGATATTATATAACCCTCTTCCAAATACTAAAAAAGGCCTTATTTAGCTAGAATAGATAGAACAATGATTATTATTATAATAAAAAGACCCCTAGTAGCTACTACCCTAACTATAACCTTAACTATATTATTTAGTTACCCTAGGACTTATCTATACTAATTAGTAATTAGCTAATTGCCTAAATTATAGGATACTATAGATTAATAAGGTATTAACTAAAAAGGTATTAAGCTAAGTTTCTAATAGGGTTTACCCTAATAAATAAAAAGCTTACTATATTAATCTAAATAATATTATAACTTAAGGCTAAGATACTTTACTAAAAGAGACTTTATTATAATTATAATTAAGTTCCTTATATTTATTATATAGAAGATCCTTTCTATTAACTCTTTTAATATCTATAAGTATATTTATTAATTTTAAGAAAAAGCTATTAATATAAAAAAAAGCTTAAAAACTATAATATTCTTTATTAAAGCTAAGAATTCTTACTTTAAAAATAACCTAAGATAGTTAGAATATTAGAATTTATATTTATATTAGAGCTTATATTTATAGAGATTCTAAAAGCTAAGAAAGAAAATAAGAAAATAGATAAAGATATATATAAAATATATAATAATATTAATAAAAAATACCTTAAAATATTATTAATCCTATAAT